>JAJHZJ010000368.1:162500-908224 GCA_023548195.1 Bettongia penicillata ogilbyi
TGAATGCCATTACAGCTATTATTATTAATTATCATTATCCAGATTATCCAGCTCCTCTTGACTTCAAATGCAGCAGCCATTTTGCTGCAGCATGTGGGTCCCAAACTTTAGATCCCATTCTGGCTTTGTTACCGGCAAGCTGTGTAACATTGGACAATGCACTTAACTTTGGGGGCCTGTTTCCTCATCTGCAATATGAATGGGGTTGGACCTGATGAATGTTAAGGCCAATCCCCCTGCTTAGATCCTGTGATTTTTTTGAAGCTTTGGACAGTAGAGGATTTGGTAGCAGTTAGGGAGCATTTGGTTGAATCCACTGATTCCAGAACATAAAGAAAGATCATTTCAACCCTATTATTTTCTGGATGAAGAACTAAGGCTGAGAGAGGTTAGGTAACCTTGTTTAAAGTGAAATAGGGAATCAATGACAACAAAATTTGAAGGCTGGATCTTGGCTATCAAATCCAACACACTCCATTCACTGTGTTGTTTCATCTTAGATGCTCCTAAGTTAACTCGGAAGCATCATGTTCAAAGTAATGGCATAGTAATATGGTGAAGAAAGAAAATAGCTCCTTACATTATTCTGTTTTGCAATTGAGAAAAGCTTCTCAGTCCACAAATAATCCAGACCATTAGTAGGAGTACAACTGATTGCCTATAAAAATGAAAAGCAAAAAAAAAAATCAAAGAAAGAATTTTTGATAGCCCTCTGTTGAAATTCATGTTTGATAAGCCCTGGGGATGGGGGTATACAAGGGGTGAGTGGGGAGGGGGATGCAGAGGAAGCATGACACAGTGGAAATGAACCTCAGATCTGGAGTCAGAGGATGTGAGCTCACATCTGTTACCACTTGTGTGACATTAGGCAAGTCAATTGATCTCTCTGTTCTCAGTTTCTTCATCTGAAAATGAGAATGTTAGGCTAGATTACCTTTGAGATCCCTTATTCTAACTCAGAAAACTTGAAACCTTAAAAATACTACTTAATTTTTAAAAATTTTTCACACACACTTATGAAAATTCTAGTTCCATGACATACTGTAGTTGTGTGAATATAAGATCAAATATTAGAACTAAAAGGGATCTCAGGGGCAATTGAATCCAGTCCTTCATTTGACCTCAAAGCAACTAAAACTCAGGGTGGTTAAATAGCTTAGCTGCTATGAGAGCATTTCCTGCTATCCCTACTCTTCCAGCTCAGTTTCTGACCCTCTCCAGACTTCTCCAACGTGTTCCTCCAATCTTTTAAGCTCCCATTTAAGTGCTGTTTCCCGTCACCATAATGTAAGTTCCATTAAGGGAAGGAATGTCTTCTTATTTTTTTGTTATTGTATTTATGTTCCCATTGAGGCACAATATCTGGTACAGAGTAGACATTTAATAAATGCTTGTTGATTGACTTGATTGCATGAATTATTCCTGTTTTGCGGTCTTATTTCATTTTCTCATTGATCACATTATATCTGTGATGTGCTGTTGGTTTGAGAATGACTAACAGGCTTGGCAAATTCTTAGCTTAAATTTCTTTTAGTATAACAGTTTTAATTTGACTGTCAACTGCCAGCATTAATTAAACTTAGTTCTTTTATTTGTTCAATTCTAATAAGAACTGATTTTAGAAAACTAGGGATCAAGGGGAAATTAACTACTCATGGAGGGGCATATGAATTCAGCATAAGCTAATTAAAACCAGATAAATAAGGGATAACTTAACATATTTGTTTGTTTTGATTAAGTTTATATTTCTACTATTAACTCCAATTATCCATCTCTTTAAGACAAAGTCTCTTTAACTTTACTGGTTGGCTAAATGATAGGAAACTAATTTGAAAATCACTGTATAAGACATCCTCCCTCGAAAACAAGCTGCAAAACCTCACTGAAGAAAATAATTCTTTAAAAATTAGAATTTGGTAAGTGAAAGCTAATGACTCCAAGAAACATCAAGAAACAATAAAACAAAATCAAAAATAAAAAAAGAAGAAAATGTGAAATATCTCATTGGATAAACAACTGATCTGGAAAATAGATTCAGGAAAATTTAAAAATTATTAGTACTTGAAAGCCACAATCAAAAAAGAGCCTACTTGTTTCAAGAAATTACCAAGGAAAAATAGCTCCAATTTCCTAGACCCAGAGGGTAAAATAGAAATGGAAAGAATTCACTGATCACCTCCTGAAAGAAATCCCAAAATGAAAACTCCCAGGAATAGTATGGCAAAATTTTAGTGCTATCATGTCAAAGAGAAAATACTGCAAGCAGAAAGAAACAATTCAAATATTATAGAGTTTTAGTCTGGACCACACAAAATTTCACAGCTTCCACATTAAATAAGGGGAAGGCTTGGACTATGATATTCAGAAGGCAATGGAGCTAGCACTACAACCAAGAATAGTCTTATAAGCAAAACTGGTTATTATCCTTTAAGGGAAAAATTTATATTAAATGAAATAGAGAATTTTCAAGCATTCCTGATTAAAAGACCAGAGCTGAAGAGGATATCTGACTTTTCAATACAAAACTTAAGAGAAGCATTAAAAGGTAAATAAAAGAAATTATAAGAGACTAATAAAATTAAGCTGTTTATATTTCTATTTGGCAAGATGATATCTGTAACTTTTAAGAACTTGATCATTATTAGAGGAATTAGAAGAAGTATGCATAGACAGAAGACTCAGGCATAATTTGACTATGATGGCACAAACCAACTAAAAAACTAAAGAATGAGAGAAAAGATATGTACTGAAATATCCCTTTGGAATGCATCCAGGTGTTGTTTGATGGTCACAAAATCAAAAGTAAGAAAACCATTAAACTAATTAACAAAACTAGGGGATGGTTTTATTAAAAAAATAAAACAAAGCATTAATTTGATTTTAAAAAAAATCAAATTATCAGTGTTAAAAATGAAAAGAGTTAATGAACCAGCAAAGAATTTGAAATTAAAGCAAAAATTAGAAGATATTTTACCCAATTGTATGCCAATAAATCTGACAACAATCTGATAGTGGCTAAGAAATAGAGTGATAGATCAGTGGAACAGGTTAGGTATATAATAAACATTAGTAAATGACCATAGTAATTATGTATTCAGTCATTTTCAGTTGTATCTGAATCCTCATCTGAGGTTTCCTTTGCAAAGATTCTGGAGTGTTTGCCATTTCCTTCTCCAGCTTCACCACTGCTTTCCTTTCTCTTTATTGCAGAATATTTCAGATTCACCTAATTTCTGAGATTTTAGACCTTGATGTTAGAAGCTTCCAGTATAGAAAACTCTTTGGAAATTGCAAATACCATATCAATATTAGCTTTGCTGTTATAATCACTATCATTATATGTGTAAGGAGATCAAGTCTTGTAGAAAGTGAAAAATTTCTGGGAACCAAGATGGTAGAATAAGCAGTAAAGTGCTTTAAGTCTCCCATATTTACCTCCAAACAACTGTAAACTAGTGTCCCAAAACAAATCCTAGAAGAGCAAAACCAGCAAAAAGATGGTTCTTTTAGCCCAAGAAACTTGAAAGATCTGCAAGAAAGGTTGGTTCTACTCAGGTAACAGAGAAATGCACTCCAGGACAGGACATATCCCAACAAACCAGCAGCAAGCTCCACCTCAGGAAGGTAGAATGTAGTAAATCATCTCACAAAAAATGGCACGGAAGAGATTTTACAAAGGAGGGGAAGAGGGGAGAGGTGAAAGGGAGCAAGTGAACCTTACTTTCATGGGATTTGACTTCAGGAGGGAATAATACACTCTTAATTAGGTATGGAAATCTATTTTGCCCTGCAGGAAGGCAGGGGGAAGGGGTTAGGAGAGGCAAGGTAATTGAAGGGATAGGAAATTGGGGAATGGGATAATCAGAAGTAAACACTATTGTGGGTGGACAGGTCAAGGGAGAGAATGGAATAAATGAAGGGCAGGACAGAGGAAAATGTGGTTAGTCTTTTGCAACATAACTGTTATGGAAATGGTTTTCATGACTGCACTTGTATGACCTGTATTGAATTGCTTAGTTTCTGAATGAGGTTGGTAGGGAGGGAGCAAGGGAGAGAATATGGAATCTAAAACTTTAAAAATGAATGCTTAAAATTGTTTTTACATGCAACTGGGAAAAAAAAAGATGTATAGATGGGGTATAGAAATCTATTTTGCCCTACAGATAAACAGAGGGTAGGGGGATTGAAGAAGGGGGGCTGATAGAAGGGAGGACAGACTGGAGGAAGGGGTGGATGGAGTGGGCACTGTCCTGTGGTAGGGGGTGGGGAGAAAATTTGGAATTCAAATTCCCGTGAAAGTGAATGTTGAAAACTGAAAAATAGATAAATTATATATATTTAAAAAATAAATGAAGTATCCTCTGGAAATAACATATGCCAAACTCACGCGTTCAGTTAGTAATGGTGTGGCATCCAAGGAACTTGTTGAACATGGTATTTCACTTTTTACAAACAAAAATATGACAGCACTGTAAGGAAAACAAACATTTACATAGTATTTATTATACTATTACTATAATATTAGCATATTATAATAGCATTGGTATATTTCACAGTCACAGTCATTAAATATTGGAGAAAACATAATTAACTCCCAGATGTTTCAAATAGTACTTCTTTGCTGATAAATTATCAAATGTGCTCCTGGTCGCATCTTTTCTTTAGAGCTCCAGTCTACTGCGATGCCTCTTATTACCACAAACTCATCATGAACCAAACCAAGCTCATCATCTTTTCCCTAAAATGAGCTTTTCTTCCCAGTTTACTTAGTAACTTCCCAACAATAGTAAATAGTTCTATTATTCTCACTTCACATTTGCTTTGACTTATCTGTCATATCTAGTCAATTTTATTGACGTCTTTCGTATCTGTTCCTTTCTCTCTAGTCTCCTGTGTACATAGGAGATTTGTTTTTCATCACCTCATGGTGGATCTTTTTAACAGCCATGAAAATATATTAATACCTTGCCCCCTACTAATTCTAGTATCATGGGAAATATTAAGAAACACTATTTCTCTAGCCTAAAATCCTTTCTAGGTTTTTTTGCCTTAGGATGTGTATCAAAAGTTGAGAATGAAAGCTAAGGACTCAGGAAGATGGATTCATGGCCATAACCAAATTTAGATCAAAAAAGGCATGTAATCTAGTTGAGATCATTGTCTTTCCCATCCCCTAAAGTGATTGGCTTCAAAGAAGTGTCCCTCTTTCCCACTGAGACAAGGTAAAGTTATGAATCACTTCGATAGCTTTAGGAGAATAGTTATTTTGTCAATCATTGTAGAAATATTGACTCCTAAAACTGTTTTGGAACATGTTTCAATTGTATCTTTGTTTAAGATCCTGTAAATGGTACCTCTTGGTATGGAGAGATATATGAGGACACATGGATCAAGGGGAAGTTTTATTGCTTTCTCTCTCTAGTCAATCAATGAATCTCTATTAATTGTCTGCCTCCTCTGTTCCCGGCACTACTCTAATTCCTGGGGATACAAAGAAAAAAACCAGAATCTGTACTCACAAACAGCTCAAACTCTTATACAGGGGAAAACATGCAAACAACTCTGTACAAAAAAAGATGAATATAGAAAGAAATGAAGATAATTAATGGAGGGAAGAATCTAGTGTTGAGGGGGGGATTCTGGAAAGGCATCTTGTAAAAGGTGAGATTTTAACTGGAACTTGAAGGAAGTCAGTGATACAGATGGAGAGAATTCTTAGCAACACACAATGACAAATTACAATTAGGAGATGAAGTATTTTAATTTTTTTCAGGGGATAGCTAGATGGTACAGTAGATAGAAAACAATCCAGTCTTAGATTCTTATTATCTGTGTGAGCCTGGGGAAGTCATTTGTTTCTTTATCTATAAACCAAGGATAGCAAGACCACCTCCAAAGTTTATTGTGAAGATAAAATCACATCTATGTAAATTTGCTGACCTCAAAGCACTATATAAAAAAGCTAGTTATTACTATTTTTGATTTCCAGTAGTATCAAGGAGGCTATTGTCCCTGGACAGTATGTAGAGGGGAATAAAACATAAAAAGACTGGAAAAGTCAGATGATATCAGGTTAGGAAGAGAGGATTTCATACTGGATCCTGCAGGTAATAGGGAGTTTACTGACATGGCTAGACTTATACTTTAACAAGGTTAACTCGATGGCTGAGTTAATACAAAATAGAAATGCTTGGATTTAGCATAGTACTAAATTCATGAAAGTTATATTTGGCAGGGCTTGTACTTAAGCTGAAAAGGATAGAATGAATATTTTTATTTTGAGAAAGACACCAGAAGAATTCATGATCCTACTCAGTCCTTATAAGGTTTAGTTTAGTCCTACACTTTCCCTGAGTTTTGATGGCTATTCAAAGCAGGTAGGTGATGGCAGGAGATAGAGTACTATATGTTTGGAGTCAGGAAGACGGGAGTTTAAATTATACTTCCATCACTAATGATCTGCATGACCCTAGGCAAGTCATTAAACCTTTCTTGGCCTATGTTTCCTCAGCTATGAAATCGGAAAAATAATAGCACCCAACTCTCAAGGTTATTGTAAGTCTCATATGAGATAATACGTGTAAAGTGCCAACTTTTTAAAGCATTCAATAAATGAAATTCAATAAATGTTACTTCCACTTAGTTGGAATTCCTCTAAATGACTACAATACTTCCAAAGTCTTTAAAATATAAGTCAATACTTCAACCCAGTTAAACTCAAACATAAACAGATCTCTGTGGGACAAATAGTGACATTATCTATATCTTATTGTATTCTTATTTATTTTGTTAAATATTTTTCAATTACATTTTAATCTGAGACATATGCCATGAGATTGACACCTCTGCTAATTTTCCTCATCTCTGTCTCTTGGCTTCCTTCAAACCCCAGATAAAATTCATTTTCTATGACAAGGCCTTCCTGATATCTACTTCTTCCCTATGTTGATTATTTCCAAGTTATCTTGTATACACATATCTTATTCATACATAGTTGTTTCATGTTATCTTCCTCATTAGAGTGTGAGATCCTTGAGAACATGTACTGTCTTTTGCCATTCTTTGTATCCTAGGACTTAGCACAGTGCCTGACACATAGGAGACAATAAATGCTTATTGACTCATCTGTAAAATGGTGATACTAATGCTTGTGATACCTACATCACAGAGGTTATAAGAATTAGATGAAATAATACAGGTAAAGCACTCTGCAAACCCTAAAGCTCTAGGCAAATGTCAGTGACTATTATCTCAGGGTTGGAAGGGCCATCTTGTCATGCGTAAGTTATTTAGACGTTAGACTCAACCCCTTCCACTACATTCCTGACAACTGACCTTCTAGTCTCTAAGTGAATGGGAATTCACTCCTCATAGCTCATTCCCCTTTTGGGTGGTTTCAATTGTACAAAGGTTTTTCTATACTGAATTGAATTCTGTCTCCCTGTAACTTTCTTCCACTGTTCTTTTCTAGCCCCTATAGCCAACTACATGGTAAAAGATAATTCCCTTTGAAGTCATGAAAACCTGGGACCTTAACACTGGAAGGGGTCTCGGAAGTCATACGGTTTACTAAGGTAAAATAAATGGACTTGACTTTGAGGGAACATTCTAGGATGGGAATGAGCTTTTGGAAAGTAATACCAGAATATTTTGTATTGTGTGCAGAACTTCACTAAGGACAAGTGAGGATTTGCGTTTAATTGTTGTACAAAGTTAGCACTACTTAGTCTGAAAATTTACTTGTTCTTCTGAAATAGTAAGCTCCAGTTCAGGTGTGGGTAGGATCATAAAGGATTATGATCAAAATCATAATTTAATCAAAAATTAGTCTGGTGTAGGCTTGCAAAATACATTCTGCAAAGGGATTAGCTTGAGTAATGATTTTTTTCCTCCTCCCAACTGACAGGCAGCAAATTTTAGTTCAAGGAATCAGCAAACTTTGGGGGTAATAATCTGTTAAACTGGCATCCAACTCTTGTCCACCATCTGTGAACTCAGCTGTTTCCAATATATAGAGTATTAGCAGAGGTGGAGAGCTAGAAGCTGAGATAACATTAGCTGAGCCTAGTTCTCAAAGTCAGGACTTTAAAAACAATGGTGATGTGGTCATGTCATTGAATAAAAAGCAAATTCAGAAGTGCAATTTATGTCATGAAAGCCAAAGGAGTCTAAGCTTCAGGGATGGTAACTGAAGAGAACCCTGTCAGCACCACTCAGGTGAACAGGGCCAGCCTGGTTCCAGTTTCACAGATTAATTGCTGCTGGTTCCCATTCTTTCCTGTGTGGACTCAAAAGGAAAAAGCATGACATGGACCAGTCATAGTTCTGAGGAACACCCCCACAAACCCCAATGATAACACAAAGACCCCCCAAGTTAAACATCTCTGAGGGAATCTCCACATTCCTCCCCAAGTTCTATTTAGTCACACTAAACCCACTGTTCTTAATCAAGAATATGTGATTTAAAGATAAAAAAAATTAACTTCATTTCGAAGTAATTGGCTTTTTTGTCATCTTATTTTATGCATTTAAAAATGCTATTCTGAGAAAGGGTTCATAGATTTCTCCAGACTGCTATTACACAAAAAAGGTGAAGAATGCCTCAAGTGTTCTGCTCACCTTCAAGTTCCTTCATGCCACATATAGGCCAGTCTTGTTTGGAACCAAAACACTTCTGGGTGTTTAACACCAATAGCTTTTCTATGACTTTCCTTCTAACCTCAGTTCTCAAGTGGAATTTTCTATAGCATCAATTTCCAGTCACCTCAACTTTTCCCTGTCTCCAGGATGGAAGTTTGTTCTTTATAACTTCACATCATCAAGGGCACTATCAAAGGAATTTTCCCCTCTCTGCTGTGCATCATAGTTTCTGCACTCATTTCCAGTTCTAAGCCCCACAGTGCTCAAACGGTCCTTTTTCTACTGAAATTTTGGACGATCTCAAACTCATTTAGATATGATGCTTTGATGCTTATTGACTCGTGACCACCCTGATTGTTCTGCACTTTGGCTGGGGAAATAAACAAAGCCCTCTCCTCTTCCTTTTAGAAATAGCAATAACTGGAAATGAAGGGGGTATGGGGGATGTGTGTGCTCATCAATTGAGGAATGGCTAAACAAATGATATGTAAATGTAATGAAATATGTACTGTTAGGAAAATGATGAAAGGAATGATTTCAGAGAAATCTGAACTCTGATCAACGTAATTACCAATCATGATTCCAGAGCCCTAATGATGATGCATGCTACTCACTTTTTGACAGAAGGTTATGGATTCAATGTGCAGGATAAGATAGTTTTGACCAATATGGACATTTTTTGTTACTTGGTAATGTATAACCACTATAAGTGATTTTTTTTTGGTGAATGCAGGAGGTAGAGATAATAAATATATGTTAATTGAAAAATTTAAAAGTATTTAAAATTTATCCTAGACTGAAGAGTCCAGGGGTGGGAAATCTGCAGCCTCAAGGCCATATGCGGCCTCTTAGATCCTCAGATGTGGCCCTTTGACTGAATCCAAAATTCACAGAGCAAATCTCCTTAGTAAAAGGATTTGCCTCTGTAAAACTTGAACTCAATTAAAAGCCCACACTCAAGGACCTAGAAGACCACCTGTGGCCTTGAGGCCACAAGCTCCCCACCCCTGTGGATCTAGAAAAAAACACTTATCAATCTTGCTTTAACTATTAACTCCTGAATATTGTCTGGCTCCTCTCTTTATAAAGCATCTACACTAAAGACTCTTCCCTTGAAATTATGAAGGCAGTGACCAGATAAAGATGGGTCTAGGGTGCTTAAATGACCTGCCTGAAGTGATTAGAGTTAAGAAGGGAAGTCCCTAAAGGAAGTATCTTCTTTCCCCTTTTCCTGACGGGGCTTGAGCAGTAGGTTGAAGTCTTTATATTCCTTTTGATCAGCCAGCAACCTTGGCAGGAGAAGGCCATGAACAGCCTACCTGGGATGGTTGCTACAGAAAGATTCATATGACTATGATCCTTTACTCAGGAAAATGAGTTTGGGGAATGGTCACTGTAGCATTGTAGAATCTAGGACTTCTAGAATTTAACTCTGGCATAATAAATAATACAGTAAGCCCTCAGCTTTATAGATAGATAAATCCCTGAAGATCATGAGTCATACTGAATAGTGAGCCAAGAAAACTCCGCCTAAAGTTGACCCAACCCAATGTTGAACACGAAAAGTAGTACAGCCAGGCAGTCACTCTTTCTCAAGTCTCACTGCACCCTACCTATCAGATTGCCAATATTTCTCTTTCCCCTGGGACTCTGACTATACTCAGACAGACCTCTTTAGAGAAGCAATCTCTAATTTCTTTTGATTATACATCCCTAACAGTAAAATAGCACAATATCTGGCAAACAGTAGATGCTTAATAAATGTTTGTAAATGACATTTTTGACTCACCTCCAATATCTATATATTTCCTTACCTATGTATGTACTACTATATTAGTAAATGCGTTTAATAGAAAACATGGAAATCTAAATTTTTAACAGATGGAACTTTTTTAACAGTAAAATAGGGAGCCACTGGAGCTCACTGAGTAGGGGAGTGACATGGTCAGACTGTTCTTTGCAGAAAATTATTTTAAAAGAATGTATTGAGAGAAAGAAAGGGACTTGAAACAAGGAGACTGATTAGGAGGCCACAGCAGTCCCCCAGAGGTGATGATGACAAGCTAGGGTGATGTGAATTGGAATGAAGGGTTACAGGTGAAAGAGAAGTCAAGATAGAAACAAAAAAGAGTTGGAGATGGCATCAAGCTTAGAAGTATGGTGAAGCCTTTGATATTTATAGGAAGTTCATAAAAGGGGTGTTTTGTGGGAGGGTGGAAAGCAATGTGACACTTATGATCTGTTACAACCTTTTCATGCCTGACCATCCTATGCCATTTACTCTATCTCACCCAACATGCCAGTAGTGGGAGTTAAGACTCATGTTGGTCACTGCCCTTGAATGCAAAGTCTGCTTTCTGAGGGTTGTTTTAGCTAGTTAGTGGCAGCTCTGGGTATTTTTCACGAATGAGAGGACTTTTGCAATGCTACCTCTTTAGGTGTTGTGGTGGTTGTCCAGGTAGCAATGAAGTTATTTCTTCTCTAAGCGAGACAACAAAGGTAGAGGCAGTGGAGTGGGAAGTGTTGGGAGATAAGGGCATTCAAGATTTTATTGGAGACAAAATTCATGATTGGTTATTATTGGGAAGGTTGGATACAACCCATCTTCCTACCCTCGGATTGATCACGCAACATTTGGGATCATCGCATGGCCCTTTTAATAACAGTGATGGAATCAGGTCTTGGGCAGAGGGCACTAAGGAAAAAACTTTCCAAACCCACAAGATCAAGGAATAAGAAAATAACCAAGAATAAGTGGTGGAGTACAAAAAACAATGAGGAATTTTTGTGGGTAACAGTAAGCTTTTAATTAAATTTCATCAGGAAACATTGTGACCAGTATATTTGCAAGGGAGAGTGTAGATATTAGATTACTTGTAATTGTTCCAGTGAGGAATTTTTCCCAATTATCTAGGGGAGAGCTTGAATCAACAGAAATATTTCACTTTTGAAGGAAGTCATGGTACAGAGATGTTATGGAAGAGTTTCAGGGTAAAGATAAACATAGATGTAGCATATTTTTATGAGGCACCCAACTTAATTCTTAGACTTGAAGAAAATGCTATTTATTGCTTACTGTGAAATAAGGAATCATAATAAACTCATGATATTCCCCTTTACTCACTGTCTATTTGCCTATTGGACTTCCAAGAGCATTCTCTCTGGCACATGTTAAGAAAACTTTTCCAGATTCCACCAGTCCCCAACTTCGCCATTGCATTCACTTTTTAACAGATGAAATACACACCTCCTGCTTTACAGAAATAAACTACCTAGTATGAACACTGTTCTTTACCTTCTTCAAATGTTCAAATAGATTTGTGATTCATCACCAATGCCCACACATCCTGTGTGCCTTCAAGATCTTCTCAGAGGTTTGCCACAGACAAGATACTGAAACTGACATACCGCCTGGAGGGTTTTCCCACTTCCTGATATTGATAAGATATTTGTGGAGTGGCTCAGGCTTGTCACCAAGCATCCTTTGGTCTTGTTACTTGAAGACCATACTTTTCACTCATACAATCCCCTGATGGTACTCTTTATTCCAATTTTTCTAAGCTCCTTATTTGTGATATATTGCAGTCTTCTCATTTCTATCATACCCATCTTCACTCATCAATTTGTGATGCTCATTTTTAATTTTTGAAAGAGGGTATATTCTAAGCCTCAGAGGCTTAGAATGTAACTCGAATATAACTTAGAATATACTTACTACCCCTAGTAGACTAGTGTTTCCTTCCTTCCTTCCTTCCTTCCTTCCTTCCTTCCTTCCTTCCTTCCTTCCTTCCTTCCTTCCTTCCTTCCTTCCTTCCTTCCTTTCTTCCTTCCTTCCTTCCTTCCTTCTTATCTTTCTCTCACTTTCTTTTTTCAGAAAAATGGACCATATAATAGTACCAAATCTTAAAAAAATTAACCATCAAAACAATCTGGTACTAGATAAGAAATATAGAGGTTAGTCAGTGGAATAGATTAGGCATATAATGTACAGAAGTAAATGATCCCAATAACCTAGTATTTGATAAACCCAAAGATCTAAAATATTAGGGCAAGAACTTGTTACTTGATAAAAAATTCTGGGAAAACTGGAAAATGATTTGGATATGGCAGCAACTAGGCATAGATCATTAACATCTCATACCATTTAGCAAGAGAAGCTAAAAACTAGTCAAGGATTTTGTAAAGGGTGATTTCAGAAGCAAATTAGGGAAGCATGGGAATACTAAGATCCATGGATAAGGGAAGAGTTCATAAAAAAATGAGAGAGATAGAGGATTACAGGAGGTAAAATGGATAATTTTGATTACATGAAACCAAAAAGGTTTTGCACAAACAAAACCAAATGCAGCCAAAACTAGAAGAAAAGCATAAAATCAGGAATTTTTTTTGCAAGTTTTTCCGATAAAGGTGTCATTTCTCAAATATATAGGAAACTGAGTAAAATTTATAAAAAAAGAACCATTCCCCATTTGATAAATGGTTAAGTGATATGAATAGTTTTCAGAAGAAGAAATCAAAACTACCAATAGTTAATAATCAATAGAACAAAATACTTGAAATCACTAATATTATAGGATGCAAATTAAAGGAATGCTGTAGCTCCACTTCATAACCATACAATTGGCTAAAATGACAGAAAAGGAAAATGACATGCTGAAGGAGATGTGGAAACATATGTAAACTAATGTACTGTTGGTAGAGCTGTGAACTGGTTAAACAATTCTGGAGAATTATTTGGAACTATCCCCAATGGTCTATAAAACTGTGCATACCCTATGACACAGCAATACTACTTTTATGTCTGTACTCTACAGTGATAAAAGGACAAGGATCCAATGTGCAAAAACATTTTTAGTAGTTCTTTTTGTAGTGGAAAAGAATTGGAAACTGAGAGGATATCTATCTTATCAATTGGGGAATGATTGAACAAACTATGGTATGGTATGATGGAATACTGTGTTATAAGACATCAGAAAAACCTGGGAAGATTTATATGAATTGATTCAAGGTGAAATGAGCAGAATCAGAACAATTTACTCAGAAACAATAATATTATAATGAAATCAAGCATGAAAGACTTAGCAACTCTCATCAATACATGACAATTACAAAGGACACATTATGAAAAATGTTCACCTCCAGAGAGAGAACTGATGAACTCCAAATGCATATTGAAGAATATTTTCCTTAACTTTATTTTTTCTTGCTTATGTTTAAGCATGGTTAATTTAGAAATATGTTTTGCATGACTTCATATGTATAATGGAAATCATATTTCTTGCCTTTTCAATGAATGAGGAGCTGGAGGTAGAAAATTCAGAATGGAAAATTTAAATAGGTCATAGTTTCTGAGAGAAATTTGAGGTCATATCAAAGGAATGTTTAAATCCAACTATTTCCCACTTAAATATACTCCTCTTATCATGACAACTCTATCTTCCTTTTTTTTTTTGTTACGCTAGAATTCCCATTCATCTATACTCTCTTAAAGTAAAAAAGAAAAAAAAAAGCCCTTTCTTAGAAATCTGCCCTCAGTATATTTGGAAACATTTCAGTTACAAATATTATTGAATATAGTAGATGGGAAAGAGGAAGGAGAGTTTACAGAGTTGATCTAATTTATCTTTTAAAAATTTGACTAAGTAGGACATAGGAAAAATCAGTGATGTCAAGGTAATAAAAGAAAAGACATAGAAAAACAACTTATAAGAAGACTGATCAAATGAGTTCAACTGTTTCTACTCTGAACTTCCTTAAGTAATGCATTAATTAATATTCCTCAAACTGTGTAACAATAATTTCACATTAACATAAACTTGGTTCATTCAGTTTAAGGCACAAAAGTAAACTTCATAAGTTGCTGTGGAGGCAGAGCTTTAGAAGGGGCTAGAATAAGGATTTTTAACATTTTTGTTGTGTGTTGTTTGGGCATTAGTATAGGCATGAGATGATGAGTCTCTGAGGATCTGTATTAGGGTAGCCATTATGTGAAGGGATGAAGACATATAGGAGAGCAGAGCTGACAACAGAGTGGATTTTTGGAATGAGTTAAAGAGAGGAGTTGGGGATGGACACCAGCAGAAAATCAGGGCCTGGAACTTTAGTGAAAGCAATACTTTAAAACTTCTACATTTATATTCTCAGTACCCAGCACAGAGCATGCAGCTGGATGAATACTCATTGATTGTTTCCCCTTTATTATCTGGGTAGTTCATCTGGGTAAAACCAGGGGACTAGTGAAACATAACTGGAAGTCTTAGTGTGGGAATGAGAAGAGGTGGGCCATAAAATCAATTATTTCATTTTGTTTCCCCCAGATTCCCCTATAACATCTCTCAAATTTCTACATTGAAGAGTAGGTATCCAAAACATATAACCCCTTTCAGGTATTTAATCTCAAGTCTGAGAACAGGTGCTTTAAAAACATTTTTGGATAACTATTTCAATGCAATTGGTTTTCTCTGTAATCTTACATATATTTATTTTATGTATTTAAAAATGTTTTGGAAGGATTTCATTGGCTTCATTAGACTGCCAAAGATGTCCATGCTTTCTGGCTTCCATCCTTGCCTCAGGTCTTTACCGTTGATTCTGCCACCAACATGATTTTCCTAAAACAAAGACCTGATGTCATTATCCCACCTCTCTCCCTACTCAATAAACTCCAGTGGCTATTATGGTTAGGATCAAACATAAAATATTTTGTGTGGTTTTGAAGACATTTCATAGCCTGGTTTCTTCCTACTTCTCCAGTCTTCTTATACTTGATTCTTCTCCACAGACTTTGCAATCCATCCCTGCTGTCCTACTTACTCACAAATAATACTCCATATTCCAACATGATGTTTTTACTGCCTATCTCCAACACTGTAATGGTTTTTTCCTACTGGTTTCCCAGACTTCCTTCAGTAAACTCAAGTCCCACCTGTTGCAGTAGGCTATTCTCAATTTTCCTAGTTGCTGGTACCTTTCTGTCTGAGGTTACCCATTGTCCATCTTGTATATATCTTGACATAGTTATTTGTATGTTGTTTTCACCATTAGAATGTAAACTCCTTAAAGACAGGCACCATGGTGTTTTCCCCCTTTGTATCCTTTTTGTTTAGTACAATGTTTAGCACATGGTAAGTGTTTAAGAAATGTTTGCTGCCTGTCTTGTACTATAACAGTTAGTTTGTAACTATGAGCAAAGTGTTGCCTTGTAATCAGTTACCAATTGTAGGCATGAGTAGCATTGCAGATTCCATGTTGTCTCTACCTACCACAGGGGCTCCAGGAGGATAGGAAAAAGGACTCTTGTGCTTCTGGACCATCTCAGTCCCTGCATGTACCTACCACAGGGGCTCCAGGAGGATAGGAAAAAGGACTCTTGTGCTTCTGGACCATCTCAGTCCCTGTATGTACCTCCTCTTGTTTCTTTGTTCATTTGCTACCATCAGAATCTTAATGTAAAGTGCACCTGAGATATAGTTGGGTGAGTAAGAAACACAAGAAACCTCTGTACAAATCTTGTAAGAAGTAGGCTTCTTTATCTTTTACAAAAAGGAGAAATTATGAGAGAACAATGTCTGAGAAATACAGAAATATTCTGGGCACAAGTTCAAAGTATAAAAATATCAGGTGGGTGTGGATTTAAATTTTCATTAAATCAAGGCTGAGACTGGCTTTATAGGTAGTGCAGATGACAGAAAGCTGAGTGTTTGAAAGATAGAAATGCTATTTAAATTATACAAAATTTCGAAAATTGTTTTAAGACTAAAGTTGACAGAATCCATCCCCATAGAATTAATTTATAGTCATTTAAATTTACATTCATTTATGTTAATATATGCATAGTCTACATGCAAACATACATATATTCCCTTAGGTATTTGCATTTGGAACAATATCAGAGAAAGGTTCAAGGGGTCCTCATGCTCCAGTTTCAGATCTAAGGCATGCATGCTCAGAAGAGTACATAGGTAGACATGGAGAGGATTATAGCTTGATGTGTGAAGGACTAGGTAAATGGATAAGAAGTTCTGGGATTAGATAGAAGGTAAGGACTAGGATTAAGAGACAATGGGTAGTAGAAGAGAATGTGATAGTCCCTGAATAGATTGCTCCTTATCATTATCTGTAATAATTCTTAAATCTTTCAAAGCTACTTGTCTTTACAATTTTGTTGTTACTGTATAAATTGTTCTCCTGGTTCTGCTTTCTTCATTCTATGTTAGTTTATATAAGACTCCTCATGTTTTACTCTCTTTCTTGATTTATTATTGTACAATAGTATTCCATTAGGAATTTGTATGCCATAGTTAATTCAGTCAGGTGATATGATTACGTCCATTTAGTAGAAGATGAATGAAGAGCTGAGGAGGTTAAGCGGCTTTCCTGGGGTCACACATCTTGGAAATGCCTGAGGCAAGGTTTGAAATCAGAGGTTTTCTTCACTCCATGAAAGAACTTGAACCTCTGCCCCTACCTATCTGCTTTGAAAACATTTGTTGGCCAAAAAATAAAGGGAACAGAAATGGTTGAGTACCTTATCACTGAAAGTCCAGCTCCAATGTAATTTAGCAGGGGTCTTGATACGTCTTCAGGATCCATTCCAAACCATCCAAACCTGAAAAACCCAAAAGAAAGTCAGCATAGCTGGATTAGGTCTTACTGAAAAGTTGAAGAGTTTTGAACATTTGTCCTTTTTTCTGTAAAGGATTTTGTTTCCAATAGAATCCTATGTGATGCAAATGCTACAATGCAGAAAAAAGACTGGGGTGGTGTTTTAAATGGAATTTCAAAAATAAGCTAATATCAATTTCAGAAACAATTATAGATTTGAGTGATGTACACTATTAAAAATATGTTAAACTAAACCAAATAAGTGATAATGTAATCATTCTGGTTATACAAGAATACGATGATTGAAAATGCCTAATGTGAAAATAAAAACCAAAAACTGAGGATTTTAATGCTTTTGAAAATAAGGTCAAGACCTTAAGACCATAAGGCCACATAATACAATATATTTCATATTTTTTAGTTAATATTTTCTCACTTATCATGCAGTACCACTTTTGAAATACATAATCTTTCCTTATCTGAATTCTCACCATACTAAGGTGTGGATGTCAATTTTAGTCTTTTATGATGTATTCATTCAGAGCCATGAGTTAAAAAGGTAACCTACCAGGACAGAGCCTATCAGAAATGTAGTTTCTGCTATTATCTTGACTTATAAGATCATCATATCGGTACATAATTGGTATTTTTGTCACCATCTAGCATTAAATATCCCTGCACTTGATAAGCAAACACTTAAGTAAATAATTAAGTACTGTGCATATGAAGCATAGGTTATCTTAATGAATTATTGAAACATATGTAACAACTCTTTTCAATCAAGGTTAAGAGCTAAGTGATTAGGTTTACTGATGAATTTTTTTCTTGATAATTTGTGGAGTGAATGAAAAGAATCTAGTCACCGGTATTTAAATTTACATTGGTGTAACTCATTCTCCACTGTTTGAAAAGTAGGAAGCTGAAACTCAACTTTCAAGTTCTTGACTCCATTCCTAAGAAAGAGATACCCTGACTGAAGTTTCTATTTGTCCTTCATAATCCTAAAATGTTAAAATAATGTTCATTTTCACTAAGTAAAAGTCTTATTACATGGGTGTAGCCATAACTCCTGTTATATATAGGCTTGCTTTCTTAGTATCAACAATTTTCTATGTAGCCACTACATACAAAGAAGACATGATTTGACCAACAATAAAAATGAACCCACAAACCAGTAAGGCACTTTATGCCAGGTTCTTGCCATGAATTCCACATATCAAGTCCCATAAAGATTTTGATTGCTTTTTTTCAATTTCTTTTGGGGGAGGAAATGAGGGGGGGGGATAAATTTTGCCATGATCTTATACGTTTAAATAATGATTTATTAATGTAGAAGTGAAAAGTAAATTGTAAAGGAAGCTTTGTTAGCTAGATGATGAAGTACAGTACTTTGGATAATATCCTTCAAAAAGGATATTATGTGACTATCCCTAAGTTTCAGAGTCAAAGTTATCTGGTATTGTGGTTACTTATTGACAGCTTGGCTAAAGTTCTTAAAAATTCACTACTGCAAAAACAATACCTAACAATCTTCCATAGTGGGTTAAAAGTACCACTTAAGTTGTATGACAGAAAGAGATATGCAGATACACTGATATGCTAACACAACTGCAGTTTATCAAAATACATGGAAGGTCAATTCTTATGTATTCAAGACAATTAATTAATTAATGTTTTGGCCAAGACATATTTATAAACACAAGTTGACAGTGCAAAATAGTTGCATAACTAATAATACTAGATAGCTGTGATATGGTAGGTTCAAGTTAACCCCACCTGTCCAAAAATAACAAAAAAATTTAAATAAAACCCCTAAAAATACTTAGCTAGTATAAATCTGTGGTGTTTGCCTAAATTTCAGTACTTACTATACTCATTGTTTTAATATTTGAAACCATATTTAAAGGATAAGGCATAGACATCTACTAACTGGCATATTTATTTCTCATTTAGTGAAAATGTCCTTATTTTATTTGAGTTGCAAAACAAATTTCAACTCTACTTGCTATGCAAAAGGAAGGACTGAAATTATCTACTTTGCAATGAACTTTACAATTCTCCCCACCCTCAACTCACACATGACATTCTGTATGAAAAAAGCTACTAACTGAACTGCAGTTATTAAATACTGAAAAAAGTTAACAATTTATTATAATTTATTTTATTTAACAATCTAGGAAGTTCACAGCCATCAGCAATTCCAACGCAATTTCAGGTGCAATTGGGAATTCAGGAATCTCTGTAAAGCTGTTAGTGTAGCAAACCTTGTAGGTAAAATACATGCATGCTTTTGATAGCACATATGATGGAATTTCTCTAAAATTGATCTCACTGGCTTTATTTTCAGCAAACTGAGCTGGGCCACTTAACATGGTTTTTAATGTTCCTGATTTTAAAGCATGCTACCTTTTTACAATCAATTCATGACCACTGGAAGAGATCAATTTCACATACATAGCATCTGGGCCCTCACACCCATGGTATATTTTCTCTACTCCTTCTATTATCTCCTTCTGAAATTACATTTTGTTTCCATAGGAATTTTAACAAAACACCTTCTTGTCAGTTCTGCAGCATCCTCAGCTTGGTCCCAACTCACCACCTCATCACTACAACCCCTGCTCCCTGCTCGTGGGCCCCAGTCATCCACCACCCAACTTTTGTCTCTTACAACCAGAAAGATTCTCTGCTCAATTTGGTTGGTGAAGAAGATGTCACAAAAAGAACTTAGTCATGAGCCTCAGACAAAGGAATCAATGGTAGGGTTATATTCAACAGGAAATCTCTCATGCAAATCTTGTACAATGTTTGAAGTGGAATAAGGAATTTTGAAACAGATCTTGTGATAATACAGATAAAAATCTCTTTCGTGTCAAACCACCTTGATTTTCTCACTTCACTTTGGTTTTGGTCCAAATCACAATAAACACTCCCTACCACCAATTAGCGATATTAGACTGTAAGATCCTTGTGGATAGAGAATATTTTGTTCGTTGTATTTATATCCCCCAATGTCTAGAAGTAGGGGCCACCTCACATTTCTTACTGATTGAGGATGGAGATTAAAAATGAATAATAGTCTGGACTTTTAATTTATAAGAATCTTTGAATTGATCAAGGTGTGTCTATAGATAACAGATATATGTTTACTAGACTTACGCTCATTTTACCAGTTTGAGAGGATTCTTTAAAGCTTACATTTTATTAGTATAGCTTTTGAGTCATTTCAACACTGGAAAATGGAGGAAGATTTCAGTGTAGAATTTATACCTGACCTCCTTACCCCAGGTGAGCTTCTGGTTTGAAGAAGGAATTCTTCAGTTAAACATTAGAGAGAGATTTCAAAGGGGAAGTGGATCCCACCTCCTGCCTCAACTAAGACTTTGATCTCATGAAGCAGTACGGACAGATCCTTTTCCATGGGTTGACCTCACTGTGGTACAGAAGCACCCCTGGGTGCTTTGAGACAAGACCAGTGAAGTACATTCTCTGACAAGTACTTGCAACATGGTTGATGTGGCTACAGTCACACGATAGTACCTACAGTGATAAAATCACAGAATTGTAGAAATAGTGATGTTTGAAGGAGTATGCATTTGTTTTATTTAATGAGACCTGTAATTTCATTAGTATGTGGAAAGCCTGACAATAAAAATCCCTTGAATCACACAGAACTGAAATTTGTCTAAAATTTAAAAAAAAAATTGATGGGGGAGGATTGATTGATTTTCCCAAACTATGGAATTGTTAAATTCAAAACTATCAGTATAGTTGGCTAGATGCTGTGAAGATGTCTAGTTCTCCATCTCCTAGCATCTCTCATTCTGTTCCTTCTCCTTCTGGAGGCACCATTTCATGGATTGGGGAGGAGAGGGGATGACCAGTAATGGGGTAGAAAGACCCGGTTAGGGGACAGGCTGCAACCGAAACTCTTAAGAGTTTGCCTTGGTGCTCTGAGAGCACCAAGGTGGAGCTGGAGCAGACCATGGAGGTGATCTAGTCTAACCTCTAGTTATGGTTGGTGAAACTGAGGCCTGGGGAAATGGAATTATGTGTCTAAGAACTGAGACACGAACCCAGGCCGTGTGACTTCAGAATTAGTACTCTTTCCACTCGCTCAGGGTTCTGGGTATATTATTATTTCAATATAATTGGTTTCCTTTGTAATCCAGTGTATTTTATGTATGCATTTAAAAATGTTATTCAGAGCAAAGGTTAGTCTAGGCTTCACTAAACTGTAAAAGGAGACCAGGACAAAAAAACATTATCCTTTGGTTTTGTATTATCTCCTTTTTTCAAATATATTAAAACTTACAAATACATTTTAAGGAATGCAAAGCATTCTTTTCTGTTTCTTCTTCTACCCAGTGGGCATAGTGTCTATAAGAAAAAACTGTAAAGGGGAGGGGGGGAAGCGATTAAGCACAACTAAGCAACATGTCACTTGGGCCCACTGAGCAAGCTGAGTGATTTGACCCTCACCTGCAAATGAGCTCTCACCTTCACAAAGAAGGGAGGGAGGTGCACTTTCAAAGAATGTCTCATAAACTTTTATATCTCTAGTGCCTAATATGGTAACTTGCGCAGAGGAGGAGGTGTATGAGAGTTGGTTGCTGATGACAATTGTCTGAATTGAGTTACCTTGAGCTTGCCCAGCCTGTTAGGGAGTTAAATGATCCCCAGATTAAAAGTCCAAGGCCTAAACCAATTGTTTTGACAATTGGGACGACAGTGATGTTACCTGCAAGATAAAAATCATAGGGAAAAGTCTTTCCTCTCATAAAAAGAACAGAAAATACATTTAGAAGTAAAGCTAAAATTAAAACTCAACAGCAACAGAATATCTACATTACACCTAGTATTTTGGTACATTTCCACCCTGTTTATTAGTAATAGCATATTTTTCTTATATACGTTTTAAAGTTGTAAAGTCAAAAAGCAAAACTCCCAATGCAAGATGTTTTGCAGGAAAATGTTGGGCAAAGCTATTCACTAAGTTGCCTTTGGGTGCCTTTGTTCAGGCATATGCTATTTTTAGAAAGCACTGCTGATTCTGAAAATGGTTGTGGTACTATGCTGGCTGTGCTGTTACATGGAAGTAAAGTAGGCTGTAGGACTGTATTTGTATCAGAAAAATGCATCTGACCCTGGACATGCCCCTCCATCTTCCAGAAGGTCATGCAATTCTCTGAGAAGGTAAGTTATAAAAGGGTCATGATCTGGGGTTGTAGATAGGAGTTTCCACAGATAATTTCTATTAATGTCTAGCAGATTGACATGGATTTATATCTGGAAGGGACCTTAGAGGTCTTAGATTCCATCCAGTTCAACCCCTTCATAGAACAGATGAGGAAACTGAGGGCCTTTACCTTGAGGTAAGCTATTAGACAAAGGACTAACCCATGGGAAAATCTATAAAGTTCTTCTTTTTATCGCTTTTTTTTCCTACATTTCTCCCTATGTGATGAATTCCCATTACTGGATAAAATGGTTAAAGACCTGGGTTATAATCCTGACATAGGGCATGGCATTTAATCTTTCTACTTTTAGTTTTCTCATTTGTAAAATGAGGGGATTGATTTGTAGGAACCCTTAGAGCCAGGGATCTTAATCTGGGGTCCATGAACTTTTAAAAAAAATGATATTTAAAGTATTTCAATATAATTGGTTTCCTTGGTAACCTTATATATTTTATTTTGTTCATTTAAACACATTGATGGTGGGGGGATGGGAGGGGGAGGCTAGGCTGTACTAGACTGCCATAATAGGGATCCATGATTCAAACAAGGTCAATAACTCATTCCTTAGAGTGTCAACATGTTCTGCCTCATAAAGAATTCCATTCCATTCCATTCCATTCCATTCCATTCCATTCCATTCCATTCCATTCCATTCCATTCCTTTCCTTTCAATTCTGCAAGTATTTATTGTTGACTGTGTCAGGCACTATCTTAGGAATTAATGACATAAAGGCAAAAATGAAGCTGTCTCCAGCCTCAGGAAACGTACATTCTTTTGGGAGCAGAGAACAACATTTATACAGAAACATGTACAAACACTCCATTTGTGGATAACATTAGGCAGAGAAGGAGAAAGAGGCCTAACAACTTCTGAGACCAAGAAAAGCCTCCTGCTGAAGGCAGAATCTGAGATGTATTTTCAAGAGTTCTCACTACCAGTATTATTTCTCTCTTGATTAAGAGCAAAGATACTGTTTATCCAAGTCAAATAAATGAAGCTATAATTGTGGAATTCTATGTATCAGCAAACTGATTAGGGAAGTTATTTAGTTGGGATAGATGAGGGAACTTGCCACACATTATACTATGTGTACAGTTGGATAGAGCAGAAGACTGTTTTAAATTCTGATTCTGACACTGTGACCCTTCAGCTGGACAAGTTGCTTAATTTTTGGAGTCTATCTCTTCATCTGTAAAGTGGAAAACAACATTGACCATACAGCTTCCAGTATTGTTAGGAAAGGCCTTTGTAAACTTTAAAGTGTTAGGTAAACATATGACTATTCTCCCCAGTCCTAACTGTGGCTGACCCTGTGAACGGCAAGGCTAGACATTTCTAGTGCCTACTACTCTCTTTAGACTTTAAAAATTACAGGTGCTTACAGGAAAGAGCAAGGGAACAAGCATTAATTAAACTACCTACAATGTATGATGCACTGTGCTACACACTTTATAAATATTTTTCATTTGATCCTGTGAGTATCGTTAGTGAGGTAGGGATAGGATGCTTTTAATTCTGTCACCTGCTGATGCCTGCTCTGAGAGGAAACTTTCTAACACTAGGGAGACTAGCTTTACAAAGTGTACCTCAGGTGTGAGATTGAAGGACTAAGTGAGAGAGGTGGCATTTTGAATAGGACTTTTCTTCTCCTATTTCCAGACAATTCTTCAGATCTGGGATGTTCTTTCACTTGTTTCTGCCTTTTGGAATCTCTCGCTCTTTCCTAGACTTAATTCACTTTCCATCTGGGGAAAATGAACAGTGCACTGGATGGATAGAGCACCTGGACTGCAGATGGAAGATGTTAAAGTTCAAATTTGGCCTCAGGCACTTAATCGCTGTGTGACCCTAGCTGGGTCACTTTAGCCTCTGGTTACCGCAACTTCCTCATCTGTAAAGTGGGGATGATAATAGCACCGACCTCCCAGGGTTGTTGAGAAAATCAAATGAAATGCTATTTGTAAAGTGCCTGACACATAGTAAACACTATGGAATGTTAGCTCTCACTATTATTGTCTCCTATTTAAGGCTCTTCCTGATTGTTGGAGCCATCACGGCTCTGCATATTCGCATTATCCCAACAATAGAATGAAAGTTTTTTGTGGGCAGGAATGATGATAATGATGATGACGGTTCACACATATATATATAGCTTTAAAGTTTGCGAACCACTTTACAAATATTATCTTATTCTTGTGACAACTCTGGGTGATAGGTGGCATTATTACCATCATTTTTCAGATGAGGAAACTGAGGAAGACAGAGGTAGCGACTTGCCCAGGGTCACAGAGCTAGTATCTGAATTCAAATTTGAACTCAGGTCCACCTGGTTCCAGGTCCCACACTTTATCCATGGTGCCACCAAGGTGCTGCTAGTCTTTGTAGATGCAGCACCTACAGTAGTATCTAGGAGGTAACAACTGAATTGAACTGGAGAACATTTTGGTGGAATTCATCTTTGAGGCATTGGCCACGGGGCTTTGCTCTAGTTCAGGGACTGAAAATTATAATCATGGGCAGAACGTTACAAAACATCTTTCCATTTTGAGTAATGGTGTTCCTAGATGCCTATTCATCAAAAAGAGATTGCTAAAATATTGTTGAACTATTGGGCTAATGATTTCTGACTACGGAGAAAAAAACACCTGGCAAATGTGATTGTTATAGAAGTAGGTTTTTAAATAAACTGCTTTGGAATTGCCCACCCCAACTGTTAACTGTGCAAGTGCTTTATTAATCAATATAATGATACACTCCTTGTAAAAAGGAACAATGAGAGCACTTGAAAATACATCATAAACGCATTTGTAAACAAATGAACCTGATGGTTTGGGGAAATTTGATATTCTGTTTTAAAAATATCATAAAGTTTTGTGGATCGTGAATTTTTTATGAATTTATACTACAAAACCTCTTCAACCAAAAGCCTAGAATTGACTAGGAGAGGATGGAATTCCTGCCTTGAATGCAGAGTGGAAAGTAATCTGAGAGGTCATCTTTATTTGGCAGATGAAGCAAACGTGGCCCAGAGAGAGTAACTTGCCTAAAGATACACAGGTAGTAAATAAATAGCAGGGCCAAGATTTTAATTCAAGTACTTTGGTTCTAAATCATTGCCTCCTTGATAGTGTAGTAAATAAGGCATTGGTCTTGGAGTCAGGAAGACCTTGAGTTCAAATTTCATCAGTGACATTAGCTCTGTGACCCAGGGCAAATCACTTTTGTAGACCTGATTTTCCTTGTCTATAAATGAGGGGGCTGTATTCAATGGTTACTTCTAGTTCTAATTATATGATCCACTTTGATGGGTCTATGATCTCACTGATGTGAGTACTTCTGACTTCACTAGGAAGGACTGCATCTATTCGCAGCTTTTTCCAACTCTTTTCCAAATCCTAAGTGAATAATTGTGGTAGTACTCAACATATTGGGGGCCTCATTAACATTATGTGGGTACCAGTGGAGTTTATTTACTACCTATCCCTTTATCTCGTTACATGACCAATGTCCTTCCTGTTTGAGGCATGTAACTCTTAGTTAACATTCTTTATCTGTCATTCTCTTATATGTCCCAACCTATTGATACTTTCATGTGCCTTTCTACTTCCTTTTGTTATATATAAGTATATGATGGAAAAATCAGGGGTGTGTATTGTGATGTTCACTACTAATTACTGAGTAATTTTTAATTTCAACTAACAAGGATTCACAGTCAGGAAAAGACTTAAGGCAATATATTAAGCACGATCATTGCTGGAACTAGTCTACACAAAGGAAACTAAAGATATCCTAAAGAAAGGGTAGAGGCAGAGTGTTATAAAGGGGAAAGGGCAGAATAGCTGGAGTCAGAGGATTTGGTTTCAATTCTGTCACATTATGCCTGTGACCATAAGTAAGTCTTTTAACCTCTGGGTCCTCATTTTCCTCCTGAGGGGATTGGAGTCAGCTTCCAAGATCTCTTCCAATTCTAAATCTCTGAGCCTACATTTTTAATGGTCATATAAATATAACATTAAAATGTAAACATGCATAGTTTTTAAGTAATAAACGATCTTCTATACATTACCTGTGGCCCAAACACAACCCCCAAGCATTGCAAGAGGCCAGAACTTGGGACAATGGAGTAATAGATTGACCACTAAGGAAACTATCCATATGGCGGCACAGAGAATCCATTGAAGAAACATTCCTGACAATAGAGCAATAATTTATTATCAGTGGTTTACATCTCAATTTTACTTGGTATATGCTTAGTGATATTTATGGGGACACTTGTTCCACTATTACATTCTCTTTCTTCACTGATTATGCAAAGCAAACTGGATTTCTTCCCACCAATAACTAGAAGTTAGTGAGCGATTTCACACTTTTATCTTGATATCATATTGGTTAATCTAAGCTACTGAAGAAAACTGATATAGAACTAGTGTCATACAAAAGCTTTCTGAAGTCCATGTTTTTTGTGATTCTTACTAATTGCCCTAGTAATGAAATAAATAAAAAACTCTGTGCATAATAAAATAAAAAAGGAGGCATACAACGTTAAATTATTTTAAATTCCTCTGGGCTGTGACATTACAAAAAGTTGAGAGTTAGTTTTCTATAAATGAAAACATACTTTCTAAGTCCTGAGCAGACTTTCAGTGATGTAGAGGTAGGTAGGTGAATGCATCTCTGACGATTTTCCCTTAAGTCTTTGAGTTTCATCCATTATTGACTAGAACAATAAAAGTCAAACTTAAAAAGGGGTCAAGAAAATCTATAATCGAAAGGTTCACTTAAAAGGGAGAAGCTAGAATTGTAAAGAAGTAAATTCTAATGCAACTATTTGCCCAACTGAGAAGAAAGAAGAAAAGGAATGACATGGAAATTGACTGGAAAACCACCTCAATGATAGTGGATGATGGTAGGCTGTTGTATGAATTGTCTATAATTATTAGGAATCTGTTCATACCATAGAACTAAGTATCAATCAGTTAAAGTGCAAGAAAAAGGTAATAAAGTTGACGATGAAAGAGACAGAATGATGGAACAATAAATAAAGATAGTAGTTTGCCCCTAATCTAGCAGAAAGAACAGTCAGTAGGAGGCATCGAGAATTAAGGATGCTAGTCCTACCGAAATATGAAGAGAAATAGAAAACTGTACCAGATTATCGCCTGTGAAAGGAACAGAAATAGCTCAGTCCCAAACTATGTGCTTATTGGGTACAAATTGAATTCTCTGTTATAGGAGATGACAAGGTTAGAAGAATAGTGATTTCCTTGCCATCTTATCAGGGAAAATCATTTTCCCTGGTAGGACAGAGGAAATATTCCAGGCTTGGAAACAAAGTACAGAAGGGGTACCATAAGACTTGAAAAGTCATATGCTTTGATCTTCAAAAATGTTAAGAGAATGAAATTTATCAACTCCAAATCTATGACTTAGACTTGAATTTCTGGGAACATTTTAGAAAATGTTATCAGTATTTTTTAAACCAGACTTGTAATTTCATCAGTGTAGGGAGCAAGTCTTGGTGATGAATTTTTACTTCTGAATGCAAGTAGGCACCTAGTCTGAAACTTACAGTTTTAATGAGTGGCCTGCATCACCGAGAGAACAAACATCTTGCCCAGGATCACACGGTCAGTGTGTGTCAGAGTAAAAGCTTGATGACAAGTCTAATTCTAAAGCCAGTTCCTTTCCCCTGTGACTATAGCCTCTGGAGTATATTATTAAATAGATGGTTAGCAAATTTCTAAAAAAACTACCAGAATCGTTTAAATAAGAAGAGGTGATGTCAGACTAACCTCATTTAAAAAAAAATAGCTATGTTAGATCGACACATCAGAAAAATGAAGTAAAATATGCGTAGATTTTAGAAAAGGCTTTGGTAGGAGTATCTTATGATCATCTTTTGGAGAAGATAGAGAAAGGCAAGCTGAATAATTATCAATGATTCTATATCAAATTGAAAATCTTTTGGCAAACTGTCGCTAGCTTTCTAGAGACAGTTGGTGTTACAGCAGCTACAGGGCTGGACCTGGAGTCATGAAGATCTGAATTCCAATTCAGCTCAGACACTTACTAGCTGTGTGACTCTAGAAAAGTCATAACCTTAATTTCCTCAACTATAAAATGGTCACAATAATAACAACTACTTAGCAATGTTATTTTGAGGATCAATGAAAGATTGTTTGTAAAAAAGAACTTAGCGCCATGCCTAGCACAGAGGAGGTGCTATATAAATGCTCATTCTCTTTCCTTTCTGGTAGAGTATGCCAAGGGTCTGGGCTTGGTTCCGTGTTATTTAACATTTTTAACAATGACATGTCTAAAGTCAAACATAACATCCTTATCCAATCTGCAGAAAATACAGTCAAAACCAATCGCTGATACACTGTATAAGAGCCATACAGAGCTTGACCAGTTGAAACACTGGATTGGCTTTTATGAAATGAAACTTAATAGGGAAATGTGTTACATCTTATATTTGATATCAAGAAGGTTTAATGCTCATAAGAAAGATAGGGTTAGATAGTAGCTTGTCTGAAAAAAGAACGGGGGTGGTTTGAAAGGGACTTGTAAGCTCAATATGAGTCAGCAGAGAGAGATGTAGTGGCTAAAAAAAGCTAAGTCAATATTTGCTTGCATTAAGAGGGGCAGAGTTTCAGGAATGAGGATACACTCACTGGGGCAGATCGTATGTGGAACATTGTGCTCAGGTCTGTGTACCATATCTTAGGAAGCACAATGCTAAGTTGCAGAATGTTCAGAGGAGATCGACCAGGATGGAGAAGTCCCTTGAGTCCACTTCATAGGAGGGAGGATGGGAGGAAGTAGAGGTTGTTAGACTAGAGAAGACTCAAGGGAAACATGATAGAAATCTTCAAGTATTTGAAAGGCTGTCATATAAAAGAAGTAGTAGATTTGTTCTGCTTGATCCTTGAGGGCAGAACTAGAAACCATGAGGGGGAAATTGCAGAGGCAAATTCACATTTGATGTCAGGAAAAGATTTCCTAATAATTATAGCTGTGTAAAAATGGAATGAGCTGTCTTGAAAGGTACCAGGTTTCCTGTGATTGAGTATCTTTGAGCAAAGACTAGCTAATTTTATTTGTTGGAAATGTTTTGGTGGGGATTGTTTTTTGGGAATGGGTCAGGAGAACACTGAGGTTGCTTCCCCTGTGAAATTCCATAAAAAAAGACTTGGAGGAAAAAAGAGAGAATCTACAATTCTCTTGAATTTGAAGGGTGGGAAAAAGGAATACTAAATGATATTAACACAATGTCCTATGGTTTAGACATCGTTTAAGCTTTAGTAGCTTTGGGGACACCCTATATGTTGTTCTCATACGACCCAAATAGCACCTCTGTGAGGTAGCTATTAAAAGTACTATTATTCCTCCTCACACTTTGTTTTTTATACAGATGGAGTAACTGAGGCCCAGAGAGATGAATTCACTTGTCCATCACACAACTTCTAAGTGTCAGAGAAGGAACCCAGGTCTTCCCTGAACTCAAGTCAGTCTATCATTTGTTCCACTACACAATGCTGTTTCTCTAAAAATGACACAGAGGAGGAGGAAGGATTTTTGCTGTACACTGGGAGCTACATATTAATATCTGGTTCTCTCCATCCTCCCTTCTCACCCATGGTTGATCTTGATGTCTTGAGAAATAAGCAGCCTTTATATTCACAAAATGAAAACAAAGAACCACAGAGACTACCAGAAATGAAAAGACGTATTTGCCTTGGGAGTCCTGCTTAGCGATGCTGACCTTGCATGGCTAACACCAGAAGTTAGGATGTCCTCATATGCCAGTCATCTGGCACATCATGAATTGTCTTCTGAGACTTGTACAAACTTTCTGAAAAATACCCTCCTCTGATGATTCAAGTGGGAATAAATTATATCAATACTGGGATCTAGAAAGATTCTCCAGAGGTAATAAAGCCCTAGATAGGAAACTTAAGGATTTGGGGACACAGATAGCATTTTTACTGTTACTTTAGGTTGGTGGTAGGGACTTAAAAGAAAGCATAATATTGAAAGTAAAATATTCACTAAGAAGATGGGATTGGTGAATGATATTTGGTTTAAGATCCATGGCTCAAGATACAGATATTGAAGATTCTTGGCCAGTATAGGAGTATATCTAATGAGAACTAGGGAAGAATGTATGTCCCTAGTGATTTTGTGACCTGATCAAGGGCACTTTAAACCCAAGGTGAAGGGAGCAGCAGAACACCACCTAGCTATAACTGTGAAATCAGATACCATTAAAAACAGCAAGCATGATAAGAAGAATGAGAGAGGTATTTAGGAATCAAAGACACTTGATCATGGGGCTAAAGAGATACATGAATACATAATCTACAAACAGCTTTCCATCCCATTCTGTTAAGTCCTGCATTAAAAAAAATAACTTCAAAAGTCCAGATATTTTTAAAGAGGGTTAGTAAGAAATGGATGCTGTGAAGTTCAAAGTGGGACAACTCTTTTGGCTAAAGGAATGATTTCAAAGGTGCTTCAGCAGCATAACATAGGAAAGTGAATTCCAGCTCAGGAATTTTGCAAGAGACAATAGCTCAAAGAGGCAGACATGATACTGTGGTCTAAGATGTGTACACCCAGAGGTGTTGAGAATAAGCTAAAAAAAGAAATAACAGTCTTCACCTATATGGTCTGATTGGTAATTCCAGTAACATTTCTCTGATAATTATTTCCTATTTATCCTATATATATATATATATATATATATATGTATGTATGTATATATACATATATATATACATATATACATTATATATATATATATATAGCTTGCTTTTTATATATTTATTTGCATGTTGTTTCTGCCATTAGATTGTAAGCTTCTTGAGGGCAGGGACTATATTTTACCTCTTTTTTGTTTCCCTTGTGCTCAGCAAAGTGCCTGACACTTAGTAAATGCTTAATAAATTTTTATTGATTGATAATTGATAGCAGTTGCTTTCCTAACCCATTCCCAAAAAGGAATCCCCACCAAAACATTTCCAACAAATAAATTTTATTAATAGATAATTGATTGGTCTTGAGATTTATCTAAAATGGGATTCCATTGGGATACAGCAGTGAAAGGTTATACTTTGTTTGAAGAAGGGGTTGAATATGAGGGAAATGAAATAGTAAGGTACATTAAATGTATATATATATATATGTATATATATATGTATATATTTGTGTGGAAATCTACCTAAAGTAGAAAGGATTTGAGTGAGTGACGTAGAAGGAAAATCCAAAATATTTCATGGTCAGAATATTCTGGCACCAATACCTAGTAGCTGTGAGATCATAAGGGAAATTACTTAAATTCTCTGAGATTGTTTCCTTATCCTATAAAACCTCAAAGTAGGTGGCCCATGATATAGGTGATTATGATGATGATAATAATCAAAGCTGATATTTATAAAGTGCTTTAGTCTTACAAAATAATTTGAATATTTTATCTTGTTTGATCCTCAGAAATCTGTGAACTTAGTCATCACAAGAATTATTATCTCCCATTTTAACAATATAAGCTTCCTTATATCAATGCTTCTGTGAATCTCTGCTCTTAAACACATGAGTACATCCTTTAGCTAAAGGGTGAACTGGATAGAGTGCTGGGCTTGGAATCAGGAAGAGCCTTCCTGGGTTCAAATCTGGCCTCACACACTTACTAGCCATGTGACCCTGGGCAGGTCACTTTGCTCTGTTTGCCTCAGTTTCATTATCTGTAAAAGGAAAGATAAACCACTCCAATATCTTTGTCAAGAAAACACTAGCTGGGGTCAGAGAGAGAGAGAGAGAGACATGACTGAAATGACAGTAACGATATTGTTTTCAATTTGTAGAGATCTTAACCCATCTCTGCCTTTCTTATCCAATGTAATTCTCATCTGTGCTTTCAATGTCCTCCATAGGATATACATAATATGCTGGGAACCTTTCAGGGTCTTTCAACATTCTGTGAGTACCAGAGCATCACCTGAGAAATTAGTTTGCCATCTCTTGTTCTCCACGTGTGACTAGCTGACTTACTTTTCCAATCATACAATGTCCTTAATGATAACTGATAGTTCTTGGAGCACAAATCATTGCTGGCAATAGTAATATTCAACTTATTTCTTTTTCTATATAGCACCATTTAAATCTTCCACTTGTCTTGCTACAATTTCACCTTTCAGAATCTGAGAAAAAATTGACTGCCAAAGCAGACAGGATGATATTCCTGGAGCTGAGATAAGGAAGGAAATGTCAAGGACAGTGGGATTTGTACCCTAGATATTAGAGAAGTAGAACTCAAAGGGTTCAGAAATAATAAAGGAAGAATCCTATGATCTGATAGTTTTTTAAAAAGAAAGTTGGCCTTGGTTTTGGGGACTCACAAGAATGAGATGTTTAAAGTATAGTTGTGGTTGATTCCTGTAAGGGCTGTGCTGAAGCACTAATCAGGCAGATCTGATTGTGACATTTTTGGTGTGAGAATTTATACTTTGGAAATGGGCAAACACTACAAATCAGGGCTTGATTCACTATTTTGTTGAATTCTAGAGCTAAGAAAGTTATGTAGAAAATATGAATGATGCATATTAAAAAGAAATCCGATAATTTATATTCACCTACTCCTTAGCCAGTTGTTAAATATTTATGAGGCCAACACTGATTCCAGTGAAGAAGAAAAAAGGCATGTGTAAAAAGAGCTCAATATGATTACAAAGAGAGCCCAAAGATGATGAGTTTACATTTTTAAGGACATATGTGATATGTGTAGACAAGAACCAAGAGAATATTATATATAGTAACAGCAACATTGTTTTCAGAATAACTTTGAGCGAATAAAATATTTTGACTATTATAACCACCTAAATTAACCATGAAGAACACATAAAACTGCTACTTACATTCAGAGAAAGAACTAATGAATAGAAGAAGCATGTAGAGAAGAATTTTACATATCTATGTGTGTGTGTGTGTGTGTGTGTGTGTGTGTATGAGAGGGAAGAAAAAAGGAAAAACAAGAGAATTTACATGGTAATTTTGTTGTACAGCAAGGAACAGCAAGTTGTATGTAGTAGATTTGCAGTTTCATGTGCAATCATCTTTTTATTGTACTATGTTACAGAAATGTTTGTTTTATTCCATAAATTAAAAATAAAAGAGTAACATAATGAGTACAAAAGAATAATATGATTTTATAAGAAAGGAAGAAAGCCAAGTTCAGATTTGAATTGACTATTGTGATACATACTGAGAAAATAATAAAAGCTTTTTTTTTTTTAAGCTGTGAATCATGAAAAAAACCAAGAAGGAGCCAATCTGCTGCTTGTATTGAGTAGAAAGTTGATGATTGGATATGAAGAGGAGTTAGGGCCACTGAACTCAAATTCTGTCCCCCTTTTTTTTTCAAATAATGAGCAAGAGCTTCAAACTGAAAATGATAGAATAAAAATGGTTAATGAGTAATTGAAGATAAGTAAGGAGGCAGTAAGAGAGCTTCTAACTATCCTCCATGAGTTCAAGTCATCATCAGCTCTCCCATAGGAATTAACTCTTGGCATACTGAATTGCTGAACTCTAGGTGAACTTTGAAAATTAGTTGTGAATACTCAGGAGTGATTCAGGGGCCCCAGAAACAGAAAAAAATGTTAATTCAATTTTTTTAAAGAGCAAAGAAGGCAGCTAAGTAAATTTCTGGAAAAATACTAGAAGCTATTGCTGAAGGGATAGTTTAAAAAGACAAAAGAGACTAACAAAGATAGCATATGGAGTCATCAAAAATAAAGGATGCCTAGCTAATCATAACTTTTTTTTGAAAGGGTTACTAGACTGTTTAACTGAAGATCCCATAGATCAAAGAGTCTCATGTCATTGCCAATATATTAGATAATGATGTTGTTAGGAACTGTTTGGAATATTGAACCCCCAATGTCCACTAATTAACTGTTGCCCTGGATAGAAGATCCTAGTGGTATTGGGTGATACTCTGTCCTTGACTCTGTTCTGTTCAATCTTTTTTTTTAATCTGTTACCTGGATGAAGGCTTGAAGACATAAGGGAGATGAAGATATGAATGTAAAGATGTTACGCTGATTAAATTTGTATATAACAGAACAGTGAATAAGACACCTGACATTGTTGGGTACCAAAAAAAATCAAAATACAAAAAGATCTTAACAATCTGATGTGATGAGGTGGAATCTAGTCAAACGAAACAGTAAGAATACATCTAAGATTTTAGTATTTGGATTTTGAAAAATCAACTGAAAAAGTCTAGAGTTGGGGACAGGGGATGTTGTGGCTAGAAACCAGCTAAGGTGAACAAGATCAAGAGGTTTTAGTGGTATGAAAGCTCAAAATGAGTTCACAGTATGATAAGGCAGCTAATAAAATTAATACGATTTTAGGTGCATTGGTAGAAGTATCTAGAATGAGGGCTGTGATATTTTTTTTTTTATTTTTGCCCTGGAAAGGTCACATCTGGAATTTTATGTTTAATTCTAGGTGCTAGAGTTCAGGAAGGATACTGAGAAATGGCAACATGGGTGATCAGAATTGTAAGTAAACATTAAAAACGTGCCACATGAAGATTACTTGAAAGAACAAGATAGAAAGTTTTAGGTCTGTCATTTTACAAATATATCTTCTATTAAGAATAATCAGAATGCTCCTGGTCAAACATGTGTGTGTGTTTGCGTGTGTGTGTGTGTGTGTGTCTGTGTGTCTGTGTGTATGTGTGAATTACCATCGCCAGTATCAAATTTTTTAACTGGAACAAAGTTGGATCCAAATAAGATGACAGCTACAGCCGAAGAGATGAAGCCAGTAGTGAGATCTGTTCCATTGTTGTGTTCCATGGTGGGGATGCTGCCTGGAAGCCAGCTGAAGATATTGAGACTTGATGTAGTTTCAGCTTGGTGTTATTTCTCTTCTGAAACAAGGGAAAATGAAGACATGAAAGTTTTGAGAATAAGCATTGTGTGACCTTGAATGTGACTGAGGGAAATTTAGTGTTTTATATTTTCCAGTCATGTATCCTGACTCTAGAAGTAAATGGGAGAGGTTCAGCAGCCAAGTCAGAATTAAATCCAATGGTTCTCCTTGATATCTGAGATTGGGTTTGCTTCTATGGGGTTTTGAAATATTGTCCAATGATGGAAACGTAGGAAACAGCAATTCATGTGAGTATCCAAACAGATTATATTATTATTATGCTTTATAATTTCTATAATTTCTTAATTTTCCTAAAGATTAAAGAAGTAAACAAATATATATATATATATTTATGTGCTAAGCACTATGTTAAGCGCTCTATTATTTATTTAATTAAATTACTTAACTATTTTTTATTATATCATTTGATCCTAACAACCACCCTGGGAGGCAGTTGGTGTCATTATATTCACTTTTACAGATGAGAAAATTGAGTCAGACAGGAGTTAAGTAACTTTCTTGGGGTCATACAGCTAGTTTGAACTCAAGTTTTAGCTATTCTTATTTCATTTTATAGATATGGAAGCTTAAAGTCAGAGAGATTACCCAATTTCTTCAACTCATACTCACATAACATGAACTTACAGTTCTTCACCATATATGTTGTCTTTCCCCGGTCACTAACCCTCATATATTTTATTCTTTTTAGTCTGGATTTGTGATTTTATTATTGTGGGCATTTTCTGTTTTTTCTCCACTGATACAATTTAGAAACTCATTTTCAATTTATAGTCTTAGAATATTGCTGGAATGGGGGAAGAGGGAGAGGAAGAAAGAGAAGGATTTACACAAATCCTAAATCCTACAAACCCCTCAAAGTCAACCTGTTTGAAACTGAAATCAAAGTCTTCTTCCCCAAACTTGTCCCCTCCTGGTAGCAGTGTGACTGGAGACAAGCAGACAGATGCAAGAAATATTATGGAGTTACAGTAGCTAGGACTTGGCAACAACTTGGATAAAGGAAGAGAGAAGGGAGTGGGTAGGTCCAAGCACAACTCCATGATTATGAACCTAGTCGGGCAGTTCATAAGGTGGGGGTACTCTCAAAAGACATAGTGATGTTTAGAGGAAGGGTAAATTTAGAAACGAAGAAGGGGAGCTCTGTTTTGAACATTTTAAGGTTGAGTTGTTTGGGAGGACCAGGTCTTGAGATATTTAGAAGGAAATTTTCGATGCTGGACTGGAATTTAGGAAAACAATTAGGGTCAGTATATATTGATTTAGGAGTTATCTGCCTAGAGCAGAGGAGATTATTAAAGGAGAGAGTATAGAGAGAGGGTCCAAGGCAAAGTCATAGGAGAAATCCAGCTTATAGAAGATATTTGAAGATCCAGTAGATAATACTAGAAAGGTGTTTATTTTTTTCTTTTCTCTTTATTTTTTCTATTTTTTATTTATTTTCTTATTTATTATTTTCTTTTCTATTAAAGGGGCCATCCTCCTGATTACTTTTTTAAAGAGGCCTATTTACTGAATGGGAATTACTTCACTTTAAGTGAGTACCTGAAAAGGGCTTAGCCTAAAAGGCCAAGGTCTCCCATTGCATCCTTGGCCATCTCCAGTCATCCTTGTGATTAACTGGTTCCCTGGATCCAGAAGGCTCAGGAGGAGAAAGTGAGGTTGGTGACCTTGCACAATCCTCCCTCACTCAAAACAAAGTCAAGTGCAAGTCATGTCACCATTTCTCTGATGTCATGGTACTCTTTGAAAACAAAGAATGAACACAACTGGAAAGGAACAGTAAAGATAAATAGGTGGAGAATGAGGAAACAACAGTATCATGGAAGTCCTAGGTATAGGAATATCCAAAAGTAGAAAATGGTTAAGAGTAAACCTATAGCAAAAGTTCAAATTTAAAAGAAGGCTCAGAAAAAAAGTTATCCAAATGAGTTCTTAGTAACTTTCAAAAGAGAGAAGTTTTAGTAAAGTGTGAATTTAAAAGTTGCATAGCAAGTCACTGAAATGAAAGGAATAATGATGAAGAAATCATTCTTAATGACAAGTCATTCTAGGAGTTTAATAGTGAAAGGGAGATGGGAGTTAGGACAGTGGCTTAAGAAAATGTGAGTTTCAGGTGAAAGTTTTTAAGGATGGAGACCTGAGTATGTTTGAGGACCCTAGAGGTGGAGATTGTAAATAAGAATAGTTGTTTAGGGGAACATGATTAAGAAACAAGAGGAATAAAATAATTATTACTGGTTAATGGTGAGGTCCAGATGAGATATGAAATCATGAATGGCAGCATGTTTTATCTTAAAAAGAAAAGAGCCCCTCCCCAAACAAAACTGCACCAGATCAGACATAATAGATCTATACATTCAAGAAATTGAATAAACGCTCAACACATTTTGCCTTTAGATCAGGGAAAAGTTTTGGCCTTAAAATCAATTCTGTATCTATATCTATATATCATTGCTTGTGTTTCTTTCAGATTTACCAAGACTCAATAGGGGAGATTCCTGGCAGAAACTTGTGGCAAGAGTTTTGAAGTTATAGGAATATCTGGAAATGAGCACTTTGACATGATCTTGGGACTCATCATGATACATGACAAGCTATTTCTACTCTTCTGCTTTTAGGGCATATATTTTGCCTCTTTCCTTATTATATTACATTTTTTAAAAAACAAAAGGCCAATAAGAAATGAAGAGAATATGTCATGGTATATAGAGAGATGGTTTTGGAGTCAGGAAGACTTGGTTTTAAGTCCTGCTTCTGGCACACATTTGCTGTGTGACCCTGGAAGAGCCAATTAACCTCTCTTTTCTCTCTCAGACAGCTTTCTAATAGTTAAAATTCCAGAGCAAGTGCCCAAATTCAATGGTAGAGGGAATTTCCTTAACCAGAATTCCCTATACTCATGAAATCAGAGGTCTGCCCTGTAATCCCTCCTCTCCCACAAAAAAAAAGAAAAAAAGAAAAAAGAATAGGTAGTATTAAGACCTAAAGTGAGAAATCATTTGTTTAGAGTGCAAATACAAAGGCTTCCTATAAGTATCATATTACTAGTAGAGTGGTAAATAATAATTCAAAATAACTCTCAGCATTCACCTCTGCATTAGAGAAACTGATTTAAAGTGTGGAGTAGAGATCCTGGGCTCAATTCTGACTGCTTTCGTGCCCATTAGCCAAGGTAAAGTATAACATTTTTGTGGGAATTAGTGTCTGAGGATATTTTGAAGACTATCACCCACAGTTCAGGGACATTACAAAAATGATTACGATACAAACAAATTTCTGTATGAAACATCAGTAGCTGTTTCAAGTGAGGTACATTGACAATGGAGAAACTTTTACTCTCTAAAGGAAAGCTAACAGTTTTCCTTGATCATGGGGGGAAACACCTTTGCAAATTGAAGGCAATTGTGATTCTTTTTTTTAAAGCTTCATGTAGGAGATTATTTTTTGGAGGAAAATTAAAAAACACATTTTAGGGTTATTGTTAATAATGCAATGTTAAGTAAGTTACAAGAAACAAATTTTGTCATTGTTTTGAAATAGATTCATTGATAACTATTGATAACTACCTCTATATTGTGAAGTATAACAGAGTACTTTGAAAATTCTGTAATGCTATATAAATATCTTCCCCTAAAATTATTACTATATGAAAGATCAGTCCCATAAATTATCATCATTCAACTAGTTTCTTTCATTTTCCTGAATTCAATTAAACAATATACTTGTATTAGGTGCAGAGCCCTAAGGATAACCCCCACAGACAAACAGAGAAACAACCCAGTCCCATCCCTCCAACAGTTTACATTCCACTGAATAATTCATTTGTTGACATTCATCACCAGTGAATGAGTTCTCAGTCTCTTTTCAAAACATGAAATTTGGATGTAGAGCTAGAAGGGAATATCTGAAATCATTGAGTCCAACCCATCTTTACAGACTTAGAAACTGGCAGAGGTAAGAGCATGCCCAGGTCACCCGTGGGCAGAGAAAATCAGAGCCAGGATCTCAACCAAAGGCCAGCAGTCTCCAGATGCAGCAGGTGCTCTGCACCCCCTCCCATCCGGTGCTGGCTACTTTTACAGACCTAACTACTGAGCCAGTGCTGCAGGATAATGAATTTGGGCTACTCTATCCACTTTTAGTTCTTGTTTCAGCTGATTTCTTTAATCTCTTCTAAAGATTCACTCACTGTTAATGATACAGCTTCTTTGTCAGTGCTTGGCTTGTTTTTCCTGTCTCTCCTTCTCCCCCAAATGCAGACATTCTTCTGCCATGTAGTCACCCCTGTATTGCCCTGGATAGTTTCCCCTTCTGGTTAACTAACAGTACTTACAGCACAGCTTTGTCTCTCTCTCTCTCTCTCTCCCCCCAGGGCAGTTTCCTCTGATTCCTTCCTGTCTACACACTAACACTGCCTAGGAGCTCCACCTTCGCCTCTCATGTGATCATTCTCTTTTCTGACCTTTGTCCTTGTCTTTTGTTTCTAGCCTTGGATTTCTGGCCTTCCCTTTTCTTCCTGCAAACACCTTTATTGAGTGAATCAAAGGCAAGACTTCTCTCACTGACCAGGTGTTAGTTAAGACCAGGGGTCTAACTTGCTCTTCTTCCCTGCGGGTGAATTGCTATGACTGTATGCTTCAGTATTTGTCTGGTAATTGGAGCTGATCAGGAATCAGGCTGGTGCTCCATGCCCAGCCTGGGTGGGAGAGAGAGAGAAGCTCTTCAGTTATATCTGCAAACCTTGTGGGCTTGAGGTCTTGTTCCAAAGATGAGATAGTGCACAACTTTCCAACCTTATACCCTCTCCTATGCTTATACTGTTGGGCTTAGACTGAAGTTCCTATGAACAAGCACAACCCTGTGCAGTCACAGGGCTGTAGGAGACACCTAAACTAGGCCTCTCTTCTTCCCTATTACACCCTTTTCTGTACTATCCTCTTCTGTTGTTAGATTCTTGTGTGTCACTCAACACACCTTTCTTATGACATCACAGTTCATTATCCTGCTGTGACTAAGCCTTTCTTTATAGACCATGGACCAGACCATGCAGTGACTGTTAAGACAGAGCAGCTGTGCAGACAATGAGTATCAGTCAAGACCACAAGTAAACAAGCATTTATTAATCACTTATTTTGGGCCAGGGCCTGTCCCAAGTACAGGAATCCAAAGGAAAGTGAAAACAAGGTCCCTGTTCTCAAGGAGCTCACTGAGTTCTATTAGAGGAAACAATTGGCAAATGCTGCTGTACATACAAGATACAAATATATCTAGATATGTATCTGTATCTCGTATGTACATCATGGTATACACACAAACATGTATATATATGTATATATACATATATACACATGTGTGTCTCTATGTGTATATACATGGTGTGTGTGTGGGTATATATAAACACACACAGTAAATATACACATATACTTCATATATACATAGGCACCATAGATAGGTACATAGATAGATAAATAGATAATCTCAGAAGGAAGGCAGTAACAGTGTGTGAGTGTGTGTGTGGGGCAGAATCAGGAGATAAGAAAGTATATATAATTGTCAGAATCATTTCTGTTTTGTAACAATGCCTATGTTCACAAACTGAACATCTGAAAATAAGCCAGGAAAAATTGTGTTTCATTTAAATAGCTAGAAAGATCAAGGGAAAGACTTCTGATATGAAGTGTAAAGGGTCAGCAATGTGAGAGGGAAGGAAATGTTAGAGGACATTAAGTTTCCCTATAACCTTCTGTTGCCCTGTCTCACCCTCTTTTGACCTGGATCATATGGCCAAAATTTGGGGAAGTCAACAAGCATTAGCCTCCAACAACAACCAAAGGGGCGGCTAGGTGGTGCAGTGGATAGAGCACCAGTGTAGGAGTCAGGAGGACCTGCCTTCAAATCTCACCTCAGACACTTGACACTCATTAGTTATATGACCTTGGGCAAGTCACTTAACCCCAGTTGCGTCATCCTTAGTCATCTCCAGTCATCCTGATGAATATCTGGTCATTGGATTCAGATGGTTCTGGAGGAGAAGTGAGGCTGGTGACCCACACAGCCCTCACTCAAAACAAAGCCAAGTGCAAGTCATGTCATTACTTCTCTGATGGCATGGTCTTTTTTGGCAACAAAGGACAAACACACACACAACAACAACCAAAGAATCTTGTTTCTCAAGCAAAGAAACTCACCTCCTACTTTAGAGAGAAAATCTAAGGCCATCCTTTCTGACAGCCATTATTTCTCTTTATGCCACTCTAGATCATCCCCGCTTCTCTACACCTTTTTTTTATTCTCAAAGAATAACATTAGTATTAATAAAAATGGTGATATTATTTATAAGAAAGAGCCTGCGGAAAGTAAACTTATATTCCAATATTTTATTTGATTACAAAAAAAGGTTATTTTATTCACCTAGATAAGAATTCCCAGAACATTGACAACAAAAGATTAACGGCAAGGTTAGACCTTCAACAGAGCCTTTGTTGCCTAGATTCCATCGGGAGAAAAAGGGATAAAAATAAAAACAACAGCAACCAGCATCAACAGAGCATTTTTAGGTTTGCAAAGAGCTTGCCATCTCACATGGTCCTCATAATAACCCTGTGAAGTAGGTAAATGTTTTTATTGTTTTCATCATCTCCATTTTCTAGAGGAAGAAATTTAGGTTAGATTGGACAAACTCAACCTCGTTCTCTCAGTCGGGTCACTGATTCTCACTATGTCCTTCCAGAGTTGGCCTAACTACTCCTCTCCCACTCGTCTTCCATCCTTCCCTAATGACTGGCTCCTTTCCTGCAGCTGACCAATGTGCTGAGGTCTTCCCTATTCTTAAAAGTCCTGCCAGCCCCTTGAACTCTTGTCCTAAGTCAGTTTCTGCTCTCTTTCATTCCTGAACTACTGGAGAAAAGTCTTCTATACACCCAGCCTTTCCTTTCTCATCACCCTCTCACTCCTAAATCCTTTGCAGTCTGTATTCCATTTCCACCACTACTGAAGTTGCTTTTTCAAAGGTTACCCATGATTTCCTAACTGCTAAACCCACCAGCTGTTTCTCTTTGAATGTTCTGTGGCATTTGTTTTTGTTGATCACTTCATACTTCTCTATAGACTTGCTTCTCCTACCCCTTACCTCCTGACCTGTGACATTGCTCTCTCCTGGTTCTTGTCCTTTCTGTCTGACAATTCTTTCAGTCTCCTCACATTTCCCAAGGAGGAAAAGAGTGCTTGTGGTTACTCACAGACCAGAGTACAGGCCAAGAGAGGAGAAGACACCTCTCCTTTGATCATACCACCTTGGAAGAACTAAAAATTTACAGGCCCCTAGAAGTATCTCTGAAAACAACCACATAAAATCCCTGAAGCTTGGTACAGTACGCCGTGCACACTGAAAACAAAGAGTTAAGAAGTCAAGTAAGTGGCTGGGAAAATGAGCACGCAGGAGGAATAATTTAGACTATAGAATCTTATTTTGGTAACAAAGAAGATCAACACATACGACCAGCAGAAGACAACAAAGTCAAACTTCCTACTTTAAAAGCCTCCAAGAAAAATATGAATTTATCTCAGGCCATAGATTTTGGAAATCAGGTAAGAGAAGTAGAGGAAAAATTGGGAAGAGAAATGTGAGTGATGCAAGAAAATCATGAAAAACGAGTTAATAGTTTGCTAGGGGAGACCTCCCCTCAAAAAATATCAACTTAAAAATAGATTAACTCAAATGGCAAAAGAGGTCTAAAAGCCAAAGAGGAGAAGAATCCCTTAAAAATCAGAACTGGCCAAATGGAAAGGAAGTCTAAAAGTTAACTGAAGAAAATAATTCCTTAAAAATTAAAATGGAGGAAATGGAACCTAATGACTATAAGAAATCAAGAAACTACAAAACAGAACCAAAAAATTAAAAAGAAAATAGAGGACAATGTGAAATATCCAACTGGAAAAAACAACTGACTTGGAAAATAGATTCAGAAGAGATAATTTTAAAATTATTGCGCTACCTGAAAACCATGATTAAAAAAAAGAACCTGGACATCATCTTTCAAGAAATTTTCAGGGAAAACTGCCCTGATATTTGAGAACTAGAAGGTAAAATAGAAATGGAAAGAATCCACAAAATACCTCCTGAAAGAGATCCCTAGGAATATTGTAGTCAAATTCCAGAGTTTTCAGGTCAAGGAGGAAACTGCAAGCAGACAGAAAGAAACAATTTGGAAATACAATCAGGATAACACAGAATTTAGCAGGTTCTACATTAAGGGATCTGGGGGCTTGGAATAGGACATTCCACAGGTCAAAGGAGCTAAGATTAAAACCAAGAATCACCTACCCAGCAAAAAGTGAATATAATCCTTCAGGGGGAAAAATGGAATTTCAATTAAATAGATGACTTTCAACAATTTTTGCTGTAAAGACCAGAGTTGAAGAGAAAATTTGACTTTCAGATACAAGACTCAACAGAAGCACGAAAAGGTAAACAAGAAAGAGAAATCATAAGGGATTTATTAAAGTTCAGCTGTTTACATTCCTGTATGGAAATATGTTGTTTGTAACTTATGAGATTTTTTTTTTCAGTATTAAGGTAGTTGGAGGGAATAACTATATCTATAGATATAGATATACAGATGGATATAGATACGTAGATATGCAGATATATAGATATAGATATAGACACTGGGTGTATTGAATATGAAGGGATGATATCAAAAAATAAAATGAAAGTGTGAGAGAGGAATATGTTGAGAAAAAGAGAGGTAGAATTAGGGTAAATTACCTCACATAAAAGAGACAAGAAAATGCTTTTACATTGGGGGAAAAGGGGGAGATGAGAGGGAATGAGGATAGAATGCAGCTCAAGGAGCTCACAGAATTCAGCTTAAGGAGCAAATAACATATATACTCAGATGGGTTTGGAAGTCTATGTTACCCTATAGGAAAATAGGAAGGGAAAGGGATAAGGGACAAAAGAGAGAGCAGATTGGGGGAGGGTAGTCATAAACAAACACTTTTGAGGAGCCACAGTGTTAGAAGACAGAATAAATGGGAAAGAGGATAGGATAGAGGGAAATATAATCTTTTACAACATGAGTTATCATGGAAACTTTTTGCATAACTGCACAGGTATAACCTATTGCTTGGCTTCTCAATGAGGATGGATGGGGAGGGAAGAAGGGAGAGAATTTGGAATTCAAATTTTTAAAAAATGAATGTTAAAAATTGTTTTTACACTTAAGTGGGAAATAAAATATATGGACAATGGTGGATAGAAATCTTTCTTGCCCTGTAGGAAAACAGAAGGGAAGGGGATAAAAGAAGGGAGGAGGGTAATAGAAGGGAGGGAAAACTGGTGGAATTAGAATCCCTGGGGTGAGTGGAAAGGAGAGATGATAAGGAAATTTGGAACTCAAAATCTTGTGGAAGTGAGTGTTGAAAACTGAAAATAAATTAAGAGTAATGATGATGATGATGATAAAAGAAATATATGAGGGCTTATGTAACCCTTTCCTCTACATGGGCTATTTAAATGATAATTTTACATCTGTGTCACTCTCCTGCTCAGAAACTTTCAGAGTTCCATTCCCTTTAGTTTAATAAAATATAAATTATTTAGTTTGCTATTTAAGATCCACCTCAATCTTTTCTACTGTCTGCGTAATTTCTCACATTCCTGTATTTTAGCTTTTTTCCAACCAGAGAACTGCTGCAAACTCTTCATGCCACAACCCATCTCTGAACTCCATTGGCTGTCTGCATGCCTAGAATGCACTCATTCATTCTCATCTTTCAGACTTTTTGGTTCAATTTGAATACTTATCTCTTTTGAATAGTTTTCAATGATTTTCCTTGGCTGCTAAAGTTCTTTCCTTCCTCCAGTATCCCTGGAGCATGTTGTCAGATTAGTAGAACGTAAGCTCTCTTGAGCCAAGAACCATTTGGATTTTCTTTGTATCTCTTGACTTTGACACATACTTGCCAAGTGACCTTAACAAATCCCTTGAATTCTAAATGTTTTAGACAACTTTCTGAGAATGAGTTCCATCTAAGATGCGGACCAGCACTGGGAGCTGGAATTCCCTTACCTGTGAGTTCTCTATATCAGTGAAATCTAAGTTCCTGACCCTTTCCTGCTGCTATCCTTTGTATGCCTAGTTCCTAGCATAGTGTTTTGCACTTACTATATGCTTGCTAAATGTTGCATTTAATTGAACTCAATATATTTTGGTAGAGTAGATAGCAGAGTCACCCAATTTTTATTCCTTTCTGCATCCATTACAAATTTGCTTTGTCACCTCAAATTTTTATGTGATTTAGCAGAAAAAAGCATTGAATTTTTAGTAAAAAATATTTTTGAGTTCTATCTTATTAGTGGAATAATCTTGAGCAAAAAATATAACCTTCCCAAAAACTCATTTTTCTCATCTGTGAAATGGGAATAATAATAGCCTATTTTACCTGTCCATAAAGTGTTTTGTAGCCGTGTAGTACTATGTGAGTTTCTTTTATAATTTATTAGCAAGACCAGCTAGAATACTCCTTCGAAGGTATTAAATCCTACTTTTCTTGACACTGTTGGTCCACTAACACTTTTACACATTTAAGTGACTAACCAATAAATTAAATGTGAATTCCTAAATAGAATTATTTTACATTTGCTATCAAGCTGCTCAAAATTAATTTATGGCACCATATTATTACATACTTAATACAATCTCTTTTTGTTCATGTAAGACTCTCTTGAGCCATTTCATTTAAGTAGACTGGATGGGCAACACTAATCAATTTCACCATTCTCAGATTTCAGTCTCTCCCTTCTCAACTTTATCTTCCCTCCTTAAATTTCTCCTTCCCCTCTCAGCTGAGAACTTTGCCTCATATTTCACTGAAAAAAACTGAAGTCTTTTACTCTTTCTCTTATCCTGTCCTCCTCATCTTACATCATTTAGATACCTTCTGCCACTCTCTTCTTTATCCCTGTCTTGACTGAAGAAGTAGCCATTTTTCCTTCTCTAAGCAAACTCTTCTACCTGTACAAGTGATCTTATCCCCTCCCATCTTCAGCATCCATTATTTCCCACTAATCTTCAACAACTTGTCTATTGGCTCTGACTCTATTGTCTACAAAGATGTCCACATTCCCTCATTCTCAAAGACCTTCACTTGCTCTGACTATCTTCTTTAGTGATCATCTCATATTTCTCCCCATTTTTGCCACTAAATTCCTTCAGAAAGTCACCTACAATAGCTGCTTTCATGTCCTTGCCTCTTCGTTTCTCAATTCCTTACAATCTAGCTTATAACCTCATCACTCAACCAAACTATTCTCTCCAAAGTTACAAATAGTCTTTAAATTGCCAGATCTAATGACATTTTTTTCTAAATCCTCATCCTTCTCTATTTCATGCAGTCTTTTACCCTGTCAATGATTCTCACATCTCTAGATTTTTGTGACACTATTCTTTTCTGATTCTCCCCTTTTTGGAATGTTCCTTCTCTGTCTGTTTTGCTGGACCTTCATGTATGTCATGCCTGCTAACTGTAGGGATTCCCAAAGGCTGTGTTTTTGGTCCTCTTCTCTTCTCCTATCATGTTATTTCACTTGCTGAACTCAATAACTCCAATAATATCAATTATCATCTCTACATAGATTACTCTCAGCTCTACTTCACTAGTCTAAGCTTTCTTCTGACCTCTAGTCTTCTGTCTCCAACTGCCTATTAGATATCTCCTACTCGTCTTAAATTCAAAATGTCCCAAACTGAACTTGTTTTCTTCTCCCCCAAACCTTTCCTTTCTCCTAATTTCTCCATTACTGTTGAAGGTACCAGCATCCTCTTCATCACCCCTGGTTCATACCCTAGATGTCATCAATTCCTCCTCTCCTCTTCTCCTGTCCGTGTAATCAGACACAAATCTTTGGATCTTTTTTAACCTTTGAAAGAACCCATATACTCCCCTGTCTCTCCTCTGAGATCGTAACTATCCTAGGTACAGGCCATCATTACCCCATGTCCTAAGCATTGCAGTCACTGGATGGTTGGTCTCCCTGCCTCATGTCTCTCCATTCTAATCTCTCCTCCAATCAGCTATCAAACTAATCAAGTCTGACCATATTGCTTCCCCTATTCAATAAACTCCCATGCCTGCCTATGGCCTCCAGGAACAAATACAAATTCCTGTTTGGCTTTTAAATCTTGCTATAACAGTTTCCCTTTTTCCTTTTCCATTCTTCTTTTTTCTTACTGTCTTCTAAGTACCCTGTTGTCCAGTGACACTGATATCCTTACATTTCCTTACATACAACACCCTGTCTTTTAATTCTGGGTGGACATTTTCACTTGCTGTCCTTCCTCATTTCCTATTTTCCTTGCTTTCCAGTAAGTCTTACTAAAGCATCATCTTTTACAAGAAGCTCTTCCCAGTCATCCTTAATCTTTTGCTTTCTCTTTGAGATTACCCCCTTGTCCCAATCAGAAAAGACTATTAAAACATTAAAGAAACCTGAAAATATATACATTGTTCTACGTCTTTGAACTTCCCATCTCCTGGAAGTTGTGAAAGGTACTATCCTCTCATATCTCTTAGTATTTTATATTTTTTTTCATTTGTTTTGTGGTTGTTCTTTTCATTTACATTGTTGTTGTGTATATTATTTTCTTGGCTATGCTTACTTCACTTTGTGTAACTTTATGTCTTTCAATGTTTTTCCTATATTAATTATATTTGTCATTTCTTATAGGACCCAGATATTCCGTTACATTAACGTACCATGAATTGTTTAGGTATTCTCCAATTGAGGGGAGCTTCATCTTTGTTTCCATGTTGTTATGATTACTATCCACATGAAACACTTTGTAACCCTTACTCCTTAAAAAAAGCTGTACTTAATTAAATATAATAAATATTTTATTCTGAACCAAAGGGAGTTTCATGAATTCTTCTGCTTTCAATGATCCCAAGCTATTACCTCCCCAAACCCAGATTTTCCCAGTGAAGCTTTATAGCTGAGAATCATGCTGTGCCAAAATCTCTGAAGAATCAAAATGACTCAATGGATGAAAGATGCACACTGAACTTAAGAGACCTGCATCTTGTGTCTTGCAATGATTTACATATAAAATGCAAGCTAAAAGATTTCATGCAATCAATCAATCCAAAAACACTTATTAAGTGCCTGCTATGTGCCATACCCTCGGGGATGAAAAAGTCCCTGCTTACTAATGCCTTACATTCTAATTGAGGAAATGAGTCTGTATATAAGTATATACAAAATGAATATAAAAGGAATAAATACAAATGACAGTAATTAAATGCAAGCCAGTTTCAGAGGGAGGACACTAGCAATAGCTGCAAGGGATCAAGAAAGTTTTATGGATGAGATGATGTTTGGGCTTGAAGGAAGAAAACAATTCTGTGGGGGAGGGAGCAGATGCTGGTGGTAGTTAAGGAAGGAATGCATCCCAGAAATGGGGGAGAGCCTGGGCAAAGATTCGGGGCTAGGAGATCAAATGTTGTATGTGAGGAACAGAGGAAAAGCTGGTTTGATTAGGAAAAAAAAGATGAACCAGTGATGTAATGAGAGAAGATAGTAGGTGGCCTGTCCAGGTGCTTTGTAAATCTCATAGCCTTACATAAACATGAGCTATTGATGTTACTGTTCTTTTGTCCTGGGGGTGGATTATTTCCAAATGACTGTGTCACAAACCAGAGAAGGTAAGTAGAAAATATACTAGGAATCAGGATACTTGGTTTCCAATATCAGTTCTTTTAAAATAGTAGGAGTCAAGAGATGTGTTTTCTAATTCCAACTCTGCAATTAATTTGCTATATAACACTGGCCAAATTACTTTAAATCTTTGGGCCTCAGTTTCTTCATCTGTAAAATGAAGAAATTGGAATAACTGATCTCCAAGATACCATCCAGTTATTTAATTCTGTGATACTGCCCTGTGATAGGCTTATGTCATCATACCTGGCATAAATATGATGAGAAAAAACTTCTTTTCTTGCCAACTATATGGTTGCTGCTAGGAAAAGGGAGGAGAGAGAAGAGGAAAGAGTTGGAGAGGATGGCAAAGGAGGAAGGGAAAGAGAGAAAAGAGGTGACAATTTACATGATGAGAAAAGAGGAAAGGAGAGGTAAAGAGAGGAGGGAAAGGATAGAAGAGATGGAGAGAGTAAAGGAGAGATGAGGAAAAGGAAGATGGGAGGAGATGGGAAGGAGGAAAGAAAAGGGAAGGAAGAGAGAAGGGGAGGGATAGAAAAGGTTAGAAGGAAAGGAAGGATGGGAACAGAAAGGAGATAAAGGAAATAGAAGAGATGGAGAGAGGAAAAGAGAGAGGAAACAGCAACTAGTAGTTAAAATTTCATATTTTAGACTAAGGATATGTCAGAGAGCAGAGACTCCCCCTCTCTGAGGAGACCAGAGTGGCAGCCACTGGTGCCAATCTTCTGCTTCCCCTTCTGGCAAGAATCAAAGTCTCCACTGGATAAGGATGGGGAGACAAGATGCTAGAGAGATATCTATTCTTGCTACAGGTAAAATGATCTAGCTGGCTCTGGAGATCCCTTTCATCTAGAGAAAAGTCTTTGAGGTCATCTCCTCACAGCTATTCTAACTTTCCATACTTTCTCCATACATCATTTTTCCCCCTCAAGCCCATTTTTTAATTATGTTCTCTAAAAGCGCTTCCAGTTCCTCTACATTACTGCTGCCCTGCCCTTCCACCTGTGAACCCTGAGCTGGACTCAGCATCATGCATTAACATTTTAAAATGCTTTATTCAGTCAGCATAATCTTCCCTAGCCACGCTGTCTCTATAGTCTGAGCCTTGTCAACCTCCAGAATTCTCAGTGCATTGAGCCTACCTTGGTCTGTCTGGACTTGCCCTTGATTCCACACATATATTTTGGGGAATAGGTTTTGTCCCACCTGGCACTTTGGGAAATGTTGCTGTTCTTATATCATTGTGTCTTATTATGTGTCCCAAATGAATCATCTCTCCATCGCCATAAAATAAAATCTTCCTTGCGACTTGGCGTTTTTGTCAATTTAAGTAGTAAAACATTTTCTAAGGTCTGCTCACGGCATGATTTCCAGACGATGGCTGTGATCCATCCGCTCAGACAAGCTGTCAAATCCGTAGTTCATCAAGCCAATCTGTCAAGGCTTGTAATGACTTATAGTTTTTCTAGGTAATGAATCTTGAGACCCATAAAGCTCAGGTAGGAGGTAATGTATTAGACCTGCTCATCACATTGCATTCATGTTGAGATAGTAACAGAGAGGCACTGAATGCTATTTCCATGGCAACAACTTCCCAGCTACACTTTACTTGAGAAGTATAGAGAGACAACTGAACTGCTGATGGAACCCTAAAAATACCAGTGATGTGTTAAATCAAGTGAATATCCAAGAAAGTCATAAGCAAAAGTGTAACTGTGGATTGTAGACTTGAAAAATAAATGATCAAAATGCTATCATCACACTTGGTATTCCATTTGAAGAGAAATGGGTTGGCAGGCACTTTTAAGTACATTCTCCATAAGAATCATCCATTGAACAAAGCACCTGAAATCACCTCCTCAGAAAATGGTGCCTGGACCATAACAGGCCATTCTAGGCAGAAGTCCTTTGCATTTCTCTAAGGTTCTTTTTAAATGAGTAATAGAATTATAAGACATCAGGAAAGAGGGACAATGAGAATACTGGAGCATTGTCACTTGTAAACTAGATAAGCATGCCATGTGGGCATTTATTTAGCACACTGATACCCAGACTGCTATGTTGCTACAACCCCTGGATCATCAGCTGAGATACTCTTCCTGGAGAGAGTTGACTGAGGACTTGAGAGGTTCAGTAACATTTAGTCAGTACTTGTCAGGGTTAGGACACAAATCATCATCTTCCTGAGTCTAAGAAAGGACCCCCTACCCACTATCCTGCTTCTCCTAAATGAATCAAATAATAATCATACAATTAAAAGAGTTTGGAGGGTTTTATGACATTTTAATGGTATATTAGTAAATATGAGGCTCTGAGTTACATTTATTCAGCTTGCAAACAAAAATCATGGAAGATATGTCTGAAGACTTATAATAAAGCACTGAATGGGTGATAGAGTATTCCCCTGGTTTTCTTCATATGATATTCAGTCCCTACTCTCTGCCCATCCCTTATCTATCCTTCAAACTTTCAGAGTTACTCAGGGTGCTTTTTGATTCAGGAACAAAGAAGGAATTGAAGAGTGAAAACTATAGAAGGAAAAGGGGAGACCTAGATAAGAACTAGCTAGCACATAGTTCGAGTTTCTGATGAGAGGATCTGGGTGCAAATCCTACCTCTGTTCCTTACTATGTGGCTGTGGGGGAGTCATTTAACTTCTCTGGGCCTCAGTTTCCTCATCTATAAAATACAAGAGGGGAATTGGGTTAGGTGGTTTCTGAGGTCTCTTTTAACCCCTAGATTCCTGATTCTCTGGTACTAGAATCTCTGCCCACAAAAGAAAAGGTGAGGCTAAGGCCAGAAGAATGCTTAGGAATGCCCTTCATGGAGGATACGAGACCCTTGATGTCATCATCATGGTGATTTATGGTGTTTTTGACCTGCCGGGTACCATACTATAAGGTCGATGGCTTCCCTAGGGAATTATTCAACTGATGGAGAGGAAAGAATCATATTTCAACTCAGAGACCTGGGATCACACGCTGACCCTTCTATTTGCTTCCTATTTGACTTTGGAGAGTTAATCAGTTTATATGGACCTCAGTTTTTTTTCATTTCTAAGATGACAGGGTTGTATTAAATGATTTCTTTCAACTCTAAATCTGACGTCCTATGTGCAAATGTGGGACAGACACTTGAAGTAGAACATCATTGGAATGCAACAAAAAATTCTCCATTAATAACTGTCAATTTTTTTATTTAGTTAAATTTATTTATTTAACTTTTTACATTCATTTTCACAAAATTTTGGGTTCCAAATTAATAACTGCCAATTAATGTTGGGAAACACATGTTTGATAAAATGAATTGAGTCTTTAGATGTATCTTCCATGCCTTTTGTTTACAAGCTGGATAAATATGACTCAGAACTTCTTATTTCCCAATTTATTATTAAAATGTCATAAATCTTTCAGAACTCTTTAATATATGATTATTATTTAGTTCATTTAGGAGAAGCAATAAAGCATAGCAGATAGGAAGTCTTTTTTTCAACTCAGAATATCTTACTTCAAATCCTGTCCTGACACATACTAACTAAATGTCACCAAACATCTCCCAAGTGAACTCCCTGCCAAAGAGTATCTCAGTGGGTCAGCCAGAGGTTATAGAAATGTCTATGTAGCAGTCTATGTATCAATGACCTGCATAAAGGACAAAATGGCATGCTTATCTGGTTTATTGATGATAATTCTGCTAAGGATAGCTAACATATTGGATGACAGAATCATAACACAGAAATGCATTGATAGATCAGAACACTATGATAAAAATAAGGAAACATTGTTACAGTGATAAATACAATCTTGAACTTGGGTCAAAAAATCAAGTACTTTAGAATAAAAGGAGAAAACCATGACTAAAGAGTAGCATGTCTGAAAAAGATTGGGGGGTTTTGGAAACTGTAATCTCAGGACTGTGTAACAAAAACAAAGCGAGTGAGATCTTAGAGACACATGATGATGCATTAAAAGACATATGGTACTCAAGACTAGGGAGGTAATTGTTGTGATGTACTTTACCCTCATTATCACTACATCTGGAATATTTCACTCAATTATAGGCACTGTCCTTAGGAAGGACATTGCTAAGTCATAAGTCCATAAGTCCGTAGGCAACATGGATAAGTGAAGGACCTTGAGCTCATGCCTGTTGAAAACAACTGGAGACATTTATTTCTGAAGGAGTCCTAGCAGTTACAACTTAAAGTATTTGAATGGATGTCCATTAAATGGATGGAAGATTAGATTTATTCTATTTGGTATCAGAGGTCCAAGGAGATAGAAGATATAAAGAGACAGTGTTAGGCACCTCAGGAAGTTGTCCTAAGTCCAGTTATTAGGATGGTGCAAATAACTGACCCAGCACAAGTGCAAATATATATGCATATATCCACATACATGAAAATTACACATATTACCTATTAGTATATGTATATATGTATATACATGTGCGTGTATATTATCTATCTGTCTGTCTATTTATTGTATTTAGTTGGTAAGGATACAGGTGTTGCCAACTGCAAAACATGATGCAAAACAGGACAAAATAACTGCTGTGGAAAGTAGATGGACTCCCTCGACTCTCTCCACAGTGAGACCAGATGTCATATCAGACTGTGAAAAATGAAGGTCTTGCCTGGTCAGAGGACCCATGACCTATCTTGCTATGACTGAGTTTATTCTCAAATGTTAGGTGCTGTGTCAACTTGGAAATTGCTTGGGCAATTGTTGTGGGTTTTATGACCTTGCTTTTCTGAATCTTTCCCCACCCTGGCCCCGCTGTTTTATAATCTTGTTTAACTACACCCACCTGGTTCCATTCTTACCATACCTATTACATGTCAGTGGGAATTTCAGCAAGATCTGGTTGAAGACTATGAAAGTGGCCAATTGAGGCTTGAATTATAGAGGAAATTTTTCCTAATAAATAGAACTCTCCCCAAATCCATTAAACTGTCTTGGGAAATAATGGCTTCCTCATCATTAAAGGTGTTCATTCAAAGATTTGATGGCCACGTGTTGAGGATTTTATTCTGAAATGGGTTAAACTGGATCAGAGGTAGGGAACCTGTGTCCTTGAGGCCAAACTGGATTCAGTCAAAAGGTGGTGCTTGCAAACCTAAAAGGTCACATAGGGCCTTGAGGTCACAAGTTTCCTATCCCTGGACTAGATGATCACAGAGGTTCCTTTCTATTGGAGTCAACAATCCTAGTCTTTCCCAAATTATAGATTATCATTGTTCTTGTTGTGGCTATTATTGTTAATAGTAGTGCCATAAAAAATAAATTGGATAATGAGATAAGCTTCATGAGATAGTGAAATGAACCTTGGAGTCTCATAAAACAATAGTATTTTTTGGCCCTGGTTTAGTCTCTGGGGCAAACCTCCTGACTCTCTAATGAGTTTCTGAATTAATAAAATGTGAGAATTTGGACTATATGATCTATGTACTACCTTTTGGTTCTAGTTCTAGTTTGGTTATTAGTTCATAATTATTGATTTATTTTTCTTATATAAGCCTGACTTTATTTTGAGGCAATAGATGGAATGTTGGATACAGAGGACCTATCTGGCTTTAATCACTTCATTTCCATCAGACTCATTTTCTTCCTTTATAAATTGAAGGGTTTGAGCTAGATGTTTTCCAAGGCCCCTTCCAGCTTTAAATTCTGTGGTCCTAAATTATGATAGAAAAAAGTTAAATAATAAGTCCATTCTTAGGTAAAACAGAGCATTGAATTAAGAACTTGATTTAGTAGACAAGTAGAAATCAGAAACACAATGTTAATAGAAAGAAAACTGTTTGCTTAGTAGTTAGGATTTTTAAAATTAATGGAAAGAGGAAAAGACCCATTTTATTTATTTGTAAATTTGAACCTTCTACTCTTTTTAGAAAATTCATGAAATTAATCAAATATATCTGGAAGATTCTAGAACAGGCCTGTACAACAGATAGCCCGCAGCTCGCTTGTGGCCCTGCAAAGGATTTTGGATAGCTTACAAAAATGTAGAGAATGTAAAGAAAGCAAAGATCAAACAAATGTTTTGTCTATGTCCCGCTTAACCTGCCTCCCACTAATCACTACTGCGCTGGTCATGTAACTTGAGGACTGGGTTGTGGATTCTCTCTTATTTATCACATGACCCGCAGCAATCAACCAGTCTGTTTTTAGTCTGAGAGAAGCAAGAGTTATATCTCTTCACTGTTTTTGGTCATTACTAAATGGAAACAGTAAGAAAACCTGAAAAATACTTTAAAACCTGTACTTAGTAATTTTTTAAAAATTGTTTTTCATGATAAATAAAAATCTTAATAGATGTAATTAATTGATATTGTTGAAATTTTCCTGCCTTAAATTTGGTTTATTTGCAAAGTAGTTTAGTCATTAATTATACCTTTGCTTGGAAAATGAGCTGCTAAAAACCTATCTACAGCCTGAAGAAGTTTAGTCTATTTTATTTTTGGCCCTTACCTACTGTCAAGTTGTGCAGATCTTTTCTAGAATCATAAATTGTCTTCCATTTTTTTCTCCTTCTCTGTCACTCCCACTTGGAAAAAAACAAAGGCTTTGTAACAAATATTGCCAAGTTAAGTAAGTTCCTGTATTGGACAGGTCCAAAAATATATGTCTCATGCTGATCCCTGGGTTCATCACCTTTCTGTTAGAAGGTATATACCATGTTTCATCATTCGTTATCTGGAATCTTTGTTGATCATTATATTGATCAGAGTTCTTAGGTTTTTCAAAGGTGTTTGTCTTTACAATGTTGTTATTGCATAAATTTCTTTTAAGGTTTTACTCACTTTGTTTTGGTTCATGCAAGTCTTCTCAAATTTCTCTGAATGTATCCTTTTCATTATTTCACATAATACAATAGTATTTGATTACATCTATAATCCATAATTTGTTCAGCCATTCCCTAATTGAGGAGTATCATTTTGTTTCTAGTTCTTTATTATCACAAAAAGATCTGTATAAATAGGGTTTTCCATAGATATTTTTCCCTCTTTCTTGGTTTTCTTTGGACATAGTCACAAATTGTTTTTCAAAACGGTTAATCCCATTCACAGATCCACTGTGTATCTCTGCACCTGTTTTCCCATAGCCACTCCAACATTTGTTATTTTCTTTTCTTTTTTTTTTTTGGTCATCTTTGCCAAGTGATATGTATAAGGCAGAATCTCAGAATTACTTTAGTTGACATTTCTCTAAGTAGAAGTGATTTGGAGCATTTTTTCCCTATGACTATAGATAGCCTGGGTTTATCCCTTCATGAATTACCTATTTATATCCTCTGACCTTTAACAATTGAAGAAATGATTCTTATTCTTATAAATTTCAATTAGTTCCTTATCAAAGGATTTTTATCAAAGAAACTTACTGAAAAGATGTTTTTCCTATTTACCTGAAATATATATATGTGTGTGTGTGTGTGTGTGTGTGTGTATGTGTGTGTATGTATGTATACACACATACACATATATATGTGTGTGGGAGTGTGTGTATGACTTTATAAAGATATGCATGAGATTTAAAACAATATGAAATTTATAAAGTTGCACAATTATATCTAACAAATAAATATTAATTATATGTATGTGCATATGTGTGAGTATTATAACATAAAGTAGAGGAAAATAACAGCTAATGAAAATTCTAGGCAAAATGTGAATTAATATATTTGTATGTATGTGTGTGTTTGTGTGTGTGTTAGTGTGGACCTGTTTTTGAGGGCACTACCTTCCAGTCAGCCTGACAACTTCTTTGTCATCCTCAGCTTCTCGCTTTCTTTCATCCTGGGTTAAGCAGATGGCCAGATCTTGTTTTTACTTTCATGACATCTCTCATATCTGTCATTACTCATTATCCTAGTTCAGGCCTTTGCCACTTCTTTGACTCTTGCAATAGCCTCCTAATGGGTCTCCTGGCTTCCAGTCTCTTTCCTTTTTAGTTTTCCTCCCTACAGCTGTCAAAGTGATTTTCCTAAAGCAAAGTGCTTACCATAATACTTCTCTAATTAATAAACTCCAGTGACTCAAATGTAGACTTCTTTGTTTACACTTGAAACAATATAAAACGTAATAATGCAGCATTTATATATCACTTTAACATTTGCAAAGCACTGTATAGAGGTTATCTCATTTGATCCTTACAAGAGCCCTGTAAGGCAGGTGGTATTATTATCCTAATTTTTAAGTTTTATTTTACAGATGAGAAGACTGAGGCTTAATGAGGTTAAGTAAGAGGTCTCCCAAGTGAGTTGGGATTTGAGTGGATGTCTTCCTTACTCCAAACCTAACATTATCCAGTTCATCACCAGCCAAGCTCTCCAGCCATGCCGCTCTTTACATGCTGTTTGGTACAGACAAATTGGCCTTCTGCTTCTCACGCATGACAGACACTATCTCTTTTCCCTACAGGCAAACAAGTTGTGGAGCAGAAGTCTGAGTGCAATTGTATGACTTGTCAATTATCTATTCTTTGGCTAATTTTAAGTTTAAACCATGAACGGTTGGAGGATAACTGGAGACTGAACTTCTCTGCCTCACTAGAGTAAATGGGCTAAAATGACATTTCTCTGCCCTGTTGAGGAGTATAAAATCTATTGATATATGTACAATGTGAAATATTACTGTGTTGCAGTAAACTTTTCCAGTAAAATGTCAGCTTTTTCAGGGCAGGGACAATATTTCTTTCTGTCTTTAGGTTCCTAGAACCTAGCACTGTGCCTAGAACATAGAAAGAGTTGAATTGAAGTCAACTGGTACATAAGGGTTATGTTCGGAGTGTTCCTGGAAAGTGGTACCCAGTGGCTTCTACCCCTTTCATCCCAAGCAAGATCACATTGGCAGTAGGATAAGACCATAGAATCATAGACATTAGAGGTCACAGGCACCATAAAAGTCTTCTAGCCCTACACCTTTACTTTATTAATGAGGAAGCTAAGACCTAGTAAGTGGCAGAGCTGGTATTTAAACTTGAGAATCCGAGTTCCAAATCTTGTGTGTCTTTTCTTTACAGAAACAGTAACAATATTAAATAAATAAATATATGAATGATTAAATAAATTAACAACATTTATGCAGTGCTCACTATGTGCCAGACACTGTACCAAGTGCTATGCAATTATTAACTTATTTGATCCTCATCCTGGGTGGTAGGTGCTACTATTATCCTCATTTAACAGTTGAAATAAAACTGAGAAAAAAAGAGGTTAAGTGAAAGTTCTGCAGGAGTAGTAATGAGAAACTTCTTCCCATGAATTCAGATTCTAGAGTGGAAACAAGAACTAATCCCTTCATCCTGAGAAAGGACATATCAGAGGTCAGTGGAAAGCTCCAGTTCTGAGATTAGAGAAATTAGCTTGCCCCTCCTTTGCTTAATAGGATAATGCCGATATTGTCCTTCGTTGTTGATACATAGCATCAAAACTCATTTCTTAAACAAGAAACGCCTTAGGAAGATTCTGAGGATCACCTGGCAGGATAAGGTACCAGACACTGAAATCCTTGCTCGAGCTGAACCGCCATGTATTCAAACTATGCTTCAGAGAGCACAACTCAGATGGACTGGTCTCATTGTTCGAATGCAGAATGTACACTTGCCAAAAAGACTATTTTATGGAGAACTCTCATGGTACAGATAATCACATGGTGGCCAGAAGAAGCGATACAAGGACACTCTCAAGGTCTCTCTCAAGAACTTTGGTTTTGACTGTGCAACAGGGAGACATTGGCACAGGACCACTCAGCATTGGCATGCCCCCATCAGAAATGGTGCTGTGCTCTATGAGCAAAGTAGAATTGAGACAGCACAAAATAAATGCAGGATGTGCAAATTTGGGAAATCCATCCCACATAGTCACATGGACTATCCGTGCCCAGTTTGCAGTAGAGCATTTCGAGCTTGTATTGGTCTGATTAGCCACAGTCAGACACACTGAAATTTCAATTTTTCATGGAGATGTCATTTTGGTCCTCTTTGAAGACGAAGGGCAACAACCAATAAGATTTTCTTTTTAAAGATGAAAAATTAGAAGTGTTAAGAAGGGTAGGAAAATGGTCTGAAAAGAATGAAATGATAGCTGTCTTTGGGTCTAATTCACATAGGTAAGGCTTGCCTAAGACAGGGAAATAAGATAGAAAAAAGGAAAATTTGTGGCAATCTGTGAGAACATAAAAAATGCTTTCCCTAGTGTATCCTCTCCTTCAAGTTAACTTTGCATATATGGATAACTAGGATAAGAGACCAGATTTTTGAAAAAAAAAAAAAACCAAAACAAAAACCCTCTCTCTACTGCCTAGTACAGTGCCTGAAACATAGTAAGAAATACAGATTGATTAATCCATAAGTATGTATGGAAGAAAGCATTAATTGTACTGAGACATCATATTGTAAGGATTTTTAAAGAACAAATAAGACTCAAATTTACTAAATGAATATCTATATGTTGTTATGAAAGATTCTGAGTTTGCATAGATGAGAATTTCAGCTGTACTTGTGGGACAAGTCTCAGCATTGAAAAGAATTTTAGCAACTATTTGTAGGACAAAAATGACTAGTGAAACAGTCAGATGAACTGAGAATGAACATCTCATGGAATAACTAGTGGGATTTACTTAAAACATTAATAACCAAGCCTTCAATTATAGCATACATCACAGTCAATTCCATTTTTTTCAACAAATTGCACCTTAACAAAATAAGCATAATTGTGAATTAAATGCCAATTGCTCTCATTAAGTGGACATTCAACATACAGCAAGATTTGAAGAATGTTTTTCAGACCTAGCTACAAATTAAGGATCTTCACCTCTTGTAATCACCCTTGGTCTTGAATGTGAGCAGAACACGATAGCCTGAATATGGCCAAGATTTGAGATTCCAGGGAGACGTCATGTCCAGGAAGATAGGCTAAGAGCAAGAAGATAAAGAGATTGGAGAGAGAGTTATATTCAGAGTGTCTAGGGGCTAGAATAAATGAGGAACTTGGATACTGGGAAACAAATTGTCAAAGATACAACAGAGGGACTAGGTATCATAGTATTGGGAACCTAGACTAAAGAGTCTGGCCTAGGAAATTTCAGGATCATAGCACGGAATCTGAGGACAATTCTTGTGTTAGCATTTGGGACTTTTTGGGAACTTCTCATATTTTTTTTTTTGACTTGTTGATCCAGCTGAGATAATCTGAGGTCAATAATCAGACATTCCTCACTAGGGGGAGCTACTGGCTTCTTTTACAAGTGCAAGCTACAAGTTTCTTATTTTTTTTTTTAATACTTATTTATTACTTATTTATTTTAAACATTCATTTGAAAGATTTTTTTTTGAGTTACAAATTATCTCTCTCTTTACTGACCTGACCCTCTGCCACTCACTGAGAAAGCAAACAATGTGACATTAATTATACATGTGAAGTCATATAAAATGTATTTCCATATTAACAATGTTACAAAAAGAAAAGCAAGAAATATAAAGAAAATGAAAAAAAACTGCTCCAATTTGCACTCAGGTTCATCGCTGTTCTCTCTTGAGGCAGATAGCATTTTTCATTAAGGATCCTTTTGTGTTGAATCATTGCCTTGATTGAAATAGTCAAATTTTTCACAGTTGATGGTTCTTATGATATTGCTGTTACTTTGTACAATGATCTGGTTCTGCTTATTTCACTTTGCATCAGTTTATGTGTTCCTAGATTTAAGCTCACAAATTTCAAATCACAAAATAGTTTTACTTACAAATGAATAGACTGACAAAATACTCACATCTGACATCCTGGAACAGAGGCTATTAATCTGAGGTCTGTAGGCTTAAAAATTTTTTTTTGATAGCTGTATTTCAATAGATTTAGTTTCCTTTGTAATACCACATCATGTGTTATGCATTTAAATACATTATCCTGAGAAAAGGTTCATAGGGGTCCATGATTCAAAAAAAAAGGTTAAGAACCACTTTTTTACAGAGTCAAGGGATCTACCCCTTCCCTATGACGAACTGTCCCTATAAATTCCTCTATAAGTCTTCATGATTTACCATATTGCTCTGGATAGGGTACCAGAATAAAAGGTTGCCACAGTTTTTGTTGTTTACCATTTTGTTCTCTTCTCAATAATCATTATCTTTGCTACATTTTTCTTTCCCTGCTGCTCTGTTTGTGTGACTCCAGTCACTGTTCCCTAATACTCTCTGCTTTCTACTTCCTGTTGCTCCTTGACAGGAAATCAATCTTTTATTTTCCTCCTTTTATTTTTAGCTTTTATTTCCCCCTAGTTACATGTAAAAGCAATTTTTAACATTGTTTTTAAAACTTTGATTTCCAAATTCTCCCCCATACTCCCTCCCCACCCTACCTCTTTGAGAAGGCAAGTGATTTGATATAGGTTATACGTGTGTAGTCATGAAAAATATTTCCATTATAGTCATGCTGTGAAAGAAAACAGACAAAAAATAATGAAGAAAAATAAAGTAAAAAAAAAGTATGCTTCAATCTATATTAAGATACTATCAGTTCCTTCTCTGGGGATAGATAGAATTTTTCCATCATAAGACCTTCAGAGTTGTTTTGGATCATTGTGTTTCTGAGAATAGCTAAGTTATTCACAGCTGATCATTTTAAATATTGCTGTTATTTTTGGGCATAATAAATTTCACTTTCCATCAACCCATGAAAGCCTCTCCAGGTTTTTCTGAGAGCGTTCTGCTAATCATTTCTTTTTCTTTCTTTCTTTCTTTTTTAATAAATTTATTTATTAAACTTTTTACAGTCATTTTCACAAAATTTTGGGTTCCAAATTTTCTCCCCCTTTGTCCCCTCCCCCTACCCCAATACACCCAGCATTCGAATTTCCCCTATCACCAATCTGTCCTCTCTTCTATCATCCCTCCCTTCCCTTGACCCTATCTTCTCTTTTGTCCTGTAGGGCCAGATAACTTTCTATTCCCCATTACCTGTATTTCTTATTTCCTAGTAGCAAGAACAATACTCAACAGCTGTTCCTAAAACTTTGAGTTCCAACTTCTCTCCATACCTCTCTCCCCACCCATTCCCTTTGGGAAGGCAGACAATTCAATATGGGCCATATCTGTGTAGTTTTGCAAATGACTTTGATAACAGTCGTGTTGTGTAAGACTAACTCTCTTTCCTTCCATCCTATCCTGCCCCCCATTGTTTCTATTCTGTCTTTTGATCCTGTCCCTCCCAGAATGTTGACTTCAAATTGCTCCCTCCTCCCATTGCCCTCCCTTCCATCATCCCCCCACCCTGCTTATCTCCTTCTCCCCCACTTTCCTGTATTGTAAGATAGGTTTTCATCCCAAAATGAGTGTGCATTTTATTCCTTCCTTTAGTTGAATGTGATGAGAGTAAACTTGATGTTTTTCTCTCAGCTCTCCTCTTTTTCCCTCCACTAAAAAGTCTCCTGCTTGCCTCTTCTATGAGAGATATTTTGCCCCATTCCATTTCACCCTCTCTCTTCCCAATATATTTCTCTCTCATGGTTTACCTTAATTTAAGATATGATCCCATCCTATTCAATTTACTCTGTGCTCTCTGTCTTTGTGTGTACATGCATGTTTGTGTGTGTGTGTGTGTGTGTGTGTGTGTGTGTGAAATCCCACCAACTACTCAGATACTGAAAAGTTTCAAGAGTTACAAATATTGTCTTTCCATGTAGGAATGTAAAGAGTTCAACTTTGTTAAGTCTCTTATGACTTCTCTTTGCTGTTTACTTTTTCATGCTTCTTCTCATTCTTGTGTTTGAAAGTCAAATTTTCTTTTCCTCTCTGGTCTTTTCATCAAGAATGCTTGAAAGTCCTCAATTTCATTGAAAGACCATTTTTTTCCCCTGAAGTATTATACTCAGTTTTGTTGGATAGGTGATTCTTGGTTTTAGTCCTAGCTCCTTTGACTTCTGGAATATCCTGTTCCATGCCCTTCGATCCCTTAATGTAGAAGCTGCTAGAACTTGTGTTATCCTGATTGTATTTCACCAATACTGGAACTGTTTCTTTCTAGCTGCTTGCAATATTTTCTTCCTGACCTGGGAATTCTGGAATTTGGCCACAATGTTCCTAGGAGTTTCTCTTTTTGGATCTCTTTCAGATGGTGATCAGTGGATTCCTTCAATACTTATTTTGCCCACTGTTTCTAGAATATCAGGGCAGTTTTCCTTGATAATTTCATGAAAGTTGATGTGTAGGCTCTTTTTTTGATCATGGCTTTCAGGTAGTCCCATAATTTTTAAGCTGTCCTCCTGGATCTATTTTCCAGGTCAGTTGTTTTTCCCATGAGATATTTCACATTCTCTTCCATTTTTTCATTCTTTTGGTTTTGTTTTGTGATTTCTTGGTTTCTCAGAAAGTCATTAGACTCCATGTGTTCCATTCTAATTTTGAGAGAACTATTTTCTTCAGTGAGCTTTTGAACCTCTTTTTCCATTTGTCTAATTCTGCTTTTGAAAGCATTCTTCTCCTCATTGGCTTTTTGAACCTCTTTTGCCAATTGAGTTAGCCTATTTTTCAAGGTGTTATTTTCTTCAGCATTTTTTTTTTTTGGGTCTCCTTTAGCAAGGTATTGACCCATTTTTCATGCTTTTCTTGCATCTCTCTCATTTCTCTTCCCAGTTTTTCCTCCACCTGTCTAACTTGATTTTCAAAATCCTTTTTGAGCTCTTCCATGGCCTGAGCCTATTGGGTATCTATTTTGTATGTTTGGGATACAGAAGCCTTGACATCTACGTCTTTATCTGGTGGTAAGCATTGTTTTTCCTCATCTGAAATGAAAGGAGGAAATATCTGTTCACCAAGCAAGTAACCTTCTATGGTCTTATTTTTTCTCCCTTTTCTGGTCATTTTCCCAGCCAGCTGCTTGACTTCTGAGATTCCTCTCCAACTCCGCCTCACTAGTGCTTGGGGTCTGAGATTAAAATGCTGCTTTCCAGCCTCAGGGCTTTCAGCAGAGGGTGGGGCTGCTATTCAGTGGGATTAAGTTCAGGTTCTCAGGTGGGGGCAGGACCACCTCCCAGGCTCAGTTCTCTCAGGGGGTTTATGCAGAGACCTTCAACAATGGATCTCCTGCCTTCTCCGGGAGCACCTGGCTGCTGCTTCCCCTCTGCTTCCTCCTGAGAGGGCCTGAGTTATGGAGACACCCCGCTCCCCTCTCGGCCAGCCCAGAAGTCTCTCTCACTGACCTGTAGCGCCTGTGGGTTGGGACACCTTCAGGGCTGCCAGAGATTCTGTCCCTGAAGCCTGCTCAGATCTGCTCCTCTTGGTGTGGTGTGGCCAGGGCAGGACTGGGCTCTGCTCTGGGTCTGGTGCGCGATGGACCTTTGGGGTCAGTTTTTCAGGGCTCTCTGGAACAGAAATCTCCTCCACTCCATTGCTGCATGGCTTCCACTGCTCCAGAACCCGTTGGGAGTTCTTTTCATAGGTAATTTATGGGCTGTGGGTTCAGAGGTAGCATATGTGAATCTTTCTACTCCACCATCTTGGCTCCTCCCTGCTAATCATTTCTTGTAGTACAATGGTATTCCATCATAATCACATACCAAAATTTGTTCAACTATTCCCAAATTGATGGACTTCCCCTCACTTCTAATTCTTTACCCTCAAAAAAGAGCTGCTATAAATATTTTTGTACATATAGGTTCTTTCTCTTTTTCTTTTAATCTTTCAGTAGTATCACTGCTAGGTCAAAGGATATGGTTTTATAGCCCTTTGGGCATAGTTCCAAATTACTCTCCAAAATGGTTGAGTCAGTTCACAACTCCACCATCAGTGCATTAAAGTCTTATTTTTCTCACACCCCCTGCCACATTTGTCGTTTACCTTTTCTATCCTCTTAACCAATCTAATAGGTATGAGGTGGTACCTCAGAATTATTTTAATTTGCATTTCTTCAATCAACACTGAGTTAGAACATTTTTTCATATGTCTATAGATAACTTTGATTACTTCATCTGAAAATTGATCATATCTTTTGATCATTTATCATTGGGGGAATGCCTTTTATTTTTATAAATTTGACTTAGTTCTCTGTATGTTAGAGAAACAAGGTTTTTATCAGGAAACTTGCTTCAAAATTTTCTTTCAGTTACTATTGCTAACTGTATTTCCCTCCATCTTGTTCTCCAACCATTTATTCTATCCTCTCTCTCCTTTCACCTTGTGCCTCCTCAAAACTGTTTTGCTTGTGATTATTCCCTTCCCCAATCTGCCCTCCCTTCTGTCACATCCCATTTCTCTTTTCCCTTTCCCCTCCTACTTTACTGTAGGATAAGATATATTTCTTTACCCAATTGAGTGTGTATGTTGTTCCCTCTTTGAGCCAATTCTGATGAGAGTAAAGTTCACTCACTCCCTCTCACCTTCCCCTTCTTCTTGTCCACTGTAAAAAAAAAAAAAAATTCTTGTATCTTTTATGTGAGATAATTTACCCCAATCTACCTCTCTCCTTCTCTTTCTCTCAATATAATGCTCTCACACCCCTTAATTTTATTTTTTAGATCATTTCTTCATATTTACCTACACCTGTGCTCTCTATGTATCTAAATTCCTTCTAACTACCCTAGTAATGAGGAAGGTCTTATGAGTTACTAACGTCATCTTCTCATGTAGTAATGTTTAGCCTCATTAAGTCCCTTCTGATTTCCTTTTCCTCTTTACCTTTTTATACTTCTCATGAGCCTTATATTTGAAAGTCAAATTTTCCATTCAGCCCTGGTCTTTTCATCAAGAATGCTGAAAAGTCCTCAGTCTCATTGAATGTCCACTTTTCCCCTGAAGTATTATGCTCAGTTTTGCTGGGTAGGTGATTTTTGGTTGTGATCCCAGCTGCTTTATCCTTTGAAATATCATATCCCAAACCCTGTGATCCTTTAATGTAGAAATTGTTAAATCTTATACTATTGTGACTGTGGCTCCATGATATTTGAATTGTTTTTTTTCTGACTGCTTGCAATATTTTCTCTATGATCTGAGAACTTTGGAATTTGGGTATAATATTCCTGGGAATTTTCATTTTGGGATTTCTTTCAGGCAGTGATGGGCAAATTCTTTCAATTTCTATTGTACCATCTGTGTCTAGAATAACAAGGCAGTTTTTTGTTTTAATTTCTGGACAAATGATTTCTATGGTCTTTTTTTGATCATGGCTTCCAGGAAGTCCAATAATTTTAAAATTATCTCTCCTAGAGCTATTTTCCAGGTCAGTTGTTTTTTCAATGAGACATTTCATATTGTCTTCTATTTTTTCATTCTTTTGGTTTTGATTTATTATTTCTTGATTTCTCATAAAGTCATTAGCTTCCATTTGTTCCTTTCTAATTTTTAAGTAATTATGTACTTCAGTGAGCTTTTGGACATAACTTTTCCATTTGGCCAATTCCACTTTTTAAAGCATTGAAGCATTGACTTTTTGGAGCTTTTTTATCATTTGACCAATCTATTTTTAAGGTGTTACTTTCTTCAGAAATTTTTTGGGTCTCCTTTAGCAAGCTGTTTACTCATTTTTCACAATTTTCTTACATCATCTCATTTGTCTTCCCAATTTTTCCTCTACCTTCCTTACTTGATTTTCAAAATTCTTTTTGAGCTCTTCTATGACCTGTGGCTAATTCATATATTTCTTGGAGGCTTTGGATGTAGGAACTTTGGCTTTATTGTCTTCTTCTGAGCATGTTTTGATCTTTCTTGTCACCACAGTAACTTTCAATAGTCAGAGGTTTTTCTAAGTTTGCTCATTTCCCCAATCTATTAGCTGGATTTTAAGTCTTTGCTAAAGAACATCTCTGCTTCCATGGTAGAGGTCACACTGTCGTAAGCTTCAGGAGTTTGATGCAGTTGTTTTCAGAGATACATCTAGGAACATGTAGATTTTCAGTTCTTCCAGGTTGGTGTGTTCTAACACAGATATATACAACCTGTGGCCCTGAGTTGCTTACAGCATACGGGCTGCCTGTGGCCCACCAAAGGATTTCCTTTACATACAAAGGATGTTTTCCTCTACATTTTTCACAAGCTGCATGAAATCCTTTGGTGTGCTGCAAGTGGCCAAAGGACTATAAGTGGACGCTTGACTGTGAGCTGTGCAGGCTTGTTCTAAGAAGATGTGTATACTACTCTCCTGGCCTTTGTTCTAGTCTGTGCCTTCACTGGAGCTGTGAGGAGGGTGCTGTCTCCCCTGTGGTCACCAACTCTGCTATGTTAGTGCTCATTTTCTCCTTGGAACTGCCACTTAGGGCTGTCACCTAGGGCTGTGATGTATCTAAGTATGGGCAAAGTAACAGTTCTATCTCAGCTAAAAGAACTCTGTAATCAATCTCCTTCTGATGAGTTTTTTGATCCCCTTACTATCTGTGGGCTGAGATCTTTGTAAGCAGTCACTACCATTGTTGATTCAATCACTTCCAAAGCCTGCTCTTGGTTTGCTGTGGCCCAGGCTGTGCTGTTGCGGCCTGAAATAGATTGTGCTTATCTCTCACCAACAGACTTTTCCTGCTGACCTCCAAAGTTGTCTTTTTGGACCTTGGGGTGGAAATTTGCTTAACTCCATCTTTTTGTGGTTTTTGCTGCTCTAGAATTTGTTTAGAGTCATTTTTAAAAGATATTTGGGGGGGTTTACTCTGCCATCTTGGGTCTACCTCTAAGATCAATCTTTACAGACTATTCTTGATATACTTTATTTTTCTATCTCTTACAGCTTAGCTCTTTTGCTGGCTCCTTCAGTTCTGTCACTCTCTAATGAGTGAATCACATGGTTTTATTTCCCAGGAGATTTTCTCTTATAAAGTTACTGACTTTATAAGTCAAAACAGACTTCTGTATGGCTCTAATACATCCATGTATCTGTGAACTCATCCCTATTACTTCCATTGATGGATGTCATCACTTCCAGATGCCTGCCCATCCTTTCTAAATCAATTCACCACAGGGATTTCACTCAGTTTGTTGTACTTTCTTCACTTTCTCTTGACATCTCTGGATAACAGTGGAGAATAAAAGTTATCCAGTGGTTATATCTTTCTATCACCCTTTTGGTAATTCTCATTTTCAATGTTTTGAGGACTCTAGCATCCCATTTCTCACACTCACAACCATAGTGGAAAAATAATGAGGATTAAATGAGTACACAGATAAACTACATGCAAACCTCAAAGTGCTACTTCAATGCTAACTGGTTGTTTGATTGTTGTCCTTTATGCTCAAAGTGGACCAAAATGACAACACTATGTTGGGGTCAAGGTACAGTCCATCTTTGGCTGATCAGATCAATAAGAGTTTGGAAGACTTTACCACAGCTTGGGCACAAATAGCTCATATGAATTTTGGAGAGGAGATGTTCTAAATTTGTTCGTCTCACTTTTCTTTTGAACTATTGCAATTCTGCTTTATTCATAGAGCACAGTACCTTCTTTGATACTAACATGTCATTCTAGGCAGACCTATGTCAGTGTCTTCCATGTCTCACAACCGATTTTCAAAGTTCTTCAGAAAGATCTTGAAAGTGTCCTTATACTATTTCTTCTGACTTCCATGTGAGTGCTTGCCATATGTGAGTTCTCCATAAAATAGTTTTTTAGCAAATATACATTTTGCATTTGAAAATGTTAGTTATTATATCATAATCTCAATAACATTCATTTTCTACCAACTTGTCTTTTCTTGTCAGAGAGTCATCATTATGTTTTTTTCAAGAATATGGGCATAGGGACTGAAGATGTGATTTCATTGGTATATGACTTTCCATTGGGGAAGAACTTCTACCAATGCATGTGAGGACCTCCTGCAATTTATAATTTTGAATAGTTGCCTAGAGCCCTGAGAAGGTAAGTAACTTGCTACATAGCCAGTATGTTGCAGAGGTAAGTACTGAACCTGGATTCTTCTGGCTTCTGAGCCAACTCTCTCTCCACTGCATAGCACTACCTTTTTCTTTCAAAAAATCATAAGTAATATTCACATAGGTATAGGAAAACCTTTAAAGGAGTATTTTATCTAAAATGCTTTTTTGTAGTCAACAAATGATAAACAATGGATTCTTACCACATGTTTAAACTATTGAATGATGAAAAAGATTTTTTCAGTGCATATTCCCTTATTCTTTATTGTAAGTGGTACTTACACAATCTATCTATTATGTTGACTAGTGTCAAGATTATAATATTTTAGAATATTTGTGGAAATAGCATTTTAAAATGCGCTTCTCCCCTTTTTACTCTCTAGCATGTTGTGTTGTTACCCTTGGCTGGCACATAGACATATCTACTAGGTTGTTGTTGTCATTTGTCTTGCATCATATTTCACTTAAAAAATTCTGCTATGTAGTAGCTAAAGTTTTTTTTTATTACTTTTTATTTTATTTTATTACTTCAAAACATTTTAAATTGTTTTTTAAATTTTCTTTGTTGGTTTTCAACATTCATTTCTTTAGGATGTGCATGCAATCTGATATTGGTTATACATGTCTAATCATATTAAACACATTTCCACATTAGTCATGTTATAAATAAGAGTTAGACCAAAAGGGAAAAACCACAAGAATGAAGAAACAAACAAATGAAAAGTAAAGAGAAAATAATACACTTTGATCTGTATTTGGACTCCACGGTTCTTTCTTTGGATGTTGACAGCATTTTTCACCAAGAGTATTTTGGAATTGTTTTAGATCCTTATATTGCTGAGAGGAGTGAAGTCTATCAAAGTTGGTCATCACACAATGTTACTGTTAGTGTGTACAATGTTTTCATGCTTCTGCTCACTTCACTTAGCATCAGTTCATGTAAATTCTTCCAGGTTTTTCTGAAGTCTTCCTGCTCATCATTTTTTATGTAACAATATATTCCATTACATTCATATACCATAACTTGTTTAACCATTCCCCAACTGGTGGGCATCCCCCCAATTTTGAATTCTTGGTCGCCACAAAAAGAGCTGTTATAAATATTTTTGTATATGTGGATCCTTTTCCTATTTGTATGATCTCTTTGGGATACAGACTTAGAAGTAGTATTGCTGGGTCAAAGGGTATGCACAGTTTTATAATCCTTTGGGCATAGTCCCAAATTGCTTTCCAGACTGACTGGATCAGTTCATAACTCTACCAAGAAAGCACTAGTGTTCCAATTTTCCCACATCTTCTATATTTATCATTTTTATGTTTCATCAGGTTAGCCAATCTGATGAGTGTGATGTGGTACCTCAGAGTTATTTTGATTTGCATTTCTCTAATCAATAATGATTTAGAGCATTTTTTCATGTGACTATAGATAGTCTATAGATAGACTAGGTCATCTTTCCATGCATTTCTTTTCATTAATTACCTTGGTATTCTGGACCTTTTCCTCTTCCAGATGAATTTTGTTATTATTTTTTCTAGTTTTATAATATAATATAATAATTTTTGATAGTTTGATCGGTATGGTACTAAATCAGTAGATTAGTTTAGGTAGCATTGTCACCATTTTATGTTAACTTGCCCTATCCTTGAGCAACTGATACTTTTCTAGTTATTTAGATCTGACTTTATTTGTATGAGAAGTGTTTTTGTAATTATCTTTGTATAGTTGCTGGGTTTTTCTTGGCAAGTAGACTCCCAAATATTTTATGTTGTCTACAGGTACTTTAAATGGAATTTCTCTTTCTAACTATTCAGTTTTGTAGTAATATATAGAAATTCCAATGACTTATGTGGGTTTATTTTATATCATGCAACTTTGCTAAAGTTACTATTTCAAGTAGCTTTTTTTAGTTGCTTCTCTAGGATTCTCTAAGTATACCATCATATCATTTTGAAAGAGTGATAGCTTTGTTTTTTCATTGCATATTCTAATTCCTTCAATTGATTTTTCTTCTATTAGTGCTAACAACACTCTAGTACAATATTATATAACAGTGGTGATAATGGATATCCTTGTTTCACCCCTGATCTTATTGGAAATGCTTCTAGTTTATCCTCATTATATTACATATAATGCTTACTGATGATTTTAGATAGATGGTACTTAGAATTTTCTAGTGTGTTTAATAGGAATGGGTGCAGTATTTTGTTAAAAGTTTTTTTCTGTATCTATTCAGATAATCATATGTTTTCTGTTAATTTTATTATCGTTAGAGTTGATTATGCTGATAGTTTTCCTAATATTGAATCAAAGTCCTGCATTGCTAGTATAAATCCTGCCTGGTGGAAATGGTTAATATAGAATATCACTTGAAAAAGCCTACCAGTTCTCTTCTAATACACTCATTAATGTGTGCATATACTCACATATATGTTCAGATTATTCTGATAATTTTTTAATTGAAACATACATTTTCTCTTTCCACTTCTTCCTTACCCAATAGGAAAAAGAAAAACCAAAACTTTGTAAAATATGTGTAGTTAAATAAAACAAACTTCCATATTAGCCACGCCAAAAAATGTATATCTTATTTTATAGCTTGAGACCATCACCACTTTTCAGGAGTTGAACAGCATGCTTCATCATTGATTCTCTTGAACTGTGATTGGTTGCTGCATTGGTCAGAGTTCTTCAGTGTTTCAAGGTTGTCCTCACAATATTATTATTGTAGAAATTGTTCTTCTGTAGGTTGACTATTAGTAATATTCTTTCTGTCATTTTTTCCTAATAAGGTTTGATAATTTTTCCTATCCCTTGAGTGTCTTTCCCTTTTCAAAAATCTTGAGAAATTATTTTCTCAAGATTTTTGAAATTATGCATTCCCTGTCATGGACCTCCTATTTGAAAATTTGGTTTAATACAGCTACATTTTCCATTTTTTCTTCGCTGATGTTTCCATTATTACTATAAATACATGTGGAACTTTAATGTTAAAATACAAATGCACTGACACAACTTTCTGATGAAAAAAGATATAAAGTAGATGAAAGATGGAAGAGATCTGTCAAGACATTTATGATCAATTTTCACCAAGCACAGGGAACTTCCCTCATTATAATTTGTTGCTGTCAAAATAATGATATTATCCTATTTTGTGACACAGCTCTCTGAGTCTCTTTTGCCTTGATCCAGCACATGACTTGAGGTTGACCCAGGAGCCTGCCAGCTCTGCCAAGACTGCAAGTCAACATGAGAGGTTCCTGACCTTTAGTGCTTACATAATTTTTATTCAGGAGTAAATAAATGAAATAGATGAAAAACCCACCAAACTCAATTTCAAGAAAGCAACTCTAAGTATATTTGAATTGACCAATGATGAGTAGGTTAAGTAAGGATATACGTAGCAGTTGGTAAAAATTCTTTTGGTGCTCACTGGATTTTCTCAGTCACTTTAGCTATTTCTTAGTGATTCCCCCTAGAAAAAGGGACTTTTAATATGACAAAAAAGGAAAATGTTGAATGTTAGAGGGCATGTGAGAAAACTGGGATACTAATTTATTGGTGGTGTGAACTGGTCCAACCATTCTGGAGAGCAATTTGGAACTATGCCCAAAGGTCTATAAAACTGTGTATACCCTTTGATCAGAAATATCACTGCTAGGTTTATAGTCCTAAGACATCAAAAAAACGAGGAAAGGACATATTTGTACAAAAATATTTATTGCAGCTTTTTTGTGGTTGCTAAGAATTGGAAATCGGAGGAGTACCCATCAGTTAGGGACTCACTAAACAAACTGTGATGTATGATTATGATGTATGATAGACTATTACTGTGCTATAAGAAATGACAAGCGGGATGATTTAAGAAAAAACTGGAAAGTCATCAACTGCTGCAAAGTGAAGTGAGCAGAACCAGAAGAATATTGTACACAGTAGCAGCAATTTGTATGATGAAGAATTGTGAATGACTTAGCTATTCTCAGTAATTCAGTTATCTAATACAAGAAAGGAATTATGAAGCATACTGTCTGCCTCCAGAGAAAGAACTGATAGTTTGACTATACACCGAAACACACTATTTTTCCCTTTCATTTATTTTTCTTTTACTTTAGTCTTCTTGTGCAAAATGACAAATATGGAAATGTTTTACATGATTCCATTCCATACATTACAGATTCAATATCTGATTGCTAGCTGTTTCAGGGGAGGTGTGAGAGGAGGAAGGGAGAGAGGGAGGGATAGAATTTGGAGCTCAAAACTTAAAAAAAAAATTAAAAATTGACTTAACATATAATTGGGAAAATGAAATATATTAAATTTGAAAAGCAAAGAAAGGGACCTTGTTTGACTAGACAGATTCATAATTCCATAATTGTTTATGGCGAGTCTGTCTCCTCTCACCCCCTTTCTTGAATGATATGCCTTCCTCTCATTTTAGAACCACCCTTTGTACATTGATATTTGATGAGGTACCTCTTCTCTCTTCTCACTTATCCATCTATCTCATATCCTCCTCAGATGCAGCATGGCTGGGTTATTCTAGTTAGCCTGGGGTTACTTTGAAACCATATTTTCATAATGGAAAGGAGAAAGAGGAGAAAAATCGCGATTAGTTGCTTTAGTCGGAGGTGTCAGTCTCCTCCCTTCCCCCAAAAAGGAGGGGGTTGTACACCTCATTCCATAAGTAAAAGTTAAGGCAGGCTCACTAGCTCCAATACCTCTTTGTACCAAGCTATCTTCTGAGTTAGAGAATCCTTGTGTTTTTTTCTCCATAGCATCAGAACTGGTTTCAGAATATAGAAGAGCTCGAGATCACAGGTTTGCTTAGATGGGAACATTTGACCATTTGGTGTAGTGGAGTTAGAGGCAGGGGGACATGGGCTCACATCTTGTCTCTGACCTTAACTAGCCATAGGACCCTGAGAAAGTCACTTAATGTTTATTTGCTTCAATTTTCTTCTCTGTAAATTGGAGATTCCTAATATTAACTATCTGACAGGGTCTTGAGAGGATCAAATGAGATACTATAAAGAGAGTATTTTACAAACTTTAGCAGTAATAGAATCAAGCTAATATTTATAGATCATTTTAAGATTTGAAAAGTACCTTACAAATATTATATCCTTCCTTCCCCCCCCCCCCTCAACGACACTGGGAGGTAAGTCCTATTACTATCCCCATTTTATAGATGAGGAAATTGAGGCTGACAGACATTAAGAGACTCATCCAGGGTCATACAGCTATCAAGTGTTGGAGGATGTATTTGAACCCAGTCTTCCTGATCACCTCTGTCCGCTGTGATGCCTAACTGCCTCTTCTATTAGTTATCTTAAATGCTTATTGCATGAATAGGTAAATGGATTAAGAAAGTGAGGGGACAGGTGAGAAGCTAGTCCATGATTTTCTTTTATTTTACAGAAAAAAATTTGTTGCTAGTCTCTGAAACTTTATCTAACTGATCTCACAGCTTTCACCCATCCTGAATCTTTTCTTAGGATCAGAGCCATCAGGAAGTTTCTGCTTAACTCTAACTCTTTAGCAGTCCTTTCTGGTAACCTCATTTCAGCCCTTAACTACTTGCTTGCAATATATGAGAAGGAGGAGTATTTACTATTTGGCTTCTGAAAACTTTCTCACTCTGCCTTCTATGAATGTATACATATATATATATATATACACACATATATATACACACATATGTATACACATATATACATATATATATATATGCATACACACACATATATGTATAGTTTTGCCCTGCAGCAAAAAGATACATTTAATTCCTTTTGTTTCTTGTTCTAGGTAGCTTTCAAGGTAAGGTGAAAGGACCCTGACTGTGGAGTCAGAAGACTTGAATTCCAGTCCTAAGCCTGACATAATATCTGGGTCAAATTGAAGCCACCCTAGGCCTCAGTTTCCCTCTCTGCAAAATGAACGGTTTGTATTTAAATGCTCTCTGAGACCCCTTTCTGTTCTAAATCCATGATCAATTATTCCTGGAAGAAGAAACATTATGGAAGTATGCCAGAGCTGCATTTGCGGAGCCTTATCTACCATGTGATGGTATTTTTTTCAATCAGGATAACATTTTGTTTGACAACCAAATTTACTAACTCACTCAAATCTCTCCCTTACTTCTACTGAATGATTTCTGTTTATTTGTTTTTTTCCCCATTCTATCAGCAAGAACAGTCTATTGAACTTTCCAGCCTAGCCTCTGCCAAGTTTACTTTTAATTCTTAAAGGGGTCAAGCGCCTTTTATTTTTAAAACGTTAAGAACACTTAAAAATCATCGAATAATTTTTCCAGTGCTGAAATTTAATAATTTCTTCATTCTAGGAAGTAAAACAGCTTTTGTGAGTGTACTTTAAGAGATTCAGAAGCAAAAAAAGAGGGGAGAGGTCGGGCAGAGGGTACTAAAATTAATGGGTGTAAAAATCAGCTACTCACAATGTTTGATTATTTAATTTTACTGTTAAAACCTACAGGAACATTCTAGTCTGATTGATGTAAAATTTAGAGTCCATCCTCTTCTTCCTTCCTTTTGGTAAACAGACCAGAAAGAGGGATTTACATAGGATAAAATAATACTTAGCCTTTTTGCCAAATTTGTTAGAATTTTACCACTTACAAACTATTTTATTTTTTCTGTATATTCTTCAATTCTTCTCATCCCTTTTATATGTGTACTAAAATATAGGAAATAATTAGGAATATGTTCACTAAGTTAATCTTAAGGATTTTTATTTATTCTTTCATCCTAAAATTACCATAAACTAGTTTTTTAAAAAATCATAACATCATCCTGATTTGCCACAGTCTCAAGAAATGACAGTGAAAGAGAGCCCAGGTTAACAAGCAGTTGCCTCTGTCAGCGCTGAGACCTGCAAACTCTCCAAACCAATCACTGACCTACGCTTGAAAGTCTCCAATCAGAAACATCCTACAAGTTCTCCATGTGAACTCTCCCGGTGCCCAAGTGCATACTCTCCATGCCTTTGCCCTGCTCATACACGGCTCTGCACAGCTCCCTGCTCCATGGTTTTCTCCTTTTCTCTGTTCTCTTCCTTCAGCCTGGGTCTTCTCTCCCCACTTACAGTTGGACCTTTTTGTTCTCTTCCTCAGGACTGAAGTAGGGGGAGAACAACTTTAAAGTGTGAGGATGGTGAGGGGAGCAGAACTCTTCGGGAAGTCTTTGTGCTTCTTAATCCCAGGACTTCATCACCAGGTGGGTATGACTGAGGGAACTGGGTGACACTTCTAACCTAACAGTTCACTTGCTCCCGTGCAAACGCTTCAGTAAGGCTTAGAAAATCATTTTTATCCCTTTGATTTTGCCGGCTGAGATTTCTCCAGCGGTTTGTTAGCAGGTCACTAGAGGGCTCTCAGGAGTTAGAAATGGGTGGAATGTGTTTTCGTATGAAACCTAGTCCATCCCTGAGGCTTTTTTGTTTCACAAGTCAAAAAAGACATTGTATCTCTTAAAATATACATATATATGCATATTAAGGAAAAAATGAATTTTCTAAGAGTGAATCGCTGCCTAATTTATATATACATAACCAAATTAGCAAGTTTTCTAAGGAGTATTTAAACTGAAATACTTGAAATGTCGAGTACTCTTGGCCATGAAATATGCTCTACTTTACATACTTCAGCCTTTAGAAAGTTCTTCGCATTAGTGTCAGAGCAAAGAATGCATAGGACCAGCTGCATAGGTAAGGGGGCTTATCACTTTTGTTTTCTAATAATTGGAAAGACAATTAGACCAATGTTCCCTTTTATTTTTTTTTCAATTACTTTTGGAAGTCAGGAAAGGAATAGTAGTAGTATTAGTAACAATGATGATAACATATTTTTAAAAACCAGCTGAATTTTTGTGTGACTGAATAGGAGAAAATTGTAATTAATTATAGAATGCATCAGTATGTGACTTCAAACTGTACTAAGTTCTTTGACTGTAAGGGAGTGAAGAAAATGTTAAGAAAATTCTGTCCCAGCAGATGAACACTTCATGCTTCTGAAAATTGAAATGCTTATATTTGGGGTTGCTACAAACCCAATTAATGCAAAATTATCTAATCCAGATTGTCAGAGCAGCACATTAAAAAAAAACACGTTAAAGAAACTGTCCATTACTTGTGTCATATACTTTCTGAAACCAAAAAGGGAAATGCTTGACAAGCACATTCAGTACAAAAATAAATGATTCTGGTTTGGCAGTGGCAGTCTGCTCTTTGATGTGGGTATTCTATTTTAACTTGGATTTGGGAACTGCTTTATGTCATATCTGCACTTGGATCTTGGGTTTTTTCATTTGCTTTCTTCTCATTTTTGTTTTTTCAACCATTAGTGGGTATATTTATGAAAGGAAAAGAGTGTCAATTTCATCTCCTTCACTCTGGTAGGGAAGGAACTGGAGTGGTTTGAGCTGGTGACTCAGTTAATTCTGTTTCCATTAATTCTCAGAAACAAATCACATTTCCCTTGGGGAGGCCGATAAGAATCCAGAAGCTTGTTGTGGCCAAGTGTCACAGCCATTAAAACATTCCCAGCCCCATCACCAGCCCTTTCCTTCCGCCACTACTCATTGGAGACTGCTTAGGAATCAAAGAAGGGGGTCTGCTGAATGCTGGAAAGCATGTATCATCCCAGCTGGAGCAGTCTGCAGGCTTTAAAGTCTCTTCACCATGTGGATGCACCAGAGAAATGACCTGCCCAGACAAGCCAGGCCAACTCATAAACTGGTTTGTCTGCTCCTTGTGCATCCCGAGGGTGCTGAGGCTTTGGAGTAGCAGACGCCCAAGGACCAGGAGAAATCTGTTGCTAGGGACTGCCTGTGCTCTCTACCTGGGCTTCTTGGTGAGCCAAGTTGGGCATGTGTCACCCCAGCATGGAAAGGCACCAGAAAAGGGACCCCACCGCAGTCTGGATGTTGCTGGGACACTCTTTCTGGAGCTACCCTTGGATGGCACACTGGCACCCCCTGAGAGCCAAGGAAATGAGACCACCCTGCAACCCAATGTGGTCTACATCACCCTGCGCTCCAAGAGGAGCAAACCTGCTAACATTCGAGGTACAGTGAAGCCCAAACGCAGGAAAAAATATGCTCTGGCCTCCTTAACCCAGAGACAGGAGATGTTGACTAAGCCCTCCATCCAACCCCACGGGCTGGCAGTGCCAGCAGATGCTGATGCCCCTGGGAGTCCCCACAAGGAACAGGTGGACAGGGGCTGGGGCCATCCCTGGAAACTGGCCCAGGGACCAGACCTCCAACTGCCTAGAACTGTGGAGAGCAACATTAGAATATATAGTGAGAGTGCCCCCTCATGGTTGAGCAAAGAAGATATCCGTGGGATGCGTTTGCTGGCTGACAGTGCTATTGGAGATATTCAAGAATTGCCTTCTGAAACTGGGGCCCGCTTGTTGGTGCTGGAGGGGAACTCGAAGAACACATGGTCTTCTTGTGGCACCAGTCCTTGTGGTTTGCTCAAGAGACCCTTGGACATGAGTGAGGTGTTTGCTTTCCACCTGGACCGTATCCTGGGCCTCAACAGAACCCTGCCATCTGTGAGCAGGAAGTCTGAGTTCATTCAAGGTAACTTTTTTCACATACTGATCCCTTTGCAGCTTCTGGGGACTCTTGAATAGATTTTTCTCCTTTCTCTTTATTTTTCTAAATGGTCTTCCCTACTCATATTTCTCTGTTGGCCAGCAGCAACATCAGCAGAATTTCTTTCCATAGAGTTAGCATTCATTAATATCATAGTAGACTACGGGAGTTTTAGAGAAGTTTGATTTTGGAGAAAAAAATGAGCTCATTGGCTAACTGGGCCCTTCTAGAGATCTCAGACTACTTTCCAGTGACTTGTTAAAGCTTATTTTATCCAACGATAATTGGGAGGGGGTGTTGGCTAAAAGGGAACAATTGGTACCTGCCGTGATCAACAACCTAGGGGCAGAGTTTATTGTTTTTAAGTACATTAAGGATTATTGAATACTTTTACTAAAGATAGAATAGAAGAGAATTCAGTTCAACTTACAGTGCCCTGAATTTGAGCAAAATACAAAAGCAAATTGCTGGCAAGTAGAGTTGTTAACAGACTAAACCATTAAAGAACATGAGCAAATCCCTGCTACATCCCTTCAGTCTTTCCAAGATGTCATTTTTCTGGTGTGGGCACTACCTTCATAGGCACCAAGAAGAATTCCTCCACAGTTTAGTAGTCTTGTAGAGAGTTTCTGTGGCTGATGAATTCATTTGCTTGGGGCCAAGCTAGTCATGAACTTCTCCAAGTTTAGTGAGGGTAGGATAAGACCTTCCCAATCAATAGTTCCTGTCAGAACTTTTTAAATAGGATCTTAGAGTTGAAACTAGACAGGGCCTTAGAACAACATAATCTCATTTTAAAATTGAGGAAATTGAGGCCTGAGAAGGTGGAATGATTTGCCCAAGGTTACGCAGGTTGTGTAAGATGTGTGATTTGAATTCATGTTCTGGGACTCTAGAGCCAGTGCTCTTTCCTCTTAACCATGTTGTATTTCATTGGTGCAAATCTTTTAAGAACCAGGGTCCCCTCCACACCACTATGAAGCATTGGAGGAGGATGATAGTGTAGAGTGACTGGACTGGCCATTGGCTCTGCTGGGAATCTAGTCCCTGAGACTTATTCAGGATAGGCTGCTTACTTCAATGTATTTTTTCCTACAATATGAGTGTTTTCAAAACCCTCCCATCCACATTGTTTCATTTGATTTTCATTGTCCTATGAGATAGTAGCCTTAAAAATAGGGCCATTTTCCTTTTTGGAACAGTTAAGTGTAGTTAAAAGGCAAGAGAATGAATTGGTTTCCCTCTCAAAATGCCTTTCATTACTGAATCTAGAATTGTAATTTTTTTTGGAGGTGAGTGTATCCTCTCTGGGTTGCAAACCATTTGTCACAATCCAGGAAGGGCCCAATCACTCCATATGGAGAAAGCTCTAGGTAAGATGTCTGTGTCATTGCCATGCCAAGTCATGGGATATAATCAGACCACAAGTCTCACCCATGAAGTGGTTCCAAAGTGTTGATTCAAACTTTTTGTTAGTTGTATTTTCGTATAAGACTGCACCCAGGGAAGGTACATGGAGTTTGAACTGTGAGAATATTCAAAGGACCTTAAAACAGATAGGAGTAAGTCAGATCTGGGTCCTTCCCTTCCTTGGTTTAATCACCTCCCTTCCGCTGGAGGTTCTGATCCATTTGGGGGAGATTCCCAGAGGATCAGGTCTGGAGTAGATTTTAATTTTTATGAAGATGAGTTCCAGAACTTAATTGCAAGTGTGGAAGGCCTTTGGGCTAGGTAGCTTGGATTCAAAATGGACACCCTCTGAGTTGGCTGTAGGTTATTCGGAGAAGTTTGTAGTTTTTTGGCCAATTTGATTCAGGTCAGTGTGCTGTAGAGTTATGCAGCCATACCCTGATCCACTGATTGATGGGTCTGGTTCAGCACACAAAGGAATAAAAAGTATTGGTGTACTTGGACTCTCTCACCTTGGAACCCAATGTTTTGCTATTAAAGCAGTATGGGGATGATCTTACTATTCGAATTCCATTCATTCTGTGGAGGGAAAACTATCATACCAAGCAAGGACCAGGACAAGTTTATGGTAATAGACTAATCAAAGGGAATACCTTAATCATTACATATTGGAAAAGAACACCTGTTAGCTGAAGGGATGGTGGCACTTTCTCTCGTGGTTATACATTTAGGAATTCAGTCAATCAATGAATCAAGCATTTATTGGGGCAGCTAGGTGGCAAGTTGATAAGAGTACTGACCCTGGAGTCAGAAAGATCGGAGTCCAAATCCAGTCTGTGAAACTTGTTAGCTCTGTGACCCTGGGTAAGTCATTTAACCCTGAATGCCTCCAACATTCCCTGCTGCCCCCCCCCAAAAAAACTTAGTTTTTTTATTAAACATTTATTATGTGTCAGGCACTGTAGATCCAAAAAAAGCACAAAGAATTTCTCCTCTCAAGGAGCTTATGTTCTAATGGGAGAAACAACATATACATACATTTGTACATACAAGATGAATCTCAAGAAGCTTGACAGTAGCTTTTGAGGTGAAGACCTGAGCAGTTGAGGGGACTGGGAAAGTTATTCTGCAGCAAGTGTCACTTAAGTTGAGTCTTAAAGGAAGTCATAGATTTTATGAGCCTGGTACAAGGAGGGAGAACACTCTAGTCATGAAGAATAGCCAGTGCAAAGTCCTGGAGGTGGGAAATGGAGCATGTGTGTAAGGAACAGTGAGGAGGCTAATATTACTGGACTATAGAGTTCATAGAAGGGAGTAATGTATTCAAATTGGAAAGAGGCCATAATATCAAGAACTTTAAATGACAAATAGAGGAGTTTTTATTTTTCCTAGAGATTAATTAGGAGGCATTGGAGATATTATGAGTTGCAGGTGGTGGGGAAAATGTGACATACTTTAGAGAAATTACTCTGGCAGCCTTGTAGCACATGGATTGGTGTGGAGAGATGGTTGTCTCTTGGAGGACAATGTACCAGGTGAGTGGTGATTATGACCTGAAATAGTGCAAATAGCTGAGTGAATAAAGAGACATAAGATGAAAGATGTCATAGACAAAGAAATTCCATGACTTGGCAACTGATTGGCTATGTAGGCTAGAAAAGATTAAATGGGGAGTCAAGGGTAACAGTGAGGCTGTAAGTCTAGGTGCCTGAAATAAAAAGGATCTTAGGGAAGATAGAAACAAGGGGAATTTTGAGGGGGAAGATGAGTTGTCTTTTAGACATATTGAATTTGAGGTATCTAAGAGACATCCCATTTGAAATATCCAATTGGCAATTTGTGATGGGGAACTTAGAACTCAAGCGTCTGAAGCTGGAAATAGAGCTCTCCAAGTCCTCAGTAAAGAGATAAAAAATCAGGTCCTACATGAATTGATGAGCTCAACAAGAGCATTTTCAGAGAGAATAGAAGAGGTCCCAAGACAGACCTTTGGAACACTCGCAGAGGGCATGATATGGATGATAGTCTAGTAAAAGGAAACCAGGAGGGAATGGTCACACAGGTGGGAGGAAAACTAGGCGACAGCAATGCCATAAAAATCCAGAGGAGAGATTATCCAGGAGGAAAGCTGTTCAACAGTATCGAAAGCTGCAGAGAAAGGCAAGCAAGGTGGGAATAAAAAGAGGCCATTTTATTTGACAGTGGAGAGATCATTGGTAACTTGAGAGGAACCTGTTTCAGTTGAACAATGATATTAGACATCAGACTGCAAAAAATTAAAAAGAGACGAAGTAAATGCAAGCTTTCTGTTGTTGTTGCTGGAATTTGACTGAGAAAGGGAGGATAGTTTGGGAAGTGGCAGGATTTAGAGAATTTTTTTAAGAATATGGAAACTTGAGCATTTCTGTAGGCATCAGGGAAAGAACCAGTAAAGAGTAAAGGAGATAAAGAAGATAATGGAGAAAGGGAGGTGATTGTGGGAGCAGATTTTTGGAGGAAGTGTGAACAAAAGTGTATGTGGAAGGGTTGACCTCAGTGAAGGGACTGGCCTTCTCTTTGTCAAAGACTACAGAATGGGGGCAAGAATGGGAGAAGATGACAAGGGCTCATGTAATGTAGAGATGAAGGAGAGAAACCTTAGTCCCAGGGAGGTTTGATGACTTGCCCATAGTTACACAGGAATAGGTTTCAGAGGTAGAATTCAAACCCAGGTCTTCTGACTCAGGACCATTGCCTTTCCCATCATACTGTGATGCCTCTTTAATAATGAAGAAAATATTTTGTAAACTTCAGAGTGCAGTATGCGTGAGTTTTTCTTTTTATCATTTTATTCCCATCTTTTGGACAGTTCTTCTTTAGTTCCCTCCACAAAAGTCCTGACATGCTTTGCTTTCATGTGTTTGTAACTTGGAATTCTCAAAGACTATGCCAGTAGAGCAGAAGCTTTGGCCCACATTGCAAAGCTAGCAAAACTTCATATCCAGCCTTGATGGCAGGCAGACAGTCTTTCCTTAAGGGGAAAACCTATCTAATTTCGAAGAAGTGCATGACCAGAAAATTGGATTCCTGCAGGGGATGTACTTTTTGGGCCACAGCCATGAGGTAGAATGTGGAGGAAACAAACTGACAAGACTACAGATCTGTTAAGCATTTAAATTATAAAGATGACAGGCAGCTAGATGATTTGGTGGATAGAATGCTGGGCCTGGACTCAGGAGCTTTTTAGACCAAATGTAACCTCAAAAGCTTGCTAGATGAGTGACCTTGGGCAAATCCTTTAACCAACGTTTGCCTTAGTTTCCTCAACTGTAAAATTGGAATAATAATAGCACCTATTGCCCAGATGAGATAATAATGGTAAATAGCATTTCTCACAATGCCTGGTGCTTAAAAAATTCTATCATTATAATATGACTGCTCAAAGCACAGCATACCAACATATATGAAGTATAGGTGCGCACACACCATGGGGAGATGCAACTTTAAAGCCTTCTTTACCTTAGGAATCAGTGGTATGATTATTTTAGTACCCTTGCAGTGACTGAGAAAGAAAGCTAACAGGAGTGAGCTCTAATGTTGACCATCAGGGCACTTTAAACAACTAAAACTAGATGTAGATGTGCAGATCAAGCACAAAACAGCTAGTTCAGTCCGGAATGGGCCATGCCTTCTGTCACCGAATGTGCAATTGATTAAAGTCTGTGAGAAGTCTGAGTTTTAACACTGTAGAGAGTATATACATCTATATGTAAATGCACACACGTGAATAATAATATCTCAACTATTTTAGCTAAGTTTTGCAAAGTGTTTTACGCATTTAATAATACCTAGCTTTGATATGGCTCTTTAGGGTTTGCAAAACACATTGCAATGTATAACAATAACTAATATTTTTATATGCTTTTAAGATTTGTAAAGTTCTTTATGTGTACATATGTCTCTATGACATTTTGTGATTTCCAAAGTGCTTTACATATATAATAATAAAGTTCATATTTGCATACTACTTAAAGGTTTGCAAAGCACTTAAGAACATAATAGCTAAATATATATGTGTGGACATCTATATCTGTATCTATATCTACACTTATATCTATATCATCTCTCTCTCCACATATGTAACTATGATGTTTTGTGGTTAACAAAGCAATTTGCACTTTTAATAACAGCTAAGATCCACACAGTATATTAAGGTCTGCAACGCATTTTGTTTACATTACATCTTTTATTGTTTCAATAAGCCTATGAGATAGGTGCTATAATTACCTCCATTTTATAGAAGACAGTGAGGCTGAGACACATTGTGACTTGTCTGGGAGTCATACAGCTATAGGGTTCTTAGGCAGCATTTGAACTCAGGTCTTTCTAACTCTAAGTTTAGCACTCTTTCCATTGTGTCACCTAGATCTCAATGTATCTGGATGCATGTAAGCACACAAATACTCACACACACACAATGAAAGTAACCACAGTTTCTTTTAATAGAGCATTTTGTGAGAATTGAGTCCCAGACCTTATTACAGAAAAGTTGTATTTGTTCAGGAGCTGAATGAAAGGAAGAGGGGAAACTGTGAAAAGATAATATTTTGTATAAGAGGGGGCTGCGGTTACTATAAAACCCACCAGCTGCCTTTCTGCTGGTTTCTTCATGTATGTGTGAATATACAACTGTGTATTTCATTGGCATAGGGAACTCCAGGTGAGGAAACTGAAATTATAATCTCAGAGAATTTCCTGGAATAGGAGAGGATAAGTTGATTGCCCAGAGTCATCCTGTCAGACCTTCCTGATTCCAAGACCGACTTTCTTTCTTTCCATTACATCAGGCTTCCTCTCATTCTTTGCATAATTCCTCATCCAACATTTGTTTATTCACTATTTGTCCAAAGGAACTGAAATTCCACCTTAAGGAGACTTTTAATTTGGTCTTTGAAATGTTGGTTTTGCTTCTTCAACTATAAAACTGTAGCATGGTATAATTCCAGGTAGAAACCAGCTTTAAAAATTATCACTCATGCTACACAACTGTAACTTGGAATTCTTGAGCCTGGGATAAGCAATTTGATGCACTCTTTGTGTGCATGCATGCATGTGTGTGTGTGTGTGTGTGTGTGCGGGTACACCCACATGTGTGTTGGAAGGTGTTATAGAGGCAGTTACTGAAGGTTCAAATACCACCTTTGATGCTTACTATTTATGTGCCCTTGTACCTTGGGTAAGCTAATTAACCTTTCTGGGCCTTAGTAAAATGAGATGCTTGTACTAGATGGCCTCTTCCAGCTTTTGATCTCAGATAATTTTATCCTTGGGACCAGGAAGCCTGTGTATGGGTGGATAGGGCCAGACTAGAAAGGAATTCATTTGAGATATAGCTGCCAGGGGAAGAAAGCTCTGAAACTCTTCATTTTAACCAATTTTTATTAATTAGATGCCAAGGCCAGCTGTTTCAGACTTCAAGTACTATTAGTAACTTTAAGATTTTTATGCCTGGGGGCAAAGCTGTAGTGGGCCACCACAATCTTTCTTCAGATACCTTATTAAGTGATGATTTCTAGTTTTGGTCCCTAGAGGGGCCTCTGCCAAAATCTTATTTTATAAAGGAATTGAGGACCAGAGAAGTTTCATGCCTTGCTCAAAGTCACACAGATAGGAAATGGTACATCTGGAATTTGAACTTGGGTCTGGTGACTCCAAGTTCAGCCCTCTCTCCACTATACCTTGTCTTTCTTTTTCATCTTTATTCTCATATAAATTTAATCCATTTTACATTTAATGTTCACAATACTTATGTCTAGGAAGAAAGGCAAACAAATATATAACTGTGAAAACTTAGAAAGGTGTGTTTTTATTTTAAAGATGTGTTTTTTGACATTAGGAAAACTATAGATATAATGAATTATATTTTTAAAAATATTTTTATTTAAAGTTTTAAGTTCCAAATTCTATCCCTCCCTCTCTTCCTCCCTTTCCCACTCCTTGAGATGGTAAGCAATTAGATAGTGGTTGAACATATGCAATTATGTAAAACATTTTCATATTAGTCATTTGTACAGTAAGGCTTGAATAAAAGAAAAAATGAAAGAGTGAAAAATAGCATGCTTCAGTCTGTATTCAAACAATATCAGTTGTTTCTCTGGAGGCAGATAGTATAGTATGCTTCATCATTAGTCCTTTGGGATTGTCTTGGATCATTGTATCACTGAAAAGAGCTAAGTAATTCACAGTTCTTCATTGAACAATATTGCTGTTACTGTGTACAACATTTTCCTGGTTCTGTTCGCTTCACTATGCATTAGTTATTATCAATCTTTCTAGGTCTTTCTGAAATCGTCCTGCTCATTATTTCTTAGAGCACAGTTAATATTACATTACAATGATATACCACAGCTTGTTTAACCATCCCAGTTGATAGGCATGACTTTGATTTCCAATTTTTTGCTACCACAAAAAGAGTTGTTATGAATATTTTTGTACAAATATGTCTTTTTCCTTTTTTGGATGTCTTTGGGATGTATACACCTAGCAGTGTTATTGCAGGATCAAAGGGTATGCATAATTTTATAACCTTTTGGGCAGAGTTCAAAATTATTCTTCAGAATAATTGGATGGAATAATTCAGTTTTAAAAATCAGATTTGGTTTACATTTCAAAGAAATCAAATTTTTGTCAACAATATTGATCTATCAATCTGAACTCAACATCTCTATGTGTGTCAAACTGTTCTTTGGAGAGTTTCAAATTAAAAACAGTGTTGCTTCTACATAGATCATTGGATGCTTTCTTTTGTGTTTCTGACATCAATTCAATGACTTTTTTAAAAAGCAAAAATGTTTTCAAGTAGCTTGAAATTTATTTGGGAAAATATTGAACTGATATTGGCCCTGTGAAAACCAAAGCAGGGAAGAAATAAAATAAAAGCTCCTTCTGTGAATAATTTAGCAACATTGCCAAAAGTTCCCCTCATAGTCTATTTAACAATGTGAATGAATCTCCAGGGATCTGTGGGGGCAACCTTTAGCACTCCACTATTATTCATGCCCAGCATGGAAGATACATGATGCACATGTTATTTTTAGGATGAGGCTTTAAGGCCACAGAGCTGTCATGTTAAATGAAGGTGGCCAGTTCCAGGAATTCTGGATGTCATGACTGCTTAGTTGACAAACCGCAGGCACTCCACAAGCTCCCATTGAGAATCTCATTGTTTCCCAACCTTCCATACACTTTCTTATTATGTTAGAAGGGGAAAATCATCTTGGGGATTTTATTTTCCCTTGCTTTATTCTTCCTGTCTTGATAGGTTCTGATAAAAATACAATCCGTTGCTAAGTGATATTGGAGAGAGGGTGGAGCGGGGATGAGAATCTCATAATTTGTTCTTGGTTCCAGGCTGACAGGTGAGTCTAGTAGAGCGTAGAGAAGATTTTGAAAATAGCCCTGGCACTGCAGTACTTTCAGAAATATGCTGACTTCCACAAACTTGCAAATTACTTTGACCTCATTGGGTCTAAGCAATTTGCAGTTTTACTTTGTATATAGCTGTCTTCAGTCATCGACAGTGGTTATACCTTTGTTCTGAGCCTACCTGCTATTCCTTACCATTAGGGATCCTGAGCCAAGAAGTGGACCCCTGACTTTCATGTCAGTGCTGATGAGTCCATGCTCTCAAGAAGGCAAAGTCCATTCATCAATTCATTAAGTGTATAATATGTGTATGGCATATGAATTAGGTAAAAGCAGAAGCTCCTCAAGGAGCTTACATACTTATTATGGAGGTGTTATAAAAAGTAAACAGAAATGAAAAATAAAGGATATACTAAGTAACAAAAAGGAATTTTAAGAGGGAGAAAGAACTAACATTTGGACAGATCAGAAAAGACCTCATTTTGTGAAAAAAATGCTTTGGTATTAGTAGATTCTCATGTGCCCAGTTAAGGTCTCTAGTATGAAGATTTGGAGCTGGGAGGTAAGATGTCTGGCATAAAGCCGTGTCATGTTGTTCCCTTCAAAAGTCAAGTGTTTTCCTCCATTTTGCAGAAGGGAAAAATTGAAACATAGAAAACCAGGGAATTTCCATAGCCAGGGAGGAAGTCAAAGGCTGATGTAGAGAGCAGAAGTTGTTGTGTTGGGTTAGGTTCTAAATAGGAAACAATTTCATTTTAAAAGGAAAGCAGAGAATTTTGTTTGGTACAAGCTATTTTTTAAATAGGGTACCCCCTTCATTGTTTTTTTTTTTGCCATTTTCATCCTTACCTAATTTCCTAGTATGTTACAGAGATCTCCTAAAGTCATGAATTCATTATACATTGCTCAGAAACATATGTAGTTGAGAAAATGTATCATAACACATCAGGGTATGCTCAGGAATGCTCAATTTCCCAGTATCCCTTAGGGATACAGGGCTCAGTTGCTTAGATCAGCTTTGACTTAGATTGCTGGGCTACTCTAGCATTTTGTCTATCCTTTTTAAAAAATTAATAAAGACCTATAATCCCCAATCCATAAATCTTTATGTTTTAAAAAGTGGTTTCATAGCTATCATTTCATTTATTCTTCCAAACAATTTGTGAGGTAAGACAAGAGTCATCATTCTGATACCCTCCCAATGAGAAAACTGAGGCAAAGAATGATGAAAGGACTTATCTCCAGGGCACTTACCAAGTCAGTGGTAAAGCAAGGATTCTACTCCTAATCAAATATTCTTTCTACCAGCTCTTATCCTACATCATACACTATGTCCTTCATTAACTTTAAATTACTCTTGTTGGCAGATGTATTATACAATTCGGTGACTATTTCTGAGGCACTACTCAATCCATCATTCATGCTTGGTTCCCTAAGAACTTTAGGGGGGAATTTAAAAAAAAACAAAAAAAAACCCCTTTTTTCCATTTGTAGATGACTAGAGAGTGACCTCCCCTCCTCTGGGTGATGCTTTTGCCAGAGGGAAAGAAACATTCCTCACTCTCACACTGGAATGTTGAAATATCTTGATTGTTGACACAAAATGAGCTAAGGCATGCATATTTGGTACACCAGACAAAAGTCTTTATTCTGATCTCTTCCCGATTCTTGTGACATATATTACATTGGCTTCTGCTTAGGATTTAATGAATTCTTTGACCATGAAAAAGACTTTTTTTCTTTCAATATACTTTCAATACTCTCCAAAGATTTTGCCCAAATCTCTGTGGCCAAAGAATGATCAGATGCAGAACTAATCCCATCTTCTAGGTTTCCCTGAATTTAAGTTGAAATTGTTTTGAATCTCAAGAGCTTAACCCGTTTGCCCTCCTGATCACCCTCAAGTTTGATATTCCTTCAGAAAGAGGAGACCTGAGAGTTTATCTGCCTCTTTATGCTCCTGTCTAATATTTTTGTTTAAGTGCCAGCCTGACTGTGATAAGTGTTGTAGAAAAAGAGAGATAGATGGTACTGTGGAGGAGCGCATTCACAATTAGGAAAGTGCTCCATTATCATTGGCTCCTCATAATGGATCGACAATTGCCATCCACAATTAGTGAACAGCTATATTATCATCAGTGCCCTGTGATGGATTATTGACAATTGCCTCAGAGTCACACAGAACTCATTTTCTATAATGAAAATTGGCCATAGTTTTCATTTGTCCTCTCATTCCCTTACTGTGCTTTGTAAAGTTGTTTTTTAACAGAGGGCTATGAATAATGTTGTCACTTTCCCATTTGTCTTGTTCAAACAGAGGTTGGGAATTTGGTGGGAGTGGCAAAAAGTGCTTCTTGTGAAAGTTCGAAGGATTTCTTTTACTGCTTCTACTCAGTGGGAAACACAGACATGGATATTCTTAGCTATATCCCACGTACTTAGCATTCATTTATAGTTGGGCATAGTCTAGAAGCCAATGTTCAAAACAAAATGTATGTTAAAATCAAGCAAAGGATGCTACTGTTTGTCAATTCTTTCTGAATTAAAAAATGATTTATTATAAGCAATAATGAATATTACTAAGATACTGTGTGGCTTAGATGACAGAGAACTGACCTGAATATTCAGCAAGGTTAGGTTCAAAGCTTTAACTGAGAACAGGTTCAAAGGATCATACAGTTAGATGAAAGGGATGTTAAAAATATCTAGTCCAGCTTCATTATTTTACTGATGAAGAAACTGAGATCTAGGGTGGTTAAGTGATTTGTACAAGGTAGCACAATTGCAGAGCTGAGATTCATATGTAGGTTTTCTGATTTTAGATCTTATGCTCTTTCCACTGTGCTCTGCACTTCTTATAACCTATGTGGCCAGGGGTAAGTTACATAAGCACTCAGTGACAGAGGCAACTGCATAATAAATATTATATAAACTGAAGAGAATTTGCCCACCTGCTTCTCTCGAGGCATTTTTAACTTAGAAATTTACCACATTGATAAAAAAACAAACAAACCAGTAGTTAGCATTTGGATCCTTTCAACACCTGGTGAGGGAGGTGCTGTTATTACATCCATTTTAGAGATGAGGAAAGAGGGTCAATGATTTACCAAGTGACCGAGGCAGGATTGGAGTTCAGGTTCTCCTAACTTCAAGCAATGACTCTATTTACTGTGCCACCAACCTGCTGCAGTTTAAAGAAACACTAACAGCACAAAACCTTACACATCACTCAATAAATGTTCATTAACATTTATATAGCACCTTCTCTGAACAGGTACTTTACAATTAGTATCTTGTTTGATCCTTACAACTCCATGAAGTAGGTGCTATTACTATCCCCCATTTTACAGAGGAAGAAACTGAAGCAAGCAGAGGTTAAGTGATCTGTCCACAGTCCCACATCTAGTAAGTGTCTAAGGCTTGATTTGAACTCATGTCTTCCTGAATCCAGGCCAAGTGCTCTATCCACTGAGTAACTTAACTATGTGTACTCTGTGGCAGGCATTTGGGATTAAAAAATGAAATAAATCAGTCTCTACTAGTAAGGAGCTTAAATTCTAAAGGTATAGACAATAAAGAATTTATATTTAACTTACAGAATAAGTAGAAATAAATGAATACAAAATAGTTGGACACTAGTTGTTAAGGGGACATCAGGAAAGAATTCATGTTGAATTGTTTTGTAGGAACAGAAGAATTCTGTGAAATCAATGTGAGGAGGATAGCCTATGCAAAGACACTGAGAGAGATGTTACAGGAGCAGAGAGAAGGCCACCTTGGCTGGATTAAGGAGTGTAAGATGGAGAAAAATGCCCAGTGAAACTGGATAGCTAGACTATGCAAGACTACACCAGCTAAGTGGGAGAATTTACACACCACCAAAGTTTATTGGGTGGGGAACACCATGTTCAGGTCTGCTTTGCAAGTGTTTACATTTAATGCAAATGAAATTCGATCCACAAACTGTTGTAGTAACTTATTTGCTCCAGATAGGAATCTTTGTCTATTCCCAATGGTTTCTTCTCATGTCATAATTCATTTATACTCTTCTGGTTCTGTTTTTTTTTATGCTCTGCCTCACTTCAAGCATTTCCTTATATTCTTCTTATTATATTTTTAAATTCTTCATACTTGTTCATCTAAATTTTATTGTAATATTCTTTATACTCCACCCTATCCCCCACCCCCTGCCCCATGAATGGACATTTAATCCATTTCCATTTTTGGCAATTATAAATAATTTTGATATGATCTTCTTTGAATAAAGTTTTGATGGCATGTTCCCCCAAATGAAGGATTTTTGTTGTAAGCAGTAGATAGTGCATTGGATAGAGCACTGGACTTGGCTGGAGTCAAGAAGACCTAAGTTCAAATCTAGACTCTAACATTTCCTAGCTGTGTTACCCTAAGTAAGCCACTTAACCTTTTGTCTGCCTCAGTTCCTTCATATGTAAAATGAGTATAATAAGCCAGGATTGTTGTGAGGAAAACATGAGATATAGTTGTAAAGCACTTTGCAAACCTTAAAGTGTTATATAAATGTTATCATTATTGTTGATTTAATATATTCAATTGTTTCAAAGGGATTTGCTTCTTTTACTTTTTATCATCTAGAATTGTTTTAAAAATACTTGTGAAGAAAGAAAAATTCAGAGGAAGTATTCAGCTTCCTTAGGCAAGATACACAGTCAGCAAAGGGCTATAAAACTGTTCATACCTTTGGCCCAGCAATACAGCTTCTAGCTCTGTATCCCAAAGAGATCATAAAAATGGGAAAAGGACCCACATGCACAAAAAGTATTTATAGCAGCTCTTTTTGTGGTGGCCAAGAATTGGAAATTAAGGGGATGCCCATCAATAGTGTAATGGCTGGGCAAATTGTGATATATGCATGTAAGGGAACACTATTTTTCCATAACAAATGATGAGGAGGCAGACTTCAGAAAAACCTGCGAAGACTTACATGAACGGATGTAAAGTGAAGTGAGCAGAACCAGGAGAACATTGTACACAGTAATGGCAGCATTATGCAATTATCAACTTTGATAGACTCAGCAACACAAGGATCTAAGGCAACTCAAAAAGACTCATGATGGAAAATGCTATCCACATCCAGAGAAAGAACTGGAGTCTGAATGTAGATGAAAACATACTATTTGCTCTCTTTTTTTTTGTTTGTTTCTCCTTTCTTGTGTTTCTTCCCATAGGTTGTAACTCTTCTTTATAACATGACTAAAGGGAAAATATGTTTAATATGTACAGCTTATAGCAGATTGCATGCCATCTTGGGGAGGGAGGTGAAGAAAAAGGGGGAGAAAATTTAGAATTCAACATTTTATGGAAATGCATGTTGAAAACAAAATATAAACTAATTAATAATTAAAAAACAAACAAAGCAAAACCAAAAAAAGATATACAGACAACTGGGTGGTGCTGTGGATAGAGTGCTGGGCCTGGAGTGAGGAAAATTTCTCTTTGTGAGTTCAAATCTGGCTTTAGATGCTTACTGGTCACATGACCCTGAGCAAGTCACTTAGCCTTGTTTATCTCAGTTCCTCATTTGTATTGACTATGTTCGTCTTTTGTTGCCGAAGAAGATCATGCCATCAGAGAAATGATGACATAACTTGCACTTGACTTTGTTTTGAGTGAGGGAGGGCTGTATAGGTCACCAGCCTCACTTCTCCTCCAGAGCCATCTGAATCCAGAGACCTGATATTTCTCAGGATGACTGGAGATGACCCAGGATGGAGTGGGAGACCTGGGGCCCTTTAGGCCAAGGTCTTTGCAGGCAGTCACTTAGGGTGAGGCAATGCCCATTGATTGAATAGGTCTGTTTATGAAGTAGCCAGGCCATGGCCCTTTTAATGAGGTCAAGAAAAGAAAGAGATCAGGCTGGGAGGGAAATAGCAACAGTAACTACTGATAATCATTCTCAAGCGAGGAGGGTCCAGAGGAGCCCTCAGGCAGGGCCCCAGGAGAGCCCCAGTTTCATAGTGCAGTAGGTTTAAGGTTTTGGGAGAGAACAGGAAAGGATAGGACAGAAGAGGGGAGGGGAGCAGAGGGGAAGGGGGAAATGGCAAACTGCCCCTCTTACGTTTGTGCTAAGAAAACCCCAAATGGGGCCACAAATAGTCCAACAGGACTGGAAACAATTGAACCTCTAAGACAAGATATTCTGGTAAGTCTCGGCCTTCAAGACAGAACTACAGGCTTTAATTCATTTGCATCTTTCCTCATCCCATAAAGCTTGCTTTCTCTCAGCTGTGACAGCTGGAATTCTATCTTTGAATTGTGAGGACACCTCTGGAGAGTAAAACAGTCCATCATTTTGACAGGCGAGGATGAGGAGAGAAAAACATATCGCAATTGGTCAGTTTATGTTGATTGAACCAGTGTCCTGTTTATAGGCACTATTTCTGAGTCACATCTTCAAATCCAACCAGGTCCTATTCATTTCACAATTTTGATGATTTCTCATCAGTGGTACTTAAACAGTTCCTTAACTCTGGGCCACATCTGCAAAAGGTATTAATCTAAAGAATAATGAATGTGAGTGGAGGCGCAAAGGAGTTTGAGCCATAAGTTTTGAGCCATATGCGTGTGTGTATGTGTGTGTGTGTGTATGTATATATGTGCGTGTATGTATATAGGTACATATATGTGTGTGTGTGCGCGTGCGCCATAATATTCTAAAGGAACAATTGGAAATCTTAAGGGGTTGCAGGTTACATGGGAATGATCCACATAGGACTCAGTTTTCAACTACTACTCATTACCTATTTGTCTCAGGTACTACTTCCTCCCTCTGGGGCACTTATTGCCAGAATGGTAGTGAGGGAGTGTTTCTAGAGGATGATCAAAAGAATTTGAGTGCTTCTTGAAAAATGTGCATGAGTTCCGGGAAGAATTCAAACGTTTATTTTAGACTCTCAGCTGAAGCTTCGCTGTGGGTGGATGACTGAGGAGGTGCTTAATGTTTAAAAACTGGGAACAGTTTTCTAGATCTTCATATGTAATTGCGATAGTTTCCTTACTGTTCTTCATGGTTTCCCGAAAATAGCAAAGCCAACTCTTTGATCCAGGCCAATGTATTATTTTCTGTGTAATACTCTGACTCTCTTTGACTACTTTGGAGTCCTTTGAATAAAGAAATATGCTTTCCCGGTGAAGCATTGAGATGTCTCTTTCTATTGTTTGTTAGTGCATTGGAATTTTGAAATAATAATTGTGGTTCTAGTTGTGACTCAACTTATTGGTGTGACGTCAAAACATCGTCGAAAGATTTGCCCAAGTCCTGGTGACCCAAGAATGAGCGGATACAAAACTCATGTCCACAGCTTCTCTGAAATTAAAGTTGAAATGATTTGGAATCTTGAAAGCTAGCCTGTCCTCCTTCCTGGTCATCCTCAAGCTTGGTATTCTTTCAGAAAGAAGAGAGTTGAAAGAGTTTATCTGCTTCTTACTGCCGCTGTCTAATATTTTTGTTTAAATGATAGTCTCCTGGGTGACCTGCTTTTTAGATGGTTCTTCCATCTCTTCACACAAATGAACTAATGCCTATTCTTTTCACTCTACATGGGACTCTTCTGCTTGACTGTTTGTTTTGGGAGGGGGATGGAAGAGGGGAAGCATTGGAGCGGCTTTGGAAACTAAACACAGAGCAGTAAAATAGATAGAAGCCTGAATTTGGAACAGGATGTATATTTGAATTCCAGTGCAACCACAGCCTTACCTTGGGCAAGTTGTACTCCCTGCACCTCAGTTTCTTCATCTTTTAAAAATAAAAAGAGCTTGGATTAAATGACCCTGCAGCCCTAATTCCAGCTCAAGATCTAGGATTCTATGCACTCATATTAATATAGTGCTTTTAGGTTTGCGAAGTTTTTACATACGTTACCTTATTGGGTCCTTACAATAACCCTGGGAAGTAGGTGCTATTATTACCCCCATTTTACAGAGGAGGAAACTGAGGCATAGAGAGGTTGGAGGTTTACCCTGGATCACATCAATGATCAAGAAGGGTCTGAAGTTGAATTTGAATCTAGGTTTTCCTGACTCCAAATCCAGAGCTGTGTCCACTCTGTTTTCTCCCATACGTATGACATTAATTAGGAGAGTGGTGGAATGAATAGATGGTTGTCCTCAATCTCAGTCAAGAAAATCTGGTTTAAATCCTTTTCTCTAACTAGCTGTGTGACCATGGCCAGCCTATCTAACTTCCAGTGCCCCAGGCAATTCTACTTATCACCATTCTAGAGTCCCCTGAATGAATGAAATAGCTGGTCATCTTCCTTTGCCCTTCCCTTTCCTCCCCCCAGGTCCCCCACAAAGAAAAGTGTCAAGTTAAATATGAAGGCTTCCTTCAGTAAAATCAAACATTAGATGGAAATATTGAAGGAAAAGAGTGAAAATATTAAAAGGAGATAGGGCCTTTTAAATGACTCACTTCATGTTCTTTTTTCTCTTCCTGCCTGATTAGGTGAAAATGAATAATAATGTTTGGTGGCACATTTTCTTCTCACTTTTACCTTAATACAGAGGAATTTCCACAGACTTTAGCGAGGGCCGTGATCTTCGCTCCCCCTTATTTTTTGGCTAACTACAGAAAGAAAAGAACTCCAAATGGAAGGAAGGTGATTAGAAAGATTGAGTCTGTGCTGTTAAAGTTTTTGAGGTCACCCTGATACCAAATTAGAGGGTAGTTAAGGAAGAAGAATGTTTCCTGTATTAAAGACTTGAGATAAGAACTTTTACATTAAGGCAAATGATTGAGGTGGTAAAATCCAAGCCACTAACAAGTGAGGGAAATTTTAAAGAACATGACCCAGGAACACTTGAAGTTATTTTAAAAATGACTTTTAAAAATTCCTGTAACGTGTCAAGACATTTTGGTCATCTTTTCAGAGGTTTTAGTAATCTGCCTATTTTCTGAGTCTATCAGGAATGAGATTATGCTCACAGCTCAGTGAGGATACTTTTCTTTTAATGTGTTTCAGTCTGTTTGGGTTGTTGTAAGGTTCTTCCTAGGATTTTAGAACAAAAAGTGAAGCTCTAGAATCATGTTCTGTGACTGTACAGAAGGGGAGAGGTTGGGAGTAGTTAGCTCCAGCCTTTGGCATTAATATGTCTTTACAATTCTGCTTTTGCCTGTCTTAGAATCTTGGCATCTTGGGTTTGAAAGGGAGAGATCTTAAGAGTTCATGTGGTTCAGTTCCTTCATCTTTCTGATAAGGAAACTGAGACCCAGAGAACTTGTATGCATTGTAAGTCTTGGCTTGTGACTTGTATGCTTGACCATTTTCTCCACTTAGTTTATTAATGGGAAAAAAGTTTCAACATTCAAAAGTAATTAGCAAGGGAAAAAATACCAATTTTGGTGAGAGATTTTTACTGTCTAGACATATGCTTAAGAAGAAATGACGTTTGGGGAAACTTTATTTCTGAGGCAAGATACGTAATAGTCCATTACTGAGATTGATATTTTTGCTTTGGGCATTTTCTCTCAGACAAATCAAATGTCCTTAATGTTCCTCTTGAGACCCCCAAAGCTTTATCCTGGACCTCCTCTTGTCTCTCTGTTTTCTTCTCTTGTCAACCTCCTCCATTCCAATGGCTTCAAGTGACACCTCTACTTAGAAAATTCAGTATTTCAGATTCCATTCAGTCCTCTGTGCTTTAATTCTTCATTTCCAGATGCCTTCTGGACATCTTTCCATGGATGTTCCATTGGCATTTCATATACAAAATTAAACCTCTGCCCTGCCAGAACCCTGCCTTATACTAACTCCTCTATTTCTGAGGATAGTGCTGAAATGCTCCCAGGCATCCAGTTTCAAAAGCTCTACATCATCTTTGATTCCTTCCTCTCTTATACTACATTTTCCCTGTCTTAAAATGTAGTCAATTCCAACTCACGTGAAAATATATTATTTATTTATTATTATTTGAATTTTATTATGAATATAGTCAAAAATAGTGTACAAAATCATAAGAGCCTTGGAGGTTCCCATGTCCCTTCCATGTGGAATGGCAAGAAGAAAAAAGTTAAAGAAAAATTGCAATGACAATGACCAATTCTTTAGACAAGAGGTTTGCTCCAAAAGTACCCAACATAATTAATCCAATGACTGGGAATGACTTTGCGGTTAAGATATTACAATTACCGTGTTTTCATTGGACTTCCCTTGGTAATCCAGGGGGCCTGCTTGAGGGAGATGAGGATTAAGTGCATTGGGGACACATCTTGCTACTCTTGGGGTTAAAGTCACATAACTGAGTCACATGTTCCCATTCAGTTCCAAGAGAAGTCTCTTCTATACAATTAACAAGAGTATTTTCAGTTGCTCTGAAAACGAACTCTAGTATTTATCTGACAATCCATTTTCTTCCCTGTCTGGCCCCAACCTATTTTTTAAGCTTATTTCAATGATCTCCCTTTGTATTCTGGTTAAGCTAGAATTCTTGCTGATCTCAATTTTCCCTTTCCTAACTCAGTGTTCTCTCCTAACTCAGCCTTAACAAGGCAAGGTGACTGGAGCTTGTTCCAAGCAGGGTTCATACATTTTAAGGGCATGCTTTCTCTCTCTAATGAGTCTTCATGAGTTTCATGTGGTGTAGTGCAAGAAATGGACTTTGGCCGGGCTCCCTGGAGAGCAGAGTTCATTAGTGACTTGTCCAGATGGCTCAGGTGGAGAGTGGTGCTAGTGACTTTGTACAGCCCTTCCTCACTCAAATCCAATTCACTTGCAAAGTCATGACATCACCTTCCTGATGATATGGTCCTCTTTATAAGAATGAAGGACAAACAGTGATCATAAATCCCCCATGAATAGGAAGGTGAAGACCAGCAGGCTCCAACCATAATTGGCAGACTTACTCCCATCTGAGGGGAGCTTTCTCCAACCCAGTCTTGCTCTATCTACTCCCTCCCTAGTAGTGGTTTCCTAGAGTCTCTGGCTTGTATCTCATTACCCAAAGTCTCACCTCTGGTCTCCACATCCTATCTGATTACCTTTTCCTCAGGTGATGGAATTCCTAGTTACAGTTTTTCCTGGAATGGACACCAGTCATCTTGAAATGCTGAGAAATATTTTTATCCTTCAAAGTCAAGCTCAGCTATTACCTCAACTGTGAAGGATTGCCTCTTTCCCTTAACTGAAAGTGATCTTTCCCACTTAAGTTTCTTAAAGCCTTTGAGATTTCAGCTTTGCTTTTATCACATTCTATCTGGTATTGAGTTACTTGTGTCCTTGTCTTATCCCTCCCATTCTAAGCTCCTTGGGACCAGGGATTACGTTGTTGTTAAGCTTTCTATCCCTAATATCTAGCTCAGCATCTTACACGTAATAGGAGTTTAATGGGTGTTTGCTGAGTTCGCTTGAATTTTTTTTTTTGGGGGCACATGATATTGAAGTAGGTTAGGAAAGCCAGACAATTTCACTTGTAACTTCTAAAAATCGTTGTCTACCTGACATCATAATGTGGCCTCAGAAAAGCAGACAGCTGTTATTACAAATGGAGAGTAACTCTATTCGGACATTGAATAGACAATTATAAATGTCTGGGTTTTTTCCTTTTCTGTGGTGACTGTTTTTAGAAGTGGAGTAAGATCACATTAACCAAAGGACATTGTTATTGGTAGTTAGGAGTCAATTCTTACCACATCTATAAAATATCCTCATGGAAAAACGATTCTCAAATATACCAACAGTGTTGAAGATTCTAACAGTGAAGATTACTGACAGAATACTGGAAGGAACATTAGAGATTCCTTAATCTGACTCCTTCATCTTGTTTTATTTTTCTCAAACATTTTATTTTTTGTTTTTACATCATCCTGATTTTCTGTTATGTTCCCTTTCCCGTCCCCCAGCCCAGAGACTAGAAGATAAAGCTTTCATTTTTTTTAACTTTATTTTTTTAATGAACAAAAAGAAGTTTAATCTTCCCTCCTTCTCCAACCTACTGAAATGAAGGAAAAATTAAACCCTGGAAGTGAAAACATGTAGTCAAGTCAAGCAAATCCTCGCATGGCCATGTTAAAAAAAAAAAATGGTTCATTCTTCATCTTGAATCCATTACTTCTCTGTCAGGAAGGTAGAATGGTTCCAATCATGAGTCCTTTGGAATCTTGATTGTTCATTGTATTGATCAGAGTTCTTAAGTCTTTCAAAGTTATTGCTTATGTAAGCTATTATATAATCATCACATATTAACATTCATTATATATTAACAATGATATAAAATTATATGACAATTAAATTAATTTAATTATTTTTTTTTGATTCAAGCTCATTTCACTAGGCATCAATTCATATAAGTCCCACGTTTCTTTGTAACTGTCCCTTTCATCATTTCTTATGGCACAGCAGTATCCAATTTATACTCATATATCATAATCTTTTCAGCCATTTCCCGATTGATGGACACACACTTATTTTTCAATAACTTATTTACTTTACATTTGAACAAATTGGGGCAGAGAATTTGGAAGTGATCCAAAATATGTTAGTATTGCTTACTTTTTTTTTTATCTCTTCTTCTTTTTAGATGGCCGTTCCTGTCCTGTGATTCTCTGGGACTCATCATTGTCTCCAACAGATAATGGAAGTCATTCTTCCATTTCACTCACTTGGGGTGCTTATCAACAATTACTGAAGCAAAAGTGTTGGCAAAATGGTAGAGTGCCCAAAGCTGAATGGGGATGTACTGAAGTACATCATCATGAATGGTCTAAAATGGCACTTTTTGATTTTCTGCTTCAGGTAAGAAGCTAATGCCAAGTGATTAGTTGCGACCAACAAATTATTTGAATTCTCTAATCCATAGTACATTTGAATGGGTGGATGTTAGCACTTTGAGGAATTTCACAGGAGTTTAAACTGCACTTAAGTGCTAATCTGATAGAAGAGCTAGGACTTTTTAGATTCCAAAGCAAAAATTCTAAGAAGTCTTTTATAATTTATTGAAAGATGAATTTTTGTGGCTGTTCAGTTGTGTCTGACTCTTTGTGACCCTGGCAAAGATCCTGGAGTGGTTTGCTGATTCCTTCTCCAGCTCATTTTACAGATGAGGAAACTAAAACAATCAGGGTTAAGTGTCTTGCTTAGGGTCACACAGATAATAAGTGTCGGAGACCAGATTTGAACTCAGTAAGATGACTCTTCATGATTCTGGGTCCATTGCTCCGTTCACTTCACCACTTAGTTGCCCAAAGATGAGTATCACTCCAGTATCACTATCACTCTAGCTGGGAAATATTTGAAATAATAGTAAAGTAAAGCTAGCAAAGACTTTAGAGAAGAAACATCATATAGTGAACCATCCACTGAATATAGCCTTAGTTCAAATCTGGGCTGTCTCTGTTACCTTGGGAAGGTCACTTAACTGCTCTTGACTTCATATGAAAAGTGGTAGAGGTGGGCTAGACGACTTCTTAGGTCCCTTCTACCTCTATAAATCTGTGAACTAAGACCTTAAAAGATACTGTACTGTGGGGAGGTTTAGGTATAGTCAATAGGACCCTTGATGTAGAATTAATTCCTATCCCACCACAGATATTTTTAAATGGTGTAACACTGGGCAAATAGTTTAATCTTTCTGTGTCTCAATTTATCCATCTGTAGAACGAAAGTGTGGGACTTGATTGTCTCTAATATACTTTCCAGAACTAGATTTCTGATATTATGGTAACCCCTTCTCCCTTGTTTGTTGTGGAGTAATTCCTCTCCATTGTCTTCTGAATATTTCCCATGTAGATCTGAGCCTCAAGACTCATTAACCCTAGCAATCTTAGTAAACTAGGTAACTTCAAAAAGTTTAAAGAGTTTGACAGAAAGGTTTATTGTATATAGAGCAATATATTGAATCAAAAGAACACAAAAAATTGATAAATACCAAGAATTTTTGTTAGAATCCCTTTGACCTCCAGGGTCTCTGACTAGTTGGTGCTATTAGAAAGGACACAATTATGGCAAAGTTATGTAAGTAGATTTATGAAACTCAGAGGTACAGCAATTTCTTTAAGAGGCAGACATTTAGACAGCTCCCCAGCATATTTCCCCTTCTGCCACCTGTCCCTATAGAGTCTCCTAGACTTTGGAGTGATCATTAGTCTGTTCCTGCGATTTCCGTCAGTACATCTGGATACTTTCTGTATCACAAAGGTGCTGAGTCATACCTTTGTTTTTTTAGTGCCTGAATGCACTGAAGGAGGAGACAATTTGGATACCTCAGAATGCTGAATCCACTGAAAAGTACCTTAAGGTATTCTGAGCTATTTCAGAAAGCAAGGAAGGAATGTAGCTTTTTTGATTTAAGTTACATGCATCACTTTTTATTAAAGCTCCTTAAATTCATAAAAAAAAACCCCACACATATCACATTAGGATTCAGTGCTATTTCTTTCAATATCCAAGTTTATTTTTAGGGAATGAGGCAAGGATTTTTCATGTGCGTAGGGGATTTCATGTGCGTAGAAGAAGTCACTACACTAAAGCAAATGAGCTTTGTAACTTAAAGGCTTAGAGACATCTTGGTGGCATTGAGAGGTTCTGTGACTTGTCCATGATCTCAGATCTTATATGTATCGGAAGCAGAACTAGAATCTATGCCTTACTTAAAATAGTAAAGAAAGAACGATGAATTTATAGTCAAGGATCTTGATTCAAATTTCCTTTGCCATTTCTGGCATTTCTTCCTTTCTGACCTCGGGAAGTAAACTATGGCTCTTTTGACCTCAGTTCCCTCCTCTTTAAATAAGAGAGATTAAAATAGATGACCTCTAGGATCCCTTTCACCTCTAAATATCTAATTCTTTGATTCTGATATTTTATTCCTACCTCTAAGGCTGACTTTGTATCTCTTGTACCTTTCAGCCTATGTTGAATGAACTCATTATTTTCAGTTCAAGGAAACTGACAGTCTTGTAGAATCTATGATAAATAGTTTTTTATATAGTATTTTATCTTTTCCAATTACATGTAAAGATAATTTTGATATTTATTTTTTAAAAATTTAGTTTCAAATTTTCTCCCTCTCTTTTCACTCTTCCTTTTACCATAAGATGATAAACAATTTAATGTAGATTATATATGTTCAATATGATAAATATTTGAAGAAAGGAAGTAGCCTGGATGTGATCTTGTTCAACATCCTAGTCCTGATGTTATCATCATTTTATGATCTCTTATGTATCGGTGCTTTAAGTACAACTAAAACTCTATAAAATTCTCTACATTTTATCTGGTTAGATGAATTGGAAGTTTTCACCCTTGACCTTTTGAAATCTGACATTTTTTGTAGCTCCCCCCACTCTTTTTTTCTTTGGACTACTATTGCTTTGACTTATCAGATCAAGTTTACTAGAGCACTGAGAATTTGCATGACTCGTCCAAGGTGTAAACCATATCAGCTATAGGAAACTGTTCAATTGGCAACTAAACTGCCTGCCATCTTGAGATGTTTTTTAGGTAGTTGGTAGTTTGGTGGAGGAAATTTTAGTGTAAACTCTTTTGTATAATTTCAGTACCTTCTAAGGATAGATGCTCAGGAATATTTCTAGAACCCTAGAACTAGACAAGATCATTCGGTCTAATCCTTCTCATTTTCAGAGGAAACCTCAAGAGATACCAAAGGCAATTTGCCAAAGGTGAACAGCAGGTTAGAAGAATACCAAGTCTCCTGACACCTGATCCAGCACTCTTTCTATTCTGTGGGGTTACTAATCCTTAACTTGTTGACTGCATAGTTCCAGTAGTTCAAAGGTGGATAGAGTTGAATGTTTCTCAAAGAGGGATAGTAGTTGTGTGGTTTGGGGACTTAAAAGGTTTGTGATTGAACAAAGCTTTCAGGAGAAATCTTCTAGTGATAAAATTTCCCTCCCCTCCTATTATATTCAAGATACCCATGAACTTCCAGGGACTCTCTTCTCATGACTAGGAACATAGAGATGTATGGGAATGTGACCTTAAAGCTTAGATTTATGTGGGTAGAGGCTTTCATGCTCACCTCTGCATGAATTTTCAGATGTCAGCTGAATGGCGCCACTTAGTCTGGGAAGAACATCTGAGTTCCTGATACTGAGTTTAGACATAAAGATAAGTCCTTAGTTAACCATGTTGACTGGTGTTTAGGGTTCAGGTCTACTTCACGCCAATCCTGAACCATTTTTTATTTCCACAAATTTAGAAAATGTTAACCAAAAACCAGTCTATTTTCATTTATGCCTTTCTATCTCTAGTACCTAGAACAGTGCCTCTCATGTACTAGCTTCATAATATATGGTTACTGAGTTTAGCTGAATTGAATTTTTTAAAAGGGTGGAAAGAAAAGAAGTTATTTTGTGTTAAACCGGTAAGGAAAATCAGCTTCTGTATTGAGAAGCAAGAAGGGAGGGATAAGTCCTCTCTAGGAGAGTTTTGGCAGGTTTGTTCAGAAAAGTTATTAATACCTTTTGAGATTACTGTTCCTTTGCTTTAAGCAAACAAGTCATTCATAGGGAATCAGTTTACTGAATAAGGAAGTTTGCTAGTTAGACTCAAAAGACTTGAGTTTGAATTTTAGTTCCAATATTGTGGAATTCTGGGCATTAACACTTTTCTGCACCTTAGTTTCTTCTAAAAGTGAGTACTTTGGGACCCTGCAAGTACTATATAAGCATATGCTGTCACTATTAATCCTGTTTAAGTGAAGACTACTGTGATTATTCTATCGATATTAATATCTTAGATCAAGAAGTCAAAACAGATCCTGCAGTAGTACTGGGTACCAAAATAGAGTGTTAGGAATTGGGGATACATATATGAAGACTTAAACTCTCAAGGAGTTTATATACTAGTCAGGGAAGAGAGGCAGCATTCAGTGGAGAAATAAAAGGGAAGGGATAAAGTAAATTCAAAAAGCATTTATTAAGCATTTACTATGTACTAAGTACTGTAATTTTTTTTTTTATTTGAGAACATCAAGGGAGCACATAACAGAGAAAGATATCCAAATAAATGCCATGAATATATTGGCAAATGTTTAATGGCCTGCTTTAAAAAAAGGGTCCTCCATTATCACTTTCTTGGGTTTGGATTAGCAATAAAAGGACAAATCAGTTCTCTATTTGTAGTGTTTTTTTTTATTATTTCTGCGGTAAAAGGAGAAAAGGAGCATATATATTTGCCTTCGTGCACTGGACAAGGGAAGCTTATTGTAAAACTTGCAGCACTATCGGTCAAAAGTCGCCTTTGTTTTTCTTGTTTACATGGTGATCTGAAGGAAAGTCACTATTTACACAGTAAGACTTGATTTGGGGCATTGTTGGTTGCACCCCCACCTATCAGTCAGTTTCTTTGCAAAAGAAAAAAAAAAGACTCTTTCCAGGGAAACAGCTGATTCCTGGTTTTAGAACCCACATTGGTAGTGATTCGAACCACCAAGATTGCCTGAAATTCTTGCACCAAGACACAGCCCAGAGACAGCCTGAAAACCTCTGAATCACTACTAATGGGAATAAGTTCCTTAGGAGTTCTCAACTAGACTTGTTGCAGATTTGGACACAGATCAGCTTTGGATTTTAGAGATTACATAGTCATACCCTAAACCAGTTTGCCTGAATTCAGCTTTTTTTTCCTGCCTTCTTCTCCTCATATCACTAACTTTTAAAGTCCTAGTTCAACTGATTTAAAAACAAACAAAAAAATCTTAAAAAAAAAAACAAAACCAAGTCATTTTCTTAATTATTTTGTATGAGTCAAACAATTACATGACTTGACTAGATAGGGTTAGTGTCAATTCTAGTAAAATTACTTTTTTAGCATGACCAATTTTTTTTCCTATGCTTATTTTCTTGTTTAAGAGCATTATGTAAGGGAAATTGATGGGAATATTATGTGAAGGCTGGAATTTCGTATACACAAAAATGAGAACGAGGAAGATTTCAGGTTTCTATGGCAACATTACCTAACTAGCTCACAGGGGAGCTTGTGAAAGGTTTGAGTCTGTTTGTTAAGCCTGTGGGAGGACTTACAAAAAAGCACATAAAAAAAAAAGCCAAACCCATCATGGTGTAAACACTGTGGCTGAAATGGTTTTCATCTTCCTGGATTTAAATCTCATAAAGTTCTTGTCTTGAACTTTGACCATAGCATATGTTCCCATATTTCCTATAGAAATCCCCATTTCCTAAAATGCAAAGATTATGGTCTTCTCTTAAGCCAAGGGCTCTGCCCTTCACAAATACTTTCTGAATGAGTGGGTGTGGCCAGTTGGGAGAAGTTATTTTATGCAACACTAGTTATGTAAATTAAAGAACTATTTTTTTTTTTGCCTAAAAATAGATTGTCACTTGTCTGGCAAACTCCCTCTTGAGCCTCTCAGGGACATGGTAATACTTGGCATCTGATAAAAAGTCAGATGCTGATTATATTGATCCTAAACATAGCAGGAGCCCTATTGAAATAGCATCAAATGTGTCATAGCATCTGAATATTTCTGTAAGGCTTTAAAAAGCCCTTGATTTCATTGGGGTGGGTACTCCCTCTTTTTAGGCAGAGAACAATGAACTTTTCACACCCTAACAAACAATTACTATGAACTTCAGGGGCCAAAATCATCTGGTAATTGATCCTCAGAACTTGATAACAGATACTCACTTTGTCACTGGACCTATACTTTTCAGCTTGATGGTACCTGTCAGAGACCTCCTTGGCTCTTTTGGGACAGCCTTTGAGAGCCTTGAGTCACCCTCGCCCTGTGATGAGGAGTTGGAGTAGGCTTTGATTCTAAGGAAATAGATAGATTCCTATTTTTTTTTTTTAGAAATTATACAAATGAAAGTATATGTAGATCCTTTATAGAATTGTATGCCATCTTGAGGAGGGAGGAGGAAGGAGGGGGGTAGGTGTGGGGGAGTTAAAATTTAAGTTTTATGGTAGTGATTATAGAACATTAAAAAATTAATAAAATTAAATTAAAAAAAGAAATTATACAAATATTGCCTTGTCTTTGCTTCTGCTTCACAGATGTTGGGGATTGTTTTGAATTAAAGTACAGAAGCAGCATTTATTTCAAAGTGTGACATTCTTTAGAGAAGAGATAATGCTTAACGGAATGATTGCTATTTAGTGAACTCCAAGCAGAGGGGGACAGTGGAGGGGAGGTGAAGGTCCCCTGGCAAGTGAATGTGGAACAAATGATTTTGGCACTTATTTCACCTTATTATATATTGCCATGCTAGTGCATATGTGTGTATACATACATATGTGTATATACATGTGCATATATGTATTTATATGTACATATACACATATCATTATTCAGATAGCATGGTTTGCCATGGCACCTAGAAGGCAGTTAGATGGCACAAAGGAAAAGAATGCTGAATTTGGACTCAGAAAGACCCAGTTCAAATTATGGTCTCAGACACCCTGGTTGGGTGATCCTGGACAAGTCATTTACCATTTCTCAGTCTCAATATCCTCATCTGTAAAATGAAAGAGTTGGATTTGATACCTCTAAAGTCACTTCTAGATCTAAATCAATGACATTGTGACCTTTACATATCACAGAATGCTCTACGTTCCTAGGGGAAAGTTCCCAAACCGTGGCTATGGGGATAGTTCGAGGGCTTTCCTTTCTATACCCTCAGCATTACAATTACTTTGTATATATCTTGTATTTGTGTGCATGCTTCCCTCCAGAAAGATGTTATTTGGTCTTGAAGGAATGGAGATACATCTTTTGCGAGGAAGCAATGATGTAAGCAAAGATGGGGAAAGAAGCAAACAGGATAACAGTAGAGGACAGAAAGCAGCCCAGTTTGGTGGAATTAAGTGGAATTTCACTTTATTAAGTGGAATAATCAGCATAAAATTCTGCGAGAGATTTGTTCTAGGTCACCTTATAACATGCTTTAGACCTAGGGATGCCAGATGAGACACAGGTGAAGTTCAAGGTAGTGGATCATATAAAGGCAGGGAACCAGTGGTCTGAAGCAAGACTCTGGATATTTGTGACATGGTTAAATTGAAGATGAAGAATATAGAAGCAGAGAGAAATTGGTTATTTGAGTGTGTACAAGACTCAGTTCCTTCATCTGTAAAATGGATACAACAATTAGCACTTATGTCATAGAGGAGTTGTGAAAATTAGATTGGGTAGTATATAGTAAAGGGCTTGGCAAATCTTAAAGAACTATCTAAAGATTAATTATTCTTAGCAGTTACTATTTTTGCAACTAATAACTATTCTTACAAGACCTTGACCAATCTCCACTACTTTGCATATATTTGCATTTTTTCACTTTATATTTGTGTTGTATATATGTATAAGTGCAACTGTTTGCTTCCCCCTAAGTATAAATTTTTTGACAGTCAGGCTTGGTTCATTCTTTGTCCTTGAATCCCTAGCGCTTAGCACAGTGCCTGACAGTGCCTTATTGATTGACTGAGAAAAAGGTTGGGACTGTGAATCACAGTATTGTCCATGGGCATGAGTTAATGCGTGGGTCTGTGGAGTGTGAATAATGAGTGTTTATTCAGGTCAAGATCCTGGGAAGCTGGGGGTGCTTCTCAGAATTTGAGTTGTAGAATTCAGAAACATTTGACAGAGAAGAGAGAAAGAATTATGGGGCTAGGTAGAGCCTGACCCACTCCACTGATGCTTTGAACCCTGACATCAAACATGTACTGAGTCCCTGGAACTATCTTTAGGGAGTGGTGAAGGACATTTGAAGGACAATGGTGATACATAGTGTTGGATTAGTGTAGTCCTAGTGGATGTGATACCATATTGAAAATGGCATGTGTTCCTATTTGGCCCTGCTTCTGAAAAAGAGAAGGTTTGTAGGTGGTAGGAATAGCCTCAGTACCAGTAAAAGGATGTGGGGGGGCATAGTAATATTAGTTTTTGCTTAGTTTGAACTCAAACAGGGACCTGGGAATGATATACTTACAGCATTGTAGAATTTGTCTTCAGGTAACAATGTATGTGGGAAATAGCCTGTGAAAGTCCTTGGCTTGAAGTCATGATTAAGCATGTATGTTGACTATCTGGAGATGGGGTAGGGAATAGCTAGGGAGGTCCCATGGTGGGGAGGCAGGATGAGCCCTGTGACACATCAGGAGCATGGCGGTAGGCAATACTAGAGATCCAGGAAGAAAGTGTCGAGGATATCTGAGTGGTGATAGCAAGGATGAATACGATGCTGGAACCTCTAGTTCGGAGATAGGGCTCTGGGGGTGTGGAAGAACATCTTATAGAATATAGGTCACAGGGCAGAGTACCTAGGTTTGCTTATCACAGGGGAGTAGGACAGGCAACTATGATTGAGGGTGGGCTGGTAATAATAGTACCAAAAATATTTTGATCTGGCTCTGTGTTGTCACTCAGGTAGGGAATTCCCAGTGAGGGAATGCACCTTTACTTTTTAGCCCTGAGAATTTAAGTAACCTGCCCAGGTTCATTCAGTATGGGTGAGAGGCAGGATCTGAACCCAGGTATTCTTCCAACTAGCCTCCATACAAATAAAGAGCTGAGATGTAAAAACACTTTCAGGTTTTTAGAACTGCTTTACATTCCATCTTTTCAACAACTGTGAGAAGCAGGTATGGTTCTTATTAGAGGATCATAGATTTCAAATGGAAAAAGACATTTGAGATAATCTAATTTACTCCTTCCCCATTTTATACTAGGACCCCAGCATAGCACCAGGTAAGGTGCCAGACCCCTATGGCCTCTAGCAGCACCAGCCACTTCTCATGCCCTAAGCACAGTACCAGACATAAAGATCCCCCAGAGACTTATGGGCAATGTCAGCATGGTACCAGGTAAAGAGCCAGAACCTGCAGCCCCTGGCACCAGAAGCCTGAGACAGTACCCCTTCCATTCCATGTGCAGAGTTCAAATTAAAAAGAAAGGAAAAAAGCAAAAAGAAGATGAGCAAAAAACAACGAAAAAAATAATCTGACCATAGAAAGACCATAAATGAAGAAACTGAGGTCCAGAAATGGGATTTGAATACAATATCTCCAGACTTCCAGCCAGTTTCTCTTTCTACTATATCACATTGAGAGTAAGAGGGAGAAGATAGCAGAGTACACTGTAAATCACTCAAACTCTCCAAAACTGCCTTCTAAAGAATCATAAAATTACTCCTCCAAATAACTCCTGAAACTGTAGAACCAGAAAAAAAGAGAGAGTGAAATAATCTTTTAGCCTAAGAAATTTGGAAGTTAGGGAAGAAAGACCCATCTCACTCAGGTAAAAGGGAACTCATTCCAGGGCAGGAAACATCTCTGCAACCCAACAGCAAGCCCCACCTCAGCAAACCAGTGGGAGATCCTGAGCCCCAGTGTGGTGGAGATGGTAAAGCCAACACCAGAATCCCTCACTACTTTAGCATAGCCAGGGGAATTGGCAGCATTCAGCTCCAAGCCCCAAGCCAACAGGCATCCTCCATCTGCCAGACCTCCATGTAATTCAGTGTAGCTGAAGTGAAACATAGACACACCCAACTGGGCCCCAGTACATGCCAGACACCCCCACTAGGACCCCAGTATAGCACCAGGTAAGCTGCCAGACCACTATGGCCTCTAGCAGCACCAGCCACCCCTCATGCACTAAGCGTAGCACCAGATGTAAGGGTCCTCCAGGGACTTCAGGGCAACATCAGCATGGTACCGGGTAAAGAGCCAGGGCCTGCAGCCCCTGACACAAGAAGACTGAGACAGTACCCCTTCCACTCCAGGTACAGAGCTCAAATTTAAAAGAAAGGAAAAAGGAATAAAAAAGATGAGCAAAAAACAATGAAAAAAGAATCTGACCATAGAAAGCTATTACGGTGACAAGGAAGATGAAGACACAAACTCAGAAGAGGACAACGATGTCAAAACACTGATGGGCAAAACCTAAAAGAAAAATGGGAAATGGTCTCAAGTCCCAAAAGAACTCATAGAAGAATTTTAAAAAGAGCTTAAAAATCATATCAGAGAAGTAGAAAAAAGGACAGGAAAAGAAATGAGAGTGATGCAAGAGAATTATGAGGAAAAGAGTCAACAGTTTAAAAAACTGTTTAATAAAGTAGAATTGGCCAAATGGAAAAGGAGATGCAAAAACACACTGGAGAAAACAATCTCTTAAAGAGTACAATTGGTCAAATGGAAAAGAAAGTGCAAAAGTTAATTGAGAAAAACACCTTAAAAGTTATAATCAGATAAGTGGAAGCTAATGTCTCTATGAGACATCAAGAAACAATCAAAGAAATTCAAAGGAATGAAAAAATGCAAGAAAACATAAAATACCTCATGGGAAATACTGCTGACCTGGAAAATAGATCCAGGAGTAACAATATAAGAATCATTAGACAACCTAAAACACATAAATCAAAAGAAAGACTTGGACAATATTGTTCAAGAAAGTATCAAGGAGGGGGGGTGGAGCTAAGATGGTGGAGTAGAAAGATGGACTTGGAGAAGCTCCCCTGCATAGCCCATAAAATACCTGTAAAAATGACTAAACAAATTCTAGAGCAGCAGAAGCCACAAAATAAAAGAGTAAAAGAGATTTCCAGCCCAAGACAGCCTAGAAGGCCAACAGGAAAGGTCTATCACACCAGGCTCAGAGCGGAGTGCAGCCTAGCATCAACTGAGCAGGGTGGCAAGGACAGGACCCAGAACAGGCTTCAGGAAACCACCGGCAGCAGCAGTTCCTGCATTGTTCAATCCACAAATGCCAAAGACAGTTTCAAAGGTCAATGAGAAAGCCTTTTAATCTGGGTGAGAAGGAAATGTAGTCTGCCCTACCAAGCAGTCACTGCAGCAGCAACATCCACTTTTGAAGCCCTCCACCTAAAGCTCCTGGGGGAACTGAGCATCTGATCTGAATCTCAGACCTGGGAGCCCTTCACCTAAAGCTTCTGGGGGAATTGAGCCCCTGAACTGAGCAGGGCCCTGGGGTGAGGAGGAGGACCACTGGTGAAGCTAGAGACAGTTGTGGAGAGGAAATTCTACTCGCAGATTCTTGGCAGAAAAATTTTTGATTGCTCCCAGACCAGTGCACAGGCCAGGAGAGGAGTAAACTCCTCTGCCTTGGTTGTGCCACCTTGGAGGAACTGAGAACTTACAGGTCCCTAGAGTATACCTTCCTCTTGAAAAAGGACACAAAAGTCAAATAACTGACTGAAAAATTGCTTAAAAAAGTGAAAAAAAATAAGACTATAGAAGGTTACTTTCTTGGTGAACAGATATTTTCTTCTATTCTCTCAGATGAGGAAGAACAAAGCAAAACATCAGGCTTCTGCATCTAAAACCTTCAAAATAAATATTTAGTGTTCTCAGTCCATAGAAGAGCTGAAAAAGGATTTTGAAACAAAACCAAAAGAATGAAAAAAAAGAAGACAATGTGAAATATCTCATTGGAAAAACAAGTGACCTGGAAAATAGATCCAAGAGAGACAATAGAAAAATTATTGGACTACCTGAAAGCCCTGATCAAAAAAAGAGCCTAGACATCATGTTTCATGAAATTTTCAAGGAAAACCGCCCTGATATTCTGGAACCAGAGGGTAAAATAAATATTGAAAGAATTCACTGATCACCTCCTGAAAGAGATCTGAAAATAAAAAGTCCTAGGAATATTGTAGCTAAATTCCAGAGTGCCCTGGTCAAGGACAAAATATTGCAAGCAGCTAGAAAGAAACAATTTGAGTATTGTGGAAATACAGTCAGGAATTGTACAATCAGTAGGATCTGGCAGCTTCCACATCAAGGGATCAAAGGGCTTGGAATATGATATTCCACAAGTCAAAGGAACTAAGATTAAAACCAAGAATCACCTACCCAGTACAACTGAGTATAATACTTAAGAGGAAAAAATGGTCATTCAATGAAATAGAGGACTTCCAAGCAGTTTTGATGAAAAGACTAGAACTGAATAGAAATTTGACTTTCAAACACAGGAATCAAGAGAAACATGACAAGATGAACAGGAAAGAGAAGTCATAAGGGACTTTCTAAACTTGAACTGTTTGCATTCCTACATGGAAAGATAATATTTGTAACTCTTGAGAATTTTCTCAGTATTTGGGTAGTTGGAGGAATTACATACACTTACACACACACACACACACACACACACACACACACACACATAGACAGAGATCACAAGGTGAGCTGAATAAGAAAGCATGATATCTAAAAAATAAAATTAAGAGGTGAGAGAGGAATATAATGAGAGGAGAAAGGGAGAAATGGAATGGGGCAAATCCTGTCATAAAAGAGGCAAGAAATAGCTTTTTCAATGGAGTAGAAAAGGGAGGAGGTGAGAGGGAAAAGTGAAGCTTACTCTCTTCACATTTGACTTAAAGAGGGAATAACATTGTCACACAATTTGATATGAGAATTTATCTTACACCACATAAAAGTAGGGGAGAAGGGGACAAGTGGGGTGGAGTATGACAGAAGGGAAGGCAAATGGGAGGAGCGAGAATTAGAAGTAAGCCCTTAAGGGGAGAAACAAGGGCAAAAGAGAGAATAGAAGAAATGGAGGGGCAGGATAGGATGGAGGGAAATATAGTTAGTCTTATGCAACATGACTGTTGTGGAAGTCTTTTGCAAAACTACACATATATAGCCTATATTGAATTGCTTGCCTTCTCAGTGGGGATGAGTGGGGAGGGAATGGGGATAAGGGAAGGGAAGGAAAGGGTATGATAGAAGGGAGGGCATATTGAGGGAAGGGGTAGTCAAGGCATTATGGGTGGGGAGAGGGGAGAGATGAGGAGAAAATTTGGACCTCAAAATTTTGTGGTAATGAACGTTGTAAACTAAAAGTAAATAAATAAAAATTTTGAAAAAGAAATTATCAAGGAAAACTGCCCTGTTGTCCTGGAACTAGAAGGCAAAATAGGTGTTGAAAGAATCCACTGATCACCTCAAGAAAGAGATCCCAAAATAAAAACTCCAAAGAACAGTATAGCCAAATTTCAGAAGTATTAGGTCATGGAAAAAATACTGCACTGACCACAAAGAAACAATTCAAATTTAGGGAGTCACATTCAGGATTACGCAGGACATGGCAGATGCAACATTAAAGGATGAGAGGTCATGGAACATGACATTCTGGGAGGCAAAGGACCTAGGACTACAACCAAGAATCACCTAGCAAAATTGAGCATAATATGTTAAGGAAAAAAAAATTGTCATTTAATGAAATAGAAGGATTTCAAACTGTTACAAAGAAAAGACCAGAACTAAGACAAAAATCTTACCTCCAATATCAAGACCCAAGAGAAGCATAAACAGGTATAAAGGGAAAAGAAAACATAAGAGATTCAAAATTATGCTTCAGCTGAAGTAATAAAAGAAGCACAATAAAGCAGGGGAGGCAATCGTGATCTTAGACAACATAAATGCGAAAATGGACCTAGTTAAAAGAGGAAGGAAACTACATGTTCTTGAAAGATACCATAGACTAATACTAAGTGCATGTGAACCAAATGTTATAGATTCCAAACTCTTTGAGGAGATGGCAAGTGAGTTATAGGAAGAAATAGAGAGCAAAATTATACTGTTCAAGGACTTCATTGCTCCCCACTCAGAACTCAATAAATGTAACCAAAAAATACACAGGAAAGAAAGGAAGGAGATAAATAGGATATTAAAAAAGTTAGATATTACAGACCTTGGACATGATTTAGATATAAAGGGTTATACCACAAGCAATTTAGAAGAGCAAGAAATAGTTGACCTGTCACATCTATGGGGAGGGGAAAATTCATGACTAAACAAGAGATAAAGAACATGACAATATGTAAAATAGATAATTTGGATTACATTAAATTAAAAAAAAATTTTCACAAACAAAACCAATGCAACCAAGATTGGAAGGAAAATAGGAAGCTGAGAAACAATCTTTATAGTAAATGTCTATAATAAAGGCCTAATTTCTCAAATAGAGAACTGGGTCAAATTTACTAGATTTCCCCAACTGATAAATTTGGTCAAAGGTATGAACAGGCAGTTTTCAGATGAAGAAATCAAAACTATCTTTAGGCATATGAAGAAGTGTTCTAAATCACTTTTGATTAGAGAAATGCAAATTAAAACAACTCTGAGGTGTCACCTTGCACCTATCAGATTGGCTCTTATGACAAAAAAGGAAAATGATAAATATTGATGAAGATGTAGGAAAGCTGGCATACTAACACAGTATTGATGGAATGGTGAACTGATGCAACCATTCTGGAGAGCAATTTGGAACTATGCCTATAGGGCAACCAAACTGTGATCCAGCAATAAGGTTTGTATCCCAAAGAAATCATAAGAAAGGAAAAGAACCTGTATGTACAAAAATATTTATGGCAGTCCTTTTCATTTAGGAAAAGTATTGGAAATCAATTGGGAAATGGCTGAACAAGCTGTGATATATAAAGTAATGAAATATTATGTGCAATAAGAACAGACAGATTTCAGAAAGAAACCTGGAAAGACTTGTACCACATAGTGCAAAGTGAACTGAGAAGAACCAAGAAAGCATTGTATACAGTATCAGCACCACTGTGTCATGATCAGTGCCTCAGTTTTTCTCAGCAACTGCATGATCCAAGAGAGGGACAAAGGACTCATGAAGGAAAATGCTATTCATACTCAAATAAAGAACTGTTGGTCTCTGAATGCAGATTGAAGCATTTTTTTCATTTACTTCTTTCTAGTGTTTTTTTCCTTTGAATGTTTCTTCTTTCACAGCTGTGACTAATGTGGAAATATTTTTACACAATATCACATGTACAAACTGTATGAAATTGCCTACCATTTTCAGAAGAAGGAAGGGGAGAAAAGGAGTGAGAAAATTTGGAACTCAAAATCTTATAAAAATAAATGCTGAAGTTTTTCTTGACATGAAACTGGAGGGAAAATAAAATCCAAATAGTAAAAAGAGAAAATGAGGAGGATCCCTGGTCACAAGTTAACAAGTGAAGGGTCAAGTGATCAGAACTGGGGTACAAACCCAGAGTAAGACCATCATAAGTTAAAGCTGAACCACCTGAGTCACAAATTCATCAATCCTTGTACTTCCCTTACATTGTAACTGCTTGGGGCTCAGGGTCTGGGCTGGAGTTAAGCAAATAAGTGACAGTTAACTGCCTCCAAAACTAGAGAATGAATGAATCAGGGGCCAAGGAGCCAGGGCCACCATTACAGGTTTAAGTCATAGAAATTGATTGTGTCTAAAGGTGTGGGTTATATGAACCTAATACTAACTTAGTAGGATAGAGAGTGTATGGGCTCCTAGATATAAGGGGGGAGAACTCTTTTCTGGGATGATCAAGGAATCTTCAAGAGAGAAAACGCATTTTGGACAGGCCCTGAGAGAGTATTTATATAGACAGGAATGATGCCCATTCTAGGATGGAAGTGGGTTGTAGGGGAATAATTTCAAGCCGAGACGGGGAGTTAGGAGAGTGTCAAGTGTACACAAAAAACCAAGCATATCTAGTCCTGTGAAAGGGTTCGTTTAGGGAAATATAAGAGTGAAAAGGAAAAAAAAAATGGAGGTTGAAGCTAATTTGTGAAATTCCAGGCTGAGGAAATCTAGAGTTTTATCTTATAGGCATTATGGAATTATTTTTCAGCGAGAGAGTAAGGATAGAATTTCACATAGCCAAGAATGAGTGTTTTTGTAAAACACAAAAACGAAAAGAAAAATGTGAACATTTGCTTGTTTCAGTATTGCATAGGGTTGACAGAACAGAAAGGAAAGAAACTTCTTACAAAATGCTGTATTTCTACGCTCTGTAAGGATAGTGCTGAACAATGATGGTGATTGAGCATAGTTAACAGAAATCGGAGGGTGTGGACACACCTATATGAAGAAAGAAAATGTGGTGCTGAATTGTAACCAGAATGAGTGAGGCCAGAGAGTTGACTGATATCAAGCCATGTGGAGAACTAGGTAGAAGTTGTGGTGGAGAAGTTGGAAGAGGATGGGGAAAGTGTTGAGCATGTAACTGTTCAGGTAATGTCATTCATAAAGGAAAACATAAAATGCCAGTGAATGACTCTCATATGCTGCTTTTTTCTTAGCCAGTGATTTTTGATGACAGAAGTATGTTGCCGAACAACAACTGTTGTTCAGTTGTATCCAACTTTTTCTGAGCCCATTGGGGTTTTTTTTAGCAGAGATACTGAAGTTTTTGCCATTTCCTTCTCCAGCTCATTTTACAGATAAGGAAATTGAGACAAATAGGATCAAGCGACTTCCTCAGGGTCATATAGCTAGGAAGTATCTGAGAGTAGCTTTGGATTCAGGAAGATGAGTCTTCCTGACTCCAGGACAGGTACTCCAAGCTATCCCCTAGAAATGTACAAGTCATTCAGACATCATTCAGACATGAGCCCTGCTCAGAAGGAGTTTGAATATGAAGAAAATAGTATTTGATAATGTTTTTGCTAGAAAATGAGAGAGACTATAAGTAACATAATAATTAAGGTAGAGTTTTGTTGGTTAGACAAAATCATTATTAAATGTGTAACAAGCACCAGGGAAAGGAACAGGGCGTATGTGGGGCGATAACTCTTGGGTTAGAACATGAGATGGTCTATCTCAGATATCTGTGGAGCTTTTAAAAGTACAAAATCAAGTTTGGACCATTCTATTTTTATTCTGTAGGCCTAACTTAAATAACCAACTGAGAAAGTTTTCTTGCTGAGCTTTAAAAGTAATGGTACCAAAAAGGAAAGAGAGAAAAAAAATCTCTGTAGAAGTAAATGACTAAAAATATCTCCATGAACAGAAAATTTGGCAGAAACACCTGGATTCTTGAGGTAATTTTTAGTTAGCGAAATGCTTAAAACACACATTTTCTTAAATGACGAGAAATGGAGGAATATAGCAGTTTACAGTGGACAAAGTCATATCTTTTTATTCAAGTAAGAGGTAAGTAGTTGTAATTTCATCAAGCTATATCACAATCTCTTCTGAAGTTCAGTAGTCAGTTTGAAGCTATTTCATTAAAAAATTTGTTAAGAACTTTCCCTAAACACCACTTCCTTTGGGGATGACTACCTAACTTCCACCACAACAGAAATGCAGACATGAACTACAGTGCTTAGGAATGCACCAGTCAAAAATGGGAGTGTTTCGACATGAGCAGTCTACTTCTGTATCAGTCAGAGTTACCCTATTAGACTTTATAAAGCTGTGCTCTCCCTTAAAAAAATAAGCAGAAATTTCTTCAGAATGTTCCTCCACTAACTGGCAGCCAGAGAGGCACTAAACTTTAAGGAGTGGATTAGAGGGTGGATTATTTTTAGTCTGACTCTGAATGAAAATAGAAGGATCTAGATGAATTTCTGAGAAGAGCTGGGAGAAACAAAAATCTTAGGAAGTCCAAAGAAAATGGATTGTAGAGAAGGACTGGATATCTGGGTTATCAATTGTCTAGATGATAGCAATGGATGGAGGCTTTATTTGTCATTTCTTGAAGAGGATCACAAAGAGCTATCTTTGTTGGGGGGTATCTGACCTGTGTAAAATATATTCAGTGTAGAATTTCTTTCCATCATTACAAAAGGGTCGCTCATCTGTAACATTTAATCTTAGAGAATTGCCTCAGGGCACATAATGTTTTGATCATAGTTACACAACTAATAAGTGTTCACAGCAAGACTTGAAACAAGGGCTTTAAAGCCTTTTTTTGTCTAGATTTATATGACTATAAATACATTTGTATAGGACAGTCTCTTTGTGTATATATCTACTCCTGATTTTATAAGTGGTTATACGTACATCTATGTAAGTATCATTCATATGTGTATATATTGCCACTTATAAAAACAAGACTGATGTATGTTTGCACACATACATGTGTTTATATTTAATGCTATTTTGGAATAAATTTTGGTCTTTCTGTGTACTGGTTATGTGAATGGGCACAATTAAATTTAATTGGATAACATTTTATACAAGGAAAGTTGGGCTCAACACAAAAAACATTTCTTAATAGTGAGGTCTGACAGCCTCTGACTGCAGAAGTCTGCCAAGGGCAATGGCAGAAGAAAGCATCATCTTTTGAGTCATTCAGAACTAGGTTGGACAAAGCACTTTAAAAATACACCACAGGAAACAACCTACTGCTGTCAAGGGAAGAGAAAAGAGAACCCAAATAGATCTTTTCCATCTCCAATTTTAGTTGATTTCATGGAGTTTGAAAATAGATTGGTAGAATAAATACCATTCACTGAGAAATGGGACATATTCTATAGAGTGATTATTTAATGCCAGTGAAGCTCTTTATAGCCACATCTTTGTTAGCAATTGCAGTGCAGAGAAAAAATAATCCACATGCAAATGTGTTTTCATGAGCCTATTGTAATCGTTAGTCAACAATGCACAGCACGTCTAATGTTCAGGGTACGGTAGGATGTTGTCCTCAGAATGCTTAAAAAGGCTACTGAGAGATATACAATCTACAGTAGTTGGCTTGCAGACAGGTCTGACCATCTGTACTCCATCAGTGAATTTTTATCTAGAAATGTACAGAAAGAAAGTATGGGCGGATTGCAGGGGACTCCATAATATTTCTTGGCTAATGCTTATGTGGGGAGAAGGAATTGGGCTGAAAGAGACACAGGTTTCTGTATTATTTTTTTCCGTACTTAATAGAACTACAGCAATGGCTTCCAGATACTGCCCTGTTTAGATTGTTTCCTTTTTTATCCAATTATAACAAAGAAATTACTTATGCAAATAAAACCTCTGGTTTTATAGAAACAGTTCAATGAAGTTATCAAAATATTTTCTGTTATCCTCATTAGACTAATTATTTCCTTTAAAGGGATCATGGGGAAGCCTACATGATATGATCTTTGCATGAGTTGGTTTAACACATATTACCCTTTGAACAAACTGTTGACCCCTTGTGGCAACTGACTTGCTTTTCTGTCAGCTTGGGGACAGATTCTTGAACTCTTGCCCACATGCAGGGCAGGTCCCTGGCTTTCTGTTTATCTATGTAGGCATATCTCTGTTCTTTTTTACCACACTAACACTACCCTTGTATGAAATTTCTGACTCTTCATATAACTGCTGGTCAACTCATTTCAAACATATCTGCCTCTCTCACAGCACTTTGCTCTAAGCTGTGTGCATGTAAATAGCCATGTAGTGCATCAGATTCCTCCCATGTACCATTTCTCATTTTAGTGCATGGATCATTCCTAATTAAGCATCATTACAGAGTCAGCTCACTATGACTGGGCTATCCTTTCACTGCCTATTCTAGGTAGAAATGGCAGGGATGGTGGGATGCTGGGGTGGGGCAAGGAACGAGAGACAACAGAAGTGGGAGGATGGTGATCGGTCTTAGATAATATTTCCAAGTAAGCTAAATAGGATGTCTTCCATTTATAACTATGGAACAATGTTGACTGCGGAGAAAAAAAAGTCGACCTTTGTTTCGGTGATAGCATGGTGCCATTAAAAGCAATAAGAAAACAACAGCAAAACCCCAAAGTTTTAACTTCCCAAAATAATCCAATTAATTTTCCTCCTTTGGTTCACTTTTGGGCTCCAATTTATTGTCTGTTTGCAGCACCCTTTTAAGATATATAGACTGATGGATGATCTCTACTGGCTATCTTTCTATTTGCCTGGCACAGTCTAGGTAATGCACATTCTTTATCCATTTTGCTTTTCCTGCGTGGATTTTTCAGTTACTATGGACTTATTTAAGTGGTTCTAATATTCTTGGTCTCGACACATGTGAATGGGACTTGGAACTCAGATCTATGCCATGACTATGTCCAAAACATAGTCTAGTTCTCCATTTTGCTTCCTCTCTAGACAGAGTTATGGACTTTTCAGATTTAAGCTGGCAGTATTAGAAAGGCAACATGGTACAGTGGAGAGTATTGGAACTGGAATCAAAACATATCTGCGTAAATCCACATTCCTACCTACTTGGATCACATGTGTCTCTGTGATTAGGTTATAAGCTCCATAAGAACAAGGAGTGTTTTTCCTTTTCTTTGTCTCCTTACTACTTAGCACAGTGCCCAGAACAACTGACTATGTGATCTTAGACATGGCATATCTGTAAAATAAAAGCATTGGGCTAAGTGATCTCTAAGGTTCCCTCCAGCTCTGAATCTATAATCGTGTCATCATCCTAGTAATACAGTACATTAGTGGTTTGGACCACAGATAGGAGTAATACTTCAGGGGTTGGGAGCTACTGTTTGTCTTCACGTTTCCTCCCCAAGGAAAGACAAAATGTATAGATTGCACTCTTTCTTTAACTTTGAGCATCATCATTATAATTGATAACATTAAAAGTTTTAAAGTTTGCAGAACACTTTATAGATACCTCATTTGAAACCTCAAAATAATTCTATGAAGTAGGTATGCAGGCACTATTGTCAATGTCTTTCTTTTTTGCCTCTTGCCCATTTTACAAATGAGGAGACTAATTCAGAGAGGTTAGGTAACTTATTTGCCCATGGTCCCAAGGCTAGCAAATATTAGGGGCGAATTTATATCCAGGTCTATTTGCTTCCAAGTTTGATGTTTTATTCCTTGTGATACTGTTGTCTATTAAGTTTTAATCATATTGAAATTTTTATGATTTAGGAGCTACAGTTCCTTTGTTACCAAAAATAAAGCAAGGGATTCTTCTGACCATGTATCTATATATCAGTGGGGATTTTATATGTAAAGGATAGAGGTGCCAAGTTGTGTGGATTGATCTGACCTTGTTAACATTAGGATAAGCTTGAATTAGTTAATACTAATAGCTTTTAAGGTTCAAAAAATATTTTACACGTTACCTTCATTAGAGCCTCAAAACTACTCTGTTGATATTACTATCCCAATTTTATAGATGAGGAAAGAAAAGCTTATAGAGGTTAAATGTTTTGCCTAGGGTCACAATTGCTATTTAAACTCTGGTTTCACCTGCCTCCAAATCCAGTTCTCTATCCTGTATACCATATGGCTTCTACTGAAGCCATACCAGTCATGGTTAAATCATATTGTCTCAAATCGTGAATTTACACTGACATTTGCCTTTAGTTAAATTATTTTATTCCTTTTGATCTTGACAAGTCATTTCTTAATAAAGCATAGCCCTTATTCACTTCTAGAGCTCTTCTGGTATTCATAAATGTTGAGAACATTTTGTAGCCTGACATTATTTTTTCAATCTTTGTGCTTTCAGATCTACAACCGCTTAGATGTAAACTGCTGTGGATTCAGACCTCGGAAGGAGGATGCCTGTGGTCAGAAGGGAGTGAGGCAGAAATGTGATAACCAAGATACTGTGGAGCTAACACACATCGTTCAAAGAAAGCATGACCCAAGGCATTTGGTCTTTATAGACAATAAAGGTTTCTTTGACCGAAGTGAAGATAATTTAAATTTCAAATTATTAGAAGGAATCAAAGAGTAAGTTTTTGGATTGTAATAATAATGAACTCATACTATTTTCAGTGCTGAAAAATAGCAAGGCTGAAAGAAATTAGGCTTTAGGCCCTACTTTTAATAGAAATATAATTTGTGTCTCTTAGGAAAGAAGACTGGAGCTAGGGAAGTAATGCTAATGCTAAAGAGAGCAAAACCTAGTTACACAGAAATTATCCCCATTACCATCTCATGGCTCCTAATATATTGTCACTTTCTAAGGTCAGTGATTTCACTGGCACCAGCACTCCTTCCACCAATGCAAATGACAACACCTTCACCCTTCGTCATCCTGTATGTCAAATCAAATCAGCATTTATTAACTGACTGCTATGTGCCTCAGGCACTGGGGATTCAAAAATAAAGAATGGAATAATTCCTACACTCAAAAATCTTATGTTGTCTTTGGGAAGATGCCATTGACATATATAACTATATGTTGCATGGCTAAATAGAAAATCAATATTTTTTATACTTTTCACAAAATACAAGGTAGTTAAATTCAAGGTTATTAGGAAGGGGAGCTACTAGCACTTGCTGGGATGGCTTTCTATAGAAGGTTGTGCTTAAGCTTTGTTTTGAAGGAAAAGGAAAAGAGGGTTTCTTTGAAGTAGAGGTGAGGAAGAAATCTATTCTAGGCTTGGGCATAGTTCAAATACGAGGGCATTGAGGTGAGGAATGGAGTGCCTCATGTGAGGAACAGATAGAAGGCCAGTTTGGCTGGGCCGTAGAGTGAAGAAGAGAGAGTAATGGGTAATGCGGATGGAGAAGGAAGGCAGGGTAGGGCTGATTGTTAAAGGTTTTAAAAGCCAAATAGGGGGACTGCTATTCTATCCTAGAGGCAATAGGGAACCACTAGAGTTTGTTGAATAGGTGAATGATGTGATCATTCCTGTGTTAAGGAATATCACTTTGTAAGCTGTGTTGAGGATAGATTTGTAATAACGAAAGACTTGAGGCAAGGAAATCAATTAGGAGGCCTTCACAGCAGTCCAGGTGATAAGAGTTTGAACTGAGATGACAGCTATATGAGTAGAGAGAAGTGGTCAGATATGAAAGATGTTGTGGAGTTTCAACCTCCAACAGTATGATGGGCCTATGACCTTTTCTGGTCATATGTAGACTTTCTCTTACAGACAACACAGAGTCTACAAAATGTGGGTCTGTTGAAAGAAGTTGTACTGTCTGATGATAGTCTCTGTTTGGAGAATCTTATCACTAGTGTGGATATGGGATAATGAATCGTTTAGTTTTAAGATCTTTTGAAGACTGTCTTCTAAATTATGCAATCTCTGTTGATGGAAGGAGTACTTAAAGGTTTTGAACTATTGAAGAAGCTACTAATATCATTATCCAGGGATGTTCTGGTAAATGTTAAACTGTAAGGGGGCTAGGGACTCTCAGATGCCATTGTAGGACCTCACCCAAAGTGCCTGGAACTAATGGTGCCTGAGGCAGGACTGCCACCCTTGTTTTCCTCCTGGAGTTTAGGAGAAGTGGGTAATCACGAGCTGGACGTAAGGTAAATGTGGAGTAGGGATTGGAGGACTAGATTTGACCTCTAAAGGGGTTGGCTGAAGGGTATAATTCATGAGGCTACGATGCTATAAATAATGCTGCTTCACTGCTAATAAACCGAGTTGCCTTACATCCTGCCTCCTGCCTCATTCATTGCATCCTGAGAACGGGATAGGGTCTTGGAGACCCTCTACCCAAAAGGAACTTCATATTAAACAATTAGGTATTTGAAGAAAGTGCAAGTATGATGTCTTTTAAAATTTAATGTTCATTTTTAATATTTTCTCAAATCTAGATAATCAACAAAATAATAAATCTATTTGAACATTGGTGTAAATGTTCACTATGAAGATTTAACAGTCAGCTCTTGGGAGCAAGTCTGGCTAGCTCCAGGACACTGCTGCTCTTACCCAAAACTGCCACTGATCTTGTTACACACACACACACATACACACACAAGCGCACATGCACATACACACATGTACATATATACACATTATATACAATATATTAACATGTAATACCAAATATATACAGTATATCAATATGTGTGAAATAGATAACATTAAATATACATGCATACAATATATGTCACAAAGCATTATATAAATATATTTATAGAATATACATATTCTATAAATATATAAGGTATATTATACATATCTTATATCACTTTTGATCTTCACAATCACTCCTAGAAGCACTGGGTTATGAGTATTCATGTTTTAGAGATGAGGAAACAGAGGTTCAGAGAGGCTAAAGTAGTTGCCCAAAGTCAAATGTTTAATAAGTGGCAGAGAATGAGATAACTACTGAATAATATTCTTTTTATTGTGATAAGTTGGACAAGAAAGAGTCACTCTTCTGCTAATATATTTAAATGATCCTTCTGAAGTACACTCCCTTGGAGAATATGGGTTTGGGGGAAAACACTTGGGAATTTGAGCTAATTCTATGTTTATAATATTCTTCAAAATCCCATCTTAATTAATTGTCAACATGACCTGCTTTATCTCTGACTGCATCTTGCATATCTTTTTTTGTGGACTTAAGGCTGAAGGTGTGACATGTGATGACTTTCTTCTTTACTGCAGCCACATCATTCTTTTGTACAAAGGAAGACTCAGGTACCTAGATTGTCATTTAGGGCATTTGGAAGGATGTTACATAATAAATAAGTTGCCTTGAATGCCTCCTTAAGTTATAGTTCCCTAGAAATAACAGTCACCAGAGGACATCATCAGGGACCATCCATCTTGAGTTTTATTGACAGTTTAGCCTCTTACATAGCAAATTTTTCTAGGAAACTCAAAGCATCTTGTAAGTACATACTCTTACATTTAACACCTTGCTCCTTCAATTCACAGATCTCTCAAAGGACTGTACTTTCTTTTAGGAGGTTGATGTTACTTACCTCTCCACACACAGGGTGTCCACACAGATGCTTCAAAGCTAGAAGCAAACAGACTGCCCATTTTCAGTCAATGGATTTGGATTTGAGGAAGTTGTAGAGGGCCCCCACATCGAGTCCCTTATAAGAACATTAGTTCTGTACCTATTATCTATGAAAAATACATGGGCTAAAATTATTAATATAGTTTTTGTTAAACCTTCCCTACTCTTAACTAATGGCCTATAAGCAGACTCATCCTTCATGATAACTGAAAATTACCACCATGGACAAAGCAAAATAGATGATTAATAAATGTATTTGTCACCCAGTTCTGCTCTTTACTTTGCCTAAATGGATACATCCCCAAATACCAAGATAGGAGTAATGTCAAAAATTTAGTTAAATTGAATGATATTTTTCTAATATGTCATTATTAAAAGATATTGCAGTAGTGACAGTGACTTGAATGGTCTATTTTTTAAAGAGGAAATTAGGAATTATGATTTATGATGGATCAATGATGGGTAGACTTGTTGGCTAGATTATAATCCTTCTAAACAATTCCTAGATTGAAATGCCATTTTGTCTTTTCAGGTTTCCTGAATCTGCAGTTTCAGTTCTGAAGAGTCAGCACTTAAGGGAGAAGCTCCTTCAATCCTTGTTTCTTGACAAAGTTTATTGGGAAAGCCAAGGAGGTCGACAAGGAATTGAAAAACTTATTGATGTGATAGAACAGAGGGCCAAAATTCTTCTCACCTACATCAATGCACATGGAGCCAAAGTATTGCCTATGAATCAATGACTTGAAGGGCTTGTTACTAATGTAAAAATTGGGACAAAAGTATTGGGACATAGAACTACTTGAGTACTTCTACAAGACTTCTATCGAATTGTTTCTGAAAATATTCTGCCTTCACAGAAAACATCCACTTTTTCTCCATGTAGCTCCAATAGCAGGAGATAATTTTTTTGTACCCCCAATACCCTGCACATGTTGCCTTGTACTTTAAAAATATTTTTATATTGGATTGGCCTAAATATTTGACTGCAGAATGGTTTTAATGATGGTCTGATCTAATTTAATCAAACCAGTCAGTGTTATTGACTAAGTTCAATTCTATTCAACTCAACAAACATCTTTTCGCACCTGTTATGTACAAAGCATTGTAACAGGCACCGAGAGTATAAAAATAGAAACAATACTGTCCTGAAGGTGCTCACATTGCTCCCTTTGCTTAGGAGAGGAGATTTAGACATATCATAAAAAAGACCTTGAAAATTACAGTGACCAAATGTTACCTTGGTTCTTGGAGCATTTTGACCTCCTAGGTTTTGGAGAACCTTAGGTCTAGGATCCTTCCATTCAGAACAGAGATGTCCAAAGTGTACATGTTGCTTCTTTCAACACTGGCAAATGCATATCTAGGACTCACAAAAAACTCAGAGACTTCAGTGATGACCTGAACAGATCTTTTGGATCATTTGTTAACACATAGTGTAGCCTCCAGGAATATAGCAAAAGCCCTGCCATAGTTGTAGCAAAAGCATAGTATTCCCAGACCTTCTGGAAATAAATTGCATTTTCAGAATAGAAACAATTCAAAGCCGACTATTTATACTCATAGCTCCACTCTTTCTAAAGAGAGATCTAAATTATACCTTGTGACTTGGAACCAAGTGGTTCTTAGACTGGAAGTTGGTTATTTAGAAAAAAAAATACATATATATGGAGAGTTTTTCTTTTTATGGGTAGAGGTGAAAGAATTTAGTTTGTCACTTTTTTTGAAGCCAGTTTTATTATCTATTAAGATTTTTTTCAGATTTGGCTAGAATGACAATAGATATTTGAATCTTGTTCACACAACTATGATGTCTAAACTCTCTTCTGACAAAGTGAAGATATTATGAGTTAAATCCTTACTGTTGTGACATCTCCTCAACACAATTCTAATCTCAAGGCCAGTTTGCATCCCTTTCTCAGTGGCCCATCTTCATATCCCATATCCCATTCATATTAACAGGGATGAACCTAGGCATCTAGAAAGGAAAGAGAATAAGCATTTATGTAGTGCCTTCTGTGTACCAGGCACTATGCTAAATGCTTTTTACAAATATCTCGTTTGATACTCATCACAATCCTGTGACCTAGGTACTGCTATTATCCTCATTTTACAGTAGTGGAAAGTGATTATTGGATCTCATTGCTTTTAAACATTTTTGATGAACAAAGATCTATTTGTATATTTACCCCTAAACTTTACTTTTGAAATAATTTTTGAAGGAATATTCTTTTTAGTTTCTTTTTTGTTTACTTGAGAAATTGATATTGATACTTTATTTAAGAATTGTCTACAAAAAAATGCTACCCCATACCAGTATTCTGTATACTGTTCTTAATGTTCCTCATTTTCTTTTTGAGAAGAATGAATAATTAAATAACAATATTAATAACATCAGCAATCATATTTTAGTAAAGTAGTGAAATAAAATATTTTTCTGTAGATTGATTTTAATTTATATTTGCACAATTTTAAAGTAAAACAAAATCAAATGCAAAAAAATAGCAGGAAAGCTATATTGGATCTTTTAATACTAGTTTCTCGTATTACCTTCAAGACATGCCGCTTATTGGTGAGCCTTGTCCTTGGCAAAATGGTAGCTGAAGTTTGTCTTCAGCATTCCTGTTTGTTCTCATATCCCTTAGTGCCATTTCTTCAGATACTTTTTAGCTGTGTGACCCTAGATAATTCATTTATTTTGGTCACCAGTTGTTTCATCCATAAAATGATGGGGTTAAACTTGACCTCTAAGGCTGCTTTTTGAGCTTTAATTCTAAGATGTAAGATCCTATGATTTAGTGGAGCTGTGGCCAGGAAACTCTATTTTGGTCCAATAGCTCACAGGGATGGTGACTTAAGTCATAGGGGAGTGGCTCACCAATTTGAGAAGCAATGGAGAATTGTTTTGATTAAGGTTCCCAGAGTAAAAAGTGGAAAATGGAGGGGTAAGGATTGGATGACAAGAGCAGCATTTGGTGGAGGAACTTTTCTCAATGGGGAGTTCCCTACACAGGACCAAAAAACCCCTGATTTGAAACATTAATCTTTTTACGTAACATATTTCAAATTTTAATAGAGACATTCTGGAAATTTAATACTTCAATCCAAAGGGGGTAACTTTAATGTGGGAATTCCAGGCAACATCGGTGGCTACTGTGATACATATTTGGCAGACAGCCCTTTTGGTGCCCTGTAAGTATTGTATTGAGGGTGACCCCCTCTTCCTATTCATAAGGAGGCCCAGATTAATTTAAATGCTTAATGTATAATTTGAAGCAAATAAATACAAGTTCCAGGAACATCTGTTCATTTCAGCTATGCTCACTCTTTTATTACCTAGTTTATTAAAATGAAATTGGTGAATAATTCATGATGTATTATTTATGAATAATGAATTGCTAAAGGCCAAGCTTTTAATTCTCAGAGCTAATGTCCTTCATTTTTCTTCCTGAAAGCCAAAATGGTGTTAATAATGAGAAAACTCCGTTTATTTCTAATGAATTTAGTTCCTTCCTATATGGTTTGGTTCATATTAGCACATTCTCTGGCTTACTGATAAGTTGGTAACAAATTTGAAAAGGTTGATTAACCTCAGCAGAAAGATATGGCAAATAAGGAATCTTATTGAAAGATTCATTTTCTTTAAATAGATGATGATAAGGTGACTAATCTATCTTTCTAAGACCTGCTATAAAATAGATAAGATATTTTTCAAATCGTGGTATTCCTTTTCCATTGGAGATAGGCTTAGTTCAACACACCCCATGTACTCAATATTTATTCACCAATGAATTGAACCTGCTAGATATTAGTTAGCTGGAATGTGTGCTGGTTATGTAGATACTTGGCAATTTCCATTTACAGAAAGCTTTAGACTTTCAAATCTATCCTCAACTATTTGAAAGGCTGCCATATAGAGGAGGGAATAGACATCCCATTTGATCCCTAGGGCACAACCAGGAGCAATGGATAGTGGTTGCACAGAGGACATTTTTGGCTTGATGTCAGGAAACACTTCCCAACAATTAGATCTATCCAAAAGTAGAATGAGTCATCTAGATGTGGAAGGTTCTTTTTTTTTTTCTTCCTTAAAGCAATCCAGATTAAGTAACTTTCCCAGGGTCACACAGCTTGTAAGTATCTGGGCCTGGATTTGAACTCAGGTCCTTCTGACTCCAGAACCAGTTCTCTATCCACTGTGCCATGTGGTTGCCCTGGCTCCTCCTCTTAAGTGGTGGTTAATCAGAGGTTGGGTTAACCACTTGCCGGGGCTGTAATATCAGGAGTTTCTTTTGTGTATGGTATGGGTTATACCAGATGGCCACCGTGGTCCATTCAGCTCTAAAATTTGATGATTTATCAGTCTAGTGTAAAAGGTGGTATATGTAGCAAATTAAATTACATTGTAAACTCCTTTGTGGGCTTAGAGTCGGGGTGTATCTTTTTATGCCTGCAGGGTGACATGGACAGTTATGTTTACAAGCTATCTTTTAGCATCAATATTTATTGAGTTTATTAGGTACTAGTGGAACTTTCCAGAGCATAAAGAAGACATGGTCTTTAACCTCAAAGAGTTTTACCATCTGTTAAACTGTGTAATGGTCTGATTGATGTTGCTATTTTTCTAAATATCTGGGGCCATTATGAATGGGATGTAGCCAATAAAAAATGCTGAGATATGGACACATCGCTACAGTGTCCTGTGAATTTAAACAATGCTCATTTGAGTGAAAGGAAAATCAAGGCAGAGCCAGAGCAAGTTTCAGTACTGCAGAAGTAAATGTGGAGCAAGGAAAAATGGAATAAAGTGGTTTAGACCAGAGACCATAAAGATCACAGGGACCTTAGCGCTCATTTAATTTAACCCTTTCATTTGACAGAGCAGGAAAAGGAAATCCCAAAAGATTATGACCTGCCTATGAAAGGAAGCAAGTATTTTATCAAATACTACATGCTGTGCTAAGTAAGCACTTTACAAATATTTATCTCATTTGATCTTTGTGGCAAGCTTGGGAGGTAGGTAGGTACCATTGTCATCACTCTTTTATAGCTGAAGAAACTGAGGCAGAGGTGTGTTGACTTGTGCAGTATCTCATAGCCAGTAAATGTCTGAGGCCACATTGAACAAAAATCTTCCTGATTTCAGGAGCACTGAGTCTCTACTGAGTCTCCCAGTGGCTCCATGGTTATGCAAACAGTCTATGATAGTCTGAGATAAAGACCCAGGTCATCAAAATCTGCACAAATCTTTCAGCTCATTGAGTCAGGCAGAGACGCTGATGTTCTGCTCCTAGAGTGATAGAATTTTAATGTCAGAAAATAGTTTATGACCTCATAATCTACAAAAGAAAAAAAAATGACAGTAATCACATTGACTTTAAAGCTCTCCTATACAGACTTGTAGATCAGAATATTGTGAAAATTCTAGTGCATGTTTTAATTTTGGAGTCTTGGAGGAATAAATGTTTGGAACAAATTTCCCTTTTATGAAATTCTGGCAATTGTATTATTGAATTCTAAATGTTTGGAAATTTCTCAACATCTTACAGGAAGAGAATTTCATCCACTTTTAATGAAATGGAGCTACTGTGAAAGTAGCAATTTCTTTTAGTGTAGAAATAATTGACCTCTATTACTCCCTTCATGTGAATGGAAGCATTAGCGTCCTACCCTTCTCCTCATGTGGGGCGACCCTAAGTAGAGGGGGAGATGCTCAGTGAGGGAGATTACTGTATGAGAATTTGACCTAGACACACAAGTAAAATGTCCTCCTAAGGAGATAAGAAAGGATATAAGCTGGAGATCATAGCATGCCTGATAGCATAACCTGGCAGCATCCTTGGCCCATTCCTAACCATGTTCCCTTTGGTTCTTTTATTCTTAGTCTCATGGAAAATAGGCCAAATCATACTGGAATTTTAGATCCCATTCTTAAGGTGAAGATATCCTAATGAGGCCACTCAGGGCCACCTAAAAAGCTTTTCCCAGAAAGTACACTTTTTTTTAGTGGGAAGGGAGTATGCAGCATATGAGAAATAATCTATGGTTTACAACGATTAGCATTTTTTCATAAATTTAGAGTAAACATATTTGAACTTAATTGTTTGATGGAGAATCATTTGCCTTTAGAAATGTTACTGATTATGAAATACAATCTTCTACTGATTTGTTCCTCTGTATTCTTCATCATGATGAGAATGTGGTTCTTTGTTCTTAAAGCTCATGCCATTGGCATGAATGCTTAGTCAGGTCCTACAAATCTAGAAAGGCTTTGGCTGTGGACCCAGATGAAGGCTCTATGTCTCCTGTCTATGGACCAGTCTAGCTAAGTTCAAAGCAGCTCGTCACTTGAGAGCTGGCCGCTTAGGGGATGAATTTTTTGGCCAAAGCAATACATGAGACCATATATTTGGGAGAAGACATTCTTAACTTGAGGAATAATTAATATCTTAGAAGCACAGAAGCAGGAATATTATTAATATTGACTTTTCTTCAATAACTTTTCTTTTTTTTCTGAGTTTAAAAATAGATCTTGGATTTCCTTTTATGTCAGGATTATTAGTTAAATGAGGGAAATATTGTATATGTCATTTTCTTAGAATTTAACAAAGCTATTGACAAATTTTTCATATTATTCATTCAGAAAAAAATGGAGAAATGTGGGCTAGATAATAATGCAGTGAGGTAGATTAAGAACTGGATGAAGGAATCAAATCCAAAGAGTTGTCATTAATATTTCCATGTAAGTTTAGAAGGAAGTCACCTGTAGGGGTGCCTCAGTTATTTATTTTTGACCTTGTGGTATTTAACATTATTATCAATGATTTGGATGAAGTTATGCTTAACGTGCTCACAAAATTTGCAGATGACACACGACATGGAGAAATAGCTAAGACAATGGGTGATAAATGCAGAATCCATAAAGTTCTAAAAGCTGACACAATAGGCCCAATCTAACAAAATGAAATTAGTAGTGATAAATACATGTAAATAAAATCCTTACTTTCACAAATAAAACATGAAGGCAGCACACTCAGACAGCAGTTCTAAAAAAAAAAAAATTTAAGGTTTTTTGTGAACTGCACGAGTCAACAATATAATATGGTAGCCAAGATCTAGGGTGATCTTTGGTTACCTTAAGGAACATCTAGTTTCTAGGACTTGGGAGGCATTAATCTTGATGTCTTCCCTGGTCATTCCAATAATCTGGATTATTGCATGTAGCCCTAAGCAGCACATTTTCAGAAGAATGTTTATAATCTGGAAAGTGTCCTGAACTGGGAGAGCAGTAGGGCCAAAGGGCAGTGAAAAAATACAAGGGGTACACTTTTAAGTTTAATTTTAATCCTTAATACATTCTCCATCACTATCCTAAGTCTAGACAAAGCATGGGCAACCTGAGGTCTCAAGGCTATGTGTGACTCTCCAGGTCCTCAAGTGGAGTCCTTTGACTGAATCCAAACTTCACAAAACTAATTCCTTTAATAAATGGATTTATTCTGTAAAACAACAAAACAGTAGGTTGAGTCCTCATTGGTGGTATTTATCAATTTCTGAGTTGTAAAGACTAAAACTGAAAATTTAAGAACCAGCTCTTATAAGCAAGTTCCAGTTGGCTCCAGCATACCCCTGAAGGGCTTCAAGATAATGCTACAAATGAGTTAGCTGGAGCGTCAAAAGATGGAGGGGAGGATGTAATAAATATCTGCAAGTATTTGAAAGTCTTTTTTTCATATAAATTTCTTTATTTTCAGTTTTCAACATTCATTTCCACAAAATTTTGAATTTCAAATTTTCTCCTCAACTCCTCCCTACTCCCACCCCAGGGCAGCATGTATTCTGATTGCCCTTTCCTCCAATCTGCCCTCCCTTCTACCACCCCCCCCATACCCTTCCCTTCTTTTTTCCTGTAGGGTAAGATAGATTTCTATTTCCCATTGCTCATATACCTTATTTCTTAATTGCATGTAAAAGCAAACTCTAACATTGATTTTTAAAACTTTGAGTTCCACAAGAAGGCAAGCAATTCAATAAAGGTTATAAATGTGTGGTTATGCAAAATACTTCCATAACAGTCATGCTGTAAAAGACTAACTATATTTCCCTATATCCTGTCCTGTCCTCCATTTATTCAGTTCTCTCCTCTGACCCATCCCTCTACCACAGTGTTTGCTTCCGATTACACCTCACCTCAATCTTTCATCCCTTCTATTATCCCACCACTCTCATTCCCTTCCCCCTTGCTTTCCTATAGAGTAAGATAAACTTCCATACCCAACTAAAGTGTATTTGTTATTCCCTCATGAAGCCATATCTGGAGAAAGGAAGGTATACTCATTCCCTTTCACCTTACCCTTCTTCCCCTCCATTGTAAAAGCTTTTTCTTGCCTCTTTTATGTGAGATGATTTACTACATTTACCTCTTCTCCTAGTATATTCCTCCCACCCCTTAATTTTCTTTTTTAGCTATCATACCTTCATTTCAACTCACACTGTGCCATCTGTGTTTCTCTCTTTGCACACACACATACACACACACACACACACGTTGCCTCCAATTATCCTAATACTGAGAAAGGTCTCATGAATTACAAATATCATCTTTCCATATAGGAATGTAAACAGTTGAACTTTAATGAGGGCCTCATGGTTTCTCTTTCCTATTTACCCTTTCATACCTCTCTTGATTCTTGTATTTGAAAGTCAAATTTTCCATTCAGCTCTGGTCTTTTCAGCAAGAAGCTGGGAAGTCTACTATTTCGTTGAATAACTATTTTTCTACCTGAAGTATTATACTCAGTTTTTCTGGGTATGTGATTCTTGGTTTTAATTCTATCTCCTTTGACCTCTGAAATATCATATTCCAAGCCCCCAAGTCCTTAGTGTAGAAGTCCTAAGTCCTGTGTTATCCTGATTGTGTTTCCTCAAAACTTGAATTATTTCTTTCTGGCTGCTTGTAATATTTTCTCCTTGACCTGGGAACTCTGGAATTTGACTATAATATTTCTAGTTTTCCTTTGGGGATCTCTTTCAGGAGGTGGTTGGTGGATTTTTCCATTTCTATTTTACTCTCTGGTTCTAGAGTATTGGGGCAGTTTTCCTTTGAAGCTGTCATTAGCATTTGTGGGTTGAGAAGTCTGGAAACCACAGCTATCAGTGAGCAGTTCCCTAAGACCTGCTCCTGCTCAGTCCTCACAGGGCTGACCCAGTCTGAACTTTGCCTAGCTCCCATCCTGGTGCAATAGACCCTTCCTGTCAACCTTGCAGATTGTCTTGGGCTAGAAATTTGCTTCAGTCTGTCATTTTGTGACTTCTGCTACTTTAGAATTTGTTTACAAATTTTGTTTACAGTTTTTTGGAGGGGTTAGGGGGAGAGCTGTAGCAAGTTCCTGCTTCTACTCTGCCATCTTGGCTTTGTTCCCTTTGAAAGTCCTTCTTGGGAAGAGTGATTAGACTTGGTAGTACAAGGCAGAGATAGGAATAAAGGGTGTCAATTGCATTAAAGGGAATTTAGACTTGCTGTAAAGAAAAATTTCCTCACAATTTAGAGTTCTCAGGATGGGGGATATACTACTACTGGAAATAGTGGCTATTCCTTTACTAGACTTTTTCAAACAGAGGTTGGATGACCACTTATTGGTTATATTGCAGAAAGGAATCTTATTCTGTGCAGATTGGATTAGAAAGCTCCCAACTACGATTCTGAGTTAAAATTGGGCTTTTAAGTCACTTTTTTTGGTGAGGAAATTGGGGTTGAGTGACTTGCCCAGGGTCACACAGCTAGTAAATGTTAGGTGTCTGGGGCCAGTTTTGAACTCATATCCTCCTGACTCCAGGTCCTGTTCTCTCTTTGCTATGCCATCTACCTTCTCCTTAAGTCACTTTTTACTCAGTCTTTGAGACAGCAAACTCAACTCTCTAAAGTATATCTGAGAACAAGAAATTCAGTAAAAGCACATGAAAAATATTTCCCTCTACCTCCTTCAAAAATCCCAAATGATGAACCCTAAATCATCCAAATAGATGAGAGAATCCTATTCTATTAGAGTTCATGAGCTTTATTTAGAGGTTTATCTTATTTTTTGGGGGAGGGTTCTTCTTTCACTTACTTTTAACACAATTCTAACAAGGCTGAATATTTGGTTTCCCAGTTCACAGTTTTGGAAACAGAGATTTTAGAAAGAAAAAAAGGATTGGGTTTAATGTTTCTGGATACAAGTACATTGACACAAGGCATAAAAGAATGAGCTGAAAACCTCAATTCAATGTAAAAAATAGAAAAAATAAAATAAAAACAGAACCCCAAATTCAAAAAGTACATTAATTTGGAGCCATTTATTTCTTAGCACAGATACTTACTATCATTATATACCTCAACATTTTCATAGTACATCACTGTCTAGTACAATGACCAATAATAAGGGATAAAAAGCTTCCACCACAATGAACCTGTGAGAGAGGTTGTGAGTATAATCGTATTGATTATGTTGATAAGAGAACTGACTCTAGGGAAAGTTTGTTCACTTGCCTAATATCATATACCAGCTAAATGGAAGAATGAGACCCTGAACTCAAAGAATAAGGCAACTAAGTGGTGAAATGGATGGACCACCAAGTGAGAATTGATCTGAGTTCAAATCCAGCCTCGGACACTTACTAGCTGTGTGACTCTGGACAAGTCACTTTACCTCTGTTTGTCTCAGTTTCTGCATCTATAAAATGGGGATGATACTAGCGCCTTCCTCCTAGGGTTGTTGTGAGAATCAAATGAAATATTTGTAAACTAATTAACACAGTGCCTGGTATGCAGCAGGTACAATATAAAATACTAGTTATTAATAGTAACAGTGATGATTATTGTCTTCTGATTTGAAGTAAGGCGCTTTTCCCACAATAAAAAGCTACCTTTCAGTTGATGGTTTTCATAAAGACCTTCCATCAACCAAAAAATTATCCATCATAGGATCATAAATTTAGAGTCATAAGGGACCCTAGAGGCCATCTCATCCACCCTCCCCCCAACCCCTTATTTTATAGGAGCAAAAGCTCAGAGAGGTTAATTGACTTGTTTAATGTCACATGGAAGGTAAGAGAAAGTGCCAGAAATTTTACTAACTCCTTCTGATTTGTTGTCCTGGGTTCTTCTCACTATGCTAAGTTGTACCACAATTGTGATTAGTAAAGATCTTATGCCATCCAAAAAGATTAAATTGTCAGACAGTGATCCAGGACAATTCCAAAGGACTCATGATGAAAAATGTTATCCATCTCCAGAGCGAGGCCTGATGAAGTCTGAGAATAGATTGAATCATATTTTATTTCTATTTTATTTCCTTTATTTTTTCTCACTTTCTCCCCCTCCACAACAAGGGTAAGGTAGAATTATGTTTCCCATGATTTCATATATATATAATGGGTATTGTATTTCTTGACTTTTCAATGAGTGAGGGAGGGATTGGAAAGAGAGAGAAAATTTGGAACTAAAAATCAAAAAGTAATTAATTATATTAGAATATACTAACATACTTTAAGAAGGTAGAAATATACTTTAGGGAGTATGATATAAAAACTGTTAAATGTTTTTTAAAAGCTTTGACACTGAAAAGTTCTCTTTGGAAGGTTCATTTATGTGTAAATTTCACGTCCCTCTAGATAAATAGTGCTACTGTATCAAAGCAAGTTAGATGCAACTCATCATCTTCTAAATTAGCCTATAGGCTACTTTATAAATGTTTTAACATTTGATTGACAGTTCAAAGCTAGGGAGTTTTTCCTTACATCAGTCCTAAATGTATCACTTTGTAGGTTCCACCCACAATCATGGTCCTAGAATCAGTCCTCTGGGGTCAAATAGAACACGGGTACTTCCACAACACTATTAGAAGTCAGGTACTATTTCTATTGCTCCTCTAGTCTTTTCTTTTCCAAGAGGAAAAAAAAACAATATAAAACAAAAACCTCCGTCCCTTTATCCATTGAAGTTCGTGACTCAGTCATAAGACTAGGTTGTGATTTTTACCTGGGAAGGACAGAGACTCATTTTTTTCTTTTCTTTTCTTCTTTATTTCATATTTTCTCCACTGAAGTCCTCTGATGGCTCATTCTGGTATGCAGGTCATCTGGGTTTTTTAAGGTTAGAATGCATGCCCTGTTAGATTCCACCAAGCTGGAAAGACTTCTAGCATGGGCCTGATATTAGACTGTATTGTTTGCCAGAGAAGATTCTGAAATTATTAAAATAGAAGGGTGTTCACAAGTTTACAGCAATTTAAATTTATTATTATTGTCGTTCTGATGATAATAATGGTAACTATAGCAATTCATGAAGTCCTATCTTCATGCCATGATTTGGGTCAGTGAAGGGGGTATTTGAGCAAAGAAAATCATAAGTATATATATGTATATATATATATGTACACACATATACATACATATATACACACCATCTATCTATGTCTTGAAGTAATTCTCATTTTCAAATATTTTAGATTTTTTCCATTATAGTCAGAAGGCCCTGAATAGTTGCTTCTCTTATAATGCCTTGGACTCTATGAAGATCTTTCTTTTTTCCATAAATGGTAGATCAATTTGGACCATAATATTACATTTAAGCTCCTACACAGTGATTGTTTTTTGAATCTGACCTTGAAGTGACTTCTTTGTGGAGGGAAAAAACATATAGCTAGATTACTATTTTTTTCCTCAGGTGGCAAGATTTGCTTGAAATGTGAAATGGAAAGCTTTCTTTCCCTCTGTACGTCTAGGCCTTTGGAGATAGTTCTGAGTATCATTCTATTTTGTATTAACTTAGGTATACTTGTAGTTTTGGCCTCTTGTCCTATTCAGAGATGATCATTAAAAAAAGGAAGAAATTCTATGCTTTGGTTTGAGGGAGCTCAAATCCCCTTGTGATTAGGAGCTGATGTCAGAAAGTGAGAGAACCTTGCACACTATATGCATTGCGACAACAATAAAAAAAATTAATCTTTGAGAAGAAAAATGGCAGAAATCCAGTCTTCTGACAGTGATGCCAAGACAGAAATAATTTGGGTATTAAAAAAATTTCTGAAGGGTACATTTTCACCCTCATGAGCCAAATTGCAAACATAGCTGATGAAAAATACAGCAGACTTTCACCCTTCTTGGGGTGGGGGTTGGGGGAGTAATTTATAGAGTTTCGAAATCAGTGCTTGTCAAAAATCTCTCACGATTTTAAGACAGAGAACTGAAGAGAAAGAAGTCCTGACTAGACAGTTGGTCTAATCACATGCTGAAGCAAATCTCTGCTGCATTTCAAAAGGCGGAGTGGGCTCCAGAGTGGGAGAATAACCACTGAATGAAATGGAGACAGCTGTGGCTTGGCAAGCTATGCCAACATTTTCTTTAGCTCTGAGACATTGGACATTGTTTGGTTCCTAAGGTACCTTATGTAGTTAGGCTGCATGCATACAGCTCAGCTGGCTTAGTTATTGCTCCAGAGAACAAGAGATCTTGTTCTGTTTCCTCTTATTTCAGGCCTCAGGGAATATTTAAAATTGAAGTCAACATTTGCTCCTTCCTCCCCCTACCCCACCACCCCAAGTACATTTTTCTGAAAAGAGCAGTCCAGCTCTGCTCTCTAATTCTGTGGGAACTGAGAGTGATTAGTCACATGTGTTCCACGGGCAGTTCATCTCTTGTTTAAGAGTACAATGAAAATGTTTATAGCTAGAAAGCAGCCTGCCCCCCTTCCCCTCAGATCAGGTCACAGGCCACTGATTACATGCTGGGTTGTCCCATGGGCACAGACTCTGGAAAGCAGTATATGCAATGCCCTTTCTCTGTTGTATGTCATCATTCTCTTCATCCAGGGCAGTGAATAAATACCAGCTGGAGAGAGATTATGTTAAGCATCTGGCTTGGCAGCAGAAGAGACAGATTCATAGTTAAAGACATCACCCCCGGTCCTTAAAAAAATGCTTTATGGGTGCTCTTTACTCACATTTCTGTTACTTCCCGATAACTCTCCCTCTCCCCTCCTTTGAACCGCCTTTCTTGTGAAAAAGAAGTACAGTTAAGTCTAACAAATTCACCACTGGCCATGCATGCCTCATTCCTCACCTAGAGCCCACTGTTTCCCAATTGACAGGAGGGAGATCTGCTTCATTATCAGCCTCCTGAAGTTATGATTGATCAGAGTGCTGATTTTCTTCAGTGTTGATTCCATTTTCCAATATTATGGCCATTGTGTAAACTGTTTTCTTGGTTCTGTTTCCTTTGCTCTATATCTCTTCCTCCTTAGTTAAAAGTTCCTTGATAAATACGAAACCATATTCACTTTGTATTTCAGTATATGGAGACTTTCTAACCAACTCTTTTTCACATCATTTCCTTCTTGTACTATATAATGTATAGCAATGAAATTGTGGCTATGCAAACACTAAAGCCTGCTGTTTCCTCAAAACACAGCTTAAAAGATCCTCTAAGGCTTGGTTTGGTGGTACATGAATTAACTCCTGTTACTCATGAGATTGAATCTTGTTGGATCACTTGAGCTCTGAGGTTCTGAACTGTACTTGACTAAACCAATCAGGTATCTACCATGTCTGGCACCAATATGGTGCCCTATGGAGAGGGTCAGGGTTCCTTGCTGCCTAGGAAAGGAGTCAATTATGCCAGGTCATAAATAGAGCAAGTCAAACTCCCATGCCCATCGGTAGTGGGATTGGATCCATAAATTATCTTGGCATTTCCAACCTGGGTGAGATAACGAGACCTAGTCTCAAACAAACAAACACACTTGTTAAAATAAATATGGATCTAGAATTTTATATTACACAGCAAAATAATTTAACATTGTCTTTTGAACAAGGGAGACTTTTAGGAATATTGATCTAGCAACAATCCTCTAATCGATTGTAGAGAATGAAGTTGAGGAAATTAATTAGTAGCCTTTGCAGTGGTTGAGAATGGAGATTTGAGCTTGGAAGGTGGACAATGGAAATGAAAAGGAGGGTATGGATGGATCATCATTTACAATTTTGACATTTGAAAATGAATGTTCCAGAGACATCTTCAACTTAATAGATTTAGAAGCAAACTCATTTTCCCCCTACATTTTTTCCTGTTACAAACTTACCTATTTCTGCCAGTAGGAACAGATTCAATGAAATGTGTTGTGCTGATAACCTCAGCTTCATCCTTAACACCTTACCTGCTTCTATTCAGTTGCCAAATCTAGCTGTTTCTACCTGAAACAACATCTTTCACATCTGTTTTCACTCATACGTGCCCTTATTATCTTAACTCTGACCTTCATCACTTCTCATTTAGATGATTGCAATAGTCTACTAACTCATCTCCCTGCCCCAAGAGTCTCCTCACTGTAGTCTGTCCTATTTCACTCCATTGCTGAAGTAATTTTCCTTAAGCACAGATCTAACCACATGACTCAACCAATTCCAGTGGCTTCCTATTTCCTCTAGAATAAAATGTATAATTTTCTATTTTAAAGTGCTACATATCCTGACCCCACCTATCTTTCCAGATTCATTGGACATCATTCGTCTTCTCATATTCTGTGATCCAAAGATAGTCAGACTGACTGTTTCTCACTCACAGAACTTCACCCATCTCCTGAAAGGCACCGCCTGCTTAGCTTGTCTCTTTTGTTAAGATGCAATTTAGGCACTATCTTCTGCATGGCACTTTTCTTCATTTCCCCAACTTTTAATATGCTCCATCCCAAATTATTTTACATTTAACTACTTTGAATTCATTAACTTTATATTTCTCTGCATATATTTTTATTTGTACTTGTGTCCTCCATTAGAATGTAAGCTTGTTGTGAGTAGGGATTGTATTATTCTTTGTGCATGTATTGCAGACCCTAGACCAGTGTTGGTTGATAGATGGATGGATTTAGGGAGAGTGGAAATATTGCAACACAGTGTTATAGATCAAAATTCTTCAAGATTCCTTAAAAGATACACCAACACAATGAGCCATGTTTGATGACCATCCAAAGATTAGTATTAGACAAAACATAAAGGAGGATCATACGATGTTAACACTATTAGACTTTAGGTGAATGACACCATACTTGTCCCATGATGGAATCAAACCTGGTCCCTATTCCCAGAAGGGAAATCCAAGGGAATTCTTTACAATATGGGTTCTATTATGAGAAGAAAATATAAGTGATAAAATATAATTAAAGATATTTATCATTTTTCCTAGCAAAAGAGATGGGGAACTTTTTTTAAAAAGAACTTCACTATATCATAGATTTTTTTTTTTAAAATTGTGAAGATGCAGTTTTCACAGGCTATTAGCTGAGCAAATGTTTATCATAACTTGCAATTATCTTAGATTTAGTCTTACACCATATATCAAGTAGTCCAGCTGGAATGGAACTCCTCCTGACCAGAATTTGTCCTGCCTAGAAAACAAAGCTTTGATTGCCCACATGATGCTTTATTTACAGTTATCTTGAATACATAAATCTAAATGTAGAGAAATCCTCCCCCTGCACCCCAATCAAGGCAGAACTGGAAAAGAAAAGTTATGTGCCTGTGTGTGTGTGTGTGTGTGTGTGTGTGTGCATGAATATGTGTTTGTATTTGTATTTCAGGAAAAAATAAAAAAGCCTGTTCCACTTACTGTAAAACCCACTCTGTACCTGGATAGGGAAGATGTTTTCGTTTATTCATTACTCATTTATTCTATATATTAATGTGCACGGATACAGTACAGTTAGATAAATAAGATGTATGATGTATTGTCATCTTAGTGCTCAGAGTATGTAGCATTATAGGCCATAAATACACCTTCCCATGATCTTGCAATATAGGCGTGTTCATGATTTTTATTTTCCCGTCTGTGTTCTATATGCTCTGCAAGAATGAAACTGCTCCTTATTTCCCATGATCTATGAGACTCTCTTGCCTAAATACTGATATTGAAATGGAGCATGTGATGAGGCACGATGACTTTTGTTCAGTCTTGTAAATTCTTTGTAAATGCTGTGTGACATACTTAACTGAAGATAAGTTCTCGTTAATGTGATGGAGGAAAATCAGTGGAGAGTCTAGGGCAGGGGTGGAGAACCTGCACATCTTGAGGCCACATGTGGTCTTCTAGGTCCTTGGGGTGCAGCCTTTTGACTGAGTCCAAGCTTTATAGGACAAGTCCTTTTGTTAAAGAGATTTGTTCTGTGAAGTTTGCATTCAAAGGGCTGCACTTGAGGACCTAGAGGGCCACTTGTGGCTTTGACGCTGCAGGTTCCCCTGGTCTAGGGTAAAGTAGGATTTCTTATAGATGGTGAGGTCCTTCACATCCTCCAGTCTGTAGGTGATAGGCTATTGCAGAGTCTTCTGGAACAGAGCTGTAACCACTCAAAACTCCTAGTCCTAGCCAGTCATTCAAATACTTATTAAGAGCTTACTAAATGCCAAAGGTTGTGCTAAGCACTAGGGATTGTAGGAAAGGCCAAAACCCAGGTTCTGACCTCAAGGAACTCACAAGAAAAAGAAATTAAAGAAGTGGATGAAGAATACTTTTTGTATAGACCAGGCATTATAACTTCTTTTCCATCATAAAAGCATTGGTCAATCTGATGAAAGCTATGAATGCTTGATGAGAAATAAAAACTAGAAATTATGTTCAATAAGTATAATCAAACTTGTTTTTTAGTTAAGACCTGCTATAAATTATTAAACCTAAATTAAGCTGGTTTTTATTAGTAACTTGTTAGAGTTAGCTTCCTCATTTTTATAAGGCTATGCCCCTTATTTTGTAAGACTTCCTCTTTTCTGTATGGGCTAAAGTTCTCCTTTTTGTATATGTTAATTTCCCATTTAGGCTCTTGAAAACTTACCAAACACTTCATGATACTCTCATAGTATATCAGTGAGTTGCTTCTTCATTAATCATAGACACTCAAGCCAATGAGAAAGCTAAACTTTGATCTAAAGTCACACAGAGTTGGGACTATCTATATTTGTAATGTTAAAATTGACCTACTTCCCTATTCATGTAAATTTATGAATAGGCATTAATATCATGAATATGTATTAATCTCATGAATATGTACTTTGATTAGCTCCTTTTTTTCTGATCATAAGAAGCTCTGTGTTCTGCCATGAATAATCTTGGCAACTGAGGAGCCTTGGATCCAATTTATTGGCAATTACTAGCTTTGCTAATAAACTGACCATGTTTAAAACTTTTTGCCTCAGTTTACCTGTATTTCTCAGAGAACACTTCTCAGAATAATATTTTTAAACATAAAATATATAAGATTGCAAAGGAAACTATTGCTTAGTGAAAATAAAGTCATTGGAGTCAATCTGTAAAACAGAAAACAAAGTAATTTTTATCTCATTCAAGTTCAGGGACCCCCTCATATATATTTATAAAGCTTGTATGGATCTAGGGGTTCCAGGTTAAGCACCTCTGGTCCATCTAGAATAGATTATGATGTGAACTTAGATGGATACCCTATATAGCTTATCTATTATTATATAAAAGTATATGCATATATTTGTGTATAATATGCATGCACATATATGTATATATGAATATGTTGGATAGACACTGCAAATGGAAAATTAGGCCAATGAAAGGAAGAAAGAAGGATAGGTTGAGCAAGCTATAAAATTTCTTTAATGACCCCTAATTTCTCCTGGAAACAAAGGCCATCTTTTTAATGGTAATATGGCACCAGTGTTGTATAGTTGAGAGACATGGAACATCTACAGTTTCCAAAATGGTGAAAAAGAGACACTGAAGGTGACAGAGAGGGATCTGGTAGTGTGAGTAAGTTTCCAGAAAGTACTGGAGCAAATACAATGAAAAAAATGTAAGATCAACAAAGAAGATGTAGTACCCAGGAGAATCTGGGGTTGAATTTCTTCATAAACTAAATTCTTAGCTTAGTTCTGTGACTATGGACACATGCCAATGATGGAAGGCTCCTCAGATAATCTTTATTCACCCGGAAATTGCATGAATGCAACTTGATTCCTGTGGTTGATTTCCAAAGGAAGAACCTTAGGGAACCACAAAATACTGATATTAAGGGGAAAAAAAATTACTGTGAATGCAGGCCTGAAAACTAGGCGAATCTATCAGCCCCATCTTAACCAGCTGTGCACAGAATATACCCCAGATGACACCCTAATGATTCTTGTATCTCCAGAATCAATGGGGTTGCTTAGGTATTAGTGGTGAGGAACTTCTGATGTGGTTTTTTTCCTATGTGCCTGTAATTATCTGCCTTGGGCTATAATTATTAGCACCTGCCCCAAATTGCTGACCTCTGCTTTCCTTCAGCAAAGACAGCTCTTGCCCTGATGAAGGGAATGTGTCTAACCACAGATGCTGCCAAGATTCATTTACTTAGGGAGTTTTCCAAGAGGCAGTTGGAAATGTGGATTTGGACTTTAAGAGGGAAATAAGGCTTAAAGGTATTTAAAGAGATGTGATACTCAAAGTCAAGATAGCTGCTAAGTCTCTAAGAAAGGGAGAGCAGAGTTTTAGTGAATTAAAGAGATATATCTATACAGATATATGTAAAGCAATGTATCTATCTATCTATCTATATATATATAGATATATCTACATATGTATATGTATACATATATATATATATATACACACATAAAACAAGAGAAGTCAATGAAGGAAATAGAGGAATAGTCAGAAAAGTAGTAGGAAAATCTAATGACTAATTTCATGGAGCCCAAGGGAGGAGCAAAATATTCACAAGGAGGGAAATGTTCATTATAGGTAGATAAGCAATGCAGTCACTATGTGTCATTACGAGAAGCAGGGAGAAGCAGTGGCTAAAGGGGTGGCCTCAGAGTAAGAAAGAACTGGATTTAAATCTTGTCTCTGACTTATGATGGCTATATCACTCTAAATAAGTAGGAAGTCACTTAGCCTCTCAGGCCAATGGTCTCCAAAGTGCTTAGGACTTCTCTGAACTTATGGGAGTTCAGAGATGCAGAGATGTGCTGTAACAAGCTAATACTAGCTGTCGAGTTGATTGTTAAATTTTCAGTGGGAGTGTTTACATCTTGGAAACCAGTAAATGAAATCCAGGCTTGATTTATTGTTTTATTGATTATCTAGACTTAAGAAAGTGGTAGAGACAATGTTAAACTTAAAAGTGTCCTATGCATGCTATTTCTTTTCCTAGGGAAAGTGTTGTTAAACAGTTACTATCACCACTGAGTACTTCAGTCAGTGATTGCCAGTGTTGGACTTACCCACAATATAATCATACCTCTTTTAATCATCCAGCCCTTCTCTCCCATCTCTTCTCAAGTCTCCTTCCCCTCTGTGCTTCCGCTTTTCCATTCTGAGCTAGAAGATATCCCTTCAGAGATTTCACACTCCCACAGCTATTGGTTCCTTGAATTGCAGATCCCATCACAGATGTGGCAGACACCTTCAGGATTGGGTTTGGCCATGGTGGCTATCACCAAGACCTTGCCTCTCACCTTTTCTTTTTGGATAGGATAGGATAGTGAGTCACAAAGAGTCATTAAAAGATGGCAGTAATGAATGGATTGTGATCTGTAATCATGATCTTATTATTTCCTTCTCCCTCCTTTTCCAAATATCCCTGTATTGATGCCATCATCCTTCCATCCCCCTGTTCTCATGCCCTTGGTATTTTAGACTCCTCATTCATCCTCCATGTGGCCAATTAGTTGCCAAAACTTTATAGTTCTTTGTTCTTTTCCTCTCAAGTTGTCTCTTCTCTTCTCGCTGCCCCAGTTTGGGACTGATTACTTCTCTAATGAACTAGGATAATAGCCTCTTACATGGAGTCACTGCCCAAAGTCCACCTTATCTCCAGTTAGTCACTCATAAAGCTGCCAAAGTGATTTTCCCATTGTGCAGGATTGAATGATTCTAGGTTCAAATATTATTCCATCTTCATCTTAATCCTTTTAAATTTTTTAATGTAAATTTTATAATGTATGCAATTATTAGTATATTATATATGTAAATAATTCACAAATATCTAGACATACATATGTATGTAGTTTTAAAAAATAATCAAGTTGAATGATAATAAAGAAAATTTGGAGACCACCATCCTAGGAAACTAGTTAAATGCTTCTGCAGAGAATGTTCCAGACACATTAAATGCTGATCAAATGAGATAATATTTGTAAAGTACTTAACATAATACCTGGCATATAATAGAATTTGCTTACTGAATTCTTCTTCCTTTCCCATCCCTTCCTTTAGTTGCACTGGTAGAGAAATGATATACGCCAATGAAATCAGAGTCCATATTAGCAAATCCACAGCTAACACGTGGGAGGGACGTTTGAAAAAGCCTACTCTATCCATCTCGTTTTGTAGATGAAGTTGAGATTTTGAGAATAGTAGTGATTCCCAAAGTTTGTACAGTTGAAAACAGTGCTCAGATCCCCTGCACTACTACGTTGTCTCCCTCTGTCCTAGTCTAGATTCCTGATTCTATTTGACTTTTCCAGATTCTGGAGCTCTTCCGTGCATAGATTCATAGTAGTTTTCTGTTTCTTCCTGCCTGCACTAACCTGCTTGGACTTGACCTCTGATCTCCTTGACTTAGACTACCTGCTAAGTCTCTTTTGTCTTATAATTGAATCCAAAGCCTTTGCTCCTCCAGGTCTCAAAAGGAAGGGCAATATTTACTATATAAGTGATAATTGAGATCTAGGCCTTGAAAGACAGACAGAATTTAGATAGTCAGAGAGGAGAAAAAGGAGCATTCCAGGCAGTAGAGTTTATGGACCAAGCCTCTCAGAAGGAAGGTGAGCATATTCATATGAATGAGAAATAAAACATGTTTAGTAAGCACCTATTACGTATAAGCCACTGTGCTAAGTGCAGGATGCTTAAATACAAAAAAAAGTGAGACAGTACCTACCCTCAGAGACCCAAAGTTCTAAAAGGGAAGATGATATTGGGGAGCATACAGGGACAAATGGTCAGGGAAGGGAGAGTCTGAGGAGTCACAGGTATGCTGAGTGGATCCATAAAGAAGTTGTTTGACATAACCCTATTAATTTGATTACTGTACCCAGACTAAGAGGTGGGAATTTAGTTTCAGTTAGATGGCATAGTGTCCTGGAGACAACTGGATGGGAAGGGTAAGCATGGCTTGGTCTTGGACCAACTAGATGTAATAAATAGAGTAGCCTCCCCAGCAGTACATGAAGACACCTGGGTCAAAAACCCCTGACAGGGAAGCTGAGTCATCATGTCAGAATAGGACCAGTAGTAACAGTCCAAAATTCCTATTTGCACTGATGAGAGGCTGGATATTTGCTAGACTTCAGTTGTGTAGGCATCTTTCCTTTCCCCACCAGCATCGGTCAGCTTCAGTTCCCAGGCCCAGGATTCTTGCTCCCTTCTCCCAACGCCTGGTCCCATAGACTCAAAGACAAACCCTATAAAAAAATTATCAAACTTAACCCTTTAGGGGAGAGAGAGTCCCATTCCCTCTGCACCCTCAGAAGGGTGCCTTCTACAAAGTTCTACAGAGGCAAATTGCCACTGTTCCCATCATTCTCTCTGACTACTTCATTTTGTATGTATCTCACCTCAGTAAAACTGACTTGCTTTGCTATTCTATTGTGAACCCCATATCTCCTTATACTGAACTCTTGGTATTGGTATACTGGACTTTCCTAAATTTGTGCTAAGAAAGGTGCTTAAGTTTTCATTCAGTCACCAATCAAGAAAGTCTGGGTACTTGAAGTGACTTTTAAATGTGAATGAATTAATTTTCCCAGAGTCTTTGAGCATGAATTTAGGAGGCGGGGAGAGGCAGAGGATGCTGGTAAATGTTTAAAATTCGCTATCTGGGGAAAAATGTACACGTGGCATATTTTAAAGTTTAATCTGTTATTATTAATGTTTTCTCCATCATTTTCTTAATCTTAGACAATCAACAAAACAATAAGTGTTGGCTTGATTTGTAGTACTTTCCATTTTCTGGGATAGAAATACACTGGAAATTTAAAAATTAGCTCTTGGGCATCTGTTCAAGGTGACTCCGACACAGCCCAGAGGGAGAGGAGGTTCCTGAGGAATTTACAAGGGGCAAAGAGAAGTCTAGGCTAGTCCAATCTCCTCACTTTATTGATGAAGAAACAGAGACCCAGAGAACAGAAATTATGCCTAAGTCTGACTAATCCACATTTCTTACTATCCCCTGTTAGATATAATAGGGGATAAGGAAGAAAGTAGAACAGAATTTAAGATTTTGACCTTTACACCTGATGAAATAGGATGCTGTGTAGACTAATGATAGAATTATAATTATAGCTCCTTTTGCTCTATAAGTGAGGAAACTGAAGCTTAGAGGGTTAAATGACTTGCCCAAGGTCCCACGGGTAATGAGTAGTAGGAAAGCTGAGGATTTAAAGGCAGGTCCTTGGATTCCAAATCTATTTAGTGCAGATTCCCCTGAACTGTGGCGTTCGCTCTCTGCCCTAAGGAGAAACTGGAGACAACAAGTCGGGATCCTGTTGCACTAATTTGGGCCTGGGATAAATAATAAAGCACTTCGACTAGGGTGATAGTAGGTTTGAAGTATTTTACAAGAGTAGCTGTTTTTACTAATTTGGGGATTAAAATAGTTTACTCAAAGACAAAACATTAATGGATCATGGACAGAAGGCAATTTTAAAAAGCTTTCAAAGTGGTCAATAGCAAAAAAAAAATCAATTCAACTGAGCAAGCATTTATTAAGTACCTACTGTAAGAAAGGTACTGGAAATACAAAGATAAAAGTGTTAAAATTTCATTTATTCACATATTTTCACTCTTTCCTTTCTTTTCCTTTCTCTCAGTTGCAATCTTTTCACAAAGGAAACATTTCTTGCAATAAAATTAGACATGTGAGTTGAGATATATGTTCAATTATTTCCAATAGTGTCTTAAATTTATTTAATAATCAGTATTTGAAGTAAGTTTTATTGTCATAAAATATGTGGGTTCATTCTTTTGTTTCTGTGTTGCTAAAAATTCCTATCTTGATCATTTTGGGTTTCGTAAAAAAATAAAATTAAATTAGAAAAGCAAGCAGAAAGAATGGGGGACAGTATAGGAAGAAAGAAAATCACAGCAAAGATAAAGAAAACATTAGGATTTTAAGTCTGTCAGACTTTGAGCTTATTAACCATATATTTCTTGGACTTCAAGGATTTGGTTTACAAAAAGTAATGCTTTGAAAAAGGTTGAGCAAATATTATCTCCCCATTTTATAGATATAGAGACTGAGTCTTAGAGAATTGAAACCATCTGCTTATAGTGATAAAGCTATGGAGTATCAGAGCCAGACTATACCAAGATCATCTGATTTCAGAGACCATTGACTTGTCCACTCTATTACAATGGCTCTTGCTCAAATAAATGTTTTAATAGAAATACAAGAATATAAATTTTGGAAAATATGTTGTTCTGTGTGGGATAAGATACTATTTTTTGAGAGAATGAAATTGAAGCCCATTAGAGGAGTTACTATATAATCCTACTTAAGCTTCTAGTTATCTCTTTAGCATAATTATCTCTCTCTCTCATATTCAATTATCCTCAATATTCCAGTTCTACCTAAATTCACTAATCCTTTTCTTTTCTCTTTCTAAATAGCCAGACTGACCATCAGATTAACCTCTTTATCCTAGGATGTGTACTCTATTGTTATTCACTCATTCAAGGAGTATTTATGAGGTAAATAAAATCAGTTGAACATGTAGGGAGATATCTGACTATTACTGTTAACAATATTTTTATATTTATTGGGTGTCATTTCAATGAAATGTAAAAGAGAGTACAATTGGAGAGCATAACTTCCATTTCATAGGTATATGTTGATAATTTTAGTGGTCTAGGGATGGATAGTCTTAGGTATATTCTAAGTGGACTGCCTAGCCCACAGATCCAGTGATACAAGCTTCAACATGCACACAAATTGGGCTTTTTGCACTTGTCTGAAATGGTAACCTATATTCTCCACTTCAGTACAAGTCAGGGTTTAAAGAGCCATCATGCAGTTAATTCTTCACTTTCTTTCATTCTCTGTTTCCAATCTGTTGCCACATCCTGTTGATTTTACCTTCCTCCCATCCTATCTATGTGCTCTCTTTTCTCCTCTGACACTACCACTAACTTGGTGCAGGCCTTTGTCACCTCATGCCTGGAGTATCGCTCATGACCTGCTATGGTTGGTTCGTTTGCCTCAAGCCTCTCCTTTCTCTTTTTAAGGGGGCTTTGTGAGCTTTTGTTCAGTGAATTCTGGCAGCTCTTGGACAACATTAATTACTAGCAATAATCTTCTGCTGTCAAATGGAGAGGTCTGACAAGTCACCTCCTCTTCTTACTAAAATCTAGTGACTCCTTTTCACCTCCAAGATCAAATATAAATAATCTTTAGTTTGGTATTTAAAGCTCTTTTTAACCTGACTCCCTCCAACCTTCTTTTTATGCTTATACTTAATTGCCTCCCACATACTCCGTGGGAATATTCAGTGGCACTGACCTCTGTTTTCCTAGCACAAGATACTCCAACTCCCAAATCTATGCCTTTATACTGACTGATTCCCATGCCAAGAATACTCTCCCTCCTCATTTTTGTCTCCTGGCTTTGCTGGCTTCTTCAAATCCCAGCCAAAATCTCAGACTCATCAAGAAGTCATTTCTGATACCCCTTGATGCTAGTGCCTTCCTCTGTTGACCGTATGTATATCTCTTTTTGGGAACATAACAGTTTACATACTGTCTCCTTCATTAGATAATGAACTTGAAAGCAGGGTCTATTTTTTTTTTTGGTCTTTCTTTGAACCCTCAGTGCTTAAGCACAGTGCCTTGAACATAGTAGGTGCTTAATAAATGCTTCTTGAAGAAGCCCAAGGTTCTATGCCAAATCTGACACCACTCACTTGGCATACTGACTGAGGCTGTGTGTGAACTTTGGCTGAAGTTGCTATAATAAATACCCCTTTCACTCTCCAGCATTTGACTCTTTACTTGGTACACTGGGATGCCTCAGATCAGAGCAGAACAATGTAAAGCTGGTCTTTACATTTCATTTTGTGGTTTCAAACAAAGAACCGCTACCAGCTAATGTTGTCTGAGAGCTGCCAAAGTTCACTGAACAAAAGAGGGCAAAGCCCCCTTAAAATCACATCCTTCCAGTTCATTTTGCTTTGTGGTGTTCTGTCTGCACTTGAATTTGCTAGTTTGCAAGTAGATATAATGTGCCAATGCCGTTTTAGTACCCTGATTAGTGTGTTCTGAAGCAAGAGCTTGGACAGACAAAGCACAGGCGGATAGAATAAACTCGTCACGCTGGAAGGGAATTTGAACTTCCTCTGAGTCTTGCTAAATGGTGGAGCTGCGTGGCCAAAACATAAATACTTTCAAAATGCGATGCTGTTGTCTTGGCTGGAACATTTTCTTGGTTTCCTACACCCAATTATACAGTTGGAACATCCTTTACTGTTAACAGTATTGGTTTTTTCCATTCATAGGATCTGGAATTTAGAGATAGAAGGGACCAGAGGGATGATTTAGTTCAGTTTTCTCAGTTTGAAGGTGAGAAAACTAAGGACTAGTAAAAGATCTCCAAATGTACCCTTCTTTCCATCACATCAGAAATGTAGCTAAATTGAGTTTGTTAACCAGTACTTTTCCCAGATCACTGAATTTTCCAGCTGCTGAAAGGGCTTGAAGGCCTTAAATAGCCTAGAATTAACAGAGCTTAGCATCTAGGCAGTAAGAAGAATTAAATAACAGGTAATAATCAGAGGACTTCTCCCCATTACCACACCCTAAGCAATTTTTCTGTGTTTTTTCTCTCTAACAACATAGTGGCCTCCTTGGTTGTGACTTCTGCCCATGAGGTATCCTATATGACAATAGATGGCCTATTTGAGGGACGACAGCATGATTCCCAGGATAGTCAGGGGATTTGAAATCACAGTATAAAGTCCTGTGAAGAAATTGGATATATTTAGCCCAAAAGAGATTTAAAGGGGTATGATTAAAATATTCAATTATTGAAAGGGCTGTCCTATGGAGAAGGAATGAAATTTCTGCTTGGCACTTAAAAGCAGACCTGGAACTCATGACTCAAAGTTATAAAGAGGCAGTTCTTTTTTTTTTTTTTCTTTTTGGCTTAATACAAGGAATAAAATACTAACAATTGAAAGAGAGAAAAGGCTGATGAGGTAATGCACTCCCTCACTAGAGGAGATATTCCCACAGAGGCTAAACGACCAGTTGTTGGGGATATTATAGAGGATGGATTATAGGAGCTCTTAATTGACTCTGGAAACAAAAAAAAGTTTTGAAAACTAATTCAACATAATTGGTATTCTTTGTAATCCTATGCTTTTCTAAAAAATTTAAGCATGTAAAAACATTATTCTGAGGTGTTCATAGGCTTCTCTAGACTACCAAAGGGGTGCATGAGACAAAACAGGTTAAGAACACTTGAAATGGAAGACCCCTAAGGTCGTGGGATATCTGCCCCTGCTCAGATGCAGCTGTTTCCCATGAAGGAAATGATACTGGTTCTTAAGAGATAAAGTATATGCAGCTTTCTAGACTCAAAGGTTCAACATCAGCATCACATAGCAAGGTTCTAAATATATGCTCAGCATGTTTACTGTAAAATGTTGTAGATGAAACTCTACTCAATCTTGGGCCGGTTTGGACACTCACTTTCTTTGAGCTTTGAATTCCCTTTTCCTGTTGGCTCCTTTGGAATCCATTGCTGCTGTGCCACCCTCACCCTTCTCACCTCCACATGCCTTTCCAGATAGATCTAGGATTTCATGCTATTTACTTCTGACATCTTTTCTGCTGCATAGCCCTAACCAGACTGTCATGTGGGCACTATGGAGAGTTTTTTATTTCAAATCCAGGATATCCTCCCTGCTCTTTCACCAGGTAATTATAAAAATATTTTTCAAAACATATTTACCCAATCCTAACTCTAGTCTATTAGAGGAAAAATGAACAGCTGAAAGTTATAATAAAACAACTTGCACCAGAGTTCATTTAAGACATTTAATAATTTACATATTTAGTATTGTTCTGGATGGTGATAAAGGAAAGCCTTTGTGGCATAGTGGATTGAAGACTGGTCTTGGAAACAGGAAGACCTGAATTCAAATAATGCTTCTAATACATACTAACAGTGTGACCACATATATACTTATATGTATACATATATATACATATATACATATATATATATATATATATATATATATATATATATATATATATATATATATATATATATATATATACACTTCTCATTTCCCTAGAAAAATCTCTAAAGCTGTAAGTTATGGACTAATTGCTAAGTGCGTTGCTAGAGAGATTGGTGGTTCTTTATATTAGTGAAAACATAGGTGTAGGTAGAAAAAAATTAACTATAAAAAAGCAGAAGTAGTAAATAGCTCATATACAAAACTAACTAGTATTGCCTTTAAAAAACTACATTTTTGTAAGTTTTCCATTCTCCTGTTACTTTCTTAACTTAGGTCTATGTTGACAGGTTTTCCTGATGGCTTGAAATGTTTAACCGCACGAACTCAAGTATATTGTGGTAAATGTCCCAGACTCTACTTTCTTATCATCCTAACCATTTCTCTCCTTCCTGAAAAGCCCAGACATTTGCTTCCCCATGCTGTCCCATGACATTACTCAAACTCTTCTTTGTCTCTTCCTGCTACCTGAAAAAATTTTGAAAGATATACCTTTCTGACCTTGAACTTCTTGAGTACTGGAGGGCTTGAGTCAGCAGAAATCCATGCTCAAAAGACTATTGGATGATCTGTTGGTGGACAAAAGCACAATCAAGTCAAGCCAGTGCTTGCCAGACTGGGTAGTGGAGAGATATATTGAATGAGTTTTGGATCTGGTTATTTTGGAGGTAGACGAAAGGTGAAGTTGTTAAAATTCAAAAAACATTTATTAAGCATCAATTATAGGCAAGGTGCTATGATGGATGTTGGAAATTCAAAGTCAGACATGAAAGTATCTTTGCCTTTAAAAAGCTTAAGTTCTACTAAAATCTAAGTGAATCTAAATTAAGATCAAGGGTTCTTAAAGTGAGGTCTATGGATAGATTTCAGGGAGGTCTATGAGCTTTGATAAGAAGAGAAATAGACATTCATTTTTCATGACCTCTAACTGAAATTTAGCATTTCCTTCAATTAATGATGTGGACAACAAAATATATTCTGAGAAAAGGTCCATAGTTTTCATCAGACTAAGAGGTTGTTGTTCAGGACTATGCACAAAAAGGATAAGTATATCTGCTTCAGTAGGATTAAGCTGAAGGGAGAGATTAAGGAGGTAAAACTGTCAAGTAGGTCAAGGAATCAGGGAAGGCTCCACAGAGGATTTGGTTTCTGAACTGAGCTTTAAAGGAAAGCAAGAATTCCAAATTCCATTTTAGACAAGGGAAAAGAAAATCTATATCTGTAGGAAAGGATATGAAAAGGAAACCCAATCTATGGTATGATGAGAAAGACAAAGTAGGTTTAATAAGTGAAGCAAGAGGGAAGGAGCTGGAAGGGGTAGAAGAGTTGTACATAGGTAGGGTATATTGCAGGTGACAGGGCCATAGCAGGAAGGTGTTAATGATACATCTTCCTAATGATGCATAACCTTCTGCCCCCAGGAATTCCTGTGAATAACCCTCCAATAGTAGCTGCTATGTAATCCCCCCAGAGTCCATCCAGTCTCTTGGGGAAAAATATAAAGTTTGTCCCTTCTGTCTCTGTACCCTAACATGCCTACAACATTTGAACCTTCAGTATAAGCCTCCTGGATAGAAATATTGTGATTTCAGGGCTCCTCTCTAACCTTACCCTTATAATCTCTCTTGCCCCCACCCCAGTGATTGAAGTTCATTTAAGAGAAACATATAGATACCTCCTGTGAAGTGCCATCTGTATCTTGATTATCTGTTGGCCCCTACCTTTGATATCAGTTCTTTCCACTCTATTCTGGTACCACATTTACACTTGCTTGTAGGCAGTGCTTAGAGAATGATTTCTCCTCTACAGTTAAGAAGAAACATGTTGAGCCCCACTGCTGCTATCTTATCTCTCCTGTGTTGCTGGATTCAGACCCCATGTGCGTAGTTCATTTGTCTACATTTTCACATTGGTTATAGTCTTTGTCCTCCTAGATTGTGAATTTTCTATCCGCTTCCACCTCTGATTGTTCAAGCCCATCTAGAGATCTCCCAGGGTCAGTAGCTCCCAGGGCTAGTTACTCACCCTTAATCCATATTGCATTGCCTCAGATAGCAGGTGTCTACTTAAATATTTTGCACTGAGCTTTAAAGGAAGAAAGAGATTTAGAAAATCCAGGTTTTTTTCTAGGACCTGAAGATACAGACAAATGAAAAGTCTTTGCCCTTAAGGCAATTAATTTCTACAGAGAGATACAACTCATAAGCAGATAAATGAATATAGAATTGTTTGGGGAAGAATGACATCTCTGACCACTCAGGAATTGAGAGAGTCTAGTTATAGGAGGTGGCACCATGTAGGAAGCTAAGGATTCTGAGAGGAGGAGGTGAGAAGGAAGTGTATGTCAGGCATGAAGAATATTCTGTGCAAAATCAAGGAGGTGGGAGATGAAATGTTGAGTTTCGGGAATGGCTAGTGGTCCACTTAGGGTAGAATTGTAGGAGGGCATATGAAGGGGAGAAGGGAGAAATAAGTTTCAATTTAAGCACTGGTCTGGCTATGTCATTGTGCTATTCGATAAATTGCAGGAATTATTGCCTTTATGATAAAATAGGAACTCCTCTGGCTTTTCAAACCTTTCACAACCTGGCCCCAACTTGCCTTCCTAACTTCAGTATACACTATTCTCCTACCTGAACTTTGCATTAGGCAAATTATATTTCTTGTTCTTCCTCCCACCGGGCGAATTAGTGCCAGTGCCTTTGCGCTGACGTGGGTGGAATGTCCTCCCTCAACACCCCTGTCTGCCTTCAAGATTCTCCTTGAATTCTACCTTCCACAAGAAACTTTCCTGACCTTAGCTGCTCATGCTTTCCCTCCTTGAACTGATTTGTATTTAGTTTTTTGTTTGTTCTATATTTACCTATTTGTGTACATGCTGCCTACCTCAATAAAGTGTCAATTCCTTGAGAGCAACAACACCGTGACTTGCCCATAGCAAGTGCTTAATAAAACCTTGTAGATTGATTAATTGATTAAAAATTTGACTAGGTCTGAAGCACGACTTTAAATGTCAAGCTGAGGAGTCAGTATGGTTGTGGCTGTTGTTTTCCCTAGAAGTAATAGGGAGATAATAAACGTTTTCAAACAAGGGAATGAAATGTTTTTTCATGCATTTTGGAATATCATTTTGGCAGCTAGAAGGAGTCATGATTGACAAATGGAGAAAGTAAAAGCCAGTTAAACTATCAGGAGGCTAATGCAAAAGGGAACATTAGAGGTGATGATTCCTCCGGTGAAGGTAATGAGCATGTAAGTGGAGAAAAGGCCATCGTTGCAAAGATGTAGGAGGTAGATTTGAGAAAACGTGGAAATTGATGGGACATGGGTGGGAAGGAGAGTGAAGACTTGAGTTGACTCCAAGGTGGTGAAGGTGGATGACTGGGAGGATAGTGGAGATCTCATATAAACAGACAAATGTAGAGGCCCATGGTTCTGGAGGTAAGGGTGCTAGATTTGGAGCAAGAGGACCTGGGTTCAAATTCTGACTCCACAATTGTCACCTATGTGATCTTGGGCAAGACATAACCTTTGAGCTTCAGTCTTCTCATATGTAAAATGAGTAGATTGGCTCTAAATCTATACTACTTGAAACTTTTATGTTCTTTGAACAACTCGCTGCTGCCTTCCCCACTCCCTAAACTCAGGAAGAGTTATTTAGAGAAGTCTTTATAGGCCTATCCTCCTCCCCTCTGACAGGCTTTCACCATTCTGCGAAGCAATCTCTCCCATTTTTCAAGCAGTGCTGATAGGCAGTTAGGCTTTGTGCACAGAGTGGTGGGCATGTGATTAAGGACACCAGAGTTCAAATTCAGCCTCTGATTCTTAGTAGCTGTATGACCCTGGGCAAGTCACTTAACATTTGTTTATCTCTTTTTCCTCAACTGTAAAATGGGAATACTAAATATCACCTGTCTCCTAAAGTTGTGAGGAAATGAGACAATATCTGTAAAGCATTTATCCTGGCACATAACACACAACAAATGTTTGTTCCCTCTTTCTCTCTAAGCCCAATCCTGTGTCTTCCACAAAACAAAAATAAATGCTTTCCTTGGTTGATAAGAGACCTGAAAGCTTTCCTCTGCCTAAGCTCATCTCTGCAGGAAATGCTTATGATTACTTCCTTCACCTTCTTCTTTCTCCCCTCTCCCCTAAATAATAATAACTATCATTTAGACAGCACTTAGCATACATGACCTCCTTTAATCCTGACAAGTGTATTATTGTCCCAATTTTGCAAATGGGGAAACTAAGGCTGAGAGCTGTTAAGTGACCTGCCCAGGATCACACTGGTCCTGTGTATGAGGCAAGATTCAACCCTAACATCACTTAGTACATTGTCCAATTCTCCATTCTGTTCCTATGCATCTCTTCTTGTCATGAACTTAAGATAATTGCTTTTATTATATATTTATTCACTTTCATTCTCTTTTTCTATGGCCCCTGTAGAGATTTAGACAAATCTCTGTCAGAATTCACTGGATTATAGATTTAGAGGTGTAATGGAAGCCACGTAGTTCATTTAGAGAGCTGGAATTCATGTACTCCAAGTCCTCATTTTAGGAATGAAGAAAGTAGGAAAGGAATGAGGCCTGGGAAAGTGAATTAATGTACCCAGGGCTTCACAGAGAGTGAAGAAAAGAGAAGAGATTTAAATCCCAGCCTTCTGACCCTAAATCCAGTGTTATCTCCACTGAACCATGACTCTCTGTCTCTATTTCCAGTTTTGGACTGTAAGCACTTAGAAGACAGGGGCCATGTCTTTTTGACTTAGTCTGTCTGTGTCCAAAGACCTTTGATAAGTATCTTTTGACGTAGGGCTAGCTTATATATAAACCCAGGGCTTTGGGCTAAAATATTTCAATGAAGAACCGTCTTTCTCCCTATTTGGCTAGTGCTGTATTTGCTTTCAAGGGTTCACTCCTTTCCTTTGGATCCTTAGATGCATTCTCAGTAGAATACTAATCGGCTGAGCTTTCTGTTCACGGAAAGAATTTCAGCAATGTCTCAGAATGAGGAAGGAGTGTTTCTTCTTACATGGAATGATTACATTGGCCTTTACTGAGAGCAGTTGGGGTATTGCTAATAAAAAACATAGTCTTTTTATGTAGTGCTTTATCTCTGTTGATAATGAGAAAGGGAGCTCAGTTAAAATGGAAACTAAATAAAAACCAGTTGTAGTATTGAGGACAACTCACCCAGCTGTGGGTGTCTCAAGAACTGGCTAAGCCACTAACTTGTTATGTGACCTTGAGTGTTAAATCACTTACTGTTTCACTTTTGACACTTACTAGTTGGGAAACCAAGGCCAGAATTTTTTACCTTGCTGAGCTAAGTTTCTCCATCTGTGAAATAGAAATGATTGTTATGAGACTAAAATGAGATAATATATGCAAAGTATTTTTCAAAGTTAAAGAATTACATATCAGATAGTAGCAATAAAGATAAAAACATTCTCCCATATCCTTGAGAATTCAAGAAACAATCTGTGTTGAAAGTAGAGAACTATTGCTTACAGAACTGTTGCCAATGATGATATATAACTGTTCCATGCCAATAGAGAAAACTTTCTCATCACTCCACCCCAAACAGGAATCTGTGCCATAGTCCATAAAGTATCAAACAAATAAAGGTAATAGCAGAATAACAACTTATCCCAGGATCATTTCTGTGTGAACTCTATTGAAAAAGATAAGAATAACAAAATTAAAATAATGGATTTTTGGGGGAATCTAGATCTACAATTTCATTGGTGATTTTAGGTGAAGGACATTGCCCCTCCTCCCCAAGATAAACAAGTATTCAGTAATTTGGAGTCTTAGTTGCTTGGGGCATTAAACAATTAAATGACTTACCTGGATCACAGAGCTAGTATGTGTCTGAAGTCCTTAAACAAAAATCTTCTGACTCCAAGGCCTGCTCTCAATTTTCTCCTCCATGCTGCTCTCTCTATCTGTTTTCTCATTAATTAAGGGGTTTAGACAAAATATCTATGACACTGTCTTTTATTGCAGAGATGTTAATAAAAGAGGGTAACTGAATTATTTGAGAGGAAAATCAGAAAATGTGTGCTACTCAACGTGTTACTATGGGCCAGCTTCCATTAAAGGGCCTAAGAGTCTCAGGTATTTAGCATCCAAACACTTGCCTTAGACTGCTGGAGCTGTCTCCAGCCTGGCTTTTTACACCTATGGTCCAGGTGAGCAACTCTTATAAGGAAAGAAAACCTCTGCAGGCATCCCAGACCATGTTTCTTGAGTAGCCAGAGCTACTGAACACCCAGAAAAGAAAGATCTCACCAAAGACATTGGCACATCAAATAACTAAACATCAAAAATAAATATGGTTTTACTATTAGAAATGACTAAAAAAAGCATTCCCCACTGCCTTGCTACATAATCCCAATGACCACAAAATCTTTTCAACTGAGTTGCAGCTTAAATCTCCTATAAGTGTCTCCAATGTTGTAAGACAGTTTGAAGTAAGCTTTAAAATTAAAGTGGAGGCAGAATCAAGATAACAGAGTAGAAGCAGGTCTCTCCTCCAAACCCCTCACAAAGCCTTTAAAAATGACTCTAAACAAATTTTAGAGCAGTAAAAGGCACAAATTGACAGATTGAAGCAAATTTCCAGCCCATGATAATCTGGAAAGCAACGGGAGAGATCTATCACACCAGACTGAGAGCAGCAGATGCTGTGGATTCCTGACTTCTCCACCCACCAATGGTAAAGACAGCTTTAAAGGTTAGTGGGAAGGGTCTCTCATAAGACAGAGAGGGGAGCATTGTGCTTTCCCAGCCCTCTTCAGACAGAGAGGGGAGCATTGTGCTTTCCCAGCCCTACCTTCACCTCCAACTCCAGTCCAAACCTCTGCCCTAGCCCTAGCCCTTATGCAGCTTCAGCCACTGCTGAAAAAGAGACTGCTCTGGAACCCTCCACTTAACACAGATAAAAACTCAAGTAATTGCCTGGGAAAGGATAATATTTTAAAAATAGAGTGTTGAGAAGGATGTACTGGGAGAAAGAGAAAGGGAGAGGTAGAATTTAGTAAATCATTTCACATAAAAAAAGGCAAGAAAAAGCTTTTATAATGGAGGGGAAGAAGGGTATGGTGAGATGGAATAAGTGAACCTTCCTTTCATTGGATTTGACTTCAGGAGGGAATGACATATACACTCAACTGGGTATGGAAGTTTATCTTACCCTACAGCAAAGCAGGACAGAAGGAGATAAGAGAGGATGGATAAAAGAAGGGATTGCAGATTGAGGGAAGGGCTAATCAGAAACAAACACTTTGGTAGAGTGACAGGTCTAAGGAGAGAACTGAATAAATGGAGGGCAGGACATAATAGAGGGAAATATAGTTAGTCTTTCACAACATAACTGTTATGGAGGTGTATTCCATGACCACACATGTATAACTTTTACCAAATTGCTTACCTTCTCAATGAGGGTTGGTGGGGATGGGGGTGGGAGGGAATGTGGAACTCAGAGCTTTAAAAATGAATGTTAGAATTTGTTTTTACATGCAACTGGGAAATAAGATATATAAGCAATGCAGTATATAAATCTATCTTACCCTACAGGAAAATATAAGGGAAGGGGATAAAGGGATATGTGGGGGGATGATAGAAGGGAGGGCAGATTGGATGAAAAGGCAATCAGAAAAGATGCTGTCCTGGTTAGGGAGGAAATGGGGAAAAATTTGAAATTCAAAATTTTGTGAAAGTGAATGTTGAAAACTGAAAATAAATAAATTTATATGAAAAAAATTAAAGTAAGCTTAAACTGCACTAAGACATTTGGTATGTCCTGTATGTCTTGTTTCCCTCATTAGAATGAAAACACATTGAAAGCAAGGGTTGACTTGATTTTCCATTTGCATTCCCATTTGTATTCCCAGTATTTCCACAGTGCTTTAGAAATAGTAAGCACATAATAAATTGTTTTCATTTATTCAATGGTTATCCTGTTAATAAATGGTCTAGGAGCATTGTCTGTGGAGGTTTTTTCTGTTCTTAAATTTCCTAATATTCTCTACAAAGGATGTGGTTAGTTCATTCTGTCTGGGAAAGAAAGTGTCATCTGTCTGCTTGGGAAGAGAGTAACTTCTGACTGGTTTCTGGCTGTGCATTGCTCATCAGAGAGATAGCCTAATAAGACCTCTCTCCACAGCCTAGATCTTTGTCATATGATTCAGCCTGGGAGTGAGGGGCTGAAGTAGGCTTTTCTCTTGGGTCAGTACAGCAGGAGAGAAAACTTTCTATGGCAATCACCAGAGTGCTTAAGTATTGTAGAGGTTCTGAAATTTCACAACAGAAGTACTGAGATTGCTCTTTTTCTTCCTTCTCTTTCCTCTAGTATTTAGAAGTGACCTTCAGAAAGCCATTGGGGATCCTATCCCGTGACAATTCAGATTTTGTTCCTTACCAATACTTAGTCCATCTACCTAAGAAGATGCAGCTGCTAACTTTCTGAGTCCAGAGAGTTAATCATTTGCTGCTTCAGGCTATTCGGGGTGGTGGGAAGATTCTGTTTTCCTGAGCCCTGTAATGATAACTAGCATGATAGGAAAAGGGCTTTGACATTGAGCTCATGTTATCCTTTTCAGGGACCCTGTTCTTGCATCTAAAGACTCGGTTTATTTTTCAGCTTCTTCCTTCACTGGAAAGAACTCTGCCTTATCAGAAGACTCTTAGTATCGCAGTGCTTTAAATATATATTGATGATGAGCTACTTTTTTTTATTCCATTTCTACTTCTTTTTATTCTACATTAACTTGGTGATTATTTGGTCTAAATGTATAAGGCATATACTTTTAGCAATTGGATTAGTACAGATTTGAATCTGTAGATGAATTTGGATATCACCATTTTTACTATATTGGAATGTTGAGTGTGTCTACAATTTCTTAAATCTTTATTTTTAAAAAAATAAATTATATTTACATAATTCTGTGTGGTCTTATTAGATTGTTTCCTGGATATTATATATTTCACAGTTTTTTTGCGGGGGAGGGCTTTGTGGCATTCTGGTTGGAGAAATGGCTTTGGAATCAGGAAGATCTGTGTTCACCTTTTGCCTCCAGTACACATTTACTGTGTGATTATGGTTTAAGTCCCTTAGTGTTCTAGGTAACTGTCTGAGAACATGTTGCAGAGAATGTGATGCTCTGTTTTGGTAGAGGTACTTTTCTGATCAGGGAGTTCCTTATTCCACTGAGGTCATAGCTATCATTTCCTGTCTCATTTTAAATAAAACTTTTTTCTATTTTCTTCTATCTATATTTTGTTGGTAATATAAAGAAATGCTAATGCTTTTTCAGGATTCATTTTCTGCCTTTTCACTTTTCTACAGCTATTGTCTCATTTTTTGATTAATTCTATAGGGTTAGAAAAGTAAGTTATCATGTTGACCCAAGCATTTCAGATACTATTGGTAAATGATAGTTGAGATCACAGACATCCTTAAATCTGGCCCTCTGATTTTTGAAGGCAAACTTCCAGTGATTATAACAAATGGTATTACTTCTTGGTTATAGATAAATGCTCTAAATTATATTAAGGAAAAGTACCATTATTCCTATTTATTTTTAAGAGTAATTCATGCTGTATTTAATTAAAGGATTTTTCTGTATCTACTGATGCATTCAATATATCACTATTATATGACTGGGACAGTGAATGGAGTGTTGTACCTGATCTGGGATGAGCTGGTTTCAAATAGTATCTAAGATAATTTCTATGTGTGTTATCAGAGGCAAATCATTTAACCTTTCTGAGACTCATTTTCTTTTCTATAAAATAGGGGTCATACTTATAATATGCCTTTCACAAGGCTATTCTGGGGAAGGTGATTTTCAAACATTCATGAGAGCCTTCAAACATGGATGAAAACATGTATCATTAATATATTGTCACGATTATATTAGTTTGTTATGAATAATGTGGTGGATAAAAAGCTGGCTTCTGAGTCAGGATGACTGAATCAGGAAGACTGATGCGTTCATTCTTATGTGTGATACCTGTTGTTTGTGAGGTAAGTCATTTCATTTCTAAATGTTCTAGGCAACCATATAAGACTATGAGTTACATGAAAGTGGAAGGTGCATTGGTAAAAGGAGGTTCCTCATCCAGGAGATGTGTATCCCTGTGATTTTTATGCCAAACAATTTTCTCATGCTTGACCAGTTAAAATTCTGGTATAAATATTACTTGATCATAATGGATGTTCTTATTTTATTTTGTTTATTTCTTTATTTTATTTTAAGTTTTCATCATTCGTTTCCACAAAATTTTGAGTTCCAAATTTTCTCCCCATCTCTCTCCTTCCCCAAAATATCTTGCATTATAATTGCCCCTTCCATCAATGTGCTCTCCCTTCTAACATCACTCCCTTCCCTTATCCCCATCTTCTCTCTTGTCCTGTAGGGCTAGATAAATTTCTATACCCCATAACCTGTATTTCTTATTTCCAGTTGTATGCAAAAAACAGTTCTCAACCTTTGTTCCTAAAACTTTGAGTTCCAACTTCTCTTCCTTCCTCCCTTCCCACCCATTCCCACTGAGAAGGCAAGCAATTCAATATAGGTTATATATGGGTAGTTTTGCAAATGACTTCCATAATAGTCATGTTGTGTAAGACTAACTATATTTCCCTCTATACTATGCAGCCCCCCATTTCTTCTATTCTCTCTTTTGACGTCCCTCCCCAGGAGTGTTTACTTCTAATTGCTCCCTTTTCCCATTTACCCTCCCTTCCATCATACGCCCCACCCTGCTTATCCCCTTCTCCCCTACTTTCTTTCCTTCAGTGAAAGATAGATTTTCATACCAAATTGAGTGTGCATGTTATTTCTTCCTTGAGCAAAATGTTATGAGAGTAAGCTTCACTCTTTCCCTCTCACCTCCCCACTTTTCCCCTCCATTGGAAAAGCTTTTTCTTGCCTCTTCTATGAGAGATAATTTGCCCCACTCCATTTCTCCCTTTCTCTTCCCAATATATTCCTCTCTCACCCCTTAATTTTATTTTTTTAGATATGATCCCTTCCTATTCAACTCACCCTGTGCACTCTCTCTCTCTCTCTCTCTCTCTCTCTGTTTCTCTCTCTCTCTCTCTCTCTCTCTCTCTCTCTCTCTCTCTCTATATATATATATATATATATATATATATATATATATATATGGGGGGGGGTGGGTGACTGTGTGTGTGTTGTGCATAATCTCTCCCACTACCCAGATACTGAGAAAAGTTTAGAGAGTTGCAAATATTATCTTTTTCATGTAGGAATAGAAACAGTTCAACTTCAGTAAGTCCCTTGTGATTTGTCTTTCCTGTTTACCTTTTCCTGCTTCTCGATTCTTGTGCTTGACAGTCAAATTTTCTTTTCAGTTCTGGTCTTTTCCTCAAGAATGCTTGAAAGTCCTCTATTTCATTGAATGACCAATTTTTTTCCCGAAGAATTATACTCAGATTTGCTGGGTAGGTGATTCTTGCTTTTAATTCTAGTTCCTTTGACTTCTGGAATATCATATTCCAAGCCCTTTGACCCCTTAATGTAAAAACTGCTAGATCTTGTATTACCATGATTGTATTTCCACAATACTTGAATTGTTTCTTTCTAGGTGCTTGTGATATTTTCTCCTTGACTTGGAAACTCTGGAATTTGGCTACAGTATTCCTAGGAGTTTTATTTTTTTTAGATCTCTTTCAGGAGGTGATTGGGGGATTCTTTCAACATTGATTTTGCCCTCTGGTTCTAGAATATCAGGGCAGTTTTCCTTGATAATTTTATGAAAGATGATTCCTAGACTCTTTTTTTGATTATGGCTTTCAGGTAGTCCCATAATCTTAAAATTGTCTCTCCTGGATCTATTTTCCAGATCATTTGTTTTTCCAATGAGCTATTTCACATTATTTCTTCCATCTTTTCATTCTTTTGGTTTTATTTTGTAATTTCTTGGTTTCTCATAAAATCATTAGCTTCCATCTGTTCCATTCCAGTTTTTAAAGAACTATTTTGTTCAGTGAGCTTTTGAACCACCTTTTCTATATGGTTAGTTCTGATTTTTAAAGCATTCTTCTCCTCATTGACTTTTTGGACCTCTGTTGCCAATTGAGTTAGCCTATCTTTAAAGGTGTTATTTTTTTCAGGAGTTTTTTGGATCTCCTTTAGCAAGCTGTTGACCCTCTTTTCATGATTTTCTAGCATTGCTCTCATTTCTCTTCCCAATTTTTCCTCCACCTCTCTTACTTGATTTTCAAAACCCTTTTTGAGCTCTTGCATAGCCTAGGACTATTGCTCATTTATTCTGGAGGTTTTTTATGCAGAAGCCTTGACTTTTATGTCTTCTCCCAATGGTAAACATTGTTCTTCCTCATGGGAAAGAATGGAAGAGAATACTTGTTCGCCAAGAAAGCAATCTTGTATAGTCTTATTTTTTTTCCCCATTTTTGGACATTTTCCCAATCAGTTACTTGACTTTTGAGTCCTTTGTCAAGAGTATGGTATACTCTGGGTACCTGTAAATTCTCAGTTGCTCCAAAGTGACACAATCAAGGGAGAGGAGTTTACCCACCTTGGTCTGAGTAGTGACTGATATTCAGATCAGCTGTTCAATTCCCCCAGGGGCTTTAGGTGGGGCTGTCACTCAAGACCGAGGTTCCAATAAGCTGCTCAATTCCCCCAGGGACTTTAAACTGAGGCTCCAACAATGCCTGCTATGGTCACCACTACCAGGGCAGCCACAGCCTATGGCTGCCTGCTGCCACCTGGGGCTGGGATTGGGGAGGATCCTGCTCCCTTGTCACAGAAGTGAAAAAACCCTCTCACTGACCTTTGAAGCTATCTTTTGTGCCTGTGGATTGAGGGATCTGTGAACCTCCACTGCTGGTGGACATTCTACCCCTATGGCCTGATGTAACCTTGGTCTTCCAGGCACAGCATGGCCAAGGTTGTGCTGCACTCAGCTCCATGTCCAGTCCAACAGACCTTTCCTGTCAGCTTTCCAGGTCACCCTGGGCTGGAAATCTTTTCCACTTCATTTTTCTGTGACTTCTGCTGCTCTAGAATTTGTTGAGAGTCTTTCTTTACAGACACTTTATGGGCTGTAGGGGAAGAGCTAGAGTATGTGTCTTTCTGCTCTACCATCTTGCTCCATATAATGAATATTCTATTAGATGTTTACTTAAAGACCTTTTTCTATAAGTATTTGCTTTATATTAGAATTTACTAGCCATAATGAGTAATAGTTTTTTTCTCTACTCTGTCTTTCCCTCATTTGGCTATTTAGGCCATATTTGCCTCACTCAAGGAGTATAATAAATTGCCATTTTCTGCTTTTAAGAACAACTTACATGGCATATGGGTTATTTGTTCTTTAAAAATTGGTAGTTTCCCTTCTCCCCCTGTGGGTGTTCATTTGTGGATTTTCACTTTGTACACATTTTTATTTCTGTCATATAAATATATGTTACATGTAACATATATTTATATAAAACATGTAATATATAGCATATATTTATATGTATTTATATATGCATGTATAAATATATCTAACATATATTTATATGTATTTATATATGTTATGTAAGTATACATAACACATAACATGTATTTATATGACAGAAATGAAAATGTATACAAAATGAAAATCCACAAATGAATATTTTCATTTCTGTCATGAAATATAAGTATATGTAAAATGTATATGTTATCTCTATATATTTGTATGACAGAAATGAAATTGTATGTATATATGTACAATTAGATGTACTAATCTCTAAGAAATGCTTTATTCATTTTTCATTTATTATTAATTTCCATTCTCATATTTATTTCATGATAATTTTAATTTTTCTGTCACTTAAAAAACTTTTTTGTTGTCCAATAGTATTTTTTAATTTCAATTCAATTCAATTATGTGCAGCAGTATTTTTATTTCGATTCTTATAAATCCTTTGCTTTTCACATTTTAAAAAATTATTTTGAGATTATTATTATTTTTTTGGTATCATCACTGTTCATTCTCTTTTGTTAATAAATCTTCAGAAATACATATTTACGTCGAAGTGAGTCAGCATGGTGCACTGGATAGAGAGCTGTCTTCAGAGTCAGGAAGACCAAGGTTCTAGGCCTTTCCCTGATATATACTAGCTATGTGATCTTCCCTGAGAAAGCAATTTAACTCTCAGTACTTTAGGACAGTGGTCTCCAAAGTTTTCGAGGGCTCTATAAAAAATACAAAACTTTTGAGCATGTACCTGAGTATGTAATTATTTATCATTTAAATGCATGCATGATTATACTAATGATTACATACATTATAGAATGTATACAAAAATATAAATTTAAAAAGAATGAACTAAAAGTAAAATAACATTTAATTCTAGAGTTAGCAGTGAAGCACTGCAGTTTATTGAGTAGGAGAGTGTTCTGGTCAAACCAATGTATAGGAAAATCACCGTGGTATTGTGTGAATATGCACAATTTTATAACTTCTTAACCTGGGATCTGAATATTGTTTTGGTTGATTTTGAAGAGCTGTTTTTTTTTCTATCTTTCTTTTTCATTTTCTTTTAAAAGAGATGATTCTCCATGTAGAAGGAAGGAGATATATTAGAAAAAGAAGATAACTTAAAGACAAAAGATTCCAAATCAAAATATTACAAAAGACACATTTTCTTAAAAGCCAATCTTTTAAAGAAATAAAAACAAAGTTTTTAAAAAGAAAAAAAAAAACAAAGTATCCACAAATCCCTGAAAAAAGCTATTCAAATTATTAATTATCAGGGAAATGTAAGTTAAAACATCTGTCAGCTATCGTATCACACAAGAAGCTAACAAAGTCGATAACAAATGAGAAAAGTCAGAACTGGAGGAGCTAGGGGGAAATAAGCCTACAAATTCATTTCTAGTGAAACTGCAATTTGATCCAACCACTGTGGAAAACAATTGAAAATTAAATAAGAAATTTTTAAAAATATCTTTGATCCAGATATTACACTACAGGATTTATACCCGAAAGAGGTTACTGACAGCAAGAAAAGATCCACATGTTCATGAATACTCATAACAACCTTTAATTATGATAGCATAAAGCTGGAAGCAAACTTGGTACCCAAAGGTTAAAGATCAGCTAAACAAACTAGATATGAATGTAATGGAATACTGCTGCAATATAAGCAAGAATGAATGTGGAAATTCCAAAGAAATATGGGAAGATTTATATGGAGTGATACAGTGCAGGGGGAAAAAAGCCAAATTCCAAAGAACAATACATGTGATGATCTTAACACTAAGGATTAAGTCAACCCTAAGAAGTACCATAATCAGAAATATGAAATTGAGTAATATGCTATCAGAGTTGACAAATCTTTCTTTTCTGTTAAGAGTGGATAAAATATAAAAGGGGACAGTAACCTGTACTTCCAGGCAATAATCACTGTTATTAGGCAGTTTTGCTTAAGGGGACACATTTAGATTGGGGTTTGTGGAATGGAAGTTGTTGGTTTTGTTTTGGGGAATTGTCTTCAACACCGAAGCAAAATATGTTGATAGAAGAGAGTTCAGGAACAAACAAGCAAGAAGACTTTCAGTGGAATCAGTGGAATTTAGACTTAAAGCAATCTTTATGAAATAAAGTTTCATATACAATTACTTGGTATATGTAAATGTTCCAATTTGTTGGTATTTGTCAAATTTAGAAAAACATAAAAATTTTAAAATATAAATATAAAATATATAAATATAAAATATAAATGTTTGTAAGAGAGTGGGTGAATCATCAATAAAATCAATCTCATCCCTACTTCCATCACTTAATAATTATTGTAATATATTATATATAGTATCCTCCCTCACAGAAGAAGCCACTAGGGAGTTCACAAAACCCTGAGTCACCTGTCAGAGTGAGAATTGAAATAAAGGTCTAAAGTTGCCATTTCTCACTTAATGTAATTTGAATATAAACTATCTATAAATGCCCCAGTATTATTCCCTTTCCCCATTAGCATAAATCTCTACCAGTTCCCTAGATCTGGGTTCCTTGCTCCATTTGCCTGATTTTTAATCTTGATAAACCTAGGCTTTGTTTTATTGGGTTTATAACACCCCTCCATCCCCCACCTCCTCAGGCTTTTCTGCATTGGGAGAGAGTGCCTCATTCCAGCTCCAGCTCCAGAAGGAAGGCTAATTTCTCCTAGAGTACCCAGTTCTACCTAGTAGACCTGTTTCCATCATTCTCCCTTACTGTCTTTCATTTTCTGTATATTTTATCTTAATAAAATTGACTTGTTTCATTGTGAATCCATATTTCCTTGTACTGGGTTTTTGGTATTCTCAACCTTTCCAAGTCTCTATTAAGACAGTTTCTTAGCTGGGTGACCTATGGGAATGAAGACTTTCACTTAACTTCTATCTTTGGGATGTTGGCCAGGGGCCAAAGGAGAAAGTGGAATGAGAAGACACCAAAAGATTGAAAAAAGATGCCTTCTTCAGACAAAATTTTAGCAAGAAAAAGAAGCCTTGAGCTGCACTAAGTGAACCTCCCTGTGACTACAACTTTTTAAAATGTGGGTCCATAGGTGGGGAAGGAAGAAGGAAGAGAAATTGGAACTCAAAGTTTTAGGAACAAATGTTGAGAATTGTTTTTGTGTACAATTGGGAAATAAGAAATACAGGTTACGGGGTATAGAAATTTATCCAGTCCTATAGGACAAGAAAGAAAATAGGGATAAGGGAAAGGAGGGGTGTTAGAAGGGAGGGCACATTGGTGGAAAGAGTAATCAGAATACAAGGCGTTTTGGGGTGGGGGCAGGGGAGAGATGGGGAGAAAACTTGGAACTCAGAATTTTGTGTAAATGAATGTTGAAAACTTAAAATAAAGAAGTAAAAAAATAAATAATATGTGGGTCCAAAAATGTTTACTGTGTAAAACATTAATGAATTTTCTGTGGATTCTTTTCTTTTTCTGTTAGTTTGTTATCAGGGGAAATAATATCAGAGAAAACAAAAAAAATCTCCCTTTAGGCAACTCCACTCTTGGACTTTGCTGAACTAAGAAGAATCTATACTCCTGGGAACTGGGTGTGGTGTTCATAGGGATAATGCCAACCCAGCTTTGGGGCTTGGGAGAAGTCATTGATGGACAGACAGAGGGAAGCCAGGAGCTACAGAGCTGGGGCCAGCTGTAGATTTCTGGCTCTTCTCCCTGCCTAGGTGATCCATGACAGTAATCAAAGTCTTTATCTTTTCTCTTGAGGTCTTAGACCTCCTCAGAAATCTTGGCTTAACTTCCTTCATTAGCAGATCATTGATAACAGTTCCCCTAAAAGAAATTGGCAAAGCAATATATGAAGCCTTGCCAATCCTTGGACACAGTCAGTTGTCCAGATGTGTTTTCCCCTCCACCCACCCCATGTGGAGATTAGAATTGAAGCAGGGACATTTGTGAAGCCAGGAAATTAATCTGGTTGTTTATTCTTTTGGTTTAGTTTTGTGATTTCTTGGTTTCTCATAAAGTCATTAGCCTCCATCTGTTCCATTCTAATTTTGAAAGAACTATTTTCTTCAGTGAGCTTTTGAACCTCCTTTTCCATTTGGCTAATTCTGCTTTTTAAAGCATTCTTCTCCTCATTGACTTTTTGAACCTCTTTTGCCAATTGAGTGAGCCTATTTTTCAAGGTGTTATTTTCTTCAACATTTTTTTTGGGTCTCCTTTAGCAAGGTGCTGACCTGTTTTTCATGCTTTTCTTGCATCTCTCTCATTTCTCTTCCCATTTTTTCCTCCACCTCTCTCACTTGATTTTCAAAATCCTTTTTGAGCTCTTCCATGGCCTGAGCCAATTGAATACTTATTTTGGATGTTTGGGATACAGAAGCCTTGACTTCCATGTCTTTCCCTGATGGTAAGCATTGTTCTTCCTCATTGGAAAGGATGAGAGGAGATACCTGTTCACCAAGAAAGTAACCTTTTACGGTCTTATTTTTTCCCCTTTTCTGGGAATTTTCCCAGCCAGTTACTTGGCTTCTGAGATTCCTCTCCACATCCACCTTGCCTCCAGATCCACCCAGCTAGTGCTTGGGGTCTGAGATTCAAATGCTACTTCCCAGCCTCAGGGATTTCAGCTGGGGCAGGGCTGCTGTTCAATGTGAGATTAAGATCAGGTGCTCAGGTGGGGGGCAGGGTTGCTATTCAGTGTGAGATTAAGTTCAGCTGCTCAGGTGAGGTCAAGGCCACCTCACAGGGCTCAGTTCCCTCAGGGGGTTTATTCGGAGACCTTCAACAATGGATCCAAGCTCCTGTCTGCTTTGGGAGCCTCTGTCCTCTGCTGCCTCTGCTTCTGCCTCCCAAGGGGGCCTGAGTTATAGAGACACCCTGCTCCCCTATCCACATGGTGAAAAGGCCCTCTCACTGACCTTTAGCACCTGTGGATGGCAGGACCTGCACGGCCGCTGGAGGTTCCATGACTGAAGAGGTTGCATGATGGACCTTTGGTGTCAGTTTTTCAGGGCTCTCTGGAACAGAAATCTCCTCCACTTCATTGTTGTGTGGCTTCCACTGCTGCAGAATTTGTTGGGAGTTCTTCTTTACAGGTATTTTATGGGCTGTGTGTTCAGAGCTAGCATATGTGAATCTTTCTACTCTGCCATCTTGGTTCAATCTGGTTGTTTATAACGAATCTGATATAAGCAATTATCACATCAGCATACCCCTAATGCTAAAATCACCATGAATAGGTGGCAATTATTCAGGTAACATTTACTTAACATTTTTATAGATCTTTCAAGTTTCCAAATTGCTTTCACAGAACTTTGGTTAATTAACAATGAAGAGCAAATTGATCACCAGATCAACTTTGCTTTGACCCCTCTTCCCTTGAATTTGTGAAAGTATTTTCATTTCTCCTTCCTTTCTTCCCTCCTCCCCTTCAGACCCTCAATCCCCAATCAAATTTTAGTATGCATTCAGGACTATTTAGTGGAACATGGGAGAGAGCCCTTAATAGGGTAGTTCCTGGGTCCAGGTGAACTTATTTATATGGCTGAAGTCACCGTCTATTTTCTCCCAGATGCAGAATCTCAATTGGCCTCAGATTAAATAAAATATAGATCAGAGAAATTAAATTCAGAGTCATTTTAAAGACCAACTAGTCTAAACCAGTTAAGATCTAGAGATGAATTTCACATAGTATATATCTTATTAAAATTTTATTACTTGAACTGGGGTTACATGACTTGCCTAAGGTCAAACAGGTAGTAAGTATCTGGACCAGGATTAAGCTCTTGCTTGACAGCTAGGGCTCTTTCCTTTATGCTATTGGAGTCTAATGCAATTTAACTTTGGATAAATTCTGATTACAGAGTTAGTTTTCTCTTATTGTAGTATAGACACTATTGAGAATCCATAGCTTCTGTGTTCAGGTTGAATATCTACAAAACTGTATAAAGAAGCGACATCAGGTAATTGATGGAGTACTTAATTTGGAGTCAGGAAGATATAGGTTTGAAACCTGTATCAGTCACTTCCTACCTTTGTGACCCTGGGTAAGTCACTTAAACTCTAGGGGCCTCAGTTTCCTCATCTCTAGAAGCAATGGCCTACAAGGTCCCTTCCAACTCAGTTTGTGATATTTTCAAAGTGAAAACCATATCAAAGAATGAAGAAAAGGAAAGACCTAATTAAGGCTGCATAAAGAACTTCTTGCATTCTTTACCTGAAGATGAGGAAGTTATTTGAGATACTAATTATGATGCCTGTGATCTTCTGCTTCTGGGTTCTAAAAACTTGGGGGATAACTGTTTATTAGGCTGCTGAAATCCTTGCAGTACATTTAAAAGTGCTTCTGGGCAAATAAAATGTTTCTTGCCTTCACATTTCTCTTTTCATCCTTTATTTTGCCATAGATTTTTTCCCTCTTTCTTCCATGTATTGAATGTCTTAGGAGAACTGTGACCTTGGAGGATTCCCTCCCACTCCAGCTCCATTTTGGCAAAGAGGAAGTGAGCATCTGCTTAGGCAGCTGCTGACACTAATGTCAGGAGCCAAGAATAAAACACTTGCTTGGCTTTCTCAGAGGCCTACTCAGAAATATCTTTTTCATGATAGAGTGAGGAGTTCATGGACCAAACACCATAACAAAAGTGTCTTGGGGCTTAAAACAGCACTAGGAAACATAGTCCTGTTTTCTGGAGTTAGGCTCCTCCAAGGAATTTGTAGTTGATTAGTGATTTGGCTTTGAGATTTCTGCAGTTTTCTCTCCCCTTCTTGGGGTTGGTGAGGCTGAAAAAGAAAATGATCAGTTAGCACTGGTGTCAAAAGAGATCATGTAAAATCTCAATACTGGGACAGGCATCTTGTCTTGGTTGTGTTTACATTCCCCCCCCACACCCCCACCCAGGAAACAAATCATGAAGAGATGCTTTTTTTTGGAGAGGAATGGAGTGGAAGAAGTTCTAATTTTTATTAGGAACCTAGAGATAGAAGAGATAGCTTCAGGTCCTTGATTGTTGTAGTTCCTAGTAGGAAGACAGGAGGTTGTGGTTGCTGCCAGATGGAGCTCAGTGAACATCTGGGACTCAAACAACCAGGTCAATATCTTATCACTCCCTGGATTCTTCTACCCCAGGACCATTGCCAAGGCAAAGTTCTTGGGATCATCTCTCTTCCTCTTCTGCTTTGTCCTTACCACTTCCTCTCCCCCTTACCACTGCATTACCCTTTTGGGACTTCTCTACTTGAAGCAGTCATCAATAGTTACCTTAGAATGATTTATTTTGAGTCTTGAAAGGATCCACAATCTCTTGCACCTACTCAGATTCTTAGTCTTCATGGTTTTCTCAACCTCTGTGATTCTTATTCGCAGTGTTTTCTCTGTAATTTCCCAGGAGGATATACTCAACAGCTGGAGGCATTTTTTCTTGCTTGTTAGGATGCTAAAACTTAATCTAAATACTTTTAACATTTCTATAATTTGATCTTTGAAGATATACCACTAAGATATATCACCACATCAGTCTGCCTTAGAAGACAAGTCTCCTTGAGTTGCTGTGACTGGATTCACCCAACAAACATTTGTTAAGTAACTACTAAATACCAGGCACGGGGTTAAGTAAGGGAATAGAAAGACAAAAGTGGTCAACCATATGGTGATGAGTTTCAATTTTAGGAAGATTGGTTCTTTAATCACAGAAACAGTTCACAGATAGGCAACCCCCCAGATGATTGGTTCTGATTCCATCTCCGCCCCCTCTCAACCATTATTCAAGGAAGCAATCCCTGTGGAAATGGAGCCTGACAGCTTCCTCTGCAGGTGTTATAGTTCCTGCCTCTTCAGAGCCACACCTATTGAAGACCACAATGACAGAGTTCTCCTCATCAAAATAGTTCACTACCAGAAGCAGATATGAATTTCATTGAAGATGCATTGCCATTCATTTTGTCCCTGTACCCTAAGGACTCTTAAACCTTTCTACCTAAATTATAATTGAAACTTCACAAACTATAACCTTCCGTTAATATCTTCTTCTATTAAAATATAAACTCCTCAATGACAGAGACCATCTTGCTTTATTTGTGTCCCCAGAGCTTAGCTCAGTGCTTTGCATATGGTATTTAATAAATATTTTTGATTCATTGATTCATTCAGTATGCTAGGAATACACACTGAGATTTGTCCTGGGAGAATCCTATTCACGAGTTATCACACATATACACAGACACACAAAGACACAGTGACATACATGCATGAAGTTCTCTCTTATAGGGCTCCCAATTCAATATTTCAAAACTTCAAGAATCTATAATTTACAAGTGTGAGTGTTATTCCTGAGGATGAAGATTGAAATAACTCTGTAACTCAATAGTTGACCTTTGAGAGTTGTGTCCCCCAACATCACTATCTTGTAGTCAAGATGCTTATAAACCCCTCTGGGTTTAACTAGACTGTTTTTCAAAAGCCAGGCATACATACTTCATGATCTGGCCCATTCTCAAAATCTTTGTTCTTTGACAGAACCTGTCAGAATCAATACTCTTGTTTTCAGAGGTGTCCAGAGACCAGTGTCAACTCCACACTAGCTTTAGATACTGGAAGAGAAATTTGTTGAATGGCAAATAATGGGGGGAAGAGGGGAAGTCATTGAGTAACTAATGAGAAAATATTTTTGAAATATCATAGTAAAGATATGTGAGATCAGTCTCTGAACCTATTTCATAATGGTGAGGTTTTCATTCTTTATTGTCATGTCAAAAATAACATGAAAATCTCCTTTTCTGGTTTAGTAGTATTTTTAAAAAGTGATCAAAAAATAAAATAAAACTTCCTGTTAGATAGAAAAAGGCCCTGACCTTAAAGTTTTCAGCACATCACTTCTAATTAATTCATGACTATATATGTTATTTTTCTCCAGTGAGAGACTTTCTTCTTTAAATTGTTTTGTCTTCCTAGAGTTCCTGGAGGTACCTTGAAAATATGGCAAGAAAATAGGTGGCTTACTTCCATTGTATCTCAAAGGATAATGGCATCATAGACTTAGGCTTAGACAAGATCATTTCTTCTAAGACCTTCATTTTACAGATGAGAAAGCTAAGATTCAGAGAGGTTAACTAGGTAAAAGGTCACACTAAAAGTAGTATAGCTGGGACTCATGTATAGATTGTATAATGCCAAATTCAGTGTTCTTTCTAATACACTCCCTACTTTCTTCCTATCTATTTTCACTATAATTACACAAGTTCAGGCCTTCATTGTTTCTTGTTTGGACATTGTAATAACTTATTATTTGGCCTTACATGTAACATCTCCTCCTCTTTGATTTGGCAACACAGCTGCCAAAACAAAATTCCTAAGGCACAGTTCTGAACATGTCACTTTTCACAGATCTACTAATCCCTATTGCCTCTAAGATGAAATGGCAACAACTCAACCTTGCATTTAAGGTCAGTTTACCTTCCTAGAGAGATTTCATACTACTTGTTTTATGGATTTGAATTCTAGCCAAACTGACCTACAAGCTGTCCTGTGAAATTAACCTTCCATCTTTTGCTTCTGGGCTTTGACTCCAATATCTGAAATATTCTTCTCCCTCTCCACCTCTCAGACGCTCACATATTCCTTCAAGATTCATGACCCTCTTCCTCTGTGAAACATTCTCCATCCTCCAGTCATTAGTGCTATTTGTCTTCAAATGTCTTTTTATTCATTTGTTTGTGTAGGATTCCAGATTTACAACTGGATCAGATCAGAGAAAATATCTGCTTCATTACATTCATTTTATAAAGAGGAAATTGAAGCCCAGGTAGATGAAATGTTGATATTGTTGGTTGGTTATTGTCCTTTGTCTTTGAAGAGGACCAAAATGACATCACCATTGTAAAGTGAAATTTCAGTGCGTCCGACTATGGCTGATCAGACCAATATGAGCTTGGAATGCTCTACCACAGATTGGGCACAGATAGTCCATGTGAGTATGTGGGGCGGATATCCCAAATTTGTGCATCCTCAATTCTGCTTTGTTCATGGAGCACAGTACCCTTTCTGATGTGGCCATGCCATGCTGAGCAATCCTGTCCCAGTGTCTCCCATGTTGCACAGTCAAATCCAAAGTTCTTGAGAGAGACCTTGAGAGTGTCCTTGTATTGTTTCTTCTGGCCATGATGTAATCTCTTGCCCCATGCAATTTCTCCATAAAATAGTCTTTTTAGTAAGCATGCATTTTGCATTCGAACAATGTGGCCAGTCCATTGGAGTTGCACTCTTTGAAGCACAGTTTGAATACTCGGAGGTTCAGCTAGAGCAAAGATTTCAGGGCCTGGTACCTATCCTTCCAGGTGATCCTCAGAATCTTCCTAAGATAGTTCAAGTGGAAATGATTCAGTTTCCTGGCATGGCACTGGTAGACTGCCCATGTTTCACAAGCATATAACAATGAGGTCAGCACAACAGCTCTGTAGACCTTCAGTTTGGTAGTCAATCTCATACCTCTTCTCTCTCAAACCTTTCTTCCAAAACACTGAGCTAGGTCTGGCAATGAGTGCATCAACTTCATTGTCAATGTGTACGTCCCTGGAAAGTACAGTACCAATGTAATCGGAGAAGTTCATCGATATTGTATGTCAATTTCATGATAGCATGTTTACCCTGGTTCTAGATAATGGACAAAGCTCTTGTGCCTTCCCAGTCACCAATGGAGTGAAATAGGGGTGTGTCCTTGCTCCCATGCTTTTTTCCATGATATTTTCAGTGTACGATTGACAAATGCTTTCAATGAGGATGAACAAGGCATCAAGGTCAACTGCTGTACTGATGGTTAGTTTTCCTTTTTGAAAAGGTTACAAGCCAAGACCAAAGTGAAGGGAGTGTTGGCACATGATTTTATATTTGCAGATGATTGTGTACTCAGTGCAGCCTCTGAAGCTGAGATACAACAAAGTATGGATCATTTCTCTACTGCTAATTTTGGCCTAATAATTAATGCCAAAAAAAAAAAACAAAACACAGGTGCTCCATCAGCCACCACCACACCATCCATATGTGGAACCATCAGTTACAACAGATGGAGAAGTTTTGAACGCTGTAGATAAGTTCACTTACCTTGATTGATATTGTATTCCTCCATTCAAATGTTAGCTCCTTGCAGGCAGGGACCATTTTATCTATTTTTTGTGCCAGAACCTAGCAAAAGTGTCTTTAGACAGTAAGAACTTAATACATGTTTGTTGAAAAATGAAATGAAGTTATCTGTTGGACAAACTGGTAAATCCCTCAAGTCTCCATATCATTATGTTTGCATAAATACACACATTAGAGCACTTAACTATTTCAAGCTAAATTAAATAAACTACGAGAAACAACTTCCTCTAACCCTGAACCTACCTTTTAGATAGTCTTAATTCTTTTTCTTTGATTTGGTTGTGGAATTTGTACCAAGGAAAGCAAGATGTTTTATGATGTGGAAATCCAAATCTATTAGCAATTCCACTGGCACTTGTTAGATATCTACTATGAGCTAGGGAATATGCTAGGTATGAGGAACATAGAAACAAAAATGAAATAGAGTCTAAACTCAAGGGGTCCACATTCTATTCGTGGAAAACAGTATGTCCACAAACAAGTTTAAAACTATATGTAAAGTCAATATTTCAAAAGTTATCTTAAGAGGGAGAAATCACAAAATAGTGTGTGTGTTTGTGTGAGTGTGTGTGTGTGTGTGTGTGTGTGTGTGTGTGTGAGAGAGAGAGAGAGAGAGAGAGAGAGAGAGAGAGAGAGAGAGAGAGAGAGAGAGAGAGAGAGAGAGAGAGAGAATCTTCATGTAGGAGGTAGGGATTCCAAGAAATGTAACTGAAGAGGCTGACCATACTTTCAAATATTTCTACATTGATTTAAACGAGGGTCTAGAAAAAAAACCCTAAGCATAGCACTTTAGTCTATTTCTATAACTGAAGAGAGACATTAGACATCACCAAAGCCTAAGTTTCCTGATAGGATAGAAATTCAAAATTGGAAAAGGCATAAGTGTACTGTAGGGGAGAGGGTATAACTCAGATGGAGTGAATATGAATTTTTATTGCCTAATTTTGGAAACAAAAATCAATCTTTGTTTAAGAAGGTGATAAGGGCTTTTATGTACTAACCTCTTTTATATTCAGAGAAACTACACAGAGGAAACCTACTGAACATATGAAAAATTAGGAATTCTGATCTCTTAGTAGAGGATCCTGAGGAACCTTATTTTGAGGTTGTAAGGTAGCAAAAAAAAACTTAGAAAGTTTTAATGTATTAAATGTATATCATTAAGATGTGTGCATAGTATTTTAGTGGACTACAAGTTTCATATGAATTAGCATTTTGATGTGATAGCTAAGAAAATTCTGTAATTTAGATTTCTTTGAGGAAGTCATAGGGTCCAGGAATAAGGAGGTCTTAGTCTCACTACATTACACTCACTACACACTATGCTCTGATCAAAATACATTAGACATATCGGGTTCAGATAAGTGTACTTCATTTTAGAAAGAACACCAATAAGCATGGATATCATGGTGGAAAGGGGAAGAACATTGGATTTTGAGTTGAAAGAGCTGGGATCAAATTTTGTTTCTTCTACTTCCTACCAGTATGACATCAGGTTAGTCACTTCCTTTCCTTGCACTGTCTGTTTCCTCATCTATAAAATGAAGGGGACTGAACTAGATGGTCATTGATGTTCCTTCCATTTTCTAAGTCTATGATCAAAACAATGAAGTTACATAATATCATGGGTAGGACAATGAAGATGGTGATCACCTTTGACTTCTTGTCATATGATAACTAGCGTAAGGAAGAGATCCCCGTGACTTTCCTTGTTTTCTGCAAGTGGCAACTGAAATTCCACCTTCTGTAGGAAGCCTTTCTTCATCCCTCACTTTGTGTCTCTAGCACGTAACACAGTGACTGACACAGCAGATGTTTAATAAATGTCCGGGGCAGCTAAGTAGTCCAAATAGAATCCCAGGCCTGGAGTCAAGAACCTTTCTGGGTTCAAATCTGTCCTCAGACACTTACTAACTGTGTAAACCTGGGCAAATATTGCTTCTGTAAAATGTTTGCCTCTGTAAAATGCGCTAGAGAGGGAAATGCTAAACTGCTCCAAATGAAGTCACCAAGAAATGGATACAACTGAAAAAGGACTAAACAGCACCGCTATCAACAGCAATAAGACGTCCACTGAATGAGAAGAGAGTATTAAGGCGGATCTATTAGGATTATCATATGGGAGAGAAATTGCAGTTGTCTCACTAGTTGAAGAGGCAAATTTAGACTTCATAATTAGAGCTATCTGAAAGTGAATGGATTTCCTCAGGAGGTATCAGCTTCTACCAAATGAGTATTTCAAAATAAAGGCTGGAAAGTCATTTTTTCTCCCTCCTCTCTCCCCCAGCACTGCATGATAGTTTGTGGCAGAAGGGCAGGGTTGAGGTTGACATGGGTTTGTAAGTGACCTAGGAGAAAAGATCATGAGAGCAGATCTCTTTTCCTGTAGAATCCAAGAGATTGAAGTAGCCATGTAGGCCACTGAGAAATTTCCTGTACAAGTGTTTATTGGAAACAGACACATGCATATCTGCTGAGTTCCATGGGCTCATGGGCAACACTCCTGAACCTCAATGTTTCATGTGGAAGAGTTTTTGTCTTTGAGGGAGATATTGACTACCCAGGCAAGATGAACCAAATATCTAGTTTTCTAGCTGGAGAAGGATAATTTCCTTGATACTACCATCTTAGGAGGTTGCCTCATGAGTGACTCCAAGTTCAACAGTTATGACACAAACCTTCTAGAAACTACGAGCAATTTCCTGAGCAGCATTGCCCCTTGAAAAAGGGATAGCCCATATGGTCCCTTATTGCCAAAGGAGTAATATGGAGTGTGATTTGGGGAAGCAAGTGATCAGGCCAGATCCCCTTCTTCGAGACAATATTTGGACCATTTCTTTCTAATATTGCATATGTGAAAGGGGTCTGTATTTCATAGTCTTGCTCCGTGACTAGGAGCAAAGAGGTCAAGATTTAACTCCTCCAGGAAGAAAAGGTACTTAGTTTCAAGTGATGAACATTAGCAACAAACTGATAGCAATAGAATTAAGATGGACAGCCTTTGGAAAGTCTAAAGATGCTATCAACGGTTTCCTGAGGCAACTAATATGTTTTGGTTAATTTTTTATTTTGAATGACCTTCATGCTATCTGTTTCGGTTCTATAATGAAAACTGAAAAATCTTCAGTTTAGTTTGAGAAAGAGAAGTTAAAATTACCACCAGTGGAAAAGTCTAGTACAATGTCTCTCGTGCCTAGTAGAACGTCTTGCACATAGAAGTCACCTAATAAATGTCTGTGAATCAGGGTCTTCAGTGTTGGTACACCATGGTGGGAATATTGAAATTACTATAGTTTCACTCAAACGGAATGAGAAGTATCTCAATTAACCAGTATATTTATATTGTACAGAAAAGGACTTTATGTAACTAAGATTAAAAAGTCTATAGTAAAAAGATGATTTTTCATCTTGATAAGTTCATGTGAATTCATCTATGAGGTTGTATGGTTTTTTTGGATAGAGAACTAGACTGAGTCAGGAAGACTCAAATCAAGGTTCAAATCTAGCCTTATCAGACATATTTACCAACTGTGAGACCATGGACAAGTTACACAACTTCAAAGTTTCAGGAAATTCTTCAAATTATTTGCTAAGTTGTATTTTGATTGTATTTTACATTTAGTGGGAGGAATTCCTGTCCCTAAATGATTACAGATCTTTAACTAATTATTAGTAAATTTTTAACTAATTATGGGATAACTAATTATGGGAATTCCACATCATTTGGGTAGCCACACATGCCTAAGGGAGCAATAAGCCAGTACTCACAATTACTTTGAAGAAAACCTCGACAATCTGAGGCTAGGAAGGATCTTGAAGAATGAGATTATTTGAAGTATGCAAATTATTGGAAGTTCAGAAATAAAATAAGAAGAATGTGTCACACTCAAGACTTTTCATATCACTCTATTGCCATGTAAAATAACAAAATGTCTTAAGGGTATATTACCCTGGACTAGTTATTAGGGAGAATGTTTTATTATGTGATAGCTATATATGTACATAATCTTTTTTGGTTTTTGTACCTACCTTGCAATTGCTAGGCTTGACACCTTTATCTTCAAGATACTTAGTGACTATAAAACCAACTCCGTCAACCCCTCTACTCCTACCTCCAGTCTGTTCCACTGCCTCTTTATTCTTCTCAGTTTCCTTATCACTGTTAATAGTGATTCCATTTTCTCATTACTAGGATGAGAAATTTTGAAGTCTGTTGACTTTCCTCTCCTTAACCTCTATGTTACTACATTAATTTTTTTCTTTGAAATTTTTCTTTCTTCCTTGCTTTTTCTTTTTCTTCATCCTTTTTCTCATCCTTCCTTCCTTCCTTCCTTCCTTCCTTCCTTCCTTCCTTCCTTCCTTCCTTCCTTCCTTCCTTCCTTCTTTCCTTCCTTTCTTCTTCCTTTCCTTTTCCATCTCCATGGCTTAGACCATATTACAGATGAATTTTTACAGTAGTTCCTTGATTGGTCTCCAGCTCTGCCCTGCCCATCCATGCTACCCACTATTGACAGGTTAATCTTCACATTTTACTTAGAAGATTAGTAGTTAGAAGATTTGAATTCTTGACCTCAATTTGCCATTAATTAAATATGTGACTTAGACCAAGCTCCTTTAACTCGCTAAGCCTCATCTGTAAATAAATTATAAATGAATTAAATGACCTCTCAAGATCACTTTCAGTTCTAATATTCCATTATTTTACCATGTTACTTTTTCTGATTAACTACTTTTAGTGTCTCCCCTTTGATTACTGAATCAAATCAAAATTCCTATTGGTAGCTTTCAAATCCTCTTTTATCTAACCTAATCTGGTATCCATTTCCTTGAGATTATCAGATTCATTGCCATTCAGTTGGGCAAAATACCTCCTAACTGATGTTTTAATTTCCTCTTCTTCATTGATTTTAAATTCACCTTTTTTTTTCCATTTTTGACATGGTAATTTTATTTTATTTTTTCTTTTTTTAAATCAGATTAATCTGTTTTATTTTTTCAAGAAACCATTTCTTAGTTTTATTCATTAGTTTAATAGTTTTCTTAATTTCCATTTCATTAATCTCTCATGATTTTTCAGAATTTCTGATTTGATATTTCATTGGAATTTTAACTACTTGTTTTTCTATCTTTTTTTTAGTTGAATGCCCAATTCACTCATCTCCTCTTTCTGTATTTTATTCATGTAAGCAATTAGAGATATAAAGTTTCTCCTAAGAACTGCTTCAGCTGCATCCCCTAAGTTTTGGTATATTGTCTTGTTATTGTCATTCTCTTGGATGAAGTAATCAAGTGTTTCTGTGATTGGTTGTTTGCCCCTTTCATTCTTTAGGATAGTTCATTTGGTTTCCAACTAAATTTTGGTTTGTCTTTCCATGGCCCATTATTACATGTAATTTTTATTACGTCATGCTCTGAAAAGGATACATTTAATATTTCTGCCTTACTGCATTGGATTCTGGGGTTTTTATATCCCAGTACAAGGTCAGTTTTTGCATAGTGCCATGTACCACTGAGAAAAAAGTTTATTCCTTTCTACTCCCATTCAATTTTCTATAGAGGTCTATGATATTTAACTTTTTTAAGGTTTAATTCACCTCCTTAACTTCTTTCTTGTTTATTTGGTGGCTAGATTTATCCAGTTCTGAGAGGGAGCAGTTGAGGTTCCCCACTAGTATAGTTTTGCTTTCTATTTCTTCCAGTAACTTCCTTAACTTCTTTTCTAAGAATATGGATTCAATCCCACTTGATCCTACCCCTCCCAGTGTGTTTTGTCTATTTTTTTCTTTTCTATTAAAGGGACCATTCCCCCATGACTACTTTTAAAGAGGCCTTTTCACTGAATGGTCATTACCTCACTTTAAGTGAGTACCTATAAAAGCCTTATCCTAAAAGGTGTCTCCCATTGCATCCTGGGTCATCTCCAGTCATCCTGATGAATATCTGGTCAGTGGATCCAGATGGTTCAGGAGGAAAAAGTGAGATTGGTGACTTTACAAAGCCTCCTTCACTTAAATCAAAGCCAACTGCAAGTCATGTCATCATTTCTCTGATGTCATGGTCCTCTTTGTAAACAAAGAACAAACACACAATATCACAACATTTTTCTCACTGTCTTCCACAGACAAGATGTCTATATACTAACCTGTACTAACCTACCACTATGGCCTCAGCCTGGAATGTCCTTCCCTTTTCTTTCTGCTTATCTTCACAGCCTCACTGAAGTCCCAGATCACTTTTACCTTTATAGTCTGAACTATCATAGTACTCCTGCTCCTTGTATTGTTACTTAATTCCATTCAATTTAGTATGTTGTGATTTATGATTTAAGCTCCTTGAGGTCAGGATGATTCTTGTCTTTGTGTGTCTCACCCGTGCTTAGCACAGTGCTTGGTATGTTATTGTTTAGCCATTTAGTCATGCCTGACCCTTGTGATCCGAGGCCATAGTGCACCAATATTGTCCACGGGATTTTCTTGGCAAAGGGGCTGGAGTGGTTTTCCACTTACTTCTCCAGTGGATTTAGATAAACAAAGGTTAAATGACTTGTGCAGGGTCACACAGCCAGATTTGACCTCAGGTCTTCCTGACTCTATCCATTGAGTCATCCAGCTGCCTATGCTTGAATTGTAGTAAAAGCTTAATAAAGGCTGATTTATGAATATATATTTTAAGTGCCTACTATGTTTAAGATGCACTGTGTACTAGACTAGGAAGGACCTTCGTAAAATTAAAATCTAGTCTCCATCATCAAGGATATTACATTCTATAAAGTGGGAAGGGAGAACGGCAGAGAAGAGGAATGAAACATTTGTACAGAGAGATAAATAAAAGTCAATTTTAGATGGGACAGGGAACTTGAGGAGATCAGGAAAGGAGAGAGGAGGAGATGTCAACTAGGCTAAGTCTTGAAGCAAAATCACAAATTTAAAAACTAGGGATAATGGTGTGTGTACAGGACTGGGGTGGGGATAAACAATTCCAGATATAAGGAAAGGTCTTGTGGAAGTATGGAAATAGAAGATAAAATGTCATATTCAGAGAACAAGAAATGATTTCAGTTTTGCAGTGTGTAAAGTGTTTCTTCACCCCCCCATATAACATCGTATAATAAAAAAGAGGATTGTCCATAAAGTTGCTTTTGTACTACTTGCTATTGCTTTTAAATACACAATAAAGTTATCATGTAAATTTCTTTGTCCCCCTCCATCATCTCCACCCTGGGGATGGCTACCGTTAGATACAAATATTGGTAAAGCACTTCTTTTAAATTATCTGTTCATTAAATTTGTTACTTAAAATTTGAATTTGTTCATTGTTAATTAAATTAAATTTATAGTTCTTTTAAATTGCTTAAAAAAGAACTCTGGATTGGTAGGTTAGAGCTAGCTTGTAGATGACCTTAGATGCCATGCAGAGCAGTTTGTATTTTATCCTAAGGGAAATAAGTGTCTGCGAAAGACTTTTTGAGCAGAAAACTGACTTGGTCCATCAGATGCCTTGATTAGTTAACTGCCAAAATAAAAAAAAATGGCAGCTGGGTGGAGGATGGATTAGAGAAGAGAAAAAAGGCTGGAAGAATGGAGATCAATTAGGCTATTGTAAATCTGGACAAGGGGAGATGAAAGCATGTAAACTAGAAAAGTCCACATGTGAGTAGAGAGAAGGACATGAATGTGAACGCTACAAGAAGCAGAATCTTCAGGATTTAGTGCATGATTGACTATAGGTATGTGTGTGAGAGAAGAACCAGGGTTCATAGATTAGGTGGTTGGTGTGTTGATGTAATCCTTCACAGAAACAGTGATATTTGGGGAAGGAACAGTTTCAACTTTGTACATGTGAATGTTTCTTTAAGACAGAGATGTGAATACTCAGGTAAAGATATCCAGCAGCTAGTTAATGATGCAGAATTGGAATTAAGGCTAGAGAATGGGGATAGATAACTAGATAGGTCTGATTCATCTCCTTAGAGATGACAATTAAATTCTTGGAAGCAAATGAAACAATCAAGATGACTAGAATGCATAGAGAAGTGTCCCAGGATAGAGACTTTGGAGACATCCACAATTAGGGCTGTGGAGTGGATGGTGACTGAGCAAGAGTATTTAGGTAAGTAGGGAGAATACTAGAAGAATGTGACACCATGGAAGCCAAGGGAGGATAGAATCACAAGGAGAAGTGGAAGGTCAATTGTGTCATAGGTCAAAGAGAGGTCAAGAAGCAATAAGACAGGAAAACCCTTAAATACAGTAGGTAACAATCACTGGTAACTTTAGAGAAAATCATTTCAGTTGGGTAGTAGAAGCCAGATTGAAAGAGGAGTCCAAGTGGGGGCAATGACCATAGATAATTGATTCTAGATGTTTACCTGTGAAGAGAAGACATAGGATGGTTAGGAGAGCTCCATCTTTCCAGTGATACTGTAAGTCTCTTGATTGCAGTGCTCAGTCTCAATGTGGTAAGAGGCTGAGACAGGAAATCAAAATAACTGGATTCCAATTGCTAACTGTGACACCTTTGGCAAGTCACCAGCTTTTTAGGGCTCCATTAGATTCATTCATAAAATGAAAAATGAAAGGGAGCCACCTTTTCTTCATTCCTCTTCTCCACTTCCTCCATCCAATCTCTTACCATGTCTCTTATCTTATCTACCTTATCTCTTCCTCTGAATTTTTTAATCTACCTCTTTCTTTCAATTCTCATGGACTCTGTCCTTGTCTAGTGTCTTTGCTATCTTAGATTTTGATTGCTACAACTCTTCTTAACTCTACTTCCTGCACCCTCTGATCCAGACTACATTGTGGCCATGACAGTCAATTAAGGTGTCTTCCAATTCAAATACATTGTTCTGTGTTCCCTGATAATCCGGATTAATGCAAAGGACATGTGACTCAGCAGTCAAATCTTAAACTAAAATAAATATGCTTATTAATAATTAATCTAAATCTTTAAACTAAAGATGCTTATTAATAAACTAAAATGAATATAATTATTTCTATACTAAAGTATTCTTAAACTACTGCATTTTAGTAGATAGAGTGCTGTACTTACTGCCAGGAAGACCAGAGTTTGAATTCTGAGTCTCAGGAATTCTACACAAATGCTTTTACTTCTCTGGACCTCAGTTCCCTCATTTGTAATTTGAGAGAGTTTAACTATATAATCTTGAGGTACCTAATAGCCTATGATCTAGTATGATCTAGAACACAGTAGTTTCTCTTGTTCATTAGTTTATAGAAGTAGACGAAAAATAAAAGACTACAAGCAGCACGATGGGAGTGGCAGTGGGGTGGTCGGCAGCAACCATAGGATAGAGGAGAAATAACCAGATCTGTCCTTGTTCCCTCCCAGGCACAGGAGAAGGATATGAGGTATTGCCCTCTATTTTTACTCCTCTTTCTCCCTCTCCCCCGCTCCTCCAGTAAGTGGATGTGACTTAAGATATTTCCCTGAGTGATTTCAAGTTTTTACTTTTATTTTTTTACTTTGGATGAACTGTAGAGGAAGAAGCAATACATATAAGGATAAGAAACAAAGTAAGGTACCACATCTCTGAATTTGTGATGTCAGGCATATGAAACTAACTCTCGATTTCTCCATATTTTCAAAACCTTCAAGATTTTGTTGCCCACAGGGCATTTCTTCACAGTGAAAGCCAAGCTGGATAGAGACAATTTTATATAAGTTGGAACCATATGAAGTTTTTGTTCCTGATTTTTCAGATGTACCAATTTTGAAGTGTGCAAAATATAAATACCAAACAGAGGCCCTTTTGTGAGGGGATTTGGTCTTGGGGTGATAGACTGAGTTCTTTTTAAGCAGTATAAGCTCTGTGAGAGACACTGTAAAGTAAGGGTTGTTTACTCACCCTGCCAGACCTCTATGTCCTCCCTGGAAGCAAACAATCAAAACAGTGTGGGAGCCAAGTCTTGTGACTCTGAACTCAATAATATTACTGGAAAATAGGAAAGAAGACTCTTTATCCCCAACCTCCACCTGATCCCTCCCCCCAGCCTACAGCCACCAACCAATGTCTAGAGACTGTGAACATTGTGAATTCAGGCTGTGAACAGCATATGGACACACTGTGTTTTTCTCTAAACTTGGGAAAACCAAAAATAACCAACTACAGCAGTAATAAAAAACCTATGGATCATCTTCAATTTTATAGCTCTACAGGGAATTGGGAAAGGAAGATGGGTACACCCTTTGAATAAATACCCAGAGTCCATAATACAGGTTCTGGTAGTTCTTTGATAAGCTGGCCAAGTAGGATCCTTGCCAGTAAGCATCAGAACACCCAACACACACTGTGGGACTTTTAGCCAGAGCGCAAAAACTGCCTTCCCCCCATCTCCTTTTTGTTCTTCCATTAAATTGGAGGTTGGACCAGGGCAATTACTAAGACCCCTTGAAACTCGTTCTATAATGACAGTGTTTTCAGCCTGGTGACTGGGTGAATGCTAGTGTTGTTGACTGAGATGGGAACATGGGGAGGCAAAGCTTATTTGTAGGAAAAGGTAGCCTCTCACTTTGTAGAATCATTGGATTTTAGAGCTGGAAGGGACTTAACACTTTTTGCATGATCTGAATAGGAAAGAACTAGGTAGTAATTTATTATATTTTGTTTTGCTGTAAAGTATTAGAACTATCGTGGACTATTATTATTTTAAAAATTAATTTTGAGGATTACCCTTAGCTTCTTGTCTGCTTTGTGTAAACTGGAGAAAGTAGGAAAGTTTGAGACCACTGAATCTCAGCTCTCAGCCAGCCCTTATCAAAGAAGCAGAGAGGCTAGTCAGTCTGGAGAGGAAGTTGAAGTAATTATATTTCTCTATGGCTGTAAGATTGGGAATTTGGGGAGCTTGTGAAAACAATCAAAAGCTTTTGTGAGCATGTCTCACTGACATATCTAGCAGGGAGTTCCCAGACATGTTTTGAGTTCTCCAGGTTGCTAGGTGACCAAAGCAGACCCAGCTATTAAACAATGGCATATTGTATCACAATGCTGATTCCAGTGAATACTATCCTAATCTTTGTTTTGTCTTTTTCTCTTTTTCAGTTGAGTCTTCCCTCTTTTCTTCTCAAAAGGAAAATAGGAATCTAAGTATTTCCCCTCTGAATTATTTTCTTTATTTTATGGTCATCTTAACCAGCAAAGTGGCTTAGGACTCTTTAGTGTCACTAGTTCCAGTGAAAGCCATTTAGATCTAGTCTTTAAGGCATTCTGTCAATGGAGGCCCCAAACCCATTGGTATGGGATTCTCTTCTCATTGGTGGAAATCAATGTCCCACCTGTATGATAGATGGGGTAGAGTTGGTGGGAGCAAGAGGGAGGAGAGATCTCTTCAGTTTCCTTAGGTTTTCCAGTCTCTTTGGCTCTTTTGACTTTTTTGAGAGAGAAGATGGACAATGCCAACCCCATGTCAGGTTATTGAAGGGAGTGAAAGCCTCTTGGAAGAAACTGACATCAGAGAAGTTGGCAGCCTTCATCATGTCCCCTGTGAGTGAGATCTGGAACTGTTCTCTCTTGGTTGAGATGAGTTACCTCACTCCCATTGAGAGAACTCCTTCAACCTGGATTGTCTGCTATACGTATGTATGTGTTGTGTTTACAAATACATATATATGCAGAAATATAAACATGTACACAATATGTTACATACATGAGTATACATGTGTGCGTATATGTTTCTATGTATATACTCACACATACCAGTTTTCTGATTTCTGTTTTGCTATCAAATTAGATTAATTGGTTTTCTTTGCTATTTACTCTGTGTGTTCATTATGGAATTGGTATTTAGTGAGAAAAAACATCAAGAATTGTATGTAAAACTTGGGATTCTCCTTCCCCATTAAAATTTGTGGTCAGGAGGTTACATGAACCTGAAAAATCCATACCCTAAAAGAATAATATTCAAGGAAGCAGATAGATAAAATTCTAGCTTGACATCTCCTCTCTCTGAGGAGAATAGAGTAGTACCCTTTAGTCCCAAACCTTCAGCTTCCCCTCCAGGCAGGAATTAAAATTCTCCTTTGGAAAAGGGTAGGGGGAGGTAGAGATGTCTATTCTTCCTCTCTTTAAGCCACACAGTCACCCCCCATATACTACACATAGGAGACAGTCATGTTATATAAGGACCAGGCTTGTCTTTCTCTTTAAAGAGATTTATAATGTGTCCTACTTTTGGTCGGACATCTTTTAAGCTCAGCCTCTATACATTCAGTAAATCTGTGGTCTGAATGTGACTACATTTAATTTACCTGAGGGCTTAATGATAATAGTATATATTAATATAGTACTTCATGATTTCTAAAGCATTTTACATTATTATCTCATTTAATACTCATACACCCAAGGTAGGTGCTATTTTTATCCCTATTTTACAGTGGAGGAAACTGAGGCCCAGAGAAGTTCAGAGAGAGCACTTAAGTGGATAATGAAGCATTTAAATTTACATCTTCCTAACTCCAAGTCTAATATTCTTTTTACTTTAAGAGAAATCAAAGAGCTTATTTCTTCCCCAGCCTTTTCTAATAAAGGATTATGTTTTTTTTTTTTTTTAGTCATCCTTGCTCTTGGGCTTCCTCTTTAACAATTAAACCAACAATATTGTCCTCTTTGAAGCTTGGTACTCATTATGCCTGGAGGCAAAAGGGAAAAATGCCTGGTGTCTTTTAAGGTCTGCATTCCTCCTGTGGTTAGAAAGTGCTACACCTTTTTGTGGCAATAGGGAATGGTGGGCTTTTTGATAGAGAATGCAGGTTTTGGCATCAGACACCCTGGTTTCTGGTCCTATCTTTGCCACATGCTTTCTTTGTGACCTTAGGCAAATTAAAAATCCTTTCTGGGCCTCATCTATAAAATAATATGCTTTGACTAAATATCCTCTTTTAAAATTTTAATTAATTTGTTCTCAATTTTCAACAATAACTTCCATAAGTTTTAAATTTTCTCCCTCTCCCTCTTCCCTCCTTCCCCAAGATGGCATGCAATCTTATATGGGTTCTACAAATGCATTCTTATTAAACATAGTTTCACATTAGTCATATTGCATTGAAGAATTAAAAGGAATGGGAGAAACCATGAGAAAAACCAAAACAAAACAAAACACAAGAGAAAATAGCCTGCTTCATTCTGCGTACCAACTCTATAGTTCTTTCTCTGGATTGGATGACATTTTGTATCAAGAGTCCTTTGGAAATGTTTTAGGTCCTTACATCGACTAGATATCCTTTAACATTTCTTCTAGTTCTAAAACCAATGGTTCTACAAACGCCTAAGGTTCCTTCCAGGTCTGAATATTTTTGAAGCTTTGTTAGTCCTTGTTTTTCCTCATTCCTTATGGGTGTTAGGATAAATGACAGAATCATAGATCCTCTGGGTAGGAAAGAGCCTCAGAGGCCAACTCTCGTTTTGTGGATGAGGAAAATGAATCGCAGGAGGTTGTGACTTGCTCAAATTATTAAAGTTATTTAAATTTAATTTTGTTATGCACATGTATGTGATGGACAATTGGCATGGGCTAGGTCACCTGTGATAGAGTAATCTACATAGAATGGGGGAGGACCTATTTCTGGGAGGTAATAGAACTGGTGTTAGAGTGGTCTTTCTGCACGCTTGGGTACAGGCTGTGGAGCTGGAACTGTTTGACTTTTTAAAACTACTTCACTGGAACAGTCTCTCTCTTTCTGGGTTTATTTATGGGTTAAGGACTAATTTTGCTTACAGTGAATTACACAATGTAGTAAGGGAGGGAGGCCTAAGGATTACCTCCACTCTCCCCCTCCTTGGGCCATGTGAGCCCTAGAACTGATCTTAGTATTTTGATCTATTTTGTTTGACCTTTTCAATTCTAGGTGCAAGGTATATAGACCCTGACCAGGGAGCCTGAATTAGAAGATCTTAGAGCCTAGGATTCCAAATTAGAATTTGCAGCCAGCCAAGTAAGGAAGCCCTGAAAAGCCAGGGTCCTGGATGCTGGGGATGGGAGGGAAGATATTGAGATTAATACTATGAAGCAATTGAGTTAAACTGTGAATCTAATCTCCTCCCAGTCCCAAGAAACTAAATTGGTTTAAAGGGGATTATGCCCTCAAAGTATGGGGGAAATATTTCATTGTTTGCTCTTTGAAATAAATATTCCTTTGTAAAAGCTAGTCCTATGTTGAGCAGTTAGATGAATGAGTGCCTGTCACTAGAATCTAAGAAAGTTGGGAGAAGACAAATAAGGGTGACTCTGTGGTTGTGGTTGTGGAGGAGAGAGATACATATTAAACCCATGTAACATGGAACTATGCACTGGTAACCGGAGAATTTTGAAAGTATTCCTTTGATTAGGAGTTGTTTTAAATTCTTAATATTTAATAAAATTGCTTTAAAAGTTCATATGGTGATTTTTCATGGAGTTAGATTGCTTTCCTGTTAAAGTAACATAACTTATAAAAATGTTATCGGGGAATCCTCTAATAAGACTGTAACTGAACATTATTTGTTGTAATTGTATTATAATATATATTACATGTATTAGACAATAGAGCTTATATTTGAACCCAGGACTTCTGACTGCAGAGACTTTTCCAGAATGATCCCTTCAGGGCCTTTCATCTCTAATAAAACTCTATAAAGTGTTCAGAATATATGAAAGGAATATAATACACGAAGTAATAAAGTAGCTCCAAAAGCAAAGAATTTATCTGCCTAGAGTCTGCCTAGAGTCATCTCCCTAAAGAATGGGGAGAATCCCAACTATATTAAGTACTCATTATGAGCTAGAAGATGAAGGACAAGATGTTCCATATCCCTGCTCCAGGGTCTGATTCATTTCCTGTGACAAACCCAAGGGATAGTGGGCTAATCAGAGAGATCCTCCCCTCTTTCCTCCTTGCTCTACAGAGGGAATGAGAACATGAGCTATTATGGGGAAATGTAAGGAAATCATGAGTCCCTTTAGCTGATGCAGCTGCATTTGGAGTAGGGAGTAAGGAGACATGTGTCTCTGTGTCAAGCCAAATAGCCAAAATTATATTGCTCTACCTTGGTCTGTATCTCAGAATGGGGCATAATCCATGGCATGTAAGGATGAGGCGTCATAATTGTAGCAATTCCTGCCACCAAGGACAACTCTGTTGGTGGCACAGAAATAGTCTGGCACTTTTCGTTCCACTAACTATGAGAAGAAGGGCAGCCAAAGAATGACAGTGATGACTTAATATGAGTTAAAGATTGCTATGGAGAGTCAAAGAACTTTGAATCTATTGCATTGGAATAAGACCTTTCTTTGGCCTTTTGAATGTAGCCATCTGAGTGAGTAACCAAACAATTCAGGTTTATGTTATTTTGTAGGAATGTGTTCTGTGTAAATAAATAGTTTAGCCAACACTAACCAGAACCTTATTTTGTCATGGTTGGTTATGTAAACATTGCTAGAGGAAAAGGACAAAACCAAAGATAGTAGTGATCTGGTTGATGCTAAAAGAAGCCCCTTCTAAAACAGAATAGGAATGTTATTTTGTTAGATCTTTGAGAATCTTCCATTTTTCTAATTGATTACTTCTTTTGCTTTTTGAAATCTACTTCCCAGTTACTTGAAGTCATAATATCCTGAGTGTCACCATTTAAACTCACAATCCATGCAGAACTGTTCAAAATTTCTACCTTTCCTCAAGTCTTGGCTTATGTGGTATCCTCCACCAGAAGCCAATCCTGACCCTTAAATAATTGTATATTTGCTTTCCCTTTTACATATTGCATCTTTAAGTAGACTGTAAACTCCTTGAAGGCAGGGATTATTTTACATTTTTGTCTGTGTTTTATATAAAGAGACTTTTTCTTTTGTTATATGAAAATGTGATTTCACAAGTGTCAAAATCCCAAGGTAGAAATTCTCTCCACTGAAGCACTGCAGCCAATTCTAGCTTTAGAAAAGGGTTATTGTGAGGCTAAGTGACTAGTCCATGGTTACATATGTAGTATGTGTGAAAGGCAAGACTTGGATCCAGATCTCTCTGACCCTTCATCTGGCCCTCTGCTCACTAGTCACACCATATTGCTTCTCTCACAAAAATTAGGCGTTTAATAAATATCTGTTGAATTGAGTTTTATGTGAACAAGGATGGTCTGAATCACCATGAAAACTTCCCTCATTTAAATGTTAGTGGAAGCTTTGTGGTCTTCAATGACACAATATTTGAATGAAGCAGGTGCCCTAGTGACCTCCTTATCATGTTAATATTTTAGGGAAGTTTCTTTAAGAGATAAGAATATTCAAATCAGGAGCATATTTTAAAACTTGCCAAAAGCTAATTTTTGGTTCATTTCTCCAATACTACAGTAGAAATCCTTTGTGTCCTGTCTCAAAGGGCATGTGATTCTTAAACTATTATTCAACTGATTTTATGCTTGGCTCAAAGCTTGGAATAGACAAAATATACTCTGACATCATTTTTGGCTAAGAAGCATTATCTATCCTAAAATAATTTCTTGGAATAAGATTAATTTTCTTTCCATCTCCTTTGCAGTTGAATTTAAATGGAGTTAACTTGGCATACAATACTCTGATTCTAAAATAGCTGTCGTGTATGACTGAAGTGCTTAAGTCAAACATTTAAAACATTTTGTCTTGTATAAATCATCCAACTTTTGTTGCTGCTGTTATTGAAAGAATTCTGGCACCTCTCACAGCAGTATCTTTGTTCCAAAGCTCTCTTTACGAACATATGTTCACAAACTGTGTCTAAGTAGTTAGGATGGTGGTCTTGGATTCAGGAAGAATTGAGTTAAGTCCTGTCTTTGACTATATTACCCTGGGCAAGTCATTAAACCTTAGTCAACTCTGAGGGACTTAATGAAGTCATAGACAGATGGAGAACTGTCATTATTGGGAGTTTCCATATAGACAATTACCTAGGTGGAAGAGAACCACAAATACTTTTCATAGTATTTCCAGTAAAAAAAAAATCTAATTGTAATGCTGATTCAATTACATCAGAAAATTATACACAAAATTATTTTGTGTATTACAATATGTGTGTTCATCCTTCATTGCCAAAGAAGACCATGCCATCAGAGAAATAATGATTTGACTTGCACTTGACTTTGTTTTGAGTGAGAGAGGGTTGTATAGGTCACCAGCCTCACTTCTCCTCCAGAGCCATCTGAATCCAGTGACCAGATATTCATCAGGATGACTGGAGATGACCCAGGATGAGGCAACTGGGGTTAAATGACTTGTCTGAGGTCACACAGCTAATGAGTGTCAAGTGTCTCAGGTGAGATTTGAGCTCAGGTCCTCCTGACTTCTGCACTGGTGCTCTATCCACTGCACCACCTAGCTACCCCAGATTACAATATGCATTCTGTTAGAAAGTATTATGATACTAAAGTTTAATTCATCAAGGGAAATCATGATAACTCAGATTAAATGGGACTAATGTTCACTTTTGTACTACTTAAATCAAAAGGCAGAACAAGTAAGATAATTTATGTCCGGAGAGAACGTTTAACCAACTCAAGAGATTATTGCATTTCCAATTGCTTAAATGTTATCCATTTTACTGAATTAGGATACTAATTACATATGCATTATGTGTAATTCTCAATCTGCTTCCCAATTTTCCCATGTATTATTATTTATCTACTTGTTTTATCCCTACAGCCACTAGACTAAAAACTCTGAAAAGGCAGAGTTCGTTGCATTCTTCTTTTTTCCCAATTCCTGGTGCAGGAGTAGAACATTAGGTTAGGAAGACTTCCTGAATTCAAATCTGGCCTCAGACACTTCCTAACTGTGTGACCCTAGTCAAGTCATTTAACGCTATTTGCCTCAGTTTCTCATCTGTAAAATGAGTTGGATAAGGAAATGGCAAACCAATCCAGAATCTTTTCCAAGAAAACCCCGAATAGGGTCATGAAGAGTTGGACACAACTGAAATGACTGAACAATATTATCTGTCCCTCAACCCTACCCACCCAGCCAAGTTCTTGGACTATAAAGGTGCTTAATACATTTTGATGACTGTTTGACTTTTGGCATTCCTTTGATTTTAAAGTGGCCTGCATAGGAGGATATAAACTGACCCTTAAGGTTAAGTCTTATAAATGCCAAGTTCTTAGTTCAGCTGTTCTCAAAAGCAATTTGGATCATTGCCCCCAAAGTTATTAAACTGTATGTACCCTTGGACCCTGCAATGCCACTAGGTTTATTCCCAAAAGAAATCAAAAAAAGAGGAAAAGGGCTCAATATATATATCGCCCCAACTCTTTTATGGTAGCAAAGAATTAGAAACTGAGAAGGTGGCCATCAGTTGGGGGATAGCCGAACAACCTATGGAATATAAATATAAATAAGGTATACAAATGTTTTATCAAATGAAACAACATGTACAACACTATTAAAGCATTGAAGTGCTAACTACTATTACTGGTAGTAGTAATGGCAATATTATTATGAAATCTTATTGTCTGGAAAGACTTATGGGAACTGACGCAAAATGCAGCAAGCAGAACCGGAAGAACAATTTATAGAATAATGAAAGTATTACAAAAATAAGGGACTTTGAAAGACTTAGGAAGGCTGAGCGATTTACTGACCAACCACATTTACAGAGTATTCATGACACAGCATGTCACCCACTTCTGACAGAGAAGAGATTGGCTAAGAATACAGATTGAAACTTCGTTTTTGGAGGGAGTCAGTGAGTTAGGAAGAGACATGACCAATGTGGGAACTTATTTTGTTTATCATATGTGTTTGTAACTAGAGTTTTGGAGCAGCTAGGTGGTACAGTGGCTAGAGTGCCAGGCCTACAGTCAAGAACTTGAGTTTAAATCTGGCCTCAGACACTTTACTGTGTGATCCTAGACAAGTCATCTATACCTGTTTGCCTCTGTTTCCTCAGCTGTAAAATGAGCTGAAGAAGGAAATGGCAATCCACCGTCATATATCCACCAAGAAAACCTCAAATGGGACCATAAAGAGTCAGACACGACTGAAGTAACTGACCAGAACTGAAGTTTTATTGTTCCTGCTTTCTCAATGATAAGAACAAATGAGAAAGAGAGAATGAAGACCCAAAAATAAAATTTAATTAAAAATATCAATTTCTAAGACGATTCGATTCAATTCAAAATATCTATTAAACATCTCATATAAGGTAAAATCAGGCAGCTTCTTCGTTCAATGCACTCACAGTTCAACAGGTCATAAGCTTTTTCTCTAAGCTATCATGTCTGTCTATGTTATGCAGTTTTTGTCAAATAGTTGCTGTATGGTTTTGTTACCTATCATTTTGCTAGGCTGAAAAGCACACCTGGGCTTATTTAACCTCCATATCCCCAAATGTCTAGAAGAGTTCTTTGTATGGGAGGCACTTGTTTATTGAATAGAAGACACAAAGCTGGGCATGAGAAGCGAAAGGAAACACCCAGCCAAAATGATATGACCAACACGAGGAAAGAGAAATCACATTTGTCTAGGGGGATGCAGGAAGGCTTCATGAAGGAGGAGGTACAAATCTGATCCTGAATGAATGGAAAAATAATATAAGAAGAGAGGTAGATGGTAGTGTACTTCAGGCACGGAGGGAAGAATGAGGGAACAATGAGATGTCATGGGGGTGAGGTTCAGATCAATTCAGTGAATGTTTCTTAGGTACCTTCTCTGGGAGGACACTGTGCCGTGTCTCAGGGATACAAAAACAAAAACGAAACATTCCTTTGCTCAAGGAGTTTTTATTTTATTGAAAGAAACTACATGTGCACCAATGAGGGGATGAACTAGGGAATAAGGAACTGGGAAATAGCAACTGAAATAAGCCTTCAAAGAGGAGAAGTGTTCTTTTGTGGGGGGTCTTTTAAAGTTTGTTTTATTTTTGATTTGTGGAATAAGGCAAGCATTTTCATAGCTTAGTACAATAAAAAAGATTGTACATGAAACTGCAAATCTGCCATGCACTGCTTGCTATTTCTTTCAAATATACAATAAAATTATTACGTATTTTTTCCTTTTTTTCTTCTCCCCTGCCTCTACCTTTGAGATGGCTACCATTAGACACAAAAAAGTATAATAAATATATGTAATTATTTTATGCATACTTGTGTTTATCAATTCTTTCTCTGGATGCAGATAGTGTCTTTCTTCAAAAGTCCTTTATACTTAATTTATAATAGTCACAATAACTTCTTTGCTCAAAGTCATTCTTAAAACAATATTGCTGTGACTATATACAACATTTTCATAGCTCTGCTCATTTTACTCTGCATTATCATGTTAATCTTTCTATATTCTTGTAAAATCATTGAACTCATCCTTTCTTATAGCACATTAGTATTCCATCACAATCATACACCACAACTAGATCAAGATTTGAGAAGAATCTTTTAAGGTAATGATGGGGAAGCAATGCATTCTGGGCCTTAGGAATGTCTTGTGGATTAAATGGAGAAGAGAGAGAGATGGCATAAACCATTTAATTTAGAATATGGAAAAACAAGGTAGCATGAAAATCTGGAGAGGGATATTGGAGCCAGATTGCAGAGGGCCTTGAATTCTAGTGTAAACATGACTTTAATCTAGGAGAGGGATAGTTTGTGTTCGTGTTTGTGCTTTGTGTTTTGTGCCTTGTGTTTGCTAAAATTTTAACTATCTTTTGAATGAATTAACAAATGAACAAAGTAGGAAAATCATCCATATCTATTTATTAAAGCAGATCCCAAAGATTCTTTACACGGCAAAACATTGTTACTCAGTGGCTTGATTTATTGAGTATATTTTCTTTTTCTAAATTCCATAAATTGCCCTTTTCATTAACTGGGACTAGCCTTTTTCTAGTCAAGCTGAATTAGCAGCGTTTGACTATATATATACAAACATACACATATATACACACACATGCACATGTAAATATAGTTTTTTTCTCCAAAGCACTATCTCTTTTCACAGAGTCTATAATGCATGATCTTGATTTTATTTTTTAAAAGAACTCAATAGACAAAGCATAAAACATAAAGCAAAGCAATAGTTTAAAAGTGCTTTATTTAGTAAAATTTTTAAGTAGATGCTTCCCTTTCCTGAACTAGATAATATTTCCTGGGAGGAATCTTGTGAATTTATTGAAGCGTCAAAGAGCTTATTGGCTCCCAAATTTGAGGGCTTGATAACATTAAAACCCAAGCAATTCTGAGAAGACCTTGGCATGCAGACAACTACAATGTAGTTTCAAGAGATTTCATTTAAAAGAAAGAAAAGAAGTTGAATTGTTCCTATGCTTCCTTGGTAAAGCTTTTCCCTGAATGTGTGTAGGAAGATAGGAAACACAGCCAAGTTCAGTCACATAGCTGAATCCTGACAACTTGAAGTAGGCTAGATGTCATGGCAGGAAATCAGCACAATTTCTGGGAAACAAACAAATCTTAGTATGCTGACCTTGACTATTACAGAAAAGATGATCTATTGTATTTTTCAACAATGAGACTATTTCTACAGTGGTAGGTGAATTAGGTACAAAAACACTAAGGATCTGGACAAGTTACTTAAACTTTTGGAGCCTTGGATTCCATCTTTTTAGAATCAGGAGTTGGACTCCATTGATTCTAAGATTCCTTCTTTCAAACTCTAAGTCTATGAGTCTATTCCTTTAGTGTCTCTGTAGAAAACACCACAGTGCTTCTGGAGATGTAGCCCAGAACCAGGTTACCACAGGTCTGCCCTCTTTAGGTGTAGAAAGGGGGTGAACATTATAAGAAACAAAGTAAAAACAAAAATAAAAGTACTCATCCATGGCTGGGAAACTATTCTTTTTATCACTTATCCAAACCCTCCATTAAAACAACTTTTCCATTACTTCCCACATGGACTTTTGGCTCTTTTTTTCTAAGAACCCTATTCCTTCCTGACACAATGGGCTGTTGGCACTGAAAACTAATCCATTCAAACAATAAACATCTAATATTAGACAGAGTTTGAGACTTGGAGTCAGGATGATCTGAATTCAAATCTTGCTATTGCTATTAGATAGGACCTTGGATAAGTCTTTTTGTCTTTCTTGGTCTTTGTTTCTTTATCTGTAAAATGCGGATAACATGTATCTTAAGTGACTTAGGGTAACACAAGTAGTAGGTCTCTGAGGCATGATTTGAACTCGATACTTTCTGATTGCAAGTCTACTGTGCCATCCACTTTGCCACTATACTATAGAGGTATATAGTAGGGCTGTAGGCATAGCATTGTACAAAATGGAACTACTTACAGATTTGTCGTGGAAAAAAAGAAGGTTGGTGATGGAGAGGGAGAGCTGACAGAATTTATGTGTTCTGTTACAATGCATATGGTATTAAAAGAGCAAGAAGTATGCCTTCAGCATATGGAGTAGCCCCACCCAAAGAACATATTTCAGAGAACTTGAACAAGAACCACACATGGGAAGATGGGGTTGACTTGTGATTGATTTCAATGGTTGGAACATCAGAACTCCATCAAAGCATTAAAGTATTTATATTAAATCTAGCCATCAAATACATACCTCCTTAAAAACAAGGACAAAACAATCCCCACCCCTGTTTCCTAAAATATACAGCATAGTTGTCAGGCAAGAAGTGGAGAAATCAATATAAAAATAAGTTGATCAACCAGAATATCACTAGAAGAATATGAAATACAACCTGAATTTCCTGAATTCCTGAGTAGAGTAGTAATGTAGGATTGGGCAGTATGTAAAGCCATTGAAGTTTAACACTGTGAACTTTGCAGTTGCTAGGAAAAAAACTGCTGGGCATTCCTCCGTATAGTCTACAGGCCTCAGCAACTGGTGGGTCAGGCTTTATCTGCATCCCTATGGAACCTCCTTGAAAAAGAAAATAAAAATTATGTGTATATATACATATATATGTATATATATATTTGTCTTAACTATCGAATTAAAAAAACACTGAAGGCATTTAAAAACAGTGATAGATGACTAGGTGTTGGGAGGCACATCACTTCTCTGTAGCATGCAAAGTTTTTGTAGCATTTGTCAAATAAACATTTCAAATAAGTTAAATCTTGTTAAATGAATAATTCAGGCTGAGGTTTATCAGCAATTAAAAGAATTGGGCTGGTAGAAATTCAGTTATTTTCCTTTATTTGTAGGTATACCAGCTCTCTTGGATATATGGTGGTTGCTAAATCCTTATATAAGATCAATGTCGGGGTTGAAGCTCATTCATGAATTTGCACAGCATTTGGAAAAGAAGATCTTAGAGATAAATGAATGAAAAAGCAATTATTAAGGGCTTACTAAGTGCAAAGCCCTTAATATGAATAGAAAAGTGTAGAAAATTTCTCTTCTCAAAGAGTTTATTTTCTAATAGGGGTAGACCATAAGTAAAAGGAGTGGAAAGACCCTGAGGTCCTTAGGGTATAGTAGCAAAGAAATTTGTAACATATCTTCAGTGTAATATCTATTGATAAAACCATGCTTGTTTTTTGATGTAAGCCATTTGACAGTACCAAGAATATTAATACTGAGGATTTTTTTCTGGGTTATTAGTTGCTATGGCTACTATAGCAGTAAAATTATTAAAAAGTACATGAAATATGAAAAATTTATAAAATATGAATGTAGTCAATGATATACCTAGGTTCAAGATATATAATAAAAAGTGAAAGCTAATAGAAGGAAGAAATTATTGAATCAAAAAGCTTTTGCTAAATTCCAGCTTTATGCTAGTTTCTGTGCTCATCCAAGTGTCCAAAAGCAAAAAAGATATAGTCCTGCCACCAAGAGACTTATATTAGGAGGGAAAAAACCATATATATGGACAACAGGGGCTATAGAAGTGTGTTTTTTGGGTTAGAAACTCCCAGAAATCATTGGTGAAGCCACAGAACAACCGATTTACATGTTCTTTCCATAAGTGATAGTAGTATGATTTGATTATTACTGTCACAACCAAAAGGAGAAATTGAAGTTTGGAAGATGAGCATGGAAGGAAGATGGTTGATATAAAATATGATTCAGGAGTATTTAAACATAATGAAGGTAGCTGAGCTTCAGGGCAGAATTCCAAAGATGAATGGCTTAGCTCTTCCAAGAGACAAAGATTTAATAAAAATAGATACAAGAATTGAAAAACTGTAGTGGGTGGCGCCCTATACATCTCATTTTGTTCTGATAGCATTATTGAATTACTGCACAATGGGGTTATTTATATTCATGATGACCCTGTATCATCAAGGAACAAAAGTAAATTACCTTCAGGATGAAACAGAAAACAGCATCTAAAAGCATTAAGAAAGTGTAATGAATTGGTGTTTAACTGTAGGTTCAACCCTCCTTCAAAACTTGGCTATCCTGGAAATCAAATAAGTCCCTAAGGAATCTGAGTAGTCAAGGTTTGATTGTAAGTGTCTGAAAAGAAATGGAAAGTCTTTTTAGATGAATCTTCTTGTCACCTGAGGTTCAATTCTGTCTCATGAGAACTTTATGAAAACATTTATTTCATATCAACTTTTTCTGTTTATCAAAAAGGGGTAACCTGACCTAATGGAACAGAAACAAAAAAATATTGTTCCTAGATAAAAATTCAAATGACCTGATTTCTAGATTTAGTAGTCACATGTTCTTGTGTAAGATTTAAATTGTCTGAGATTCAGTTTCACCATCTTCAAAATAGTAATAATATCATCTGCCCTGCTTATCTCATGCAGTTTATTGGGAACTCAGATGAGTTAATACAGGTGCAATCACTTTGAAAAAACGTTAGCTTGCTCATGAAACTTAAGATTACTATAGGCAGGAAAATAATGTTTGCCATTTGATTTTGTATCTGGACCAGTCATTTCTGGACCACTCATTGAAATAGAGAACTCCCAAAATGGAATTCCTTTTTCCATTGCAGATCAGCAATTGTTCTGTAAATTTACAGTCTTGCCAAGTTGACTCAGGCAATGAAATGTTACAAACTGACTTCCTTAGGTTCACATTGTTGGAGAAAGGAATGAGCCCAAGTTTGCCTTGAGGCAAGCTATCTTTCCAAAATGCCATGCTTCCTTTATTGCCATTTGAAACCCATTTTTAACATGTTATTATTATAGAGTAGTTATTATGAAAATATAAAGTGATGATATTGAAAAGAGTAGCAAATACTAGTATCTAAAGTAAAATAAAAGCTGAAAATAGTTTCATGAGATCAATGTTGCTTGTATAGAGAACATTCTCTTGTTCTCTATAAATAAACCTCAATTAGGTTTTTATTGTTTTGTCATTTGTCAGTTAGATCTGACTCTATGACCCCATTTGGAGTTCTCTTGGCAAAGATACTGGAGTGATTTGCCATTTTCCTCTCCAACTCATTTTACAGATGAGGAAACTGAGGCAAACAGGGTGAAGTGATTCTCTCAGGGTAATACAGCAACTGAGTGTCTAAAGCCAGATTTGAACTCAGGAAGATGCTTAGGTTACCCCCTCCACCAATTAGATTTTACAATTATTTATTTACTTTGAAGATATAGCAGAAACATAAATGTAAACTTTTCCCCTAACTCCAGGGGCACACTTTAGTCTCTGAGAAGAATAAGCTCACTCTTTGCATGCTTTTTTTAAAATCAACTCATTTGTTTTTAGTTTTATACAATCATTTCCATATATCTTAGATTTTCTCCCTCTCCCTTTCCTCTTTCTCTGCTCTCCTTCCACTCTCCCTGCCCAAGATGATGTGCAGTCTTATACAGGCTCTACACATACATTATTATTTAATACATTGTCACCTTAGTCATGTTGCATTGAAGAATTAAAATGAATGGGAGAAACCATGAAAAAAAAAACTGAACAAGAACAAAACATAACACAAGAGAAAATAGTCTGCTTTACTCTATGATCCAATTCCACAGTTCTTTCTCTGGATGTGAAAAGCATTTTGCCTCAAGAGTCCACTGGGAATTTTTTAGGTACTTACATTGTTATGAAGGGCTAAGTCTACCAGAAAAATTCCTCGCACACTGTCATTGTTGCTGTGTACAAAGTTCTCCTGGGTCTGCTCCTTTCACTCAACATCAGTTCACATAAGTTCTTCTAGGTCTTGGTTCATCATTTCATATAGCACAATAGTATTCCATTACATTCATATAGCACAACTTCTTCAGTCATTCCCCAGTTGATGTGCATCCCCTCAATTTCCAGTTCTTGGTGACCACAAAGAGAGCTGCTATAAATTATTTTGTACATGTGGGAAATTTTCCATTTTTATGATCTCTTTGCAATGTAGTCCTAGAAGAGATATTGCTGGGTCAAAGTGTATGCACATTTTTAATTTCCTCCTCACTGGAGGTGACTTCACCCTTTTCGTTTTTGATATTGGTAATTTGATTTTCTTCTTTCTTTTTTTAAATCAAATTGACAAAAAGTTTATAAATTTTAATTTTTTTTCATAAAACCAATTCTTATTTTTATTTATTAGTTAAGTATTTTTCTTAATTTCAATATATTTAATCTCTCCTTTGGTTTTCAGTATCTCTAATTTGGTATTTACTTGGGGATTTTCAATTAATTTTTTTCTAGCTTTTTCAGCTGCATGCCCAATTCATTGATCTCCTTTCTATATTTTATTCATGTAGGCATTCAATGATATAAAACTTCCCCTAAGAACTACTTTTGCAGCATTCCATAAGTTTTGGTAGGTTGTCATTATTGTCATTCTCTTGAATGAAGTGGTTGATTGTTTATATAATTTGTTGTTTAACCCATTCATTCTTTAGGATTAGATTATTTAGCTTCTAATTAATTTTTGATCTACCTTTCCATGACTTTTTGTTACCTATGAATGTTATCGCATTATGATCTAAGGAGGATGCATTAATCTACTCTGCCTTTCTGTACTGGATTGTGAGGATTTTATGCCCTAGAGCATGGTTAATTTTTGTATTTGTGCCGTATACCACTTAGAAAAAGGTATATTCTTTTTTATCCATATTCAATTTTCTCCAGAGTTCTATCATATCTACTTTACCTGGAGTTTTATTCACCTCTTTAATTTCTTTCTTGTTTATTTTGAGGTTAGATTCATCAAGTTCAGAGAGAGGGAAGTTGAGGTCTCCCGCAAGCTTTGTTTTGCTGCCTATTTCTTCTTGTAACTCCTTTGGCTTCTCCTCTATGTATTTGGATACTGTACTAGTTGGTACATATATGTTTAATAATGATATTGCTCCTTCTTTATCTCTTTTGAGTCTATCTTTTTCTGCTTTTGCTTTGTCTGAGATTAGCATTGCTACCCTGCTTTTTTTATATCAGCTGATGCATAACATATTCTTCTCCAACCTTTTAGCTTTACTCTGTGTGTATTTCCCTGTTTCAGATGTGTTTCTTGTAAACTACAAATTGTTGGATTATAGTTTTTAATTAATTCTGCTATCTGCCTCCATTTTATGGGAGAGTTCATCCCATTCACATTCACAGTTATGATTACTATCTGTTTCTTTCTTTCCATCCTCTTTCTCTCAATTTATGCTTTTAGTTCTCCCTTTTCCCTTCCCCTTCACAATAGAGTTTTAATTTTTGACCACTGCCTCCCTCAGTCTTCCCTCCTTTATTTTAAACCCCCTCCCTTTTACTCTCCCTTTCCCTTACTACTTCTTCACTCCTTTTTAGCTTCCACTCTCTTTTCTTTACCCTTTCCCTTCCTACTGCCTATTGTAGAGCTAGTTAGATTTCTATACTTAACTGGGTTTGTTGTTCCCTCCTTGAACCAAATCAGATGAAAGTAAATTTCATACAATTCTCATCTCCTTCCTCTCTTTCCTTCAACTGTAATATGTTCTTGTGCCTCTTCCTGTGATATAATTTACCTTTTTCTGTCTCCTCCTTTTCACATCTCCCATTATAATCCATTCACACTCTTAAATCACATTTTTATCATTACACCATTTAATTTATACCCACTACCTCTGTCTATGTATATCCCTTTTAAATATCATTATAAGTATACACTTCTTAAGATTAACAAGTATTGTCTTCCCTTATAGTGATGTAAACAGTTTGTCCATATTGAATAATAAGATTTTCCCCTGTTTACCTTTTTATGCCTCTCTTGAGATTTGTGTTTGAAGATCACAGTTTCTATTGAGCTCCTTTTCATCAGGAAGGTATGGAAATCCCTTATTTCCTTGAATGTCCATCTCCTTGCCTGAAATATTATGCTCAATTTTGCTGAGTAATTGATCCTTGGTTGGAGTCCCGGCTCCTTTCCCCTACAGAATATCATATTTCAATCCCTCTGATCTTTTAATGTAGAAGCTGTAGGGCTCTTTGTGATCCTGACTATAGTTCCTTGATATTTTAATTGTTTGTTTCTGACTGTTTGCAGTATTTCTTCCTTCACTTGATAGTTTTGGAATTTGGAAACAATATTCCTTGGTGTTTTCAGTTTGGGATCCCTTTCAAAAAGTGATCAGTGGATTCTTTTGATGACATTTTGCCCTTTTGATCCAGGACCTCTGAACAGTTTTCCTTGATTATATTTTGGAAGATATTGTCCAGGCTCTTTTTGTCATCATGGCTTTCCAGTAGAGCAATAATTCTTAGGTTTTCTCTCCTGGATCTATTTTCCAGGTCAATTTTTTTTGAGTGAAATATTTTATATTTTTTATATTTTTTTCATTCTTTAGATTCTTTTTGACTGATTCTTGATGTCTCATAGAGTTGTTTGCTTCTACTTGTCTTATTCTAGTTTTAATAGATTGTTTTCTTCAGTTAACTTGTATCTCCTTTTGCATTTGTTCAATTGTTCCTTTTAAGGACTTATTTTCTCCAGTTAGGTTTTGTACTTCCTTTTCTATTTGTCCAATTTTCCTTTGAAATTCTTCTGTGATTTCTTTTCTCATATATTTAAAACCAATGGTCAGTTGTTCTACTTCTCTAATTTGGCTTTTAAAATCCTTCTTGTGCTCTTCCAAGAATGCTCTTTAGGCTTATTCCCTTCTGATGTTTCAGATGGGAGTACAGTCTCAATGCTGACCTCTTTGGTATTCGTGTTTTGGTCCTTGTTCCCACAGAAAGATTCTATGTTCTTTTCTGGTTTGCTTCTTGCCCATAATGATCACCCTTTTCCTGACTTTTAAAGTGGATCTCTGCTTCTGGGGCACAGGAGGCTCTGTCCTACAACTCTTGTTCTTAGAACTTGAGGCTTTGTGTATTGTGGCCCTTAGTTCTTTCAAGTAGAAGCTAAAATGCTGCAGTTTATCTGGTACTGAGCTGGCTGGTTTGCCAAAGCAGAGGCCAGGTGAAGTTTTTCTGAGTTTCCCAGGAGTTTCCCCAGAGCTTGCTGCATTAAGTGTGAGAGAGGGGTGGTCTGGCCAGAGGAGGTCTTGTCTCCTGAGGTAGAGTATAGGCAAGCAATGGAGGAATCTGGGCTTGTAAAGCCTGTACAATCTGTGCACTCCTCCAGCCCAGAGCAACATATCCTTCCCATCAATCTTCCAGGCTGTCCTGGGTTGGAAATCTGCCACGCTCTGTTTCTTATTGGATTTTGTTACTCCAAAATTTGTTCAGGTTCTCTTTTTAGATGTATCTGAAAGAGTTTATCTTAGAGCTTAGGTGAGCATTTGCTCTCCCTCTGCCATCTTGACTCTGCCCCATCTTTGCATGGTTTTTACATAACATTGGACCAAATGTGGTATTTCTGCCAGATGAGTCCTTGACTCAGCTATCACTTGACTGGGTCCCATAGGTCAGTCCCTGCTCCTTGGGATTAATACTAGGCTATCAGCAGAAATAGAACAATAGATCACTATCTCTGACTTCCAACCTCTCAAAATTCACAAGATTTTGTGAATGTGTCCAAAGAGGAAAGAACAAACATTGAGGCAAAAAGGATCCATTTTCATAGTAGAAAGTCCAAGGTCTTTTCTCTTGTAGCATTTTCTTTCATCATTGGCAAAGGAGTCAAAAAAAGTATGAGCAAGCAAAGAGAAAACAACCAAAGAAAAGGAATGGTCAAGGCTCTGGACTCTTGAGCCTTTCTGAAGGCACTTCCAATTCTGGCTACACAGACAATTGGAAAAAGTTTCTCCTAAGATTGGGAGTCAAGAAACTTGGGTCCTAGTCCAATGCAAAGGACTAAAAGTCTTCATTTCTTTGTCTTTAAAGTAAGAAAATTAAACTGCAGAATAATTAAACTTTGTGATTCAAAATTCATAATGAAAAAACCCTGAATTTTAAGTTGAAAAACCTAGGATCAAATCTCGGTTTGTGTCATTTACGTAGTTTATAGATTTAGATGATCTTTCAAATCTCTTCAAGTTCAAAATACCATGATTCACATCTTAATAGATGTTTAAAATGCACAATAGTGAATCAAATACTATTAATCCCAATGCCAAAGTTATGCAGGAGTTGCAAATTATGAATTCTTCCTTTCTCTAAAGCTGAGGTTCCCAAATATATTTGCCCTACTGTCCCCTTTAAAAAATTACTCAGTGCCCACTTGGAAATCTTCTTTCTTTAATTCTTAATTTTTTTAAAAATTTAATCATTTCTAAAAACATAAAATATTTTTTATTAAAAATGACATCTGAAATTTAATAATTTATTGTAAATTTGTTGTTTTCTTGCTGAGATTTTGATACCACAGTATTGAAACATGTAACCATATATTATCATATTGTAAATAAGTCATTCCATGCACATTATTTTGCTGATGAATGCTGCACTTCCCAACTGATCAACAAGCTCCCCTTGCTGCACTTGCTAGTTGAGATCTGTTGGTGGACTTGACCATCGATTGGTTATAACTTGCATTTTGTATGTTTATTTGGAAAATAATGCAATCAGTATGACTTTAACTCTGTTACACAACAGATGAAACATGTATGAATGGTTTTTCAAAATTTTCTTCTCTTTTCTTATTTCCTTATGCTTCCACTTCCTCCTTATTTTTATTCAATGCCCCTCGAATTGCACCTGAGGTTCTGGAAACCCCCTTGAACTCTCCTTGAATTTTCCTACTTTGTAAAGTCTGTGGAGTTTACTAGAGACTATAATCTTCTCATCTAGCCTTTCATTGTCAAACCCCCACTTCTTCAAGATCCTCCCTAGCCCCTCTTCCAGGCACCCTGGACTACTTGATCACTCTTACATTCCTTCCAGACTTGCTGTATCTAAAATCCATCTTGTTTCCATCAAAGTGCTCAGATTCAATCTGGCCCTCTTGCATTAAAATTAAAAATGCTTAAATTCCTTAAGAGTCTGGCCAATATGGCAGAGTTTTAGAATCACACTCACTTAGAATGGGTAATAAACCTTGCTTTTCTTTGACTGAAAGAAGGTTTGGGTCAGATTCATTTGGACAAGACCTATGTGTTGCTATTTTAGGGTCCAGCACCCATAAATCTCAACACTACCACTCCTTTGAATCATTCCCGCACCCCCAAGGGGCAGTACCACCCACTTTGGAAATCTCTGCAACATCACCTGCCAATTATTCATATATTGCTATGTGATATCTCTTTAGCTAACATTTATATGGAAGATGATAGCGATTATAAAGGTAAGTTGAAAAGGAAGAATATAAGTCCTTCCTTATATGAGGATGAAAATCTTCTCCAGGAGAATCTTTGTAAATTCTTCTGGTCAACTTTGCAAAAGGATTATGGTTAATTAGGTGACACAGTGGTATAAAAATTGAAACTTCTTTTTGGTCCACATTATTATAGAATTATTAGAAGGCTTCATATTTCTATAGCCCTGTCAAGTTTACAAATAACTTTACATAAATTTATTCCTTGTGATAATTCTGTTAGATAGATGTTTTCAATGGTTATCACCATTTTGTAAAGAAAAGCCTAATGATAAAGAAGTTAAGACTTGCCAAAGATCACATGAATAAAAAATAGTGAAGAAAGAATTCTAATCCTGATTGATGAAATTTCTCTATATCTAGATTAACCCAGGCCTAGACCTACTCTTCTGCTGTCCAGCCATCTTTGTGTCATGCTCTTGTCCTTCCTCTGTTCCTTGCTTCCCTTTATATCTCCAAGAACAGTAATCAAACCAACATTGCCATTCTTGGCAATGATGTGCCCATAAATTTTATGACACCATTGCCGCTGCTATCTAGACCAGGGGTGGGGAACCTGCAGGCTCAAGATCACATGTGGCCCTCTTGGTCTCAAGTCTCCACCACTGACCTAGAACAAAGCACTTCTCCATGGTTACTGCTCCCCTTTCTTACATTCCATATCAGAATGCAAACTTATTGAGAGCAGAGCGTGTCTTCGCTTTTGCATTTGTGTCTCTAGCACTTAGCACAGTTCCTGGCATATGGTGAGTACTGAAGTCCTTCCTTCCTTTCTGGAAGTGATGGTACAGGGCTAGTCTAACTTTCATTTTGAGGACATTGAGGCCCATATAGGAGAGATCAGTGTTTGAAAAAAAAACCCAGCTAGTTTAATAGCAAAATGTATGATGGAAATGAATTCAATTTAATTCAACAAATATTATTCACATATTTCTCTATCAGAAAGACTCAATGCTAGATATTGGAGAAGTTGGCCTTTGCCCTCAAGAAGCTTAGATTCTCCAAATATTATTCACATATTTCTCTATCAGAAAGACTCAATGCTAGATATTGGAGAAGTTGGCCTTTGCCCTCAAGAAGCTTAGATTCTCCTAGGAGTGGGAAACATTTAAACAACATTTACTTAATTTATTTATTATAATTAAATTTATTAATTTTCAGTTTTCAACATTCAATTCCTCAAAATTTTGAATTTCAAATTTTCTCCCCATCTCCACCCTAACCCTACCCAGGCAGGACAGCATGTATTCTGATTATTTATTCCTCCAATCTGCCCTCCCTTGTATTATCCACCTCCCCACCTTCTCTTATCCCTTTCCCTGTATTCTCCTGTAGTGCACGATAGGTTTCTATACCTCATTGTCTATATATCTTATTTCCTAGTTGCATGTAAAAACAATTTTTAACATTCATTTTTTAAAGCTTTGAGTTTCACATTCTCTCACTTCCTCTGCAATCACCCTCATTGAGAAAGTTAACAATTCTATAAAGATTATATATATATATATATATATATATATATATATATATATATATATATGTGTGTGTGTGTGTGTGTGTGTGTGTGTGTGTAGTCATACAGAGCACTCCTGTAACAGTCATGTTGTGAAAGACTAACTATATTTCCCTCTCTCCTGTCCCATCCTCTATTTATTATATTTTTCTCCTTTGACATCTCCCTTCACCAAAGTGTTTGCTTCTGATTACCCCTTTCCCCAATCTGCATTTTCATATTTTATCTCCCCTCTCTTAACCCCTTTCCCCTTACCTTCCAGTAGGATAAGATAAGTTTCCATACCCAATTGAGTGCATGTCTTATTACCTCCTGAAATCAAATCCAATAAAATGAAGGTTTAATTATTCCCTCTCACCTTCCCTTTGGTTGTAAAAGCTTTTTCTTTATTTCTTGCCTCTTTTGTGTGAGATAATTTACTACATTTAGGGTTTTATATATATTATATATCTTTATATCACACAACATGCACACACATATATACATACATACACACATATACATATACACACATATATAATACATAATATGTATGTGTGCATATATAATACACACACATATATTCCCTTCAACTACACTAATACTTAGAAAGGTCTCATGACATACAAATATTCCTACAATCAATGTAGGAATATAAACAGTTCAAATTTAATAAGTCCTTTCCTGTTTACCTTTTGGTGCTTCTCTTGATTCTTGTATTTGAAAGCCAAATTTTCTATTTAGCTCTGATGCTGTCAACAAGAATGCTTGGAAGTCCTCTAATCCTTTTGTCCCCTGAAGGGAAATACTCATTGTAAGTACATTGTAAAATACACAGTTTTGCAAGGTGATTCTTTGTTTTAATCCTAACTTCTTTGACTTTTGGAATATCATATTCCAACTCCTCCAGTATTTTAGTATAGAACCTGCTAAATCTTGTGTAATCCTGAATGTGTTTCCACAACACTTGAATTGCTTTTCTGGCTGATTGTAATATTTTTTCCTTGACCTGGTACCTCTGGAATTTCACTACAATATTCCTAGTAGTTTTCCTTTTGGGATCTCTTTCAGGAGGTTGTTGGTGGATTCTTTCCATTTCTATTTTACCCTCTGGTACTAGAATATCAGGGCAGTTTTCCTTGAAAATATGTTTTGTTTTTTTTCTTTCAATATATAATTTATTTTTCAGTTCTAAGCATCCACTTCCACAAGAATTTGAAATAAAAATTTTCTCCCAATTTCTTCCCAATCCCCACCCCAGGATAGTATGCACTCTATTCCTCCCTTCCTACAGTCTGTCCTCCCTTCTATTATCTATCCTTCTTCCATCCTCATTTCCCTCTATTTTCCTGTAGTTCAAAATAGAGTTCTATGCTTTTTGCCTGCATAGCTTAATTTCCAGTTGCATGTCAAAACAATTTTTAGCATTCATTCTTAAACTTTTAGTTCCATATTCTCTCCCTCCCTCCCCACCCACCTTCATTGAGAAAACAAGCAATTCAATATAGGTCATACCATTGCAAACATTTCCATAATAGTTATGTTGCAAAAGACTAACCACATTTCCCTCTCTCCTGTCATGACCTTTATTTATTCCATTCTCTCCCTTGACTTGTCCTCTCACAATAGTGTTTGCTTCTGATTATCCTTTTCTCCAATTTGTTGTCCCTTCGGTTGTCTTCCCTCTCCTATCCACTTCCCCCATGCCTTCAAGCAGGCTAAAGTAGATTTCCATATCCAACTGAGTGTGTGTTCCTTTCTTAAGTCAAATATCATGAGAGTAAGGCTCAGTTATTTCCTTACACCCCCCCTTCTCCCACTCCTTTGTAAAAACTCTTTCTTTCCTCTTTTACATGAGGTGATTTGCTACATTCTAACTTTCCCTTACTCTTAGCCCTAATCCATTCCATTCAACAGTAAATTTTAATTTTTTTAGGTATTCCCCTTTCATATTCAGCTCACCCTGTGCCCTTTGTCTATGAATATGTGTATATATATGTATACACACATAAACATGTACATATACATACCTAAACATATGTAATATACACATATACATACTGATACACACCTACTTATCTCTATATGTATTTGTGTATGTGTATATATACATACATATATATACACATATATACACACACATATAAACATATATATATATATAAACACACACATACACACATATTCCTTTTATCTGCCTTATTACTGAAAAAACTCTCATGAGTTCTTTCTATGCAGGAATGTAAACAGTTCAACTATATAATGAGTTTCCTAAGGCTTCTCTTTCCTGTTTACATTTTCATGTTTCTCTTGATTCTGGTATTTGAAAGTCGAATTTTCTATTGAGCTGTGGTCTTTTCAACAAGTATTCTTAGAAGCCTCTATTTTATTGAAATTCCATTTTTTCCCTTGAAGTATTACACTTAGTTTTCCTGGGTAGGTGATTCTTGGTTTTAATCCTATCTCCTTTGACCTTTGGAATATCATATTCCAAACCCTTTGATCCCTTAGTAGAAACTGCTAAATCTTGTTATATCCTGATTATATTTCCACAATACTTGAATTGTTTCTAATATTTTCTCCTAGACTAGGGAACTCTGGAATTTGGCTAGAATATTCCTAGGAGTTTTCCTTTTGGGATCTCTTTCAGGAGGTGATTTGTGAATTCTTTCCATTTCTATTTTACCCTCTGGTTCTAGAATATCAGGGCAATTTTCCTTGATAATTTCTTGGAAGATGATGTTGAGGATCTTTTTTTTGATCATGGTTTACAGGTATACTAATAATTTTTGAATTATCTCCTGAATCTATTTTCCAAGTCTGCTGTTTTTCAATGAGATATTTCACATTGTCTTCTATTTTTTTCATCCTTTTTTTTTTAATTTCTTGGTTTCTCATTTTTAAAGGTGTTATTTTCTTAAACATTTTTTTGGTCTCTGTTAGCAAGCTGTTGACTTGTCTTGCATGATTTTCTTGCATTGCTCTCATTTCCCTTCCCAATTTTTCCTCCACCTGTCTTTGTTGATTTTCAAAATACTTTTTGAGTCCTTCTATGGCCTGAGACCATTGCATATTTTTTTTGGAGGTTTTGAATGTCAAAGCCTTTACTTTGATGTCTTCCTCTGATGGTATGCTTTGTTCTTCCTCACCTGATAGGATGAAAAAATACCTTTTAACTCAGAAAGTAACCTTGTATAATCTTTTTGTTCCCTTTTTATAGGCATTTTCCCAGCGATTTACTTGACTTTTGAGTCCTTTGTCAAAAGGAGGGTAGACTCTAGGGACCTGTAAGTTCTCAGTTCCGCCAAGGTAGCACAATCAAGGGAGAGGAGTTTACTCCATTCATGGACTGCAATCTGGTCTATGAGCAATGACAAGCACTCTTTCTGCCCAGGATTTGTGAGTAGGATTCCCTCTCCACAGTCACCACCAGCTCCACTCTTCCTCAGGACTGAGATCCAGATCGATTCCCCCAAGGTCTTTAGGCTGAGCGCTCCCAAAGTGGATGCTGCTAACCCCCTGGGATGGGGACTGGGGCCAGACTACATACCCCTCTTACCCAGGTGAAAGGCTTTCTTACTGATATTTGAAGCTGTTTTTGGCATTTGTGTGTTGAGAAATCTGGTAAGCGCAGCTGCTACCCATGGTTTTATGTCCTAAAACCTGCTCCATTCCTGTCCACGGTGTGCTAAACCACCCTTGCTGGACTGTGCTCTGCTCTGAGCCTAGTGTGATACACTTTTTCTGTTGGGCCCTTCAGGCTGTCTTGGCCTGGAAATCTCTTTCACTCCATTTTTTTGTGACTTCTGTTGCTCTAGAATTTGTTTAAAGTCATTTTTACAGATATTTTATGGGATATGTGGAGAGAACTTGAGTAGGTCCATGTTTCTATTCCATCAACGTGGCACTGCTTCCCTATAATTTCTTAAAAGATGATATCTAGGTTTTTTTTTTTTGATTGTGATTTTCAGGTAGTTCATTAATTTTAAAATTATCTCTCCTGGATCTGTTTTTTCAGGCCAGTTGATTTTCCAATGAGATACTTTATATTGTTTTCTATTTTTTCATTCTTCAGTTTTGTTTTATAATTTCTTGATTTCTCCTAAAGTCATTAGTTTCCATTTGCTCCATTATAATTTTTAAGGAATTATGTTCTCCAGTGAGCTTTTGGACCTCTTTTTTCATTTGGCCCATTCTGTTTTCTAAGACATTCTTCCCCTCATTGGCTTTTTGGACCTCTTTTGCTATTTGGCAAAATTTTAAAGCTATTATTTTGCTCAACATTTTTTGGGTCTCCTTTAGCAAGTTGTTGACTCATTTTCCATGATTTTTTTGCATCACTCTCATTTCTCTTCTATTGATTTTCAAAATACTTTTTGAGCTCTTCCATGACCTGAGAGCAATTTATATTTTTATTGGAAGCTATGGATACACGAGCTTTGACTCTGTTATCCTCTTGTGATTGCATGTTTTGATCTTCCTCATCACCAGTGACTTAAGAAAATATCTTTTCCTCTTTGAAAGTAAGAATCTATAGTGTGTTTCTTCCCCACCATTTCCTCAGTTTCCCAGCCAATTTTGAGCTCTTTCTTATGTGCAGGCTCCAGAAGCAGCCACCCGGTCAATTACTTGATTTTTAAGCTCTTTGTTAAGTGGAAGACTCCAGAAGCAGCCAAAGTTTTGGCAGTGGCTGCTGCTGACCTGGGACTTGCACTGGGACTGGGGCTGAGGCAGATCCACATTCCCCTCTCAGTGAAGTGAGAGACAGTTCGCACTGACCTTCAAAGCTGTTTTTGACCTTTGACCTTGTTTTTGACTCTGAAAACCATTACAGACCCAGTGATTCAGTCCCCTAAGGCCTGCTCCAACTCTGTCCATCCTTGTACAGTCCAAGCTGAACTTCACTCTGCTCCCAACCTGGTGCAATAGACCATTCTTGTCAATCTTCCAGATTGCCTTGGGCTGGAAATTTGCTTCAGTTTGTCATTTTGTGGTTTCTGTTGCTCTAGAATTTGTTTAGTTATTTTTATAGGTTTTTTTTTTTTGAGAACTTTGTGGGGAGAACTTTCGCAAGTCTCTGCTTCTACCCTGATGTCTTCCATTTAAATAACATTTAAATGCATTGATCCATAGGACCAGAAGGGACTTAAAGGACAATTCATTTTCTGTATGAGGAAACTGAGACTCAGGGATTTTAAGTGACTTGTTCCACTGCACACAGGCAATCAGCTTCAGAGTCAGGATAAAAAATTAAATACAATATAATTTGAGTAGGAAGGATGATCTGACAAGGCTTCCTTTAGGAGGGGGCACATTTGTTGAACCTTGAAGGAAGCTAGTTAAGGAGGAGGTGGAGGGGGGGAGAGAGGCTACAGATGGCCTGGGCAGAGGCACATACCAGGAGCAGGGATGCCTAGTCTGATGAACAACTGGAACATAGAATAGATTGCAAGGAAAGTGAAAAGAGCCTAGTGCCACATTGTGAAGGACTTTAAATAGCAAAGAGCAGAAGTCTGATCTTTTGATTCCCTTTCTATTGCTTTTTTCCCTTTCTGTACATGGTATCACAAGCTACAGATGTAAACAATGCCATTGCTATTATAGCCATTAGAAGTGGTACCCATTTAAATAAAGGCAACATGGTATAATAGATAAAGTACTAGCCCTGGAATAAGAAGACTTCAGTTTAATCCAGCTTCAGTACCTTCCTTGTTCTGAAACTCTGGGCAAGTCACTTAATCTCTATTAGCCTCAGTTTCCTCTTTAGTGAAATGGGAACAATTATGTCTTATTTCACAGGCTTGTTGTGAGACTCAAACCAGCTGATAGATAGGCGTATGAATATTAATATGTAAATAAATATTGATATTACAATTAATATGCATTACAAGGGTTTGGGAAACACTTCTATAAATGTCAGGTATTATTATATGCATGAAAATGTCAGAGTAAGAGATTTAGTGCAATGTCATCAGTATTACAGAAATTTGGTTTCTGTTTACAAGGTTTTACCTCTATACTTATGCCTGGGTAAAAGGAGGGAGAAGTATAACATTCTGGGCTCATTGGAATAGATGGAGGCTTTTGTCTGGCTTGTTTCCATTTCATTATTCCCACAGCATGCCCATCTCTATGTTCTGTGTCCACACACAGATGCCTGAAGCAGGTCGGGTAACTTAGGAGTTTTGTCATGGTTAGACTAGCCAGTGAAGATGGTCATTGATGATCTGTCTTAGGCTGCACCCATCTGCTCAGACCTGTCTCAGAGTCAGAGAAGGCACCAGCTTAACAAAGAAATCTTAGAGTGAAGCCTACATTTGGAAAGCCATGGCTCTATAAACATGCTTTTAATTTGCTCATTGGAGGAATTCAGTAACTTCTAAGAGTGGAAAAAGTGAAATTGAACACACTTTAATTCTTGTTAAGAACCAAAAATACATACCCATCCCAAACCAACATGGTTTTATTGGGAAAAAATGTTCATACCACCTTTGTTTCTATGATTCTTTCCATGGAGAATTTGATTAAGTTTTTGTTCACATAGAGCTTTTGGTTCTGAGTGGGAGGGAAATGTTTATTTCTTGTTTCTAGTAGATAGTGATGCTGTCATGGCATTCACAGTAATACTGACAACAAATTTTATATATATATATATATATATATATATATATATATATATATATATATATACACGCACACACACTCATATACCTACACATATACATATATACAAGGCACACATATATGTACACACATATACGTATGCATGTATATATATTTGCACTTTGACTTCCAAAATAATTTGCTCTAAGCAACATTATCTCATTCACCAAAACTATTTTGCTGTTTAGTCATAGTTAAGCTTTCCTAAAAGCACCTTGGGCATCTCCTTAGGATCAAAGATTTAAAGTCAGAATGAGTGTTAAAAGCTATCTAGTCTAATGCCTACATTACACAGATGAAGAACTAAGTCCAGAAAGGGTAACTTGCCCCAAATTATAGAAGTAGTAAATATACCCATAATTCAATTCAATTCAGCAAGCATTTATGTAGATAATACATAGCTTCTGGAAATACAATGACACTTCATTTTTATGAAAAATCCCTTATCTCTCAAAGGAGTTTATATGATCTTTGTGGGGAAATATAAGCAGATCAATAAATTTATAATGATTTGTAATGGAAGGCATAGAGAGAAGGTTTATTTTAGAAGGAAGCATGTATACCTTCTTTTATGAGATCTATAAACATTTATTAAGTGCCAGACACTGTGAAATATGCAGCTTAATGTAATGGAAAGGGCATATGACCAAGGGTCAGAAGTTTTGGCTTCTAGTTTTGCTTCTACTGGAGCTAGCTGGTGACACTGGGCAGCTGGGCCTTCATTTCCTCACTTGTTGAATGAGAGGCTTATACCAGATGATGCCTGAGGTAATTTTTAATTTTCTTTTTACCTCTTTGATTCCCTAAATGTTAGATTGTAAAAGAAAAAAAAACTCTACAAAATCATGAGAAAAGCAGGTTGTATCAAGATATTTCAACATCACTTTTTCCCACTTCCTGGTACACATACAGTTGTATTGACAACTGTCCAGGTGTCATGTAATAGTGGAAAAAGAACTGGTTCTTCAGTCAGAAGATTTGCATTCAAATCTTACCTCTGATGTTCACTAAGTTACCTTTGGCAAGTTACTTAATTTTCCTGGGTTTCAGTTTCTTCAGTTATAAAGTTACAGTGTTAGACTAGATGGTTTCTGAGTTCTTTTTCAGCTCTAAGTTAGTGATCCTAATGAGAGGCAGCTAGATGGTACAGTGGATAAAATACTGGGTCAGAAGTCAGGAAGACCTAAGTTCAAATCTGGCTTCAGACATGTACTAGCTATGTGGCCTTGGCCAAGTCACTTAAGCTTTGTCTGCCTTAGTTTACTCAACTGTAAAATGAGGATGATAATAGTACCTCTCTCAAAGAGTTCTCTTGAGGAATATGTGAGATAATGTTTGTAAAACTCTTAGCACAGTTCTTGGCACATACTAGACAACCTTTTCTCTGTCTCCTTTTCTTTGTTCCTATGGTGTTATTTGAAGTTCTCTGTCCAAGTTTACCTTGTTCACTCAGCTATAAAGAAGTTACAGTCTAAGCAAGGAAAGGGAGCAAAATGTAAGAGAGATACCAAAATGGAATAGCAATCATTGCATCCACACAACTGAAGCCACCTGTGCTATAAAAAGAGACCATTTCATTTTTATAAAATTATAGTTTTTATTGTTGAGTCCAACTCTTTGTGATCCCATCTGAGGTTTTCTTGGCAGAGATACTGGTGTGGTTTGGCATCTTCTCCTCCAGCTCATTTCAGAGATGAAGGAATGGAGGCAAGCAAGATTAAATGACTTGCTCAGGAGTCACATAATAAGTGCCTAAGGCTGGATTTGAACTCAGACCTGGAACTCAATTCACCACACTACCTAATTACAATAGTCACTGGGAAAACACTGGGGTTAAGAGACCATTGGGATGCATCGGGGATGGAAGTCACAAATGAGTTCAGGCATTGTTGTGTTCACTATAAGGGGAGATGGTTGAGTTTCTTTTCCCCTATTTTCAAATACTTGAATCAATTAGAAATGAATTTTTAGAAAGGGAAAATTCTGTTAGATTATTCAAGGATTCTGGATAGTGGTAAGTGTGCACTATTTGCTATTTCCTAACCCTGGGGTTACAAAGTTTCTCAAGAATACTGCTCAAAGCCATTCCTTCAAATTCTCCTTTTTAGTCTGAATGAGTGGTGGGATGGTGACCGAGCCAGCTGTCTCAGGTGGTTCATGGTCTGTATTGAGTGGCATTAATTGTTCTTGTCTGTTCCTTAAATTATTCAGCTTGGCTCAACATTGGCTCTAAGACTCCTATGCTGTGATGTCCTAGGAATTTCTTGCAACTCTTTAGTAAGTCTCTGAAATGACCTTAAGTCACACTTCTAATACTTCACACACACCTAGGCGTGTGACTCTGAGCAAGTCACTTTTCATCATAGAATTTCAGTTGCCCCATTTGTAAAATGAGGATACCTACTTCATAAAAGTGCCATGAGAAAATGCTTTGTGAAATGTAGTGTTATATAAAGGTTTGATATGATCATGACTTGTCTATGCAATGCTAACTTTTCACTTCACTTCAGCTTTAAATCCATATGTTGTTTATCCTATCTTTCTGCACCTTGCTAAGCAGGGTTTATATTTCCTGGGCTCATAGCAGGTGACCCCTTTAATCTAAACTGAAATGGAAAGATAGAAGCACTGGTGTCATTACACTGAATAACAATTATTTCCACGCTTTTTTTTTAAAGTTTAGAGTTATTATATTTTTTCAGCCGGACTAGTAAAGCTTTATTATTTGCTGAATATGATTCACTCATCCTTCCTCTACTAAACTCCTACAGTATCATAATATGAGAGCAGAAAGGGACCCTAAGGGGCTATCTAGTTGCACCCCATCATTTTATAGATGAAGAATCTCAGACCCAGGGAGGTTCGGTGACTTCTTTAATATCACGTAGACTCACTTCACTTATCTGAAACGGTAATTCTAGAGCTCCTTTCCCATGAGTACTATGACCTTATCAACCATGGAAATCTCAGATCTCTTGTTTTCCATCTCATTCAATATACTCCAGTAGCTCCCAAGTGTCTCCAGGATCAAGCATTAAAATCCTCTATTTGGGTTTCAAAATCCTGCGTAAGCTTGTTTCTTCCTACCTTTCCAATTTTATATCCTTCTTCCCCCAAGAATCTGCAGGCCAGGAACAGCAGCCTTCTCTCAGTTCTCACAAACATGATTCAATGCCCTGACTTCATGCATTTTAACTATCTATATCCCACATCTAAGGTCATGTCTAATGTGCTTTCTCTCCTCTTGTCTGCCTTCTCCCTCCCCAGCTTTCTTCAAGTCTTAGCTAACGTTTCACTTTCTTTTTCTACTCAGCTAAGTCTCCTGGATTTCACAGTCTGCAGAAAGTCATCATTCTGCAAGATAAAACCAACTCTGAAATCCTGTTACAGCAGGATCCCAATACACAAAGATGATTTTTAGATCTGCTTTTCTAAAAGGAAAGCAACTTTTGAGGGGTCAATAATCTACTTTAGTCAAGCACACTAATATCACTCACTTAGTTCAGGGGAAAAACTCAGCGCCCTGAACTTCAGAGAAATAGAGATCAACAGGCAGGGCTTCCAGCTATCTGATCATAAGTAATACATACATAGTTACCAGAGAGAGAAGCACCAACATCTGGGTTTTCAAAGTCAGGGGAGCTTCCCAGATTCTCATCTGGCCAAACAAACAATTACAATGAGTAAGCCTCAAAGTGAAATCTCACGTTAGAGTATATATACATCTTTCAGAGCTGGAGGGCATCACAACCCTTGAAAACCAGGGTCCCATTAGAAATTAACAAAAGATGTAAGCTTCCCCTAATCAAGCTTCCCTTAACAGGCAGGCCCATTGATGAGTGGAGAAGATCTTTAACTCTCATTAGCATTACAAATTTACATTTCCTCTGCACCCCTTGGTCTTGGGGTTTCACTCTCTGTCCCATTAGACAAAGTAAAGGATAGATATCTCAGTGCTCCTCCCAACCCTTTGTTTGAGGAGGAAACTCAGGGAATCCACAGTTCTCTCCTAGCTAAAAACTCGATTTCATGATCTCCAGATTTCTGGAGATAATTCTGCAAAATAAATTCAACTCTATAACTGACACCTTTTCATATCATTTCATTTGTAGGCTACAGGACTCCAGTATGTCTCCCTGCTGAGTACACCCCTTTTAAACCTCTAATCCCTCCTTTTAAGCTTCTTTTATGTGTTGGTCTTCCCCCCTTAGATTCTGAGGTCCTTGAGGGCACAGTCTTTTGTCCTGTTTTTTGCATCTGTACCATTTAGGATGGTTCCTAGCACCGGTAGGAGCTTACTAAATGTTTATTGATTCTGACTCTGGCCTTCTGCAAGAAACCTTTCCTAGTTCTCCTTAAATCTTAGTCCCTTATTTCTGGGATGACCCTGAATTTGTCATCTACCTGTCCATTCATTCATCTATCTATTAAAATGATTTATTTTATTTTTAATTTATGGAATAAAGCAAGCATTTTTATAACATAGTATGATAAAAAAGATGATTGCTCATGAAACTCTAACTCTGTTATATAAAATTTGAATAAATTATAAAGTTATCAGTTAAATTTCTTTTTTTCCCCTCCTTCCACCCTAGAGATGGCTACCATTAAACACCAATCAGCGTGTATGCGTATGTGTGTTCAGGTGTGTGTGCGTGTGTGTATAAAATCATTCTATACATACTTCTATTTATCCACTTGAGACATTCCCCAATCTCTCTCTCTCTCTCTGTCTCTCTCTCTGTCTGTCTCTCTCTCTGTCTCTCTCTTTCTCTCTGTCTCTGTCTCTTTGTCTCTGTGTCTGTCTCTCTCTCTGTCTCTCTCTTTCTCTCTGTCTCTGTCTCTTTGTCTCTGTCTCTGTCTCTCTCTCTGTCTCTGTCTCTCTCTCTCTGTCTCTGTCTCTCTCTTTCTCTCTGTCTCTTTGTCTCTGTCTCTGTCTCTCTCTGTCTCTGTCTCTATCTCTCTGTCTCTGTCTCTCTCTATCTCTGTCTCTCTGTCTCTGTATCTCTCTATGTCTCTCTCTTTCTCTGTCTCTCTCTGTCTCTCTGTCTCTGTCTCTCTCTGTCTCTCTGTCTCTGTCTCTCTCTCTCTCCTCTCATATTTTCACATAGTTGTTTTCATATTGTCTACCCTCATCAGAGTGTAAACTCTTTCAGAGCTGAATGCTTTTTTGCCTTTATTTATATCTCCAGGGCTTAACCCACAGTCTAGCACCTAATAAGAATTTAATACATGCTATCTATTTTATCCAGTGTTATTAATGCTTTTTGCTTTTTAGAGTATAATCATTTTCCAGCACGGCACTTCACTAAATAGAACCTTCCCTTATAGCGGAGAAAAATGGTTAAATAAAACAAATTGGCACATTATGTCCCACAATATATGCAGCATTCCATTCTGATACATATGGAAAGTTTGTTTCTCTGTCTCTAGGACCTCTAGGATGGAGATTGGTCATTGCGATTAATCAAAGTTCAGCTGCCTTTTATTGCGGTGTTTCTCCATTATCTAGTCCTTGAATACATTGTTCTCATTCAGTTTTCTTTACGCTGCACCAGAAGAAATGACTTCCCATGTTTCCATGAATTTATTATATGTTTTTCAATATTCCATTATATTCATATATCAGAATTTAGTCACTCCCCAACAGTTGCTTAATTTGTTTCCCCTCCACGCACCAAAGAAAATATCTGCCAAATACATTTCATTATATATGAGACTTCTCTCTTTCGTCTTTAACCCCTTAGGATGTACCACATTACTCTCTACACATGCTACTTGACCAGCCACCCATCGCCTTCCCTCTGCCCCCTCTACTTGCTCTGAGCTCATCTTTTTGTCCAGCTGCTTGACTCTTTCTCCACTGCATAATGCCTTGTCAGCCACCCACTGCCTTTTCAAATTCTTGCAAGCATGTTGGAAAATTTTCTGCATGGTTACACAGCCTACTCATGTTTGGAGGCTCAAAAAAACCAGCCTACAAGGTTATACATGTTGTTCTTTCCCCTTAGTACATTGTAGCAACCAGCCTACTATCTGCATTTGCAATGATTTTCATTTCCTCAAGTCTTTTCAATGTGCATAGCTGTTTGGCAATATATGAACAACTGGGCTCTTCCAGCAAAGTAACCAGTTAAGTTAGTTCTACATGTACATGATGGGAGGGAATAATGTCTACATTTCAATATATATATATATATATGTATAAGAACATGGCTATGTATACACATACACACATGCACATAATATTCATAAGTACATGTATTCACTGACATACATATATTCACATTTTCACATGTATATATACATGAAAACGCACATATACATACACATATAATACACACAGGCTTATGCATATACATATACATATACCAATACATCTCATTGTCTGGAGACTTACACAGTACAATACAATAGAGCATGTGTTGCATAAAGAAATCAAGGAAACCCTGGGTTCTAACTAAACCTCTGCCACTAAGTAGCTATTTGATCTTATAGGAGACATTTAGCTCTCCTCTGCCTTAGTTTTCTCATCTGCAAAGTAGAGATGCTGCTATCTGTCCCATTTAATTTTTGATGGCATTGTGAAAGCAGGATGAGATAAAGTAACTTGGGGAAAAAAATGAACATTATACAAATGGAGAACGGTTGACTGACTTTACTTTTCCACTAGATATTTTAGGATAATAAAGATATAGCCTTAGAGAAAAGAGGCTGGTTCATAAGATCATTCTGTATCATTGAAAAATCTTTGCCAATAGACATTCTCAGTAATTTGAAGCCATTAAAAATCTCAAAAATAATGGAAATAAAATGGACTACCTTATGAGGTAGTGACTTTGTCTCTGGAGGAGTTTAAGCACAGACCCAGATGATTACTTGTCAGGGATATTGTGGATGGTGTTTGGGAATCTGGCAAAGAATTAAAGCAGGAATTTTCAAAGTGTGTTATAGGGGCTCCTGGGGTTCCCAAGAGTCTTTCAGTAACACTGAAACATTAAAATATTTCATAATAATGATGATGACAACTTCTGATATGGCAAATATCTACAGAAATAATATATGTAAACAAAAGCTCTTTGTGGGAATTCTCAATAGTTTTTTTAGTATAAAGGAGTCCTGAAACCAATATATTTGAGAAGTACTAGATTAAATGAGTGCAATTTGTTGTAGTACGTTGAGTCATCTTTGAATCAGAAAATGTGAAGGAGAGTTCAAGATGTGACTCTCTCTATCAGAGTGATACTGGACAAATCACTTAATCTGTTTGTGTCTCTTTTTTCTTCGGTAAAATGGACATATAATGCATGCCCTTACCTATCACAGAATTTTTATAAGAAAAACATTTTGTAAATATGAAGACTTTTTGCCTTGCAAGATCCTTTGAAAGACTATGTGACTTTTATTTGTATATTCAAGGAAGCATATGACTGATGGAATGAAATAGTTTTGTTCCGTAGACAGGACACACTAGAAAAACTGAAATGATAGTGTAGTGAGTGATAGAAGTATAGGAAATGATATTTTGTTATAGCTATTGAAGGAATAATGGTGGGGAAAAGTCAGGAGCCCATCTTAGAAAAGAAAGTCCCCAGAGTGGAGTATTAGCTTTGCCCCTTTCCCTCTCTAGGGCTCATTTTTCTCATCTGTAAATGAAATCTGAATAGATGGTTTCCAAGTTCCATTCCCTTTACAAAATCCCAAGAATCTAGGCAAACTAGGATACAATATATGAGATGCTACAGAACAAGTCAAGGAAATCAAATTCTTAACTTATTTCAATTTCCTTTATTCAAATATGATCTCCATAAATTATTACAGCAATATTTACTAGATGTCTCTATTTTTTACAAAAATGTTTCATTAAAATCATTAAAATACATCAATGTTTTAATAACAGAACTAAAAATGTATAGAATGAAAGACAGCAGTGAAAAATAGATATCACTGGGGTTGAATGATTTCTGCTTCAATTGCTGTTATTATCATTATCTCCTTGGAGTCCAGCCAATTATCCATGATGTCAGGGGAGATGGCAATGGCAAGATAGGGGAATGCCAATGAGGTGGATGTATATAGTGGGGATTTTTTGTGTCCTGAACCATTCTCATCAGCTATTGAAGGCCTGAAACAAACCCTAAAACATGGACAGAAAGTTCTGCTAATACCAGTGAATGGATTACAAAACCTCAGCCTATGGGATGTAATTGCTCATAAGAGTTAAAGGAATAAATGAGACAGCATTAGGCTGCAGGGTTATCATACCCAAAATTATGGTGATGATCAGCTCCCCAAGACATTCCCCCCCAGACATTCCTTTCTGTTCTGATGACACAGGGAAGCAAAATAAATTAGAAAAAAATCAGAAATATCAACCCCTTACCAGTAAGAATTGTAGATGATGGTTAGCAGAAAAGCAGACAAAATACTAGTGTGCATGAAATGGATTGAAAGTAGAAATGCCTTCTTTATGTAGCAGGACTATATCATAACAAGATTGAAAACATCTTACTATTTTTGTATTGCTTTTTGTCTCCTCCAAGTAAAAAACCCATCACACTGTTAACCAACTTATTATTATTATCAATAACTGCATAAAGTCAATTTTATGCAATCATAAGAAATGAGATGTAAAAGAAGAGATACTAAAATCTAAAAAAGTGAATAGTGGAAGGACTTGATAGCATTTAAAAACTTCAATTAAAACAAATTTGAGAAATTCCATATGATAACAGTATGGATACTTAAAACAATACCAGTGTCTCAAGTGAATTTTGGAAATATTTAGTTCATTTTGAGTTTGATGACATGATTCCAATTAGTGGACCAACCTTAAAAAAGCAGTAAGTTTTAAAAATAACTTGGCAATTACTATAGACCTCATGAATAAATTCACTTTTCCACAATATTCTCGAAAGTGTGTAAAACTACATAAGAATGCACGAGGGCACTATTACCATGGCAAAAATAATCAAAAGAAAATGTTGCACTATCATGGAATATTCCTAATGGGAGGCATCATATGCCATTATTGTAGTAATTATTTCATAGAGTTATTGATATATAGGGAGATTATATTGATATTAAGCTGATAGCAGGAGCAGTACAACACTTGAGTTATATATGATAACCCAGTGCCTGGTGCATAGTATATATCTAATCACTCAATTAAGGTAAAAAAAAAGTTGATACTGGTAGAAAGGAATCAATTACAAAGAAAAGTACATCAGAGATTCTCAATCATTAACCATCAACTGAAAACAAAAATTAACAAATTAATGCAATTCTGGGGCAGAGTCAAGATGGCAGAATGGAAGGACATACCTGTGGAAGCTCTCCCCACCAACCCATGAAATACCTGTAAAAATTGATTCTAGACAAATTCTAGAGCAGAAGAAGCCACAAAACAAAAGGGTGAAAGAAATTTCTAGCCCAAGACAGCCTGGAAGGCTGACAGGAAAGGTCTATCACACTGAGCTTGGAGCAGAGTGCAGCCCAGCCTTGGTTGCACTGCATAGCATGGACAGGACTGGAGCAGGTTTCAAGGCACAGAAACATGGTAAAAGCTGTGATTCCCAGATTTCTCAACCCACAAATGCCAAAGACAGCTTCAAAGGTCAGTAAGGAAGCTCCTTCACCTGGGTGACAGGGGGGCATGGTCCTGCCTCAGCCTCCACCTCAGAGCAGTGGCAGTTACTGTGGTAGCACCATCCACTTTTGGAACCCTTGATCTAAAGACCTTAGGAGAATTGAGAAGCTGATTTGGGTCTCATTTCTGAGTGGCAGTCCTGGGGTGAGGAGGAGCACTGCCATGGTGGTGACTGTGGAAAGGAAATCCTACTCACAGATTCCAGGGCAGATAAGAATGTTTGTGGTTGCTCACAGGAAGGACAGGAGAGGAGTAAACATCTTTTTATTGATTGTGCCACCTTGGAGGAACTGAGAACTTACAGGTCATTATAGTCTACCATCCACTTGACAAAGGACTCAAAAGTCAAGTAACTGGCTAGGAAAATGACTCCTAAAGGAAAAAATGAGGCTACAGAAGATTACTTTCTTGGTAAAAAGATATTTTCTTCCATCCTTTTGGATGAGAAAAAACAAAGTACATACCATCAGAGAAAGACACAAAAATCAAGGTTTCTACATCCAAAATCTCCAAAAATATACACAATGGTCTCAGGCTATGAAAGATCTCAAAAAGGAGTTTTGAAAATCAAGTAAGAGAGGTAGAGGAAAAATTGGGAAAGAAATGAGAGTCATCCAAGAAAATCATGAAAAGCAAGTCAACAGCTTGCTAAAGGAGATACAAAAATGCTGGAAAAAAAAAAAACCGCCTTTAACAATAGACTAAGCCAAATGGCAAAGGGAGTTCAAAAAGCCAATCAGGAGAAGAATGTTGTAAAAAGCAGATTTGGCCACATGTAAAAGGAAGTTCAAAAGCTCACTGAAGAAAATAGTTCTTTAAAAATTAGAATGGAGCATATGGAAGGTAATGACTTTATGAGAAACCAAGAAATTATCAAACAAACCCAAAAGAATGAGAAAATGGAAGACAATGTGAAATATTTCACTGAAAAAACAACTGACCTTGAAAATAGATCCAGGAGATATAATTTAAAAATTATTAGTCTACCTGAAAACCATGATCAAAAAAAAAAGAGCCTCGACATCATCTTCCAAGAAATTGTCAAGGAAAACTGCCATGATATTCTACACCAAGAGGATAAAAGAGAAATGGAAAGAACTCAGTTATCACTTGAAAGAGATTCCAAAGGAAAAACTCCAAAGAATATTGTAGCCAAATTCCACAGTTCCCAGGTCAAGGAGAAAATATTACAAGCAGCCAGAAAGAAGCAAGTCAAGTATTGTCGAAATACAATTGGGATAACATAGGATTTAGCAGCCTCTACACTATGGGATAGAAGGACTTGAAACATGATATTACAGAGGTCAGAGGAGATAGGATTAAAACCCAGAATCACCTCAGCAAATCTGAGTATAATACTTCAGGGGAAAAAAATGCAATTTCAATGAAATAGAGGACTTCCAAGCATTCTTGTTGAAAAGACCAGAGCTGAACAGGAAATCTCACTTTCAAATAAAAGAATCAAATGAAAAGGTAAACAGGAAAGAGAAGCCTTAAGTACTCATTAAATTTGAACTGTTTGCATTCCCACATGGAAAGATGTTATTTGTAACTCATGAGACATTTTTCAGTACTGGGGTAGTTGGAGGGAATACATACATAGGTGGGTATGGGTATGTAAGTATGTGTATATTATATATGTGTAGGTATGTATATGTACATGTGTGTGTACATATATACAAACATATACATATATGTTTACATGTGCATATATGTATGTACATATACATATATACATACATACACACACACACATATATATATATATATTTATACAGAGGGCAAAGGGTCAGCTGAATGTGAATATGAAGGGAGAATACCTAAAAAAATAAAATTTGCTGTTGAATGGAATGGACTAGGAGTAAGAGAAAGGCAGAGGTAGAATGTAGCAAATCATCTAACATAAAAGAGGGAAGAAAGAGCTTTTCCAGTGGAGGGGAAGGGGGGGGAGATGAAAGGAAATGAGTGAGCCATATTCTTATGGGATTTGGCTTCAGGAGGGTGTAATACACACTCAATTGGACATGAAAATCTATGTTACCCTGCAGGAAGGCAAAGGGGAAGAGGATGGGAGAGGGAAGATAATAGAAGGGACAGCAAATGGAGGAAATGGATAATCAGAAGCAAGCACTATTGTGGGAGGACAGGTCAGGGGGGAGAACGGAATGGACTGAGGGCAGGATAAGACAGAAGGAAATGTGATTCTTTTACAACATAAATATTATGGAAATGCTTTGCATTGGTACACAAGTATGATCTATATTGAATTGCTTGTTTTCTCAATGAGGATGGGTAGGGAGGGATGGAGAGAAAATGGAACTCAGAGTTTAAGAATGAATGTAAAAAATTGTTTTAGCACGAAACTGGAAATTAAACTATACAGGTAACGGAGCATAGAAATATATTTTGTCCTACAGGAAAAGAGGGGGGAATGGGGATGGAAGAAGGGTGGGTAATAGATGGGAGGACAGATTGTAGGAAGGGATGGATGGGATGTATGAATTTTGAATTCAAATTCTTGTGGAAGTGAATGTTAAGAAATGAAAAATAAATACATTACATTTTAAAGAAAAGAATTACAACAATTCAAGGAATCATTACAGTGTGATCAAAACAAATGAGTCAACACAAATCAAAGTTTTACTGTGGAGACTTGAGAGACAAAAAATGTTACCGCAGTTGAAAAACAAAATAGCAACAGCAGCAACAACAAAGCAAAACCTTGAAGAAGGATGTGGAAAAGTTCATCAGCTCTGTGATCCCAAGAAGTTGAATGCAATGGAACTGAAAGCTGGATTAAAAGAGAGACAGAGTTTGCACATGGGGAGCAAAATAACTTACAGAAATTATGTCAACCGAATAAGATCCATAATTATTGGTTTGCATGCTTCATAGCTGTATATAAATTAATTACTAGCAAAGCACTTGACCAGATATGTTACACAGATACACTTTATTACAATTTTCTCAACAAACGTTATTTAGAATATTTCATCTACATACCATTTTAAGTTGAGAATAATCAGTCATCACTTCAAATGTGGACCAGTTATATATTAATGAATTGTACTTGGCTAAATCATAGAAAAAATCTACAAGTGCAAGAAAAGATTATACTGTCTGAAAAGCAAAAATGGTGTGTCAAAATCCTGTAAGAATGAAGCAAGGAATTTATTTTTGATTCAGTTTAATTATTGACCAAAAGTACTAAAACATTTAAGCTTCATTAATTATAATAAAGTCTTTAACTTAGGTTCACACTTATGGCTTATTCATGTACTGTAAATATGTACACATATACATACAAGTACATACATATACACACATATACATAAACATTTGCATATGTGTGTCTCCATCTCTATCTTTGTCTCTGTTTCTCTGTCTCTCTTTGTCTCTGTTTTTGTATCTGTCTCTTTCTTTCTCGGTATCTCTTTACAAATACAGACAGAACTCCAATAATATTGGTGTCCATGCAGAAAAGTCTCTATTTTAAAACATATCTTGAACATAATGAATAAAAACAATGACTGTAAAGTGTTTTTCAGTAAGAGAGTTAATCTTACTATAGTTTGGTCCAACTCTAATAAATCCATTATGATTTCTCCCAAATAAATCCAGTATATCTCTCCTAAATAGAATTAAATATGGATTTCATACTAAAGAGGGAGTTGAACTAAAACATCTTATTTATTACCAGATGTACACAAATCATCTTGAGCTATAAATTTCTATATGAAAATATCTTAAACTCTTCCTTTGTGTTGTGGAGTCTTTCCCCAACGGAATTAAAATGCCACTTGGATTCATAAGTGTAAAATTATCATTATTATTTTAAAGATTAGGTCTTCCTATCTTTCCCAGACTGCAAGAGTAGGAGCTGATTACTCATGGTCCTAATCCTACTGCTGGCTTCCCAGGAGGTAATTTAACCTGCTCTGTTTCCAACATGCTTTGGTTTGCTCCTTTACTTCAGTCCACTATTGCTCAGAACTTTTGAAATTTAATTCTTCCAGCCTCAACCACCTCAGTAGTGAGGACTGCAGGTTTATATCACCTGTGCCCAGCATACAGAATTTTAAAAGTACTCCAAAGATATAGGGTGGCAAGGTTTCAAATATGAATTAGGTTGAACTGAACTTATGGACAAATGCAGTATGTAAACTGAATACAAACCAGGTTACTGCAAAAAAAATAGAGAAAGGAAAAAAAATTCCTGACAATAATTACAAAAGGAACCCTTCTCCACTTCAATCTTCTATAGACAAGACATAAGTCAAAAAACTATCAGTGAGAAGACTGTGGCTAAATATGTTGATATATACAGGCATTAGGAAACAAAGCTCAAGAGGAAAAAATGGTTTAAAGCAGTAAATATCTATGCAATACCAACTGTGTACACATTTGAAACTGTACAACTCATAAAATAAACTTAGTTGGCAGTGTGGATAAGGCACTGCACTTGGAAGCAGGAAGACTCATCTTCCTGAGTTCAAATGTAGCCTCAGACATTTGTGTGACCCTGTGCAAGTCATTTAATCCTATTTACCTCAGTTCCTCATCTGTAAAATGAGCTGGAGAAGGAAATGGCAAACCTCTCCAGTGTCTTTTCCAAGAAAACTCCCAAATGGGGTCACAAAGAGTCAGATGTGACTGAAATGACCGAATGATAACAAATATCAGTCTTCATATACACTTTTGGAATTGTAACACTCATAAAATGTTAACAAAATACAGAATTAAATATCTTAAGAAAATTTAGTCTTTTTTCATAAAAAAATGAGGAAAAGGAATGATACACATGTCTAAAGAGTATAGAAATACTTTTAAATCAACTTTCATTTCTTTACTAAGGAATAAGAAAAGATAACAACAGGTAAGTGCCACCAGATATGTTGAAAAAAATATCTTACTGAATATGAACAGTCAGTTTTCAAATGAAGAAATTAAAGTTATGGGTAATCATATGAAAAATACTCTAAATCATTATTGATTAGTGCAAATTAAATGCAAGTTAGAACAGCTTGGAGGTACCAAATCACACTTAGCAGATTGGGTAATATGACAAAACGGGAAAATGATAAATGTTGGAGAAAATGTGGGATAAGTGGAACACTAAAACATTGTTAGTAGAGTTGTGAACTGATCCAACCATTCTGCACAGCAATTTGGAACTGTGCACAAAGGGCTATAAAACTATGTATACCCTTTGACCCAGCAATGCCAATTCTAGATCTGCATACCGAAGTGATCATTAAAAAGGGGAAAAGGATCCACATAACAACATAGCATAGTAAAGGATCCTTATAGCAACTCTTTTTGTGGTGGCCAAGAACAGACAGAAGATACACTTGTATCTAAATGCTTTCAGTCAACTACAAAAAGTGGTTATTTTATCTGCCTATACAACAGTCTGGGAAATATTAAATATAAAGACATAACAGTATCACAACTTGTCCCAGGACTGCTTTTATATGAACTCCATCTAACAAAATAAGAACAACTTTTCAGTAATAATACAATTCCCTTTGAAAATTCTGCAATCAAATCATACTAGAACCAGATTATAAATATGGATAAAAAGGTTGCTATCAATTGCTAAGACATAACAGTGATCCACAAAAATTTAAGAGCAATGATATAAATAGGTGTCACCATATTAAAAGTGTCACCATATTCATGATCTCCAAACCACACAGAATGAAAAGCTTTCAAATTGTTGAGATAGCTTAAGAAATAAATGCCAGTTGACAATCAGATGTAGTACCAATCATTCCCATCATTTTTTTCTGCTTCTGTTCTTGACTTAAGAAGCTTTCTTTTAGTGATCCTGACTAACTAATATAAGTTTACATTTCAATACTTTTAATCTATTTAGATCTTTTAATCTATTTTAGATCTCTTTTAATCTATTATTTAAGCAGTTATTTCGTCTCTTAAGTAAGCCATAGGACATTAATACCAAAGGGGCATGTAGGTGACAAAGTGCATAGAGCTCCAGGACTAGAGTCAGTAGACCTGAGTTCAAATTCAGCCTCAGATGCTTCCTAGCTCTATGATGCTGGGCAAGTTACTTAACCTTTATTTGACTCAGTTTCCTCAACTGTTATTTGGTGCTATAGCACCTACCTCCCAGGATTTCTGTGAGGATCAAATATCTGCATAATATTTGCATGCTGTCTAGAACACTATTAAGTGCTATAGTAATGGTAGTTAAAATAATAATCATATTAACAAAAACAACAACGATAAAAGAATAAGTGCAGTAATGACCTATCCCAGGGCCAATTCTAGCTAAACTCTACTGACAAAGACGGGAAGAAGATAGTAATTACAATGATATTCACTGACTCAGTCCTTTGAATGGTGAGTTCACACAGTCTCGTGAGGTTTGTATTACAAGTAAAATTATCTCTTTTTTCTAGGTAAGGAAATCAAACTTGGGAGAGGTTAAGGGACTTCTCCCTGCTCACTCACCTCATAATGAGAGAGACTGAATTTGAAACCAGCTCTTTCTGATGCTAGAGATAGCTCTTTATTTTTTTGAGGGGTCAACAATCCTTTAATCAAGTACATATATCATTCACTTAATTCAGGGGAAAAAGTCAGCACCCTGAACTTCAGAGAAAATAGAAACAGAGGAATAAAGGTCAATAGACAGAGCTTCCAATTGTTTGACCATAAGCAATTTCAGAGCGAAAAGGTAGGACCCTCTGACCCAGTACCTTAATAGAAATTAGCAAAAGGTATTCAACAACATAGATCTGATGGGAAATCAGTGATACCCAACGTATGTTTTTTTTCTCTTAGAGACAGTATCTAAACCATGGGGAATTATTTTAGGTCTTGGTAAAACCAGAGGCATCTAGATGGCTCGACAGAGTACAGGAAGACCTGAATTCTAATCCAGCCTCAGACATTTACTTGCTGTGTGACCTTGAGAAAATCATTTAATCTCGGTTTGCCTTAACCCACAGCAGAAGAAAATGGCAAACCATTCCAATATTTTTGCCAAGAAAACCTCATAGACATTATGGTTCGTGGGGTCATGAAGGGTTGGTCATGACTGAATAACCACAATAAAACTATAAGACTCTGTGTGAAAGAGAGGGACTCAATGGAATGTTAAAGGGTTCCCTAAGGAAAATTTAAGTTTGGTTCCCTTATGGAGGTAGGCTCATCTGATAGTCTGAGTGCTGAGAGTTTGAGTATTTTATATGTTTTTGTATCTGAGAGTTCTTTTTATCTCAGGCATATTTTGCAGGATGAAATAAAAGCTGTTCTATACCCCAAATGCATTTGGTACTTTTAATTTTTATAAAGGAGCTGCGGATCACATTATCCACATTTGCCAAGACCTAGATGCAAGCTATACCATGTATAAATGAGAAGACTCTTCTGGATCATTTCAAGGTGGAGGAAATAGACACAAGGGATAAACATTATCTCAGGGTTAGGTCCCTGGGATTACACTCAGTCTGTGCAAACCCAGAATATTATGGATGCTGGCTCATGTTATCCAATGATGCATTCCAGAGTAGGGGTGTCCCCTAGCAGAGTAGAAAATTACTCATTGTACATTTGAATTAGGTATGGGACAGGTATTTATTTCCTACATACAAAAGATATACTCAATATTTATAGCAGCACTCTTTGTGGTGGCTAAGAACTGGAAACTAAGGGGATGCCCATCAATTGGGGAATGGCTTAATAAATTATGGTATATTAATGTAATGGAGTACTATTGTGCCATAAGAAATGATGAACAAGAAGACTTCAGGGAAGTCTGGAAGGATTTATATGATCTGATGCTGAGCAAAAGGAGCAGAACCAGGAGAACTCTGTGCACAGCAACGACCATAGTGTGTGAGAGTTTTTTCTGGTAGACTTGGAACTTTGTAATAACACAAGAACTTACTGAAAAAAAAAATTCCAATGACGGTTTTGTAAGGCAAAATGCCTTCCACACTCAGAGAAAGAAATACAAAAGTCGTTCGCAGAATGTAGCAGGTCATGTTTGTGTGTGTGTGTGTGGGTTTTAGTGTATTATGTTTTGGTTTGTTATATGATTTCTTCCATTTATTTTAGTGTGACTACCTAGCATGACTATGGTGAAAATGTGCTCGGTAGGAAAGTATATGTAGATCCTATACAGAATTGTATGCTCTCATGGGAGGGAGGGGGGTAGTTGGGGGAAGATGTGGGGTGGATAAAATCTTAATTTTAAGGAAGTGATTGTAGAACATTAAAAGAAAAATAAAAAAAAGAGTCACTGCCCTCAAAAAAAAAAGAAAAAAAAAGATATACTCAACTCCCAAAGGATCACATTGATAAGAAGAATTAAAACAGGATTAAGTAACTTGTAATTAGTTATATTTTTCTAGGAAATTAGTAATTAAACTTATTCATCAAATAATATATGGGATTTCAAAATAAACCTTTCACTTTGCTTTGGAGCTTCGCTGTCTTCCACATGGTAGATGTCTTCTGACAAACTGGGCCAAGGCTTAGACTTATTCTCTTATTGGTGATTATCTGTTGCAAAAGCCCTGGAATAATTGCCTGGAAGTCCCTTTGCCATCACTTAACTTTTACCAAAGCAACTCAAATCTCAAATTCACAATTTGGCTTGTAACCTAGACACTACCATTTTGGGCTTATTGATCAGGAAAGATTCAAACACAGAAGAGTCATTCCAAAATCCAGGATCAAACTTATCTAAGAGAAATAAGAAGGACTTTAGTGGTTATATCCTTCCATTTGCATGGCATTCAGGTTGGGGTACAGGTTGAACTTTGACTTTCTTCCTTTTTGAGAAGTCCAAGAGTTACATGATGTCACCAGGTGAACAATTTCTTGACAACCCCTTATAGCAGCATTGAACCTTGTCTTCTTATTGTCCTCTCTGAGATTTGATAACTCTTTTTAAAGCACATTTTTATATATAATAGTTGATTTTCCTCCAATTACATGTTAAAACAATTTATAACATTTAAAAAAAAAAGTTTTGGGTTCTGAGATTCCTGACGTAGGTCAAAGAATGTTGTGAAGAAAAACAAAATAAACAAAAATGATTTTTAATATTGTTCCAAATTGTTAAGCAACTGATAGAAAATAATCTTGTTGCAAAGTTATTTGTGATAATATTAGATTTGGAATAAAACTGATCAGAAAATGTGATATTCCAAAAATCTGTCTCATGTTTTTTTGTGTCATTAAGGAAGCGATTGCTAAACTTCTTTTTGTTTGTTTATGACGCAACATTCTCTGCCTGAGGGGAGTGTGATAAATGCATTTTATTACCCAGGATTCCACTGAAGCTTTGTTTAAAGGAAGGGTTCTTAATCTGTGGTTTATGATTTTTAAATTAACTATTTCAGCATAATTGATTTCCTTTGTAATAGTTCCTTTGTAATAATTTTCTCTGAAAAATTCATTGGTAATTTTACTTTATACCATTTAAAAACATTATTCTGATGAGTCCATTACATAAAAAATGTTCAGAACTATTGGAAACCTTTAAGTCCCACCACTACAAAAAGTTTGACAACCACTGATCAAGAAAAAAAAAGAAGTCTATCTGAAATGAGCCTGTCACCTATAGCTCTAGGTTCCCTGAGGCTTCTTGGTAAATGTTAATTATAATACTTAACTGAATTACCTCTTTGTGTATTCTCCTGGCTCATGAGACCACATTGCTCACAAAAGACACATTTTTTTTCCTGAATTTCTGAGTTTAAGAATTATTGCTTATTTCTCACAACAGCTCTATGAAGTAAAGTGGCCTTATTAATTCTTTCCCATACAGGAGAGATGAACAACATAGCTTCATTCAGGGGTTCAGGACAGGCACAGGTACACTTAATTTCCCAAACAGAGTTCTCAGTGCTAAAATACCCAATGGTGAAACTTTATAAATCATTCTATCTTTCATTCACTCTCCTGAGAGTATTTTTATGTTGGACATTAGCCCAGGGCCAAATATGGAATGATTAGTAGAGGCAGAATTTGAACAAAATTTTTCTGGGTGAATATTTGGTTCTCTTTCAATAACATAATGCTACATCTTAAATTCAGAGCTACGTAGTACCTCAAAGAGCTTCCAGCCCAACTTTTCCTTTATACAGATGAGAAAACTGAGGCCCAGAGAAGTTTTGCCTTATTCGAGGTGACACAGATAATCTCTGGTCCAGTTTTGCCTGAGTGCTTGGCATGCATGGTTTCTGTCCAGCCTCTGAGGAGGAGCTAAAATATCAATCTGTATTTGACTTACATTGTTCTCACTCTTGCAAATCTCTCCATATAGAACTCACTTCTAGACACGTCTGCATAAATTTTCTAAATAGAAGTTTGAATCTTTGAATTTTTAAGAGGGGTTATATGTGAGACAATGCCTAAGGCTAGTTCAAGGATTGTCCTGCCCAGTAACCCACCCACTACACTTCTACTTTCTCTAACCAAGAGACTGGGTTCAGGAATGACATCATCCAGGAACTTTCTCCTTGAGTGATCCGGGTGAGTATATCTGCCTTCCCTGGCATCCCTTCTGCTACAGGGCAGATATTAATGATGTTTGGGGGGAGTGAAATAAAAGTACCTGCTTCACTCAGGATCTCTGCAGCAGCAAGGGAGGAGGGGAAAAAAGTGCTGAGTCTTCAATGAAGATTTTCTTTTATGGATTGGAACAAAGCATTGTTCTGCTCAAAAGGATATGTCTTCCCAAGAGAGTCACTGAGACTTAATCAGATTTCTTTAGCCGTCTCAACCATTTGTCAGGGAATATATCTGCACCCTTCAGAAAGAAATGCTTTTCAATAGTCTAAAGAAAAGGCTTACTCCCTCAAAATTCATCAAGTTGATCTCTATCCTCTACACCTTCTCCCATCCCAGTTCAACATTTTATTCCTTTCAAATCAAACTAGAGTGACTTCAGATACATTGATCCGTATCTTAATAAACTCCTATAGATCCAAAATGCTTGATAATCCTCTCTACTTGATTGCTCTGTCTTCAGAACTTTGCAGAGAGGCCAAGTTAGTATCAATGATGTATAATTTATGGTCACTCTCAAGATTAATAACTAGCAGATATGATGAAAAAAATCAATCGCACATGATGTACAGATACAATGAAAAAAATCAGTCTCCCATGATTTGTCTTAACTTACACCATGCTAGAAGTTTACTTTAGCTTTAAACAAGCCAATGAGAAATGACCCCACATGAAATGCCATCATTCATACCATGAGCAGCAGAGTAAGGATTCGTAATTGACTCCAAATCAGGTACTTGTTCCACTACTCCAAGATACCTCCATTATTCTCATTTTACATATGAAGACACTGAGGCCCAGAGAAAAGTGAAGTGATCTGCCTAATATCAACTGGTAATTAAATGTTAGGACTGTGATTCAGGTCTTCCAAATGTCAATCCAGTGCTTTTCTCTATTATGGTACACTTTGATTAAGAATCTTTTCAGATTGGTTGGTATGACCAGAGAATGTAATCTAACCTTCAAGAACCCATGAAGAGCTTTACAAAACTAATTCATATCTGTAAAAAACATTTCCTAATTCAGGAAGAAAATAACCGCAGATTTTTTTCCCTGAATGTTTAAATGGTAAATAATCCAGATCTAACGTCCCTATTTATAAATGGAAGGATTATAAGATCATAGCTTTAGAACTGAAAGGGACCTTAGGGGTCATCTAATCCAACTCCCTCATTTTACAGATGAGGAGACTCAGCCTCAGTGAGATTAGGTCACTTGCCCAGTGTCAGAGGCAGGATTTGAATCTAGGTTCTGTCAACCCCCAGCAAAGCTCGCTATCCACTATGGCATCCTGAGTTTCTCAAATCTCTCTTTCCAACTTCTTGATCCTTGAGTTTCAGTTATGCTTCTGTTTGAGCAGTCCTGTCTCAAATATGTTTTGAGGGGTTCCTCACCTCACCCCTATACTCATACTTTCTTTACAGATTGATAAATAAGTTTTTTGTTTCAGTACTTTTTCCTTAGGGTAAGATTTGTCCAAGAAATATTCTCTCAATTTATCCCCGTCAACTTTTAAAGTGTCTTAACCTCCCTGCCCTGCTAACTACCTCTCTGAAAGCTGAAACTTCTTGGGAATGAGGTAGAGGGTTATAAAGAAATAAAGCCAACAGAGTCATTTCCCCACAGAAGCTTCCTGGCTTCTGACACAAAATTTCTCTGGTTTGAAAATGAAGAGCCTCTGTCTGTTGTCAAATGTTTCATTATTACAATAGTCTCCTTTGTGAGGGCAACATTCCACAGCACCACTATTTATGTCAGCAATGATGTTATGAGGATGTCTGCCATCAGTGTTGCAACCCACAGACTGTGCTTTCCTTTCTTTAATGGCTCCAGAGAGGGCTGATGCAAGGGATTGGACACTCATCTGTTGAACACTCTTGAGAATCTCATGGAAAGTTTTGTTTTCAGTATGCTAAATACTGTTTTTTTCTATTTCTTTCTCAGAAAGCTTCTTTCAGGATTTTGGTGATCAAATGTGAAGCAGAATCTTATCTAAGCATGGATGTTCTTAATGGTGAGGTTCACTGTTATCCATAGCACTCTCTAGTAACCGCTTGCCTTGGCACTGTCATAAGTAGCTTTCTGGGAGCCAAACTCAGGAGGCCAATTTTGAGGGCCAGAGCATATGGACAGCACTTGCACCACCAGTGCATCAAAAAAGAAGACCCTAATCTCAGTAGATGAAAATTGAGCAGCATGGTGGTGACAAAGTTGGGTGCATGCTATGAACACTGAAGGCTGGTTCTTGGTGTTAGATAAACCCAAATTCAGGACAACTGAAAAGAGTTGCACCATTGCCACTCATGACCTGGAAGCTAAGAGGGACTACCTGATTTCTAAAGCTATGAGTTTGAATATAGTCCTTTAATTACCGTAGTGTGCTTTAGACCTTCATGTGGGAAGAAGTCAAATCTTTGACAGTGCAAAGGTGCTCTACAATTGATTTCAGTCTTGGTAATTTGTATTCCTTTGCAATCTCCATTTCTTTTATATGCAGGTAGCCAGGCTTCTTGTGAAAGAAAGAGAATGATGGTCAGGCACATAATGAGGGTAGGCCTGAGTGACAGAACTGAGCATAAGTCCTACTGGAAAGTATTATGCCTTCTAATAGTCTCTGTTGGACTGCAACAAGATAGCAATGGTTCCTAGGAATTCAATGAGCTAGATTGAGACTCTTAAGAAAACAAAAACATGTCCTTTTTTAATGATTCAGACTAGTTTGGTGAGTACGTTTGGAGGACGTTGGGTTCTACAATAGAAACAACATATCAGGGGCAATTTAAGTGCATGATTTCTAAGTTCAGGTTAAAGTGAGCAGGTGAAAAAAAGAACCCCAGGGAAACACTATAATTTGGAATTGGTTCTCACTCTAACAAAACATTTGTGGATGAGAACTTTTATGAACATTTATAAAAATGCATTTGGTACTGCTGTCAGAGGAAAATCATTAGTCCATTTTAACTCTTTGGGATTTTCAGGTGCATGTTCTTGATACAAGTATATAATTATCATGAATAATAAACAAAACACCATGCCACCTAAGGGGAGTTTTATTTCCATCCAAACAGGGTAACAGCATTGAACGATACAAAGAGACCACAGTTATGAGTAGAAAAGATAGGATTTAGCAATAAAATGGATGAAAAGTAAAATATGCCCCTAGATTTTCCAACACAGTAGGAGAATAGTGTTTTCCTTTGTGTACTTTCATCAATGAGCATATAGGTTTAATTTTATGGGGGATTTAACTTTGCTTTTCATTCCATTTTCTTCCTGTATTTCTAAAAAAGTTTTTGATTTTTCCTGCTAACTTCAGTACAGGTTGTTATTTTTAGAATAAAGCTTTCCCAAGCCTGAATGGACTTATATTATTTTTGAAGGACTTTCCTTAGAGCAAATGATCTTATTGTTTGCATTGTGTGGACTAGTCAAGTTATCCTAGAGCTATAGTAGAGAGAGAACTATTTTGGGCGCTCTAGAATAATTCTACCCCCCAAAACCAACTACTGGATTGTAAAATCCATGAGGGCAGGAGCCATGTCTGAGCTTTTTATCTCTCCTGTTGCCAAGCACAATGCTTTGAGTATGATGGATCCTGAATAATTTCTCCTTGGATCAATTCTAATTGAAACCAATAAATTGTCTCAGTCTGTAACTAATAGATATCTATATATATATATATATATGATATATAATATAATATAATGTATATGTGTATGTATATATATAATATATATACATATGTATGTGTATATATATATATATATATATATATATATATATATATATATATATATATATAAAATGTATTTAATGGACCTGTGATTTTATTGGAGTGGGAAATTTTCTGTGATTTTCCGATTCCTAACAAAACTCATCTGCAAGAGGTCTGCAATTAACAATATTGGAGAGTTTCCTGTCACATTTAGAGGTTAACTGCCTTTCCCAGGGACACACAAATACAGATACACACAAACAGTGTGTATCAAAGGCAAAACTAGAATCAAGGGTTTCCTCACTCCCATCCAGCTATTTATCTAATATACTATTTTAACTAACATGATACCCAAATACATTGCTTTCTTGAGGAAAATATCATCTTTTTTACCTCAATGTGTCATATACTAAGGGAGGAAGTCATGTCTATGGGAGAAAATGGTAGGGGAATGAGAAAACTAGGTTCTAATCTTCATGCATAGCCTTGCTCCCTATTCACTGCTTCTTTCCCCCCACTCTTTGCCTACTCAGGGTTTTATAATGCTCATCTATAAAATTAAAATAATGATATCTCTTCCCATGATGAGGTCACAATAATATTATGAAAATACAATGTCTGTTTTCAACTCCTGGTTCTATGTAGATTCAGGATTTAAATTCAATGAACATTATTCGGTACTTCTTTTATGTCAAACACTGCTAGGTGACAGGATACAAAGATTAAAATAAAAGTTTCTACCCTTGGGGAGCTTACATTCTACTGGTCTAAAATCCACTATATGATTTATGATGATGTGAGAGAAAAACATTCATTATGTGCTTGAAGATTGTGGATGAATACAAAGAGAGCTAAATGATTCTCTGTGAGTAGGGAAACTTTGATGACATGGGAAAAATTCACTTACCTAGTTTTTAGCTCAGGCATATAAAGGATGTAGTGAAGTTGATTTTGTTAGTTTCCCAAAGTCAGTAAGAAGTGCCATTACGTAGGACACTTCCTTTTCTCAGTTTAGCAGTTTCATGATATGCTTAAGCCAAACATTAACAAAATAATTGTTGTTTTTGTGACAAAACCTGTTATGGAGATTGAAATTATAGACAAGTTGTGAAAAAGTTGGCAAGATTGTTTAAATTAAGGCAATATTAGCATACATAGAATTGTCTTTAGTGCAAAGGTAGGTGTGGGGAGAAGAGACTTAGAAGAAAGATAAATATATTGGAAAATACACTTTGAATTAAGAAATGAATGAGGCTGTAGAGGTTGTAGTCTACTCAGAAGCCTTATATCTGTATATCATCAATAGTTTCATCAAAGAAGGAGTCCCAAAGAGGTTGTATATGTTGACAATGAAACATCACTCCAAAACATGAAATGAACTATCTAACTAGATTTCTGGAATCTTTTTCAAATCAGCTATATGTATATAATCAGACAATCAAAATTTGAAAGCAAAGGGCAAAATCAAGACAAAATTGTACAAAAAGAGAAGGACAATGAAGCACTATGTGTTTCAACTTGATCTAGGTGAACAAGTTTCAGACATCAAAAAACATGATAAAAGAAAAGTATTTCCCTGATATAGCACTATTTCCTACAGAAATATAACTGATACACAGAAATTTTGTGGTTGCCAAACAGTCCATAAAAGTACCTTATCCAGAAGCTACTTTATCTCATTGCCAAGCAGAGATGCAAGATGGCCAAAGGAAACATCTGGTTAGAATATAAATTTATTTTTAAAACTTTTCTGAAGAGGATGGTGGAAGAATGGGATTGTGTTCAGAAGTAGATAGCCCTCCCAAAGCTATTTTTTTGCTTCTCCTTGATAGAGCTAATTTTTAAATAAGTCAATATGTGACTTCAACTTGCTTTAGGTGTTCTCTTTGCTCTTTAAGATTACGTGTTCATCCTTCATTGCCGAAGAACATGCCATCAGAGAAACAATAGCATGACTTGCACTTGACTTTGTTTTGAGTGAGGGAGGGCTACGTAGGTCAATGAAGGATGAACACAATCCTGTAAGTAGAGGCAACTGACTGAATGGGGATCCAGTTAGCTGGATAACTCAACTCCTCCTCTCCTGTCTGCCTCCCCCGCCCCTTCCAAAGAAAGGTAAATTTGGATGGCCAAAAGATGCCCAGTTGACTTGGGTTTCACTGGCTCCTTTCCTCTCCTTTCCTCTCTTTTCCTCTCCTTTCCTTTCTCCTTTCCTTCCCTTCCCTTTTCTTCCCTTCCCTTTCCTTCCTTCCTTTCCATTCCTTTCTTTTGTCCTGTCCCAAAACCTTAAACCTACTGCACTCCGAAGCTGGGATGCTATTGGGCCCCTGCCTAAGGGCTCCTCTGGACTCTCCTAGCTTTAGAGTGACCTGGTTACTTCTTAAACAGGTCTATTCAATGAATGGGTGTTGCCTTACCCTAAGTGAGTACCTGCAAAGACCTTAGCCAAAAGGGCCTAAGTTCTCCCAGTGTATCCTGAGTCATCTCAGTCATCCTGATGAATACATGGTCATTGGATTCAGTTGGTTCTGGAGGAGAAGTGAGGCTGGTGACCTGCACAGCCCTCCTTCACTCAAAACAAAGTCAAGTGCAAGTCATGTCATCATTTCTCTGATGGCATGGTCTTCTTTGGCAATGAAGGACAAAAACAAAAGGAATCATTTAAGCTGCAGTAGGCCCAAAGAGTGCCAGGGTGAGTTATGTTAATACTTTTAACAAGAATGCATCAATAATGCAAGAACAATGACTTATCCCAATCTCAACTCTGCTGAAAAGGAATTGACCTTGACAAGATGATCTCACACTTTATTAAGGAGAAACAAGGAGTTCTTCTTGGACGCAAACTTACTTTAAATTATAAGCAGTATTGCTTTACAAAACAGAAAATGGAAATATAGTGGAAAATCAGTCAGTAGATTTTTTGTTTGAAACCCTGTTAAGGCAGATCATGAAACTATAAGAACAAAAAAGAAAGAAAAGAAAAATAGTTCCATTTTCATCTATAGTGTTGAGCATTTGGGCTCTAACATCTTAATCTTCAGTGGGTTATAATGAAATGGAAATGATATTCAAGAAGAGAAATATAGAGAGCAATGAATACTAGACCAAATTTCTACAGAGGAAATTTGTGTTGGAGACTATGCAATCTTGAAAGCCTTGAGAGGTCAATTAAGAAGGTATTTTATTTTTTATTTTAATTTTAATATAATATAAATTTATTTAACTTTTTTTTACATTCATTTTCACAAAATTTTGGGTTCCAAATTTTCTCCTCATTTGCCCCTCCCCCCACCTCAATACACCAAGAATTCTAATTTCCCCTATCACCAATCTGCCCTCTCTTCTATCATCTCTCCCTTCCCACGTCCCCATCTTCTCTTTTCTCCTGTAGGGCCAGATGACTTTCAATTCCCCTTACCTGTATTTCTTATTCCTAGTAGCAAGACCAATACTAAACAGTTGTTCCTAAAACTTTGAGTTCCAAATTCTCCCCATCCCTCCCTCCCCACCCATTCCCTTTGGGAAAGCAGGCAATTCAATATAGGCCATATCTGTGGAGTTTTGCAAATGACTTCCATAATAGTCGTGTTGTGTAAGATTAACTATATTTCCCTCCATTCTATCCTGCCCCCCATTGTTTCTATTCTGTCTTTTGATCGTGTCCCTCCCCAAGGGTGTTGACTTCAAATTGCTCCCTCCCCCCATTGCCCTCCCTTCCATCATCCCTCCCTCCCTGCTTATCTCCTTCTCCCCCACTTTCCTGTACTTTAAGATAGGTTTTCATACCAAAATGAGTGTGCATTTTACTCCTTCCTTTAGTCGAATGTGATGAGGGTAAATTTTTCTCAGCTTTCCTCTTTTTCCCTCCACTAAAAAGTCTCCTGCTTGCCTCTTGAATGAGATATAATTTACCCCATTCCATTTCACCCTCTCTCCTCCCACTACATTTCTCTCTCACCATTTACCTTAATTTCTTTTAAGATATGGTCCCATCCTATTCAATCCACTCTGTGCTCTCTGTCTCTGTATGTGCATGCATGTGTGTATGTGTGTGTGTGCATGCGTGTGTGTGTGTGTGTGTACATCTGTGTGTGGTCCCACCAACTACCCAGATAATAAAAAGTTTTAAGAGTTACAAATATTGTCTTTCCATGTAGGAATGTAAACAGTTCACTTTTGATAAGTCCCTTTTGACTTCTCTTTGCTGTTTACTTTTTCATGCTTCTTCTCATTCTTGTGTTTTGAAAGTCAAAATGTTCTTTTCAGCTCTGGTCTTTTCATCAAGAATGCTTGAAAGTCCTGTTTCATTGAAAGACCATATTTTCCCCTGAAGTATTATACTCAATTTTGCTGGGTAGGTTATTCTTGGTTTGAGTGCTAGTTCCTTTGACTTCTGGAATGTCCTACTGCACACCTTTCGATCCCTTAATGTAGAAGCTGCTAGATCTTAAGTTATCCTGATTGTATTTCCACAATACTGGAATTGTTTCTTTCTAGCTGCTTGCAAGATTTTCTCCTTGACCTGGGAATTCTGGAATTTGGCCACAATGTTCCTAGGAGTTTTCTCTTTTTGGATCTCTTTCAGGCGGTGATTGATGGATTCCTTCAATACTTATTTTGCCCTCTGGTTCTGGAATATCAGGGCAGTTTTCCTTGATAATTTCATGAAAGATGATGTCTAGGCTCTTTTTTTGATCATGGCTTTCAGGTAGTCCCATAATTTTTAAATTGTCTCTCCTGGATCTATTTTCCAGGTCAGTTGTTTTTCTAATGAGATATTCCACATTCTCTTCCAATTTTTCATTTTTTTGGTTTTGTTTGATGATTTTTTGGTTTCTCAGAAAGTCATTGGCCTCCATCTGTGCCATTCTAATTTTGAGAGAACCATTTTCTTCAATGAACTTTTGAACCTCTTTTTCCATTTGACTAATTCTCCTTTTGAAAGCATTCTTCTCCTCATTGGCTTTTTGAATCTCTTTTGCCAATTGAATTAGCCTGTTTTTCAAGGTGTGATTTTCTTCAGCATTTTTTTTTGGGTCTCCTTTAGCAAGGTATTGACCTGTTTTTCATGCTTTTCTTGTATCTCTCTCATTTCTCTTCCCAGTTTTTCCTCCATCTGTCTAAGTTGATTTTCAAAATCCTTTTTGAGCTCTTCCATGGCCTGAGCCCATTGGATATCTATTTTGGATGTTTGGGATACTGAGGTCTTGACTTCTATGTCTTTCCCTGATGGTAAGCATTGTTCTTCCTCATCAGAGAGGAAAGGAGGAAACATCTGTTCACCAAGAAAGTAACGTTCTATGGTCTTATTTTTTTTCCCCTTTTCCGGGCTTTTTCCCAGCCAGTTACTTGACTTCTGAGATTCCTCTCCACCCTCGCCTCACCTCTAGATCCACCCAGCTAGTTCTTGGGGTCTGAGATTCAAATACTGCTCCCCAGCCCCAGGGCTTTCAGCGGGTGGCAGGGCTGCTATTCAGGGTAAGATTAAATTCAGGTTCTCAGTGGGAGCAGGGCCGCCTCCCAGTCTCAGTTCCCTCAGGGGATTTATGCAGAGACCTTCAGTAATGGAACTGAGTTCCTGTCTGCTCTGGGAGCCCCTGGCTTCTGCTGCCTCTGCCACTACCTCCCAAGGGGGCCTGAGTTATGGAGACACCCTGCTCCCCTCCCAGCCAGCTCAGAAGTCTCTCTCACTGACCTGTAGTGCCTGTGGGTGGAGGGACCCTTATGGCCGCTGGATATTCCATCCCTGAAGCCTGCTCAGATCTGCTCCTCTCAGGGCCCTGCGGCCAGGGCAGGGCTGGGCTCCGCTGTCTGGTGTGCGATGGACCTTTGGTGGTGGTTTTTCCATGCTCTCTGGAATGGAAATCTCCTCCACTGTGTTGCTGCGTGGCTTCCACTGCTCCAGAATTTGTGGGGAGTTCTTTTTACAGGAAATTTATGGGTTTTGGGTTCAGAGCTAGCATATGTGAGCCTTTCTACTCTGCCATCTTGGCTCCTCCCCAAGAAGAAGGTATTTTAAAAGAGGAAGATTCTAAATGATTTGAAGAAATATAGATAACATTATTACCAAAAAGGGGGAGATTAAGAGGTAAGCAATAACCATTCATACTTCTATTTTTCCATCATTAGAAATCTTTATCCAAATAATCTACACACATGTTAATGGTATCCTTGACTAGGCAAAAAGATGGCACAGTATGGACAATGGAGTCCATGGACTGATGGACCTGGAGTCAGGTAAATTCTGCACTGCAATCCTTGCTAGCTATACAGACATGGGTAAGTCACTTCATCTTTGCTTGCCTCAGTGTCTTCATTAGCAAGAGGAGGACAATAATGCCACCTTTCTTCAGGGTTCTTGTGGGGATCCAATGAAGTGATATTTGTAAAGGGCTTTCCAGGCCTTAAAATGCCATGCAGATTCTAGTTGCACTCATTATGCTCCTGCTCCTCCTCTTCCTCCTCCACCTTTTTCTTCTTCTTCTTTTTGTTTTTCTCCTCCTCCTCCTCCTTCTTCTTCTCCTTCTTCTTCTTCTTCTTCTCCTTCTCCTTCTCCTTCTTTTTCTTCTTCTTCTCCTTCTTCTTCTTCTTCTTCTTCTTCTTCTTCTTCTTCTTCTTCTTCTTCTTCTCCTTCTCCTCCTCCTGCTTCTTCTTCTTCTCTCCTTCTTCTTCTCCTCCTCCTCCTCCTGCTTCTTCTCCTTCTCCTTCTCCTCCTCCTGCTCCTCCTCCTCCTTCTTCTTCTTCTCCTTCTTTTTCTTCTCCTTCTCCTTCTTTTTCTTCTTCTTCTCCTTCTTCTTCTTCTTCTCCTTCTTCTTCTTCTTCTTCTTCTTCTTCTTCTTCTTCTTCTTCTCCTCCTCCTCCTCCTCCTCCTCCTCCTCCTGCTCCTTCTTCTTCTTCTTCTTCTTCTTCTTCTTCTTCTTCTTCTTCTCCTTCTCCTCCTCCTCCTCCTCCTTCTTCTTCTCCTTCTCTTCCTCCTCCTGCTCCTTCTTCTTCTTCTTCTTCTTCTTCTTCTTCTTCTTCTTCTTCTCCTCCTCCTCCTCCTCCTCCTCCTCCTGCTCCTTCTTCTTCTTCTTCTTCTTCTTCTTCTTCTTCTTCTTCTTCTTCTTCTCCTTCTCCTCCTCCTCCTTCTTCTTCTCCTTCTCTTCCTCCTCCTGCTCCTTCTTCTTCTTCTTCTTCTTCTTCTTCTTCCTCCTCCTCTTCCTCAACAAGTTGGGCATCTTGAAGAAACATAGTCCCAGTAGAAAAGTTATGAGGTAGATAGAAGGTCAACCTTGGAATCACAAAGATCTATTTTCAGATTGTCTCAGATATATATTACCTCATTGCAATTTTTACCATTGGGAATTATCAATGGTGATTATTACCATTGGAAAGTCATTAAACTCTCAGTTCCCTGGTTAAATAGAGACTCTGAGTTGCAGACTAGTTGCCAATATACATCTTTTGAAAGATTTGTCACAACAGGAATTACTTATGTGATGAAATCTCAGATTTCTTCTTCTCTACTGATCTAGAAATAAAAGTCTTCTAGGCTCACCTTTCATCCTTAGTGGCAATATAATATTGGAAAAACTGTCTAATCCCACAGTTTAAAAGTTTCAATAGGTCTAATAGATCATCTAGGCCAAATCCTGAGCCTAAACTCTTAAAAGTAGGAGATAGCAGAACCAGATTTCCAACCCACATCTTCTGAGGCTATTTCTGGCATTTTTCTACTATATTTAAGGTTAATTCTCTGTTCCTTAGTTCCTCCATCTATAAAATAGGGATAATAATAATTTCACTACCTAACTCAAAAGGTCCAAATTAGATAATGTATACCAAAATACTTTATAAAGTCTAAACAATTTGTTCAAAATTTCTTTCAGCCCTATGTACAGACCTTAAGATAAATCATTTTCTAGATATTTTTTATTATATGGAATTCAAAATTGTTATGGCAAAAACTGATATTTTCTTAACAGTTAAACTGATGTGAAAAACTTAAAATGTAGTATCTTCCTTTAGAAATTCTGCTTGATTATATCTTCAATTCAAAATGTGTTCTTTCAAATCACTATATGTCTGCATGACTTTAGTTCTTCAACTTTTATACAAATATCCACATATGTTCAATATATCCACATGTTCTTTCATAAGTAGCTATATTTGTGCAGATAATTTTGATATATGTTTTATGATTTATAGATATTCCTGAGCAATGTAGTCTTTGCCACATTCAAATTCATTATTTAAATTCTAATCACCAAATAAAAGTTTTCCTGACCATCTATTTGATTAAAATGAAACATAATTTTGTTATACTGTCACATTTTTTTCAGTGATTCATATGTCAAGTGGTATTTTAATGGCTTGACTCAGAGTCATCTGTACAGTTCACAAGTCACCAGCAGAGCTGTAGACTTGATCTGAGGTCATCTGTTTGAAGGAAAATATTATTGCTAGCATTCTTGGGGTCTTTAACATTCATATTAATGACCCCTACAAATTCCTGACCTTGAAGTTTCTTGATCTAAACTTTAATCTACCTTCCAAATACACACACACACACACACACACTATCTATACATACATACATACATACATACACATCCCTTATCTTCCCAGTCCAAAAAATAATTAAATCATGTGATTCCTTCTCTGCTATATTTCCTTTTTTCTGCCATTTTGTTTCTATTCTCCCTGCCATCAGACTGGTCCAAGCCCATACTACCTCTTCCTTGATCTGTTGCTTCTGTGTTCAAACTGGTTTCTTTTACTTTCTTCCCACTTCAAACAATTCTGAGCATTGAGCATTGTTATCAGGTAATCTCATCACTTCTTCCCTGATGGAAAACTTTCAAAAAGGTGCCTATTGACTGAAAAAGTCTAAACTTCTTATTTTGATATTCAAGGCTAACTTTAATCCATTTTCAATATACTTTTCCAATGTTTTTATATTGTTTCTTTCAGGCAACCTAAGTTTCAATTAAATAAGAAACGTATTTTTAGACATATGATTTCTTATTTCTATGCCTTCTCTTTGTCTAAAATATAATCCTCTTTTTTCTTTTTATATTAAAATTCTACTTATTCTTCAAAACCCAACTTAAATACCACAACCCTTTTGAAGTCTTCTTTGAATCTCTCAGATGAAAGGTAATCTCAGTCTTTCCTAAATACTCATAGCATTTTATACCTCTTATGTAATTATGTACTTAATATGCTATTTAGTAAAATATTAGATTTTATTCTACTATTAGATTATAAACTCTTCTGGTTTTCTTCATTCAGTGTTTCCAATACCAATCATAGCACTTTGTACTAAAAGACTTCAATTAATGTTTCCTGAATGAATATAGTTACTCTTTAGAGAGTTGTTCAACCAAGAAAGAATTTAGACCTCAACCAAGATATATTCTTCTTTGCTGCTAAAATGGGAGACAACTGATTTGCTCATAGTAAATAACAAGAGTCATCCATGTTATGCAGTAATAATGTGCTTCTCATTCTTATATAATATCTCATTGCCATGATAAGAGAATCTCACCAAAAAGAGTAATTTCCACCATGAATTGTTGTACTTAGGGAAAATTCAGATTAATGATGGTAGTGAGTAGGTAGCTCTAAGACCCCAGAACATAGTCAGACCAAGTTTGCATGGTGGAGTTGTGTATAGTAACTGCCCCAGAACAGTCTCACTATGGGTGAAGTCATGGTTCAAAAGATGGCGCCCATTCCTTAACACACACAGGTCTTTTGGTGAAGAAAGTTCCTGGGAGAGAGACTCAGAAGCAACAAGACTCTAAGGGTGAGGATGTCTTGATATGATTATACTTTGTAGTAGCAGAACAGATTGTTAGAAACCCCATGTAGATGGTCATCTCCATGGGAAGAAAGTGATTTTCCTCTGGGGAAGTGAGTATCCTGGGGGCAAAATCCATTTTACTCTATGCTACTTATAGTCCTGTCAGTGGGTAAATTTCAGTTTTAAGTAATTATATTTGGATCTCTTCTTCTCTCAAGAACACTTGTTCCCTCAAATTACTATGTGAACCAATTCAATTCAATCATTTCAGGGAACATTTATAATCACATTCAAGAAATCATGATAAGTGTTATGGAGGATACCAAAGCTAAAAGTAAAACTTTAATTAATATCTTTTCAAGCTTGCTTTAGGAAAAAATAATAAGATATATTTCAAATCCGGATAGTGAAATATTATTCAAGCTCTTGTGCCCTTTTCGGATATCACAGATACATAGATCTTAGAGCTGGAAAAAGCTTTTAGTGATAGCTTGGTCTTCGAGGGGGAGGTGTGGGAAGAAGGGAAGTATGGACCTAGTGAAAATAATGAATAATTCATTTAGATATGTATTTGATCTAGCTTTGTTACCCATATATCCTCAGTAAAATTACTTAACTTCTCTGTGCTTCAATTTCCTCATCTATAAAATAATAGTATCAGATTAAATTTCCTTTTCCATTTCTAAATCCTATGAATTTATTCTTGTTCCTACAAATAAAGCAACTAAGATCCAGAGAACTGATATTTCAAAGAATCCTTGACCTCATAGATTTATGAACATTTCTTAAAGTAGTTCAGATTATAACCTCTCTGTACTTTCGAATTTGGAGTGATTTTTGTCCATGCCTTCTGATACATACTTAGAATGATCAGTCAAATTCACTGGAAGCTCTCCTCTGGTTATATTTATTTATTTATTTATTTATTTTTGTGGATAGGAATGTAACAATATCCATCTGTTTTCCTTCAGTCTTGTTAAATGACTGGCCTTTTCCGTTCCTTAATGATTTCTTTTATAGTACTTTACACATGCAAAGCATTAATGGTAATTTGTTTCCTACCTTCCATGTGTCTTTTAAAGATGATTATGTTGATGCTCTTTTCCCACATTCTTTGCCCTTTATAATTGTAGAAAGTTAATCACAGGGTTGAGAAATTATGTGACTGACCCAGGGTCACACAGCCAGTATTATTAGAAGCTGGACTTGATCTCAAATATTCTGGGCTCTAAGGTAAATTCTCTATTCATTATGATACATTGCCTGTATATAGAATAGCTAGGTGGCATAACAGATAGGGTGCTGGACCAGAGGCAGGAAAAATCTTCTTGAGTTCAATTCTGCTCTTGGACACTTTCTCGTTGTGTGACCCTGGACAAGTAACCTCATTTGCCTCAACTTTATCATCTGTGAAATTAACTAGAGAAGAAAATGGTAAACCACTCTAGTATCTTTGCCAAGAAAAGCCTGAATGGGAGTCATGAATAGTTAAACATGAATGAAAGAAGATGAATGAACAGGAAATGTCTGTATATAATCTTCATATACATAAGTTATTGATTCACACATATTAATATACAGTTATAATATGAAATCATATAATTATACATGAGATCGTGTCTATTATTCTAGAAATATGATAATATAATTATACATGCCTATTTGTGTGTGTGTGTGTATGTGTGTGTGAGTTATAATATGGGTAGATATTTATGTCTTGTTAACACCATCTACAATCTTTTCCTTTATTTTGAAATCTCCCACTCAGATATCTTAGATAACTGGGGAGCTGATTAATTTTTGAGATTGTTTAGCTCTTCTATGTTTAATCTAGAGTTTGAAACGATCAACTGACTGTTCAGATAAAGAATCTACTTTTTTTTTCTTCAAAATTTTTGATTGAGAAAATGTAAGTACCACTTTTCTTGCAGCCTAGGAGTCATCTTCAGTTCATTTCTCTTTCTCCCTCTGTATCCAAACAGTGGTAAAGTCCTACCAATTTGACCTTTGTGTATGACCCATTGTCTCCTCTGACACCACCACCACCACCACCACCACCACCCTTATCACTTTATGCCTGGACTATTGCAACAGACTTCTTGTTTATCTCCCTCCTCAAGTTTCTTCCCCTTCTAATCCATCCTGTGCTCAGCTAATTCACTTTAAGTACAGTTCTAACTATTATACCCTGCCTTGCCAAACCCAGTCAGTTTTGATGGCTAACTATTATGTCTAGGATCCAACATAAAATCCTCTGCTTGGCTTTCAAAGTCTTTCATAACATGACCCCTTCCAACCTTTCCAGTCTTGTGATGCTTTACTCCCCTGAATGTTCTCTAAGATCTAGCGACACCATCCTCTTTGCTGATCCTCATAAAAACAACATACTATCTCTTAATTCTAACATTTTCACTGATCATTCCCTGTACCTTTAAAGCTCTCACTCCTCATCTCTTCCTCTTAGGCTTCCTTGAGTCCTCAGCTAATGTCCTAACTTTTTGCAAAGTCTTTCATAGGCCTCCCTCTGAGAGTATCCTCAGTTTCTCACATACATATATATGCACATACATACACATATGCACACATGTATACACATATCTAGACATACAAACACATACACAAACATATATATGCATATATCTATACATTCAAATATATATGTAATTGTAGGTTTATGATTCTAGAAATATAATTACATAATTATACATATCTATTCACATGTGTATGTATACACACACACATATATATACATATAGGTACATGTCAACATACATATCTATCTATATCTTGTTTGTACATAGTTGTTTGCATATTGTCTCTCCCATTAAACTGTGAGTTCCTTGATAGCAAGGGATATTTTTGTCTTTCTTTGTACATACAGTGCTTATCTCAGTCCTTGGAACATAGTAAGCCCCTAATAAATGCTAGTTCACTAACTGATTTTAGTTATTTTTAGATGAACTATTCTCAATTTTGACACAATATTTGGCTCTAGACTCCATATAATAATTCTAATTAGGAGATCTAAGTATATCATCTTTGGGAAATCTTGTTACTTGTTTTGTCCTAGATATGTATACTGAGTCACCCAAGACATGTATTGGTGAGTGTGTCAATGCATTATGACTATGCTAAGTTCTCATTTCCCCTAACCAGCTGAACCCATAAAATCTACTAAAGATGTCTGTAAAGTCATGAGTTCTATGATCTAAACCCAGACCCTGTCCTTTAGGCCCATACCTTTACTTTTAGAGGGAAAAGGAGTTTAGGAATTATCAAGTATGCATTTTGACTCCACATATTGTGTGTTTTTTGGGGAAAGGGAAAGTAGTAATTGGAATCAGAAGAATTTTGATATGTGTACCTCTGTTTGCAAAATAAATTAATTTGAGAAAACACATACAAGCACATATGTAAGTACAAAATTGGTCTCAATTAGTGTTAGGGAGAAAATTATCTGAACAGATGCTACACTAGAAGCAGAAATCAAAGAAACCACATTTTTTAAAATTCTTCTGATCTTGCATTACATTGCTTGTTTATTTGATGGGGACCACTTGCTGAGCTTTTTTATCTCCTTTCCTTTTCTTTAGTAAGATTAGCACCTGAACATGTGAAAATCATTTCTTTCATCATCATATTATTATGACCTTCAAAAAACTCCTGAACCTTTATTGTCATCCCTGCTAGGCAGGAAGGTTTTTGTTCTTACATGTTTTGTTTTTTCTTCATGGAACTAGTTCTATTAGGCTTATCAAGGATATTCATGAAAGGCCTAAATATATACTTATACACACCCTCTCTCTCTCTCTATATATATATATGCACATGCACATAAATAAAAAATATATACACACTTTATTATGCTATATATGTATGTACATATACACACTTACATATATATATATATATATACATGCACATATACACACATATCATCATTCAATGTTGAGGCCATTGATCATTTACCTCAGGTTAAAGTCAACACCTTCTTAACTGAAGTTCCAACTGAATAACATTAAGCTCCTTTTATGTGGCAAAGCACCTGGTGCTGGTTCTATTCCAGCTGAGATTTAAAATGTTCATATAAAAGCTGATTGAAATTTTCCAGATTATATGGCAAGAAGAGGTTATCCCCCAGAAGTTCAAGGATACTTCCATTGCCCATATCTATAAAGATTAAGAAAACAGATTGTCCTGTGACAATAACGAGGGGGGGGCATCTCTCTTCTAGTCATTTCTGGCAGGATTCTTGCCAGAATCTTCCTTAATAGATTGATCCTTCACTTGAAAGATGGTCATCTACCTGAGAGCCAGTGTGGCTTCAGAAAGGACCAAGGAACCATCAATGGAGTATTTACTGCCCAACAACTCCAGGAGAAATGCCTGTAGCAGAAGGGAGGTCTGTACACACCATTTGTAGATCTGATCAAAGCCTTTGATAGTCATTAGTGAGAGCTTATGGAAAATTATGTCAAAATTTGTTTGCCCAGAGAAGTTCGTTATCATTGTACATCAGTTTCATGATGACATTCTTGCTTGAGTTCTGGATAGTGGCAATGCTCTTGGGCTTTCCTAGTCACCCATGGAGTGAATCAAGGCTATGTGCTTCTATGCCTTTTAGCATGATATTTTCAGCCATGTTGTCAAATGTGTTCAATGAGGATGAACATGGCATCAAGGTCAGCTCCCGCACTGATGGTAAGTTCTTCCAATTGAAAAAAGCCAAGATGAAAGTGGAGGGGATGTTGGTGCATGACTTTCTGTTTGCAGATGATTGTGCACCCAATGTAACCTCTGAAGCTGAGATGCAACAAAGTATGGATCAATTCTCTGATGCTTGTGCCAATTTTGGCCTAACAATTAACACCAAGAAAATGCAGGTGCTTCATCAGCCACCACCACATCATCCATTTGTGGAACCATCAATTACAACAAATGGAGAAGCTTTGAATTCTGTGGGAAAACCCACTTACCTTGGTAGTGTACTTTCCAGGGATGTACACTTTGATGAGTTTGACACACATATTGCCAGAGCTAGCTCAGTGTTTGGGAGGCTCCAAAGGAAAGTGTGGGAGAGAAGAGGTATTAGACTGAATCAGACTGAAGGTCTACAGAGCCATTGTGCTGACCTCATTGTTCTATGCCTGTGAAACATGGACAGTCTACATGTGTCATGCCAGGAAATTGAATCACTTCCATTTGAATTATCTTATGAAGATTCTGAGGATCACCTGGCAGGACAAGGTACCAGACACTGAAGTCTTTTCTCGAGTTGAACTGACAACTCTACTTCAGAGAGTGCAACTCTGATGGGTTACTCATATAGTTGCAGTACAAAATGTACACTTGTCACAAAGGTTACTTTATAGGGAACTTACACAAGGCAAATATTCACATGGTGGTCAGAAGTGCTAGAAGGACACTCTCAAGGTCTCTCTTAAGAACTTTGGAATTGATTGTTTGACATGGGAGACACTGGCATAGGTTCTATGGAATGCCCACATCAGAGAAGGTGCTGTCCTCTATGAGCAAGGCAGAATTGAAATAGCTCAAAAGAAATAGAAGATGCAAAAACTGAGAGAATCTACCCCAAATGTTCCCATGAACTATTTGTGTCCGAAATGTGGTAGGACATCCTGAGCTTGTATTGGTCTTATCAACCATAGCTGGACACACTGTAACTTTACTTTAGCATAATGATATCATTTTGCTTCTCTTCAAGAATGAAGGGCAGCAACCAATCAGTCAAGCTGTTTATTCTCTTTCCAATTCTTTTTTTTGGTGCTTCATATCTTTTCCAATCTTTTTCTTCTAGTGCTTTCTTTTCATTTATAAAATCATTTTAATATTTTAAAATTTCAGTTTTTTCTCTTGCAGGAATTCTAATTGAACTTGACTGAATATTTATTAAACTTCCACTTTTTGCAAAGCACTGTGCTAAGTAGTGGGGAGACAAATAGAAAAGTAAGATAGCTACTTATTTCAAGGAACTCACACTCTAATGAGGGAGATGATACATATGTAATGTTTCAACAACAAGTCAGATGGAAAGGTCCTATGATTATTACAGTACAGCAGTATAGCAGATACCTCTTCTTTCATGTCATTTCCACTGATAAAATACCAGCTTCTGATGCTGAATTTGATAGTGTCAAGGACTTTGGTGGCAAGAACTTTATTTCCAGAGTTTTCAGTAGCTGGAGTTGTTGCACCTGCAAGAGATCTGAGGGGAAATGGTGGTCAGTATGGCGGTTTGACTGGTCTGGTACATGCTACTCTTGTCTCTCCCTGAGAGTGTTTTGTTTTCTCAGCTAGACTGGCTTGCCTGCTCCTTCAGTGACAGTTGATTGGCAGTTCATAGGGATGGATGATCCTTGTTTCCCCCATGCTACTCTGTGGTGGTAATTGGTCAACAGTTGTTGATGGTAATAAGGGGGCCCTTTCTCCACAATGATTTCTACCCTCTATAATAGCTGTAGGGGTTTTGTTGGAAGTAGGTCTGGTGGGTTAGAAAATTGCAATTTCTAATACTCTTGGGAGCAAACTCCTCCATCATTCTGAGGAGAAATAATAATCAAAGTGGAGGTGGTACTTTGATTTGATTGGTATATGGTGCCTCTCACTTCTCCATCAGTGTGCCTTGCTACTTCTCTTGGGCTGGCTTTCTTTCCTTGTGGGTGGCAGTTGTTTGGCAAGAGGGCGAGGATGGCTGGCCTCTGATCCACAAGCGCTGTCTCCCCAGATGATAGGGATAAAGGCTGAACTGGAAGCAGAACCAGTGTTCTTATGCCCAAGCCATTTTTCTTTTAGATTTTTCTTGTGAGCATTGGAATTATTTTCTTCTTTTGGGTTTGTTTCTATGCTGTAGACTTCAGGCAGATTTGCAACTAGATCTTAGACTTTATTCTGTTTGAAGAAAGAACCACACAGCTGTTGGTTGCTTCTGTATTTGCTCTTTACTCAGTCTGAGACCCATGACTACTCCTTGCCCTTCACTATCAGCATTAAGTTTAGGTCCTCACCTCATCCTACATTGCATCTGTTATGCAGCAATAGGCAGTGAGTGACAGGGCTGTCAGCTGACATCTACTTACTTTTCTCTGAACAAGGCCAGGTCCCTCTGTGTGGATCTGGGACATCTCCTTACTTCCAAACGTAGTCAAAATAAGTCCCTCATTCAATCCTTTCAATGTGTAGTTGTGAATTGCTGTTATGCTCCTGATGAGAACTTGTCCTCACTGTACACAGAACTCTCAATTTTGTGTTGTTCTGACTTGGATTGGAAAAATGATTCACTGTGATTTTTCTTAGATTTCCCATTCAAAAATCAGTCTGCTGCATCTTCTAAATCTTTGTGGGAAAGCTTCACTGTACTTCTTTCTCCTACTTCACTATTTTGTTTCATCCTATTCAAAAAAGAAAATTGTTGACACCAAAGTCCTTGGCATTGTTAAATTGTTCAATATCAGAAACAGATATGACTTTATTAATGGCAATGACATTGAAGATGAAGCATTGCCTGTACCCTAAGGACCAGATAGGTTGTTTTTCCATCTGTCCTGCAGGTGTGGTGTCAATTTGTGTTGTCTCCCCTTTTCAGAATGTAAGCCCCTTGAGAACAGGAGCTGATTTGTTTTTCTATTTGTTTTCCCAGAACTTACTTTGCACATAGTCAGTTCTTAATAAATGCTTTTTCATTTATTCATTATTATATCACAATACACCAGAAAGATCATAAACCTTGAAGTCAGAAGACTTGGTCTCAATTCCCATTTTTGATATTGACCTACTCTGTGATGTATGACTCTAGGTAATTTTGCGACCATAGTAAAGTTACCTAACTTCCCTTAATCTCAGCTTTATCATTTGTAAAATGGGGATGACAATTTTTGAATATATAATCTTACAGTATTTTTATGAATAAATGATTTGGTAAACTAGAAAATGATATTGAAATATGAGTTAATATTGTTAATAACAAGAGAAAAAAGTATATTTTGAAAGACCATAGTGCAGATGAAAGAACACCAGAGTTTGAATCTGAGCACTTGGGCTCAAATCTTGCCTTTACCACTTGTTAGCTCCGTGACTTTGAGTGAGTTCCTTGACTTCTCATGGCTTCATTTATTTCTCATAGGTAAAATAAAGGGATTAAACTAATTAACTTCTAAGGTCTCTCCCAGACCGAAATTTCTGTTCCTATTCTAGTAAAATTCTTAGACCAATTACTTCATCCTTTAGGAATGAATATAAAGCATGGCAAAAAAAATATCCTATGACATATCATTATACACCTTTTTTTTCTCAACCTAAAGAAGGGGACATTCTCAATTGAATCTCCTTTACATTTGAGTAAATTACAGATAAATTTGTATTTAACTCCAAATATGCACAAGCTAAGTACAGTTGGCTACTCCTTGTGAGCACATTAATTTAATTTTAGTGGATATTAATATTTTCTGGAGTATAAATATGTAACCCTGACTACAGATACTTCCTCCTGCCATGGAGTATTGTGGATACAACATGACTACTTCTTTGATGTGTTGCCTGTCTTAGATTATTGGGAAAGTTCAGTATCTGCAATGGGCAAGGATAGATGTCAGCTACTCTTAGAAGGACTTAGGTTTATAATATCAACAGATATACTTGTAGATTATTGAAAACAAAAGACTCACAAATAGACCTATAGAAAATTGTATCACCTTACAGGAAGCAATAACCTTTCAGAGACAGGATTCTTTGTATTGATAGCACTGGATAGAGCTGTGATTGGATCTAGAGAGTGCTATTTTCCATCGTGGGAAGATGGGACTCAGTAAAAAAAAAAATTAAGAATTAGCCATGATTTAAATATATAAACATGATTTAAAATAAACAAGACCAGCTGTAAACTTCTCCCAGTTTAAGATTGCATAAAAAGATTATCAACATCCTGTGCAAATCTGCAACATAGAGAATCAAGGGTAGTAGAAGTAGCAGTCCTAGCCTAGCTTCTCAGCCATGGGAGCAAGGAAGAAACAACAAAAAAGCTAATAAAGCTAAATGATGGGTATCCTTTGAGTTCTAGGACCAGAGAAAGGAAGAGAAAGACCCTGGGCTGCTGGGCTGAGCCCAGTAAATGGAGTGGCAACAGGAGAAAAAGGTGTCAGCAACAAGGCACATTGGAGCCCAATGACAATGGGGAGATAATCCCTGAGCAGAGCCCAGTAAGAGGGTACCCCATTGTTCAGGGCAGCAGAAGATAAAAGACCTCAACTCTAAGGAAGCTCTAGAGCCGCATGGCAATGAAATAAATAGGGAATAAAGATTTTGGCTAGAGCCGTGTGCATGCGTGCGTGCGTGCGTGCGTGCGTGTGTGTGTGTGTATGTGGTGACGCAAACATCCCCTCTCTCCACATCTGGAGAAAAAAGGAAAAAAGACTCAAGATAGAGCTCATGGGAGGCAAATTCAGAATATTTGTAGCAGCTCTTTTCTTTTTTAAAAATTAATTTTATTTATTTTCAGTGTTTAGCTATCACTACCATATAACTTAGATGTTTCCCCCCTCCCTTGCTGAGACGGCATACAATTTCATATAGGTTCTACACATACATCCCCATTAAATACATTTTCACTATAGTCATGCTGTGTAGAAGAATGAAAATGAATGGGAGAAATCATATAACAAACCAAAACTTAATATAAAAGAAAATGATCTGCTGCATTCTGTAATTGAATTTCATAGTTCTTTCTCTGGATATGGAAGGCATTTTGCCTTAAAAGGGGAATTTTTCTTAATTCCTTAATGGGAATTTTTTTAGGTCCTTGCATTGCAATGAAATTCCAAGTGTACTGGAAAAAAATTCTCACACACTGTGAGCAAAGTTACTGTGCACAAAGTTATCCTGGTTCTGCTCCTTTTGCTCAGCATCAGTTCATAAAAGTCTTTCCAGGCCTTTCTGAAGTCTTCCTGTTCATCATTTCTTATAGCACAATAGTATTCCATTGCATTCATATACCATAATTTGTTCAATCATTCCCCAATTGATGGGCTTCCCCTTGATTTCCAGTTTTTGGTCACCACAAAGAATGCAGTATAGCAGCTCTTTCTATGGTAAGGAAAACCTGGAAATAAAGTAAGGAGGTGCCCATCTTTTGGAGAATGTTTAAACAAATAATGGCATAAGAATATAACAGCAATTCTATAGTTCTTCACACAGATTATCTCAATGGATCTTTTCAATAATCCTGGAAGGAAGAAGAAATTGAGAAAGACAGAGTGTTGGTGACTTCTTCAGGGTAACACAGCTAGTAAGTCTGACACTGAAATTGAAATATTCCCTTCTTGACTCTGCTCCCAGTTCTCTAACCATTAGACTCCCTACCTACCTTTGCAGTAATGGAATATTATTGCATCATAAAAAATGACATAATGCCCATTTTCAGAGGAAACTGGCAAGGACATTGATGTTCTGACACAGAGTGGTCAGTAGAATTAGAACAATGCATATGATGATAATAACAATATAAAGAAAGAGATAAGATGAACTTAAAATGCAGAATGAGACATGCATTTCTGGACATGATAAATGTAGTCTTCTGTCGTCATTGTTTGAGTGTGCAAAATTGTTTTGATAGTTTTCTTTTTCTTTATTCAGTGGGGAGGGAAATAAGGAGAGAAAATAAATGTTCATCAGAAAAAAATAAATTTTGAAGAAAAATTTTGGTTTCTCTGTGTTTGTCTTTCCTTCCATTGTTCCATCATTTGTGCTCCATTGGTTCCTTCCTTATGGTCATCTTCTCTTTCCACCAGGTGCCATAAGTTACTATTTTCCATCAGGACTCCCCATCTACTATTTTCCACTGATGTATAGAAGTTCTTTACACCTAGCAGGCAATGTTGGTTGATGCTAGGTGGTGTTGTAGATAGAGTGCCAGTCCTGGAGCTGGGAGAGCTTGAGTTCATATATGGCCTCAGGCACTTATTAGCTGTGTGATCCTGGGCAAGTCATTTAACTCTTTGCCTCAGTTTCCTCATCTGTAAAGTGAGCTGGAGAAAGAAATGGCAAACCATTCCAGTGTCTTTGTCAAGATCCAACTATGGTCACAAAGTGTCAGACACAACTAAAATAACTGAGTAACAACAATGGTGGTTGATACTCCCCAGCATCCTGTGCGGCCTTCTTGCTACCCAGCTCTGCTCTCTTGCTTTTCATAGATTGATTTGCCTCCAGCAGTCACCACATATCCTCTTTTCCCAGAAACTAGCTCTTTAAGTAGACATTTATTGGGCAAATCTCTAATGAAAGTGTTTCTTTCCGCTCAACCCCTGAATAGTAATTACTCTTAAATTTTCCTTTATTTTTGGTCCTTGTAACTCTAAGCTGGAATCTTTATGGAGAACCTTATGGAAATCTCTTCTTGTTCCGCCTGAAAGTGGCTATCTCTGTCCATTCTCTATATAGATTTATGGTGAGTTTCTACTATCCACCTCCTTCTGACCCCAAACCTTAGTTGTACATCTCTTTCCCAAGCCAACATGACTTTCTGGGTTTATGGTTTGGATTAGCACTGCTATATCTCATCTTCCTATTTTCCCCTGACATAGCTGATCAGAGTTATTCATATCACCCCAGCTTTGAAAATGGTCTATATAAATAATTGAGGGAAAACAGAGCCCAAATCCTTAGATATAGCTATCTTTGTCAGGGAAAGGAAGCTTTGTATTTCTGATACATGGATCATAGGATCATAGATTTTGAATTAGAATGGTTTTTAGAGGTAGGTCATCTAATGTTACCTCATTTTACAAATAAGGAAACTGAAGTCTGGAAAAGTAAAATGATTTACCTAAACTAACATTGGTAGTCAGGAACAGAACTGGCATTTGAACCAAGCTTGTCTGACTCTAAAATGAGTGCTTTTAAAAATATATTACCTGGTTTTTTATCCATTAGTTGGTAAACTATGGCTGAGGGCCAGCTCTGGCTCAGGGGCTTTCAAAAGCAGACACTGCTCACTCTTCAGTTACGGTTTGTGGATGATGTCTTACTCTTTGAGCCCCAAATATTTCTCCCATTTTCTACAGCAATTTATGTATTTTGTCATGAACATGTAAATAAGTATAGAACATGAGAAGCTCTAACTCTCCCTTGTTTACCTATATGGACTCCAAAGCTTCTTCCTCTGTTTAAAATCAACTACCATTGAACTGGAGATTACATTTATACCTTCTTGGAAATCTTGAGTGACTCCTGTTTAATTCTTATTGTGTACAGGGATGAAGCCAAAGACCATGGAACTTTTAGGAGCAATTAATATGCCCTTAAGGAAAGGCACAGATCCAAACTGTGATCTGAGAGGGCAGTTAATCTAATAAAAATATTTACTGAGTTAAGAGTCTTAAAGAGTTTGCAGAAGAGATTCTGAGTTCCTGGAGGAAAGGTCAGGAAGGAATAGTTCAGGGGAAACCCAACTATGGAAATTAATTTATGTAGAGGTCAGTAATGGTCTGTCTTACATAATGGCCCTACTGGAGACAGTATTCTTTTATTATAGTGTGATAGCTATAACTCCTCCTCACTCAGCTCTGCTCTCTTCACCATGGGTCCAGATAGCTCTAGACTTCTTATCTAAAATTGGTTTTCCTTCCTCTCCATTTAGGTTTTCCTGAAGCAGATACTCAGTTTTTATTGGTAGGTTTAGAGAATTTGATTTCTCTATCCAATTGGCCTAAATTGGTATCTAGAATTCTCCCTTTTTTTAGAGCCATATCTAGGCCATGAAGATTAGGTAGTAGTTGTGATAAACTTCACTTCACCCCCCAGTTCCCTAAATGATCTCTCTTCTAGGGTCCTTGGATAGACTTAATTACTCTTCCATTTAAAGCATCTACATCCCATTAGGTTCAGATTTCTTGGATATCCCTAACTCCTTTGTCCTATGAAGAACTGCAGCTTAGAAATGAATTCTGTGTTCAAAGGTCCACATTATACAAACACCTGTCAGCAGCTCCACTTCCTCTTGTTATGTCCTTAATCGAGTGACTATTCCAGGGCTTTGTTCTTCCAAAATCACATTTATTATAAGTTTACAAAAGGAAAAAAAAAGTATATATGTACTCACCCTGAGTTTTTTTTATAAATCACAAATTAGTCATAAATTTGTGGCTAGATTCTTTAGTACATAGATAACCATAGTCATATCATGTGCACAATAACTAATAACAACTTCTGAAACCATTGTGAGCAGGTTCCCACTAAAACTTTGTCACACAAGTCTCCAGAACTTGAAAGCAGCCTCATTCTCCATGAAACCCAGAGATGAGCCTCAGGATCGATGATTTCATTTGTTGTAGCTCTCTCTCCTTTAACCCAGAAGGATCACACGTTGGTGACAGTGCTGGGTTTGGGATCCGACACCCTGGCTTTCAATCCAGGATCTTCCACCTAATACCTGTGATTGTCACCAAATCACCTATCATCGTTGCATGATAGTTTCCTCAACTACGAAATGAGGAAGTTGTTACAGATGGTTTCTAGCATTCCTTTCAGTTTCCTAATCTCTGATGCTATAGATTATATTATATCTACATAGTAGATGGTCTTTGAGAACTTCTGGAGTTGAAGATCTTGTCTCCCAGAAGTTGGGAAATGAACCCCTCAACTTTTCTAGGCTGGAATTCAGGCAAAATACATAAAATTTATCATCAAGGCCATATTATACTTGGAAGCAATAAAGTGATGAGCAGAGTTCAGAAGAATGTGTGTGTGTGTGTGTATGTTTATATCATCCCACCATGGTTTACCTGTGGAGAAACGACTTTTCATTTGAATATTTTTCTCTTCTCCAGCCTTCTTTTCTAGAGAGTGACTAGAGTTGTCAGATTTGACAAGGAAAGAAAAAACAAATGTAGGACTGGTGGCATTTTTAGAATTGCTTTTCATTTTCTAAATTAAGCACTTCTAAGACAAGATACTGAAATTTATAATGGTATTGAATAGTTTTAAAATTAATTTTGGGCAGTGTAATCCAATATTCAACTATGCTTTGACCTACATGAGATATATATTTAGAATCTATCTGTGTAACTAAGCATCTATCTGCAGAATTATTATGACGTTTTAGAAGTTAATTGCTTTGTGATGTTAAAAAAAACCCCAAACTCAGAAGTGAATTCAATAAAAAGAACTTCACTAGACTATGAAATCAATGCACTCACAATATAAAAAAGATAATTCCAGTATTGGAGTTAACTTTAAAGACCTGTAGGCTAGTGTTCTGCTGAACTATAACACAATAAAATCTAGACAACCTCATGATTTGCAAACCACTTCTGCAAAGGAATGACAGCCACTACCCTGTTTCCTATCCTCTGTATTTCCATCTTCTCCCCTCCTCAGATCTGGAGCATCTTTTGCTATCCTTGCCATGAAATTCATTTTGAGAAAAAGAAATAGATCTTTTAAAAAATCTGTGACTTCAAAAGTGACTGAAGTAAAGGAGTTTTATAAAGGTAGAGCTTCTTCAATTGGACTGTAACTATGAAATAATTAATATACTCAAATGGGGTGGGTAATGAGAGGGAAACAGAGCATAGGATTCTGACTGGAGATTGCAGTTAGGGAGCTCTGGTACAAGGCTGATGGGAAGAGACTACAGGGTCAGTAAATAGAATGTGAGTAGAAGGCATGGGGAGAAAGGTCATCCTAGACTTTTTATCTTTACTATGTAGTTGCTAAAATCTTCTACTGGCCGAAGAATTGGAAATGCTGTATAAGTACCCTTTAAATTCAGTCCTTTGACTAAGCCCACTGGATATGTCTCTAAATTTTGGAATTTACTGTCAAGGGAATACTTGAGGGCATTTCTGATCTGTCTATGAGATGGATGGACTTCACGTCCTGAAATATCTTCCCCCACAACACATAACATATTTTGCAATTATTGTGTTAGTGTTTAAAATTCTGTCATTTCATTCATTTGGAGAAAGAAATCTTTTTAAAAAAAAATGAAAAACCTTTGGAGGGTTTAGGGACTATCAGTCATTCACACATTGTTAAGTTTTAGTTCTATCAGTGACCTCTCACTATTATGTAGCTGAGATAGTTGAACTAGAGAAATTTCATTTTAGAAGGGAAGGGGCTATTTTGAATCCTACCACACTGTCAAATGGTAGAACAGGAGCCCTGGTGGAATGTTATAATGGAGGTAGAGAATAATGAATAATAATATAATGACAATAATATTTTCATGATGGAGGACAACATGGGGTATGATCCTTATATGTTTTGTATGTTTTATGTATATTATACATAAATATGTAAAACTAGTCATTGTTATAGGGAACTCCTTGATAAGGAAAAGTAGTATGGTGTAGTAGATAGAGATCTGCCTTTGCAATTAAGAAGATGTAGATTTGAATTCTGATTTTGATACATACTGGTTGTATGACCCTGGGCAGGTCACATAAACCTCTCACTGCTTTGGGCAACTTTCTAAGAGGATATTAATTTGAAGAGCAAATGCCAACCTGCCATTGATAGAGGGAGTATCTTCATCCAGAAACTTCTTAAATGAATGAAACCACAGATTTCATTCCTATCCTCACCTAACAATAATAGTTTACATTTATATAGCACTTGAAAATGTTTATTCTCCCTTTTGTCAGACAGGTGATATGGAAATTGATGTCTCTGACCAAGATTTGGGTACCTCAAGATCCTCCTTGTAATATAACCCAGCATCTCATTGTAATATTCATTCTCTCTTTAATTATTAAACAGTCATCTCTGATTGGTACCCTTAGTAACACCTACTCTTTCATGAGCATATAAACTGTGAGCTCATCACCATGAGGGGTCTTTGGGTTTAAGGGAGAGATGGCAAAATGACCATCCTTTTATTAAAATGCTGGCATTATTAATAAAATGATTAAATTACCAGAAATTATGTCTCTTGAACATTTTTAAACACCACACATCTTACCAAAATTAGTTCTTCAGCCTAAGAGAAAATGAGAGGGAAATAAAGCGTAGAATAGATCATAGGTCTATTAACAAGGAATCATAGGATTATACATTTCTGTCTCCATAGGACCTTTAAGATCATCCAGGAAATTTGATCCTCTTATTTTGTAGATGAGGAAAGTGAAGTCCAGAAGGTTGAGCAATGCAGCCCAAATCTCACAGATGGGAAGTGCAAAGCCAAGAAGCTGCCCAGAAAACATTGTTTGAAATGAATACATGTGAATATTTAAAAACACACACTAAAATTTTTGATGTGTTATTTTTAGCACTGATACTCAATCCAAATTGGCCATCTATTTATGACCATTGGGCTAAACATTCTTTTAAAACCAATATGCGTTGTGCTACCTATTCTATTTTTATGCGTATACTTGCTAACGGAACATCTAGAATTCCTAAACTCTTTTCAACTTCCACAAGATGTAGGAAAGAAGCCGGCTGAGATATTTTTCTTTCTTTTCAACTTTTTTCTTTTCTTTTTTTTTTAATTTATTTAATTTTCTTGCATTCATTTTCACAAATTTTTGGGTTCCAAATTTTCTCCCCTTTTATCCCCTCCCCCCACCCCAATACCCCAAGCAATCTAATTTTCCCTATCTCCAATCTGCCCTCTCTTCTGTCATCCCTCCCTTCTCTTGTCTCCTTCTTCTCTTTTCTCCTGTAGGGCCAGATGACTTTCTATTCCTCCTTAACTGTATGTCTTCTTTCCTAGTTGCAACAACAATACTAAACAGTTGTTCCTAAAACTTTGAGTTCCAAATTCTCCCCATCCCTCCCTCCCCACCCATTCTCTTTGGGACAGCAGGCAATTCAACATAGGCCATATCTGTGTAGTTCTGCCAATGACCCTCCCTGATAGTCGTGTTGTGTAAGACTAACTGGATTACCATCCCTCCTAACCTGCCCCTCATTGTTTCTCTTCTGTCTTTTGATCCTGTCCCTCCCCAAGTGTTGACTTCAAATTGCTCCCTCCTCCCTTTGCCCTCCCTTCCCATCATCCCCCCCTTGCAATACCTCTTTCTCCCCCACTTTCTTATACTGTAAGATAGGTTTTCATACCAAAATGAGTGTGCATTTCACTCCTTCGTTTAGTCAAATGTGATGAGGGTAAAGCTTCTTGTTTTTTCTTTTTTTTTCTCAGCTCTCCTCTTTTTCCCTCCACTAAGAAAAACTCCTACCTGCCTCTTAAATGACATATAGTTACCCCCTTCCCTTTCCCTCTCTTTCCTCCCCCTACATTTCTCTCTCACCATTTACCCTAGTTTCTTTTAAGGTATGGTCCCATCCTATTCAGTTCAATCTGTGCTCTCTATCTCTGTATGTGAATGCATGTGTGTATGTGTGTGCATGCGTGTACATGTGTGTGTGTGGTCCCACCAACTACCCAGATACTAAAAAGTTTTAAGAGTTAGAAATATTGTCTTTCCCTGTATGAGTGTAAACAGTTCACTTCTGGTAAGTCCCTTAAGACTTCTCTTTGCTGTTCCTTTTTCATGCTTCTTCTCATTCTTGTGTTTGAAAGTCAAATTTTCTTTTCAGCTCTGGTTTTTTCATCAAGAATGATTGAAAGTCCTCTGTTTCATTGAAAGACCATATTTTCCCTTGAAGTATTATACTCAGTTTAGCTGGGCAGGTGATTCTTGGTTTGAGTCCTAGTTCCTTTGACTTCTGGAATATCCTATTCCACGCCCTTCGATCCCTTAATGTAGAAGCTGCTAGATCTTGGGTTATCCTGATTGTATTTCCACAGTACTGGAATTGTTTCTTTCTAGCTGCTTGTAAGATTTTTTCCTTGAGCTGGGAGTTCTGGAATTTGGCCACAATGTTCCTAGGAGTTTCTCTCTTTGGATCTCTTTCAGGTGGTGATCGATGGATTCTTTCAATGCTTATTTTGCCCTCTGGTTGTAGAATCTCAGGGCAGTTTTCCTTGATAATTTCATGGAAGATGATGTCTAGGCTCTTTTTTTGATCATGAGTTTCAGGTAGTCCCATAATTTTTAAATTGTCTCTCCTGGATCTATTTTCCAGGTCAGTTGTTTTTCCCATGAGATATTTCACATTCTCTTCCATTTTTTCGTTCTTTTGGTTTTGTTTGGTGATTTCTTGGTTTCTCAGAAAGTCATTAGACTCCATCTGTTCCATTCTAATTTTGAGAGAACTATTAAATTCAGTGAGCTTTTGAGCCTCTTTTTCCATTTGGCTCATTCTGCTTTTGAAAGCATTCTTCTCCTCATTGGCTTTTTGAACCTCTTTTGCCAATTGGGTGAGCCTATTTTTCAAGGTGTTAATTTCCTCAGCATTTTTTTGGGTCTCCTTTACCAAGGTATTGACCCGTTTTTCATACTTTTCTTGCATCTCTGACATTTCTCTTCCCAGTTTTTCCTCCACCTGTCTAACTTGCTTTTCAAAATCCTTTTTGAGCTCTTCCAGGGCCTGAGCCCACCCACCACCCCCCTGGGGTGTCTGGGGTACTGAGGCCCTGCCCTCCACGTCTTTCCCTGATGGCAAGCATACGTCCTCATCATCAGATCCGAAGGTCGGGATCATTTGCATTTGTTGGAAAAAAACTCTCTAAAGTCTTATTTTTCTTCCCTTTTCTAGGCATTTTCCCAGCCAGTTACTTGACTTTGAGATTCCTTTCCACCCCCGCCTGGATCCGCCCAGCTAGTGCTTGGCCTCTGAGATTTAAATGGGCTTTCCTCCTGCTGGCTGTCAATCAGTGAGCTTTAGTTCAGGTGCTGGGGTGGGGCCAGGGCCGCCTCCGAGACTCTGATCCCTCAGGGGCTTTATGCAGAGACTTTCAGGAACGGAGCGGGTGGGGGCGGGCTGGGGGGCCCGCCTCCCAAACCCCGCTCCCCTGGGGGCTTTAAGCAGAAGCCTTCAGTAACAGAGCGGGGTGTGGGCAGGGCCGTCTCCCAGGCTCAACTCCGTCAGGTTTTATGCGGGAATCTTCCGTAATGAAGATCCTGCCTGCCGCTGGGGGATTCCTGGGTCCCGGTCCGCTGCTGCCTCAGCCACCGCCCACACCTCTGCCTCCGCCGCTTCTGCCCCGTCTCTGCCGCTGCCACTTCCTCCCGAGGGGGCCTGAGTCACGGAGACGCCCCGCTTCCCCTCTCCTTCAGCCCGGCCTTCTTTCTCACTGACCTGTAGCTTCTGTGGGCAGAGGGACTTTCCCGGCTGCTGGAGCTTCCGTCTCTGAGCCAAGGCAGCGTTGGGGGTGGGGTCCACTTTCTGGGGTGTGCCGGACTCTGGGGATGGGTCTCCAGGGCTCCCTGGAACGGAAATCTCTTCCACTCTGCTTCTGCACACCTTGTATTGACCCAGAAGTTATGGGGGACTCTTTTTACATTAAATCTATGGGCTTTTGGTTTCGGAGCTCGTAAACGTGCGTCCTTCTACTCCGCCATCTTGGCTCCGCCCCCCTCAACTTTTTTCTTTAAAGAGGATTGATGAGAATTGTATTTTTCCGTGGAGCTGGAAGTTTTCTCCTTATAATTATAAACAACACTTAATATATGTCTCGCTCATTTTATAAACCAATACAGCACCTTTTTTTGGTTCCTGCCTTCCAAGACATCCAAGAAGAAGACGAAGGAACAACGTTTGGCCCAGGGGGGCCATGGTCACTTGCAGCCCATCCCCAGTACCAATTGGGTCCAGCAGGTGCCCATGGACAAAGCCAAAGAGTTCATCATCTGCAAATCGTGGAAGCCCCAGCCATCAGGGACATCTCCGAGACTAGAGTCTTAGACTGCTATGTGCTGTCCAAACTTTATGTGAAACTACGTTACTGTATGAACTGCGTGATCCACAGTAAGCTGGTGAGTACTCGCTCCCTCGAGGCACAAAAGGATCAGACACCTCGACCCTGATTCAGACCTGCTGGTGCTGCCCCCAGACTCTCTCCGAAACCCACGTAAAGAGCTGTCGGCCCATCAACATTCCTGAACCCATCAGAGGAAAATAAAATGGTTGATCTATCTTTAAAAAAAAAAAGAAAAGAAAGCAGATTGAGAAACTGATAAAAATCTAATCTTAAACTAATTTCAAATATGGAGCCGTGCTTTGCTTAATTTCATTTGTCCACATGACCATATTTTTATCAGTTCTATACCAAATGAAAAGATGCCATTTAAATAATTCTATTATTGTGGAAATGTAGTTTTCAAAATGGTCTTATTTGTCTTTTCCAATAGAGTATTTCTCATTTGTAAAATCAGATTTCTTACCTAATGTGTTAATTGTTGAAGAGGTATTATTAATTGATGAGAGGACAGATGGTACATTAAAAATGAAAATAAAATGTCAGAATTGAAGATGTGTCCAAATGTATGTTCGGGAAAACTCTCCCATGTGTGATAGTTTTTAAAAACAAATCCGAATGGTTTAACATTTTTAAATAAGCAAAGCATTTTTGTTTTTTAGAATCCTTTTCTCTGAGCATATTTCCTGCCATGGTGAGAATACTTTGCAAAATGCTCACTGGAATAATTCCAAATAATGTTTTTACTTAGCAACTATTTGTTAAATGTCAAATGTCAACACTGTCCCTGTGTCAAGAAAGCATAGAGTGAATAAAGACATGCCTTCCCCCCTTTAGAACAATGGAATACTTGTAATTTTTATGGCAAGTCCTCTTGTTTCAAGACCGTTTTCCTTTTCCTCCATTTGAATATTTCTGGAAAATTCGGTAATTCTTTTGTCATTTTTGTGAAATGAATATAATAGTTCAAGTTCTTGACAGCTATAGTCATAGAGCTTTTTTTTAATAAAAAATCTTTTTATAAGGGGTCAAATTCCTTACATTTTAAATAAGTGTGCAGCAATCTTCCTTCTGAAGAGAATCATTTTCTGCAATTCACAGTATTTCATTTTACTTGTGAAAAGAGTCATATTTATTATGTAGAGCAAAAATTCAAAAAGCTGAAGATGGAAGACATAGAAAAATGAGTCTTCCCTCAAGGAGTACAAGATGTATGAATCCTTCATTTTAAAGATGCATGTTAAAAAAAAAAACAACAGTCTGGGGGGTCACTTTGAGAGAAGAAATATAGAAGGATTTTTGATAATTTTCTTATTCTTTATAGTCCTACACTGTGTTGTAGACACTAGTTTGCAATTACTTTGTTAAGAAAACTTGTGGGTTTGAATGTTTTTGACAAAATAACATTATTATTATTAGATGGGGTTATGACAGCTAGCATTCTCTCTCTCTGTCTCTCTCTCTGTTTCTCTCTCTCTCTCTCTCTCTCTGTTTCTCTCTCTCTCTGTCTCTCTCTCCATGTCTTTTTCTGTCTGTCTGTCACAGACAAAACCAAATAATCCAATAATGTTACATTGTTTTTGATTTTTGAATATAAATACATCCTCAGAGATATTTCCAGTCACAAATTCATTCAGGAACTTGGTCTCTGTTCCCCTAAATCCCAGAGACTAACTACAAACTTTGCTATTGTATATAATTAAAAAAAAAAAGCTCAGGGTCACCACAAATCATATACAGATCATATACAAATTGTTTAATCTTTCAGTTGACAATACTATTGAGAATAAAGATTTATTATCCCTCCCTACACACACACTGATATCCTAAAAGGGAATTGATTCAGTAAAAAAGTAATGATAATATGGCAGTAGGAAAAAGTTTAACGGTGATATATGCTGAGAAAGAGTAGACTTAAAAAACTTAAAGGACAATTTTCTGGGAGTGCACATTTAAAATCAAATGTAGAGTCACAGAATGATACAATTAAATACATACTTTGGGTGAATAAATATTCAGAATGTTATGTAGATGAGAGTTATCTCCTCAGGTCAGTTTTTTTTTATTTTTTTAACAAATGGAAATATAAATAGTAGTAAATTGAACACTGTGTTATCTTAGCATTAGGAGTGTGTTACACAGGGCTCTTGTATCAACCAATCTATTGAACTGATTTTTAAAATTCCAGTCAAAATATTAGATCCAGGAGCCCCATACAGATGTAGCCTTTGACAGTTAACTCAACTGAGAACATCTGTGTGATGACAGTGAGAATGATGGATCAGCATAGTCCACCTACTTCTGTGCAAGTTGTCTTTGATCTAGCATACAGATGGTGGAAGAGGGAATATTTTTGCAGACATAGCACACACAAGCCTAATTTTATCTTTCTCTCAGATCCATGAAGAAACAGCAGCCCACCCTCCATTATAATCCAACTCAATTTAATTTATGTATATTTGTAACATAACCAATTTTCACCCTGATATTTTTGATTTCTAGGATTTTACAGCTTGACTTAATTAGCTTTTTCCCTCCATCATACTGGTAACATATTTAAATGGTCATTCATTTCATAGATGAAATGTTCACCCAGACTTCTTTAATTGGAATAAGATACCATGGTATAATGAAAGAATACTATATCTGAAATTTAAAAAAAAAGATTTTCATTTATGTCCCAGGTCTAGCAATAACACATAGAAAAGCCATTTAATATGTCTTATTGGAGACTAACATGAGTTGGAAGTCAGGCAAACAATGGGTATTGAAAAGGCAATCTCTACCTGGGAATAAAGGGGTCAGGCTTCAGAAAAGGGAGAATACAGACTGAGTGAAAGTCCACCGTGTTTATACCAAATTATCTAGAGTATGTCATAATTTAAAGGGCTGAGAAAAATGGGGGAATCAGTTGCAAGAGAAGAGATTCAAGCAAGGGAATCATCGTAAGGTCAGGAAAGTGGTGATAGAACTTATTATTGGTTTACCTCAGCTTATGGCAAGGTTCTAGATCTTTTATGGTGGCTATTGATATTACCTGTCCCACCATTTGCTGTGTCTGAATGATTAGGAATCAGTCCCATGATGCTTCCTCAGAACGCAAACTTCTTTGTGATACATCTGTCAGATAGTGGGAGCATTATAATATCTATCTCACCAGAATCCTTTGAGTATCTTGAGTCCTTGGCTTGAAGGAATGGGATTGATGGAAGTATAAATACCTTGCTTTTTTGTCTCTCTTTAATTTCAGTTAATTTTGTGTTTAAGTAATTCTAACACCATTTTAATTGCTATTTTAATAACGTTTTAAGTCCATTCTCCATTAGCTGTCCTTGTTTACATTTTCTATATTTATCTAAATAGTTGAAGAGGTCCTCACATATGACCACCTGTATCATATCTCTTTGTGTTTTCTGAGCTTTATTTGAGATAGCTTCCAAGCTGATTTCTCTGCAGAATCGTAGCCCATGAGGTCTTAGTTTGCTCTGACCCCTTTAAAGTAGATTTCCGATTATTTCTAGTGTTTCTTTCCCTCTATTTATAGTTCTTAGACAGATTACACCTTCTAAAAAGGATCTTCCTTTCGTTCTTTTCATTATTTATCTTCTATATCTGTTTATTCTAGAAATTGATTCATGGCCTTTAAACTTATTTAGTGCCTTTTAAATTGTATTCCTCATGGAATTAATGCTTCCAGCATACCTGTTTTGGGTTCCCCCTTCTAAATAGCCTCCATGTTATTGTCTTACTCATGGCTCCCACTTATATTTTGTCCCTCACTCTTAGAAATATTAATTCCTACAGGAAATAAAGAGGATATTGCTGGAATTTGGCTGTGTCCCTGATTGTGTAGGTAATTATTAAGTTTCCCTTATTCATAGTCATCCCCCCAAAATGCCTTGAAGTCTCCACCCTGAGTTCTTGCCCTCCCATTCTTCTAGGTATCAGTTGCCCCCAGGAGCTCTGATTCCACCTCTTCTGAGGCAACATGAGAGATCCCTCTAAGCACCAAATCTTTACTTATTGTGCTCATTTTAAGGTCCCCCCATCTCTTTGCACATAATATTTTTCTTCATGTGGGAGCACTCATCAGAGCTAATCTGTCCCACAAATGAAACAAGATTCTTTCTTTTCCTCCCTCCCCCAATTTTAATCCTTCCTTTTATCTTTTCAGTCATTTTCCTATGAACGTTCTTCTAGCATCAAGTTTAGAGACTAAAAGAGTGATATTCTCTTCATCATTGGCCTTTGACTGGATGGGGCACATCACACATTTTCCTCTATTTTCTTCCTCTTGTCCTTCCTTTTATGAGCTTTCTCATTAGCTGATTCATCTCACAAAAGTATAAATTGACCGGTGGGTGAGGTGTTGTGAGGCTTACTATGTGATACTTGAGGCTTGTTTCTTTATCATCACTGCTGTTCCTCTTAGGTTTTCACTCGTTTTCTTGTGTCCTCTTGGAAATTCATCTTTTAATGTTCTCTCCATTTATATTTTGTTATTGTTGCTTTTGGTTGCTGCACTTACTTATTTTTAGGGTGTATCTATTTTCTAGAGTGTTTGGAAAGCAAATAATTTATTCAGGTTACAATGCTTCCTTGGATTGAACTGGATTGTTTTTATCAGTGACTAGAATCTGATTTTCAGGATATATAATGACATGCGTGGTCAGCTTTTTTTTGTTTTAGAAAATATGATATTCCATTTACTCCTGAGGTTTATAATAAGTGCAGAACACTCATGCTGTTCAAATTTCTTTTCCTTTATATTAGAAGGCATGGACTCTCAGAGAATTTGTTTTCACTGAAATTTCAAATTTACATACTATGTGTCTTGGAGTTTGCAGTATGTTTTTTTCTTCCTGGAGTTCTTTTGTGGATTCTTTAAATTGGCACTTTGTGGTCTGTGTTGAGAAGTCTGGGACTGTTTTCTTGTATTATTTTTTACATTATGGTATTCAGATTTTTGACTTGCCTTGTTCTTGTGAGATATTTATAATCCTTAAGTTATCTCTAAAACTGTGTCTTTGAGACCAATGTTTTCCTTTAACAATATTGTCTTTTGCTTCTCACCCCAGATTGTCCTTATTCTTGGTAAATTTTCATTCTCAATCAGTTATTCTCTTTTGTTTCTGTGCAGAGACTTGGCGATATGGAATAAACTATTTTATTCTATCATTTCTTTCTGCTGTGTAGATCATAAATTCTGCTTTCATAATTCTTATTTCTCTTTCAAGCAATTCAACAACACCCTGCTGTGATCCCATGATATTTTTGGAATCTATAGCACCCTTTCCCTCATTGGATGTTGATTCATTTTCTTTTGTCTTGGAATTCACTGATATTTGGACCCTTTTAGCTGTCCTAGAGGCCATATTTACTTCTATTATAAATATCTTCCCTGTTTATTTATCAGATTATGCTCAAGGGTTTTCATTTATTTTTCTCCTTCCTGAGGTCTTTGGTAATGATTTTCTTTTTTTATTCACTCACATTCCCCTATCCATTACTTTTTGACTCCTTTCCCTTTGATGGTTGTTCACCTGTGGTTGGACCTCAAAGCTATCTCAGTCTCCTTCCATGCTGGGAAATTCAAATTAATATTTCACAGTTCTTAGTTTACTCCAAGTGACTTCTGGTGGGATAGAAATGGCTCCAGTTTGATGCTAGGCCTTTTCCCTAAGGTTTAATGGGGTGCCACACAATCAGAGAGATGTAGAGACAAGCATGTATTCAAGCTATCGTCCTAGTGAAAATGAACTTCTGATTTTTTGCTTTTAATGTCCCTGAAGTTAGAGGTAGACATAAATTATGTTGAAAGTTCATATTCTAGGCCTGGTGCTGGAACATCATGGGACATGGGAAGTGGCTTCTGAGAATGTAAGCATTTAGGGAGCAGCTTTCTCTACTGTTATTTCTTAGCTAGTTTCCTAGATCATGGTAATACCTGAAATTGTTTTATCTCTTGCATACGATTCTCATTCTGAAGAGTTTTAAGAGGTCATAAGGAACAGAGAAAATATCTGGGTCTCATCTTGTTGATTACGTGACAGGTACTATTCTGAAAATATTTCACTGAAATATCATGATCTTCAATTAGTATATAAAATGCATGCAATTTATAGGCAGGCATAAAGGTTATGCTTTATAACAACTATTTTAGTTTCAAATTGTTTTATGGATGTTGCAAAAATCACAAAAGACATTTTGTAATAAATGATTTGGACAGGTTTTGGCAGTAGAAATAATATTAAAGAAGTGATGCTAGTCTGCTCTCTCTTTACTTATTTTTGGTAAAGGTATGCTTTACCAAAGGTATATTTCTGGGCTGAGTTTTATCTCATCAAAGTCCAATTGATGCCAAATATATTGTCCCTTAGTTACTCTCAGGTTCAGTGTGCCTTTTTGAGGGGTAGTGATTAATCAATCCATGGCCTGAAACTGTATCTGGCAATGCTAGACCATCTCTATTGCTAGACCATACCAGAGATATATAAACCTAGGAGCAAAATCGTTCGATTAATATGTGAAATCACACAACAGAAATGGGCATCAAATAAGAAAACATTCTCTGCACTCATTCACAAAGAGTTGAGAATCCTTGTTCCTCCAAGGGAGTTATTATCAAATACTCCATTTGTTTTGATTCACAAGAATTATGGAAAGGTGTAACTGCTTTGAAACTGAGTTCCATTTGTGGATGCTTAGAATCGATTTACTACCTTTGTCTTCTAGCATCTTTTTCTTGGGCAGAAAGGAAAGTGTTTGCCTTCTTGAGGCAGCCTGACAAATATACTTTCTCTCATGTTTGTCCATAGAATTATTACATCTGATTGTGAAGTCATAGATGGCCAGATCATTACAAGGGGTTAATAAATGTTTGCTTTTAAATGATAATGACCTCCCTGATAACCAGCCTGCTGCTTGCTTCTATCATCTACTTTCTCCTGAGTTTCTTACATTTTCACTTTTTAATATTCCTCTTGGTAGTACGTTGTTATACTAAAATCCTCAACTTATAATGTCACCATGCTCTAGGCATTTGTGTATTCCTCTGGGAAATGCTTTCTTAGACCTAAGTATTGTTGGAAATGGAGCTTCGTGGACATAACTCTTGTATCATAAAGTCAAATTTGCCTACATGCATTAGGAGATCTAGTTCCTCCTATGTGTTACTAGTACTTTGGTGCATTTGTTTATTAAAATAGCTGTAGATTATGTTTCCAGCTTCTTTCTTGAATTTTGTTTCTAGTAAGTTTCTAAGTGTCTTTACTGATACTTCCTACAGTGTGACTAATTTTTTCTAGCATCTAACTGGTTGTATATTCACAAATAGTTTATTCCTGCAACTTTTCTTTTAATATAAAGACCCTTTTTATTAATTTTCAGGAGTTCAGACAAACTTTTTTCATGAGCCCTTATTTGTACTCTCCACCATGGGCTAGGAGCTTTTTATTCCTATAATTTAGTTGTAGTCCTAAAACCATGTCCAACCGTGTTGATTACAATTCAGTTGAATCTGCTTAAGAGTGTTGCCCTGTCCACCTATCCACTACTCAGGTGCCATGAAGGCTGAAGTTGTTCAAGGACATGGCAATTGTTACAGAAAATGATGGTTTAGTCAGGTACAGTGGTAGATGTCTGTAATTCCTGCTGGTGAGGCTAAGCTTGGTGGATTACGTGGATTCAGCAGTTCTGAGCTATTCTGAACACTCTGCATAGCTTTGTGCCAATGTAGTTAACCCCCTAGTAGTGGAGATGCGATGGGATGCCTGATGAGGGGAAAACCAATTCAAGGCAAAGCATTCCAAGTTGAAAAAGTAGAACAGGTCAAAGCTCATGTGCCTATCAGTAGTGAAAGTGAGGTTGTGAATGGCTGCTGCACTTCTCACCTGCGTGACATTGGGGAGGTTATAGTTTCAAAAAACAAATTGTAATGTACAACCACCCTTTCAATGATGCCATCATATCCTATATTCACCTTGAACCATGTGCAGTTCTTTCTCTTTCTGAAAAGTATATGCGCATATGCATGCACATGTATACATATATATATGTATGTGTGTGTCTGTGTGTGTCTCCTCACACACACACACACACACAAAGTAAATACAAGGCATGATAGCATCTTCCTGAAGAAGTGTGGTAGTACATTCTGTCTGTCTCTCTGTCTGTCTCTCTGTCTGTCTCTCTGTCTCTGTCTCTGTCTCTGTCTCTGTCTCTGTCTCTGTCTCTGTCTCTCTCTCTCTCTCTCTCTCTCTCTCTCTCTCTCTCTCTCTCTCCTGCATTAGTTCCTGAGAATACTAAATGGAAGGTTAGGGCAAATAAGAAGAGCTATGAAGTCTACAAGAGAATAATGCCCATATTCTCCATGATAAGCCATTTCTGCATATTTAAATACATCAGGGTAAGGACTTCTTCTAATGGACCTTCCATCTCTAACACGCCCTAGAAAGCCTTGGTGATAAATCAGTACGTCTGTGAAAGATGCTGTCAAGATGGAACATGGAATGACAGCAGTAATATGGGAAGACCAGAAATCACAACTTTCACAGAATAGTTTTATCCCTTACTAGAAAAAAAGTTCTTTGAACAAAACTATCTTTTATCTTTCAAAAATTTTTGTGTGATTTTGCTTGGGAGACATCTTGTTAGTTGATCCTCCCATTAAGGTAACATATTGACCCCGCCATGAACCTGATCTAAAAATTTTTGACTTAGCCAAGCTAATCTTCCCATATTTATTTTCTTTAAGAATGTTTCTAATTCTTCATGCAGCTCATATAGGACTATTCTATTAGAGTCCAAAAATAGTAGTCTTATTGTCAGTAGAGAAAACAGTTCAGTATGAAAATCCTTTCTATTTTTTTTGTTTGCAGTCCTTCCAACAATTTCCATACTTAAATGTCCTGATTATAATTATTTTGTTCCTTGTGATTTTTAGCAGGATTTTTGTAAAGGTTTTCCCTCCTCTATTATTGCCTGTTTAATAAGACAATGTGACTCATCGTAGTCCACCATTCTCTTTGACAAGATTTTACAAGCGATTTTATTTTCTAAACTGGAATTACTTCTAGCTCCCAAATCTCTGCTCTTGGCAAGAAGACCAGATGTTGGTTGGCTGAGTTGTTTCTAGGCCCTTTTGATCTCTTTTTGGGCAAGTTGTTTGGACAGGACTTTAGACCTTCTGCTGTAAATTACAGCTTATTGTAATGCTGAGAGGAAGTGTCACTGTATGGTGCACAGGTTTTACATTCAAGAAATTCGAAACATTGGCAGCAATAGATTCAGACCTTACTGTGTATTGAAATAGTTGTTAAGCTTTGTTAGGAAATAGTGACATTCTGTCTCAATGTCTGCCCTTTTAGCAATTTCACATTTCTTGGCATCAATGGGTTGTTTAAACTGTTCTGGTTGGAACTGCCATATTTTTATTACTCTAAATGGGTATTCTTTTTGATCTTGCTCTAATAACTCAGGGGTCTGCGTATACAGACAACTGATTTAAAAACAAACAAAGCAATAAAAAACAATTCCCACCTTGGAAATCCATATTTTCTTGTCTATTAAAATATAATCAATTTTCTTTTTCATTTTGTCTTTTGTACTTATCATTTCTAGCACCCCAATAAATCACTTTTTGGAGCATAAAGCTTTTGTAGAATCTACAGAACTTCAGCCTCCCTCATTTGGTCTCCTGAACCATACTTTCTAACCAATTATTTCCCATCTACCATTATGCCCATGTTTTCATTGAAATTTCTGAGTGGTAAAGTAAAAGTTAATGTAATATCAAATTTTATTGAGTTCTTAATAGAAATTCTCTGGCTCCTTTTCCTCTAAACAGATGTTATAATTATTTTTATTTTTGTGGCCAATACTTAAAAGCACTGAAAAACAAGATTAACAAGTATCCCATAAAATAATATTTCTTCTTTTCACCCTTGAACTCTCAATGAAACAAACACTGTTAATTTTTTCATATTCTCCAAAGAGAATGTGTGACCCTTCTTTCCATTTATTTCCAACTTCCTTTTGCCTTCTGGTTTCATTTATAGCAAGAATGTTAATTCAATTAAGCAAACATTTATTAAACTTCAATTACATTCTAAGATTTCAAGACTGATACCATTTTGCTCCTCTAGGAATGTGTCCATTCATTGATCAATCGAGGATATTACATTTAGAGTGCTGAGTTAAATTAATGTCTGTGAACAATCTAAATACTGACTCACAGCAACGTTCTACCCCCATTTTGCACCACTTTGTCAACATCACTCTGGAGACAGAAGGAGGCCAGGCTGATTCAAGAACCATTTCTAGTTTTCTTTGTCCCATGGACAAATAGTGACATTGCCAGGAATAATAAACTACCACAATATGTAAGAAATATAAAATTGCATAACATAAAGGATACTGAAGAGATAAATAGCATGTGTGCATATAATCAATGACGACTTGTATACAAGAATTGGAGTAATAGATATTCAAAAGATGTATGATAAGAAAAGCAAGTGAGCCTATTAAGTAGAAAATGTGAGGGATAACAGATAACCTGAGTTATGCAGTGGTACCTGCATAATGCTAGAAGGTCTAGAGGAAAACCACTAGTATGTCTGGTGGATCCCCTAGAGAATATAGGAAGTTTTCTTATGAATCTGATTCTTTCTAGTAGGAAGGACCTGGTTGCTCTTGTGAAAATAAAAGACTTTGGGAAAAATGGTTGTATCCTTATGCAGTTCCTGACACAGGAAAGTAAATTTGCAAAAGTACAACAAATTCTTCTTACATTTGGGGAGAGTAGATTTCCAGTTGTTCAAAGAAAAGATAAATAGGAACTCAGGATATCAAATTATGGCAAGCCGTAGGAGACCAAATTTCAGTGAGAAAAACTTAAATAAATGACTTTCTGTCACTGATTTATTTACTCCTGGGTGGCAGTCTCACTCACAGTTGCCTAATGATGTCCTAGAATCTCCTGCCATGGAAAGGATTGAGTCAAGATCTCTGGCTTCTCAATAGGAGGCTACCTCAGAGTTTTCACCCATCATGTTTACTGATCTCCTTTGGAGAAATATCCCAGAGGATATGGTTGATTGAGGGCAGGTTTTATGGTAGGCATTAAATTTTCTAGTTATTGCTCTATCATGTACTAAAATTCTACAGGGAAAGTCAGTCCACTAGTTTTAGCTCTTCCCTCTGGAGCTTCATTAAATGTATAATTAATGCCTATTTTATGATTATCATTCAAATATTTGAAGACAGCTGTATTGTCCTCTTTTTTTTTTTCTTTTAAACTAAGCATCCTTTGGAATTTCTAACAGTTTTCATGATATGATTTCCAGGTCCTCTATCATCTTAGCTACCCTTCTTAGGATACATTCCAGCTTGTTAATGGCTTTATTAAAATGTGACTCCTGGAAGACAAGGGAAATTTTGTATTTAGGTTAGAAAACACCTGTATAATCACAGGATGAAGAGACTTGGCTTAGCAAAACTAACATGAAAAAAGATCTTCTACCCGTCATTGACTGTGAGTCAATATGAGACAAAGATAATATGAGCTGCTACATACTTGTCTATTAAATATCATGTTTCTTTCTCCTAATAGTCATAACCTTCAAAAAGGTTAGGATGCCCAGGCCCTTCTTGTTTTCTGTTTTGTGAGTAGAGGTTGGCATTTAACACAGTGCCTGACACATGACAAGATTGAATATTAACAAATGTTTACTGATTGATTGAATGGGAGGCTTCTTCAGATGTGCCCACAATTCAGAAAAGTTGTACTAGAAAGAATTTCATATTATAGTTCTCATCATTTCTTATACCCTTTCGTATATGCATACCACCTTGTATCAAGAGGAGACTTAATGAATGTCTTTTTGATTAAATTGAGGGTTCTTGGATGCTGATAATCAATCACAAATTCTATGTGCATGCACCACCCCTTGTATGAATAAGGAGGTAAAGGGGTTCTCTCCTAAGTCTTTAGCATAGAGAGATTCAATATGTTCTTCATAATCATTAGTCCATGCTTTCTATAACCATTAGCTTTTCTTCTATGTTTCTGTATTTACAGGCATCATTTCCATTTACAATGACCCTGTAGAATTTTAGTCACTCTAATGTCACCTGCCTTCATCCTACTTTTGAAGGTCCCTAAAAGACCTTCATGAAACTGACATTAGTTGCTCTTCTTTCTATTGGCACCCACTGCTCTGAGTGGTGAAGAGGGAAATTTTCCGGTGCAAACGAGGACCTTTTCAACTACTTCCCACTCTCCATCCAATAGTATTCTAACCTCCTCCTTAATTTAAACTAAACATTTTTACAGACCTATCCATCCTCACTGTTGTCACTCTTTAATTTATTTCAGCTCTATTTGCTAGGACAGCACTATATCTTATGTCTACGGTGCAATTAGATAATGGTGTCAATGATTAGCTGAGGTCAGATATTTGCATGGAATAAAAGGATTGCTCATTTAACTCTGTTTTCATGTAGACTTTTATGATGATTTCCCTTAGTAATTCCAAAAACTATTCTTTAATAAATAATCATACTCCATTCATGGGTAGGAGAATGAATCCAAAGTCTCTAATGTCATTTTCCTCAGATTTATTGGAGAAATTCCTTTTCTCTGATTTTTGAGAGTTATAATTCTTTCCTCTTTTCTTTTCTTGTATATCTTTCTTTTTCCCTTTGGTCTTTTGGAAAAAATGTCTCTGAAGTCAGTAAAAGATCATGACAAGAACAGGATGATGGATTTCTTCCTGGATCTGTAGAACTCCTTGAAAGAACAATAACTGCCTTCAGGGTTAGGTTGTTGCTTACTGTGCCTTTTGTTAGAAAAAAAAAATGTGCCACTTGACAATTCACCTTATTTGTCCTAAATGTTTCAGATTAGTTCTCATTTGGGTGATAATCATATTGGTCAGTTTCATCTTTCTATTAGCATTCTATGCTACATGAAATTTTCTAAAATATTTGTATATTAATTTATTTCATGGTATATTATATGCTTTTTTCATTTTTTATTATTAGCACTTTGGATCATGTTTATTTTAAGTCTAGTAGTTCCTGAAAATATTGATTCTTTAACAACTAATTTCTCTATTAGATTATAAGCTCCTTGACAATAGAGATTGCCTTTTTTTCTTATTTATATCTCAATTGCTTTCCAGAGTGCCTGTCATAAAAAGAGATGTCAATACCAACTCTCAGTCTCTTTCTCCTCTCCCACTCCCTCATTTTCTCTCCCTCTCTCCCTCCCTCATAGCTAGATATTTGTGGATATACTCTACTCTATATCATCACTCCCCATGTCCCCTCTCTCTGTACTCTTTTCCTTGTAGCAAAGATAAGCCATAACAAAATTTTGTTGTATATGCAATATTCCATACTCATAAGCCTTCATTTCTCCAGTGACAGGAGAGAGATATTGTTTTTTTTTACTCTTCTATGGGGCAAAAATTGGTCATTTTGATTATCACAGGAGATAGGTGTTATTATTATCTTAATTTTATAGTTGGGGAACTGAGGCAGGTAGAGATTAAGTGACTCTTCCAGACAACCTTCCTAATAAATGTCCGAGGCTTGATTCGAACTCAACTCTTTTTGATCAAAATCCAGTGGTCTATCCATTAAACCTTTTAATGCCTCTAGAATAGGCAATGCTCTCTTTCCTTTATATTTTTGTGTCCAACAGTACAAAAGTACAAATTTTTTCCCTTTTCTCCTAAATATATTGGGGGCACTATACCCAAAGGGCAACGAAAAAGTGCATACACTTTGATCCAGCAATGCCACTACTAAGTCTTTATCCCAGAGATCATAAAAAAGGTAAAAAGACCAACATATGCAAAAATATTAGTAGCAGTCATTTTTGGTATAAATATTGTTGTTAATTGCAATTAACATGATACATTATACCAATTATTTAACTGTTTTTTAAATTAATTAATTTGTTCTCAGTTTTCCACGATCACTTCCGTATATCTTAGATTTTTTTCCCTTCCTTTCCTGAGACAGAATACCATCTAATATAGGTTCCACACATACATTCTTACGTAAATACATCTTCATGTTGCATAGAAGAATTAAAATGAATGGGAGAGACCATATAAAACAAAACAAAACATAGCACGAGAGAAAATGATCTGCTTCATTTTGTGATCCAATTTCACAGTTCTTTCTCAGGCTGTGGAAGGCATTTTGCCTCAAGAGTCCATTGGGAAGTTTTTAGGACCTTGCATTGCTATGAAGGGCTAAGTCCTCACACACTGTGGTTGTTGCTGTGTACAACATTCTCCTGCTTCTGCTCCTTTCACTCATTATCAGTTTATAGAAGTCCTTCTAGGCCTCTCTGAAGTTTTCCTGTTCATCATTTCTTATAGTACAATAGTATTCTATTACAAGTAATAGCAACCATTTTGTAGTGGCAAAAGTATGAAAACTGAGATGTCCATTGATTGGGGAATGGATGAACAAGGTGTGGTATTTGAATACAATAGAACACTATTGTACAATGGGAAATGATGAAGAGGCAGAGTTCATAAAAACCTAGAAAGACTTATCCAAACTGTTGTTGTGTTCATCTTTCATTTTTGAAAAAGACCATGACATCAGGGAAATGATGGCATGACTTGCACGAGACTTTGTTTTGAATGAGGGAGGGTCACCAGCCTCACTGCTCCTCCAGAGCCATCTGGATCTAGTGACCACATATTTATCAGGATGACTGGAGATGGCCCAGGAAGCAATGGGAGACTTTGGCCCCTTTGGGCCAAGGCCTATCAGGTACTCAGGGTAAGATAATGTCCCCATTCAGTGAATAGGCCCTATTTAAGAAGTAGTTAGGGGATAGCCCCTTTAATAAGGCAAAGAAAAATAACCAAATCAGGCTGAGAGGGAAACAACAATAGTTACTATTGATAGTCATTCTTAAGTCAGGAGGGTCCAGAAAACAGCTCTTAAGTGGAGCTTGGGCAGGGGTCTAGTGTTGAACAGTCTATGGGCTTCAGAGTACAGTAGGTTTAAGGTTTTGAGAAAGGAAAGAAAAGGTAAGGATGCAGCCAGTAAACCCCAAGTTAACTGAGCATCATCTGGTCATCCAAATTTACCTTCCTTTGGCTAGAAGAAGGAAGGAGACGGGGAGAAAGACAGGAGAGGAGAAGCTGAGCTACCTAGCCTAGCTGGGTCCCCATTCAGGTAGCTGGGTCTACTCAGATTATTGTGTTCATCCTTAGTTGCTGAAGAACACCATGTGTGCCATCACAGAAATGATGACATGACTCGCACTTGACTTTGTACAAACTGATACAAAGTAAAATGAGCAGAACCAGGAAAACAATAGACACAGTATCAACAGCACTGTGTGATGATCAACTGTGAATGACTCAGCTCTTTTCAGCAACACAATGATCCAAGACAGTACAAAGGACTCATAAAGGAAAATACTATCAATACCCAGATAAAGAAGTTATGGACTCTGAATGCAGTTTCAACCATAGCGGTTTTTTTCACTCAATTATTTTACATGTTCTTTTCTTTTGATCTGTTTCTCTTTTCATAACTGTGACTAATAGAGAAATATGTTTTACATGATAAAACATGCATAATTTATATCAAGTTGTCTAACATTTTAGGAAGAGGCGAGGGGAGTGAGGAAGGGAGAAAAATTTGGAACTTAAAACCTTGTAAACATGAAGGCTAAAAATTATCCTGACATGCAATTTGGGAAAAATAAAATACATACATACATACATATATATATATATATACATATATATATATACACACACACACATATACACTCACACACACACACACATATATATATATATACCCACATATATACACTCACACACACATATATATATATATATACATATATATATATATACCCACATATATACATTCATACATACATATATATTGACAGCAAGAAGATCAAGATTAGTATAGGACTGTTATTTGAAGTGGAAGTAACAATGAAGAAGAATGGGAGAAAAAAGACAAAACTACTTAGCTCCTGTTTTGTTCCTGTGCTTTTTACTAAGAAGATTGTTTTTTCATAGTAGGAAAGAGAGAAAATAAATGGTTAATAGAGGATTGAAACTAAAGATAATTGAAGAAATGGTAAAAGAATATTTAGATGCCTTTAATGAATTTGTCACTTGGTGACATCAAATTAAATTCTAAGGTGCTGAACTGGTAGATGTGATCTTCAAAAAATCATTGAGAATTTGTGAAATACCATAGTGGTGGGGAGAGACAAATGTGCCATGTTTTTGCACTTATTCAATAACTATTTATTAAATTTCTACTCTGTGAAAAGAACATGAAATATTTAAAAGTCTAATTACTCTTCTTATAGATTTTTAAAATTCATGCTTTATGTTTTATTCTATCTTTTTTATTTAAAAAGCATTTTATTTTCCCCCAATTAAATATTAAGAACATTTTTGGCATTCATTTTTACAAGATTTTGAGTTCCAATATTTTCTCCCTGTCACCTTCCTCTTCCCTCTTCCAAAAATGGTAGGCAAAACATATTTCCATATTTGTTGCAATTGTGGAAGAATAAAGAAATCAAAAGTAAATAAAAAGTGTAAGGCAGGTGAAAAATATGCTTTTATCTGCGTTCTGAGTCTATCAGTTCTTTTTTTTAATGTTTATTTATTTTTAGTTTTCAACTAAAACTAAATTATGAGTTCCGAATTTTCTCCCCATCTCTCCCCTCCCTTGCCCCAAAACGCCATGCATTATGATTACCCCTTCCCTCAATCTACCCTCTCTTCTATCACACCCTTCCCTTCCCTCATTCCCACCTTCTTTCTTTTCTTGTATGTAAGATAGATTTCTATACCCCATGGCCTGTATTTCTTATTTCCATATGGCATGCAAATACAATTCTCAACCTTTGTTCCTAAAACTTTGTGTTCCAACTTCTCTCCCTTTTTCCTTCATCACCCATCCCCATTGAGAAGGCAAGTAATTAATTATAGGCTATATATGTGTAGTTTTGCAAAAGGTTTCCATAATACTCATGTTGTACTATATTTCCCTCCATCCTATCCTGCTCCCCATTTATTCTATTCTCCTTTTTGACCTTGTCCCTCCCCAAAAGTGTTTGCTTCTAATTACTTCCTCCTCCCATTTGCTCTCCCTTCTATCACTCCCCCACCCCACTTATCCCCTTCTCCTCTATTTTCCTGTACGGTAAGATAGAGTTTCATACCAAATTCAGTGTGCATGTTATTCCTTCCTTAAGCCAAATGTGATGAGAGTAAGCTTCACTTTTTCCCTCTCACTTTCCCCCCTTTCCCCTCCATTGAAAAAGCTTTTTCTTGCCTCTTTCATGAGAGATAACCTGCCCCACTCCGTTTCTCTCTTTCTTCTTCCAATATATTTTTCACTCACCTCTTGATTTTATTTTTTAGGTATCATCCCTTCCTATTCAACTCACCCTTCTGTCCATACACCGCTCTAGAATTTGTTTGGAGCCATTTTTACAAGTATTTTATGGGCTTTGTGAGGGAGCTTCTACAGGTACTTCTTTCTACTCCACCATCTTGATTTCCTGAATAATTTAATGAAAGATGATATCTAGTCTCTTTTTTTTGATCACAGCTTTCAGGTAGTCCCATAATTTTTAAATTGTATTTCCTGGGTATATTTTCCAGGCCAGTTGTTTTTTTCAGTGTGATAATTCACATTATCTTCTACTTTTTTCATTTTTTTGGTTTGGTTTTGGAATTTCTTGGTTTCTCACAAAGTCATTAACTTCCATTTGCTTCATTCTAATTTTTAAAGAAAATATTGGAATGGAGCAGATGTGCCATTTTCAAAGGGAGAAATAAGTTGGTATCTTTGAAGTAAAGTCTATACTTGGTTTCAGTTTCTGAATTCATATGAAGACGAAAGGATTAACTTCTAATTAAAAAATCATACTTTATATTGTTCACTAATATTATTTTTAATACTAAGGTGTAGCACTTAGATTACATACAAATTACTTAGAGAAAGTGAAATGGTTTGATATATATGATAAATTTTAAACTTTATATTAAAAATCTATTAAAATGTAATGTTTTCTTTTGCTGTAATCACATATTTTATACAATTTAACATTAAGTTCTCTATGTTTGATATGGATTATTTAATTCTTATTCATGAGACCACTTTTTATAACATTAGATATTATGTATGTAGATATTAACTCTTTGGTGAACAGCAATTTTTTTCCAGATCTAACCCTAACTATACCTCATAAATTAGAAATGAAGTTTAAATTAAGTTCTCAGGCTATCAAACCTTGCTTTTCTCCATCTCTTAATCTTTTATAACATCCAGCATGGTACAAGTTCATTATCAGTATTCTATATCTCTTTGGGAGTTTCTACAATTTCAAGACATTTGTAGAATATGGATGTTTGAGAATGGCATTGAAAAAATTGACTTGTCCATTCACACAGGAAAAACAAATGAAGTAAAATTTTAACATGCATGGATACCTGGGACCAACAGTACAGATAAACTGTGAGTTGGGTACAGATTTCAACAGAATGAAAGCAGGCTGGATGGTTTGGGGAAGTTGCAAAGCTCTTTTACTGACTCCCAGTTTCCTATTAAAGTGAAGACCCATCTTTCAGTAGCCTTTCAGCTTTGGTAGGATGTGCCAAAGCTTAAGGATCACTGGTGTAGCCTTTGAAGATGTAGAATTTCTAATCACTATGGTGAGGCATCATTGTAGAATACGTTATGTGCAGAACCCTATTGAAAGTAGGATGACTTCGTTTTTACTCTAAGAACATGGACAACATAAATTCTTTAGCAAGTAGAAAAAAAACTATCCTTAACACTTACTTAGAAAGAATAATTAGTAAAAAGAAAGTATTAGTACTATGCTTCCATCTTTTAGTGATCACTTCCAAGGTGAACTTTTCCCTAGCCTAGTAACTCCTCAATCTTTACCTCCTTCGTTCAGTCACTCAGATCAGATGAATATCTGGTTACTGGATCCAGATGACTCAGGAAGAGAAAGTGAGGCTTTTGACCTTGCACAGCCCTCCCTCATTCAAAACAATGTCAAGTGCAAGTTATGTCATCATTTCTCTGATTTCTTGGCCTTCTTTGAAAGCAAATGACAAACACAATCTGTGAGTAGATTGAGCTGCCTGAGTCACGACTCAGCTAGCTGGGTAACCCCAACTCATTCTCTCCCTTCCTTCCTTCCTTCCTTCCTTCCTTCCTTCCTTCCTTCCTTCCTTCCTTCCTTCCTTCCTTCCTTCCTTCCTTCCTTCCTTCCTTCCTTGTCATTCCCAAAACCTTAAACCCAGGGCACTCTGAAGCCCATAGGTTAGACAAAAATAGGTCTCTGCCCAAGCTCAGCTTAATGGCTGGCTTAGAGTGATTATCAATAGTAACAGTTTCTCTTTCTCTCCCAGTTTGATTTAGTTATATTTTTTTTTCTTTGCCTCATTAAAAGGTCCATTTCATGACTCCTTTTTAAAGAGGCTAATTCACTCAACGGGCGTTACTTTCCTCTAAGTGAGTAGGTGAAAAGGCCTAGTCTAAAAAGGCCAAGGGCTTCCATTGTTTCCTGGGCCATCTCTAGTCATCCTGATGAATACCTTGTTACTGGATCCAGATGACTCAGGAGGAGAAAGTGAGGCTTTTGACCTTGCACAGCCCTCCCTCATTCAAAACAATGTCAAGTGCAAGTTATGTCATCATTTCTCTGATGTCATGGTCTTCTTTGAAAATACAGGATGAAAACAACAATGAATATTTTAAAGTATCTACTATGTGCTAATCTCTGGGGATACAAAAAAGGTCCAAAGATAGTCCCTGCTCCCAAAACTCACAATTTAGCCTCCTTGGTAGAAGATCTGTGGTATTCCAAACCATGTGGACTGGTATTCTGGAGTCTCTGTATTCCTACTACAATAAGATTTGCTAAAGAGAATTTCTACTCTTCCTCTATGGGGCTCTATGTCTCAAGATCCAGTGTCATTTGAGGTCCCTCTCTTTTATTCCAGTACCTCCAACTGAATTTCCCTTTAAAAAGATCACTTTCCACAAATACTTACCCTAGAAGCAGAATTGCTAGTGAAGACTTTGGCAATATGTTCCTAGTAAAATATGAAATTTACACATGTATTCAGTAGATGTATATAAGTATATTTGTGAATTTTCCTTGAGGACTTCATCTCAGAAGAGTAGTATAGTTTATGTTCTTTTGTAAGCATTTACTTAGCTAAGGGGATTTCCTTAAGCATGATGTTGATAATTGTCTATATACTTGTATTGGCCTCTGATTCATTTTCACAGTTAAAAGTCAGATTGAGTGTTTTGCAGTTACTACTCTCCCCATACCCACCCACATACACACCATATCATTGTAACCAATCAGATCTGAAAGGTTCAACATAGGCCAAAAAGGCAAAGAGTTCACAAATAAAAGATACCATCTTTTATTTGCTTCACAACTATTTGGTTAAAAGCAGAAAACAAAGCAGCATGTGTATTTAAGTTGTATATATTCAATTATACTCAATGATATTTATCTTATAAGTTAAAAATATCATGTGAAGTGTTTAAGTGTTCCTTAAACAAGACCAAAGAGATAAGAAAGAACATTTCACTGACATTCTGGCATCTTTTGCTATACCAAAACAAATGATTTTGAGCCAAGGAAATGAAAACCTTTTGTTCTTCTAATGTCTCCTAAGGTGATTCTTAATAACTGGGCATCCTGACTCTGAATCACAGCTTGAAGAACTGATCATTGTAAATCGTTGGAGGGAAGTCTTTCATGTTTTACATGGGAATGAGAGACTAACTTTTCCCCTTGTTTAGGAGTGGATGTCTGGATCCTGAGATCTTTCATTCTAAGGGTCATTTAAAGGTTGTGTGAACTTCTGTGTCCATGTGTGTTTTTGGAAAGGGGGGTGGAGGTTCAACACAGATATGTTGCCTAAGCATACTTTGCTGTACTTTGATGCATCACCAAAAGCAATACAGAAACATGTCAGATGGCAACCACATGTGTACACAACCTTAGAGAATTCCTCTTTTCCCAGACTGAGAATGAAACTAACAGTAGGTTAGAAAATTGGGTGACCTGTTAGTAGGCTCTTCACTATATAGAGAATTGCTGGGTTAGAGGGGAAACTCAAGCTAATTAAAAATTCTAAGTGAAGGGGAATCAATTTAACACAAGAGGGGAATCAAAGCTTCTGAAACTTAAAAATAAGTTTAGTCTCTTATAGACAATAATAAATGCTTCACTGAAAATTATAAATGTCATTATGTTGGTTATCTGAAAAATTTAAACTGTGTGACCTTGAGCAAGTCATTGAACTTCTCTGGATCTATTTCTTCATTTGGAAAATATAGAGCATTCAACCATAGAATAGTGGACTCAAGATGGTGAAGTCCAGGCAGAAACCCAGATGAATTCTCCTAATATTCCCCTCCAAACAACTTTAAAATAAAGCCTTAAATCAAATTTTGGAATAACAGAGCCAATAAAAGGTCAGAGTGAGACATTTTTCCTTCCTAAGACAATTTAGGTGGTTGGAATGAAGGGTCTATGATAGTAGGGTGGGAGCTGGTATGGCACACAAGTGATGGAAGGCAGTACCACCACCAGAAGCAGGCCATAGAAGGAGTAGCAGCAGCTTTAGGAGCACTCAACCCAGATACGGTAAGGGAGTTGGACAACTGATCAGGAAAAAGATTAGAGTAGAATCTTTATTGGCATGGAGTGCTACTGGTGCTGATTAGACACTCTCTTGCCCATAAACAGTTCTGAGTCATAGTTCTAGGGCAGGGAGGAGAACTTGTGGTTGCTCTTGGTCATAGTTCCAAGGCAAAGAGAAGTGTTAGCACTTGTGACTGGAGGACAGCAAAAGACCTGTTCCAGTTGCAGGGTCAAAAGGAACTAGCACTTGTGACTGTAGGGGAGCAAACAAAGAGAGTAATGATCATGTTTCTCCCAGGATCATATCACTTGGGAATACTGAAAGTTTTCACACACTCAGAAGGCACTGAAAATGGCAATATGAAATAGCTTAAAGCTTTGGATAATGCCTTCTCTTAGACAAGCAGAGTCCAACTTTAACATAAAAGATGAGAAATAAGCCTGGAAAAATGAGCAATAACAACACAAACTAACATACTAATGGTGGCATTGAAAACCAAGACAAAAATTCAGAAGAAGACAACAATGTATAAAAAGTCACAAGCAGAACCTCAGTGAAAAAAATGCCAGTTGGACCCAACGCCGACCAGAATTCTTAGCAGCATTAATGAAAGATGTAAAAGTGGTAGAAGGAAAATTAGAGAAAGAAATGAGATTCATGCAAGACAACTATTAAGAGAAAATTAACAAACTGGTAAAACGAAGAAGAAAACCTTAAAAAATAAGAGGCTAAATGGAAGAGGAGGCACAAAAAATTCTCTGAAGAAAAGAACTCCTTAAAAAGTAGTCAAAATTAGTCAGAATTGGTCAAATGGAAAAAGAACCACAAGTCTACTAAGGAAGAAAGTTTCTTAAAAATGAGAATTGTACAAGTGGAAGCTAATGACGCTATGAGGCATCAAGAAACGAAAATAAAATTTTTAAAAAATGAAGAAAGGAGAAAATGTGAAATATCTCATCAGAAGAACAATTGAACAAGTAAACAGACTGAAGAAAGACAAATTAATGATTATTGGATTACCTGAAAGCTACAATAAAAAAGAACTTATACATCACTATGTTTCAAGAAATTATCAAGAACAGTTGCTCCGATAGCTGAGATCCAGAGGGTAAAACGGAAATTGAAATAACCCTTGAAACACATCCTAGTAGAGATCCTTAAATGAAAACTCCCTTGAATACTACAGCTAAATTTCAGAGCTCCCAGATCAAGAAGAAAATATTATAAGGCATCATAAAGAAATAATTCAGGTATCCCTAAATCACAGTTAGGATCACATAAAGTTTAGTTAGCGTATTCCATGTTAAAAGAACTGAGGACTTAGAACATGACATTCCAAAAGCGTAAAGGTGCCAGGATTACAATCAATAATAACCTATCTGGCAACACTTATTATAATCCTTCAGGGGGAAAAATAGAAATTTAATAAAATAGAGATTTTTCAAGCATTGCTGATGTAAAGACCAGAATCGAATGAGTAGAACATTTGACATTAGAACAAAAAATTCAAGAAAAGCATAAAATAGTAAACATGAAGGAATGATCTTAAGAGACTCAAGGAAGTTAAACTGTTTACTTTCCTATATAGGCACATTACACACACACACACACACACACACACACACACACACACTTATATATTACATATAAACATCTAAGAATAACAACAAAACATAAGAACTAAATGAACTAATGCAAAACAGAGTGAAGAGAACTAGGAGACATTGTATGGTGTAATATTGTAGTAATGACCAACTCTGAAAAACTTAACTGCTCTAATTAATATAATGATCAAAGAGAATTCCAAAAGACTCTGATGAAAAATGATATCCATCTCCAAGGGGAGAACTAATAAAATCATTAAAATATATTTTGGTAATATATCGAATATGGCCAGTATAACATATGTTCTGCATGATTTTACATGTATAATTAATATGTTTTGCTTACCTTCTCAATAGACGGGGAAGTGGTGGAAGGGAGAGAGATAATTTCGACCTCAACTTAAAAAGAAAAGAACATTAAAAACAAATATTTTTATTGATGATTTTTTTTATCTTTTTAGACATTTAATTTTTTAAATTTATTTTCAGTGTTCTACAATTGTTACCATATAACTTAGATTTCTTTACCCTCCCTCATATTTTAAACTCCCTTCCCTCCCTGAGATGGCATACAATTTTACATAGGTTCTACACAGACATTCCTATTAAGTACATTTTCACCATAGTCATGTTGTGTAGAAGAATTAAAATGATTGGGAGAAATCTTATAACAAACCAAAATGTAACATGAAAAAATGATCTGCTACATTCTGTGATTGAATCCCACAGTTCTTTCTCTGGATGTGGAAGGCATTTTGCCTTAAAAGTTCATTGGGAATTTTTTAAGTCCTTGAATTTCAGTGAAGTTCCAAGTTGACCAGAAAAAACTCTCGCACACTGTGGTTGTTGCTGTGCACAAAGTTCTCCTGTTTCTGCTCCTTTCACTCAGCATCAGATCATATAAGTCTTTTCAGGCCTCTCCGAAGTCTTCCTGTTCATCATTTCTTATAGCACAATAGTATTCCATTGTATTCATATATCATAATTTATTCAACCATTCCCAGTTGATGGGCATCCCCTTGATTTCCAGTTCTTGGCTACCACAAAGAGTGCTGCTATAAATATTTTTGTACATGTGGGACCTTTTCCCATTTTTATAATCTCTTGGGCATACAGTCCTAATAGCGATATTGCTGGGTCAAAGGGTATGCATATTTTTGCAGCTCTTTGAGCACAGTTCCAAATTGCTCTCCAGTTCATTGGATCAGCTCTCAGCTCCATCAGCAATGACTTAGTGTTCCAATTCTCCCGCATCTTCCCCAACATTTATCATCTTCCTGTTTCGTCATGTTTGCCAATCTGATAGGTGTGATGTTGTACCTCAGAGTTGTTTTGATTTGCATCTCTCTAATTAAAAGTGATTTAGAGCATTTTTCATATGACTATAAATATCTTTAATTTCTTCCTCTGAAAACTGCCTGTTCATATCCTTTGACCATTTATCAATTTAGGAATGAGTAAAACAAATATTTTTTGAAAAAAGAAAAACATACTAGTTCAAAATTTCCTTTTCTAGCTCATTTTACAGATGAAGAAACTAAGACAAGCAGGATTAAGTGACTTGACTAGGGTCACACAGCTAATAAGTGTCTGAGGTTGGATTTGAACTCAGATCTTCCTGACTCTGTGGCTTTTGCTCTTTCCACTGCACTACATTCCTCTTTTTGTATGACCAAGGAGCTAAGGTGCAGCTAGGTTGGGCAATGGATAGAGAGATGGCCTTAGAGTCAGAAGGATATGAGTAATGTGTCTCTCTCAAATACATTATGGGATCATCTACACATGTGTGTGTATATATGCAAATATATGTGTGTTATATAAGAAATAATCATTTAAAATGTTTTGAACCAAAATGATTTGTGAGAGTGTCACTCTAGTTCAAGAAGATGATTGCTTACAGGTGTATTGATGATGTTTTTTTCTATATATTGTTAATGTAATTTTGCTTCTTAATGGGAAGATCTTTTCCATCCATTGATAAGAACATATGACCTGCCTGGGTTGCATGGAAGTCTGAGTCATATGGACCCTGTGGTGAGGGGAGCTTGCTGAATAGGTGGAATAGGAAGGAGTGGAGTAGGAAGGGTGGAAAAGGAAAAAGCAGAACTAAAGCAGAGCTGAGAAGAAGTTGGACAGAGAGAAGTCAGAGCTAGGAAGGATGCAGGCTTCTGGCTAGTGCAAGTGCAAGAATTTCTCTGTGATTTTGTTTAAGGGTTCCTGCTTGTGATTTGTTTAATGGAGCTGGTTTGTGGGAAGTCTAACAGAGGGAAGGCCTGGGGATGGTGTTGCCCTCTGCATTGTTATTGTGTATAGATTTTTGTTGCTATAATGGATTTAGCTTTCTGGTATCTGAATAAATGTTTTGGTTCTGTCTTCCATGTGGAGAGTCTGTTGTATTCTGCGATTTGGAATTGCTCTGGGATATCCATGGCTGCTGAAGGTTCTGTGATTATCACATTGGCATTACAACAGGTAAATATATAAATATTCATTCTTTTTTACCCAAATGTTTGGCTCAGGAAGACTGACACTTAACAACCTCAAAATATATTTCTAATTTAAGAATTTGACCACAGAATTAATTTTAGGAAAAAGTTAAAGAAATATGTCAATTTCTACATGTATTCAATGTCTAGGACATGTGGGTCCTAAAGCCCTGAACTCGTTTGTTCTGTTATTATTTAACACCAGAACCATGATTTATTTGGTGTCACCCTAATATACTGCTGGAAAATATAAATAATAATTCACTGTATATAATTATGGGGGAGTCAGGCTTTGAAATCAGAATTATCTGATTAGAGATGGATAGTACGTTTCTATTCATGGGGCAAGAGCTGAAGAAAAAAAACCACTCATTTCTCAACTACCTCTTTCAGTTGATGAGAGCAACAGGTTCAATCACCTTTTCAACCCCAAGGTAATGGCAAGAGCAATGCCAGGGGTGTTTCTGGAGATCTCTGAGTGCCAGTTACTAAAGTTACTAAAGATTGGAATAGCAGTGGTGCAGTGAGTAAAGCCCTGGACCTGGAATTAGGAAGTCCATGAGTACAAACTCTGCCTCAGATACTTAAAAAACTGTACGTCCCTGGAAAAATGACTTAAACTCTGTTTCCCTCAATTTCCTTATCAGCAAAATAAGACTAATAACAGCCCCTACCTTGTTGCACTGTTATGAAGATAAAGTGAGGAAAATATTTGTAAAAAGTACTTAGTGGAGTGTCTGGCATATAGTAGTGCTATATAAATGTTTTTTCTTCCCCTCCCTTCCATTAGAATTTAAATTTTTTGAATTGTATGGATACCAATGGAGTACTTGGATTCCATTAGCTATCATCCTTTGCCCTCCCCACATGTCCTGCCTGTGGCCTTTTCAATTCATATATCTCTCTGATGACATCTTTTATAGTTCTTCTCCAGCCTGATTCCCCACTGTGATATGTTGCTCCCAACTCACACCAGTATGCAACTCTCTTATTCTTTGGATGACCTTCAACATGAGTTATTTGAGACTGTAGTATTTTATGATAGCCTTAGGTCACCAATTGAAGAATATTAAAATTTAAGTGATAAGCCTTTCTTTCAGGGAGGATCTTCAGGACATTATAAAAGCACTGCAATTTTCCAAAGACAATCCAGTTGACTCTTCCCATGGGCTCATGTTATGCTGGGCTCAGTTAACTGTTCATTTATAGTAATTGTCATGCATACACACACACATACATATATATACATATATATGTGTGTGTGTAAAATATCTGCATAGATACATTGTATGAATATTTGTATATTGCATGTGTATGTAGATATATGCATTTGTGTGTTAATTCACATATGTACACACATACATGTATACACACATACATACATATACACACACCAGATCTAACTAAATGCACATCACATTATGGACAGTGGACATATTTTAGGTTCTTTATAGTTTCTGTGTGGACAATTATACCAATAACAACTTTTTAATAATTATGACTCTTACATGGGACTCGATGTAATTAGAATAATACATTCTGAGAAAGTACAGTCTCAAGCTACATATCCAAGTTTTGCCTCTCTTCCCACCAAATGTTAGGCCTACAATGAACACATGTACAAAATAGCAAATAAATCAGTTTATCCAAGTGCACAGCATTAAAGAAATCAGAAAAAATATGCATAGTAAATGAATATGTACCAGACAATACAGAATGAATCAGTTCTCCCGTTGGGAACAAGGTAACTGAACTCACATTAAAAAAGTCTTAGGTCCAACCCAATGGGAAGTTCCCCAAAATCTCTGGTGTAGCATGCTAGAGATATAGACGTGATAGAAATTTCCAGCTTGTCCACATACCAGCTTCTGCCCTTAGTCTTTCTCTCTAGAGATACCTGAAGAGCAGTTGTATTGGTACATCTTCTCTCTCAAAGTTGGAAACTGAAAGACCAAGAAAGAAGAGATGAATTTTATTCTAGTTCTCACATAAATGTAGGACACTGAATAATCACCCTTCATGAATAAGGCAAGTAGACCCAGGCAAGTAGATCTTTTAACCAAAGATAACACACACATATGTATATCTTCAAATATATGTATGTATATATACACACACACATATACATACATATGTATGTATGTATGAAAAGAGAGCAAGCATATATATGTATAGATTGATAAAGACTTTGTGTAGTCTATTACACTTAAATTTTACTCACCATAATGACAAGCTTTGTCCTCCTCCTGCTATATTTTTCTACATGCTCAAAACCAGATATTTTTCAGTAGCATTAATGAGAGCCAAGGAAAGAAAAAAATAAAAAGGATTATCCAGTTTTTTAGACATGGTAACTGTGTCACAGTAAATACTCCTGTACTACCCAGGATACTTTTCTAATGAAAAAAATGAGTTTAAAGACAGTCAGTCATCTTTCTGTTATTTATCTTCATAGTTAAATTCTAAGTTCAATTCAACAAACATTCATTGAGGTTAAAACAAATAAAAACAAAAATAGTCATTATTTTCAATGATGTTACATTTTCTTGATTGTCCAAATGACTAGACAGTTATCCGAGTTTTATGAGGCTTGAACTCTGTTACCATTCTTTTAAAATATTTTGGATGGCTTATTAGACAAGTTTAATTATTCTATGCATCAGATTTCCCAGACAGAGAGATGTGCTAACAATAAATAACTCCTACAAATGGGGAGGAAAATGCTGTAAACAAGTTTGGAAAGTATTCTAAGCTCTCTGGTGCGTAGAAGAAGAAGTGATACAGGCACTTATTGTCTATTTCAACCAGTTTTGAGGAGGAATAATTTCTCCTAGAAGATGAATCCATATAAGTGATTGAGTGGTTACAAGTTGAAGCAGACGGAGAGGCTCTGGGGTGGGAGATGAATTATAAAGTAATCACTGGGTAAATAATTTTACTATAGGTATTGAAATATTAGTTAGAATAGGGCCCAGATTGATGTACATTCTAAGCCTTCAAAATTTCCATGAATCTGGAATTTCAATGAAGAGGACACTTCTTTCCTTGCTGCAAATCCCGAACCTTCCACGTCTTCTCAAGGCATTAGTAATTCTTGTTCATGTCTTCTTTTAAAATGTTGAATCTCTAGGATCCTTAGCTTTCTGAATAGACTATGACACCAATGCTTGATATAATGATGCAAGCTTCCATACATTGTCCCTGTATTATTCATTGCTCTCACTAGTTGATCAACTCACCTTTGCTGGTTGTATAATTCTTTAACAATATTTTTATCATCACTTTATACTCCCACTAAATGTCTTCTTTATTGACATTTGGGTTGATTTATAGCTTTAATTCTCCAGAAACTGGTATTCCATTTTTCACCACCAAACAATGTAATCAGAAGAGTATGAGTGACATAAATTGGCCTTTATTTCAGAGAGAACACCACAATTTCTCAAAGACAATTCAGCTCTCTGTCGTCCTCTCAGTTAATTCTGATCCCAATTTATTGTCCATTCAGAATAACTATCTCCGATGTATGTACTACTGGACAAGCTATTCCAATTATGTACAGAATTGCATATCATACTCTGGAAAATAAGGATGTTTTGCACTTATACTAAATATCATATTAGAAAAATATCTGTCCCATTCTCCATTTGCAATTCCCTAGTGAAAACTGCAATGTGGATCAATGTTGTGATTTATTACCTATAGTTAAAGATAATATAAAGATACCATTTGAGGAAGACCAGAAGCTGTAGTAATTTAGGATGAATGACTAAAGCATGACAAATGTCGGAACATATTTTATAATATTCCCAAGCTTTCCATTAATTACACTAGATTTATCAATTGACCATATTTTTATGTATTCCAGTTTCAGAATAAAGGAATCATCAAACAACCTAACCAAACCTATATGATCTCTCAATGCTTCAGTTTCCACATTTGCAAAATTATCTTTAAGATCTTTCCCCAAATTTGAAATGTCCCAATCCTTACCCATATACTATAAAGCAGATAAAATCTTTGGTTAGGTCTTGGACTCTATGCTCCTCAACTCAAAGCAATGAACATATTTTAAGTACTTACTCAATGCAGCCCACTATGCTACAAAACGTCTCTGCCCTCAGGGATTTTCTATTTTACAGAGGATGATACAAAATGTGTACAAATGTGTGCAAATGTGTACAAAAAGCTAATTGGTGGAGTTAGATTATATTAACAACTTGAGGTGCAAGAGAATCAGTGAAGTTTCTTAGATAAGGTGGTAACTAAACTGAGCCTTCAAGGAAGGTAAGAGTTTTGAGAGGTAGAAATGAAGAAGAAAACTCTAGGAACAGTTCAGGCAAATTCCCAGAGTCAGAAAGTACAATGAATGCTGAATTCAAGGAGCTGTTAGTACGCTGGTATAGCTGGTATTTAGACTGCAGCAAGTGAATAATTTGAAATGAGACCAGAAAGTCAGATTGGAGGCAGATTTTCAGAAAGTCTCAGATGCCAAGCGGTAGAATTAGTATTTTACCCTAGAGGTACTGTTGTCATTTATCCTTTGCTCTTGAAGAGGACCATGACCCAGGAAGATGATGCTATGACTTGCAAATGAATTGGATTTAAGTGAGGGAGGGCTCTGCAAGATCACCAGCCTCTCTTTCTTCTCTGGAGCCATCTGGGTCCAGTGGCAAGATATAGATCAGGATAACTGGAGATGCGGTGGAGACCATGTCTTTTAAACTAAAGACTTTCTGAGTTCTAACTCTGACTAAGGTAACATCTATTCAGTGATTAAGGCCTATGTGAGGAATGAGGCCCTCATTCTTTCTTCTATGTATAGGAAAAGAAAATGACAAGCAATACTACAAAGTATTAAGGTGTCTGTGGAAAAACAAAAATAATATCAATTATGCCTAGCTCTGACAGCTGATATCTTTGAGTTAATTCCTTGGCAACGTTCTGAGATCAGGACTTCATAGAGTACCTTGTGAATTAGAAGCCTCGAAAGGTGTTGGAACCAGTGCTAACTCGAGCAGTTTGTGTCAGAAATCACCAATCTGTCACATAGTAGGTGTTGCATAAAGGATTGTTGACTGAGTGTTGGGTTGAGAATGACAGGCATTCTTGTAGAAGTGTGGTGGAGCATGCTCTAACAAAAATAGGAAAGCTAGATGTTAAGTTTTCAGTGTGAGCATTTATACCTTAGGAATCACTACAAATCAGGGCATGATTTATTGTTTTGTTAATTGTCTAGATTTACAAAAATATTGATAATACAGATTAACCTTAAAAGTGTGTATATACGTTCTTCCCCACCCATTTACCAGGAGGTCCCAGTATTGCTCTATAAACATTGCTTGAACTCCACAGCGGCGCAGAAGATGGCTCAGGGGAAGACGTCATCCACAGGTGGAGGCTTGGTGACTACAGGACAGCAACAGCAACAGTAGCTGTCATTTATATAGCATTTAAGTTGCCAAAGTGCTTTAGATCCATTATCAAAATTTAGCCTCACTCCTGTATAAGTATAAATCCCTTTAAGGGAGGGATTGTGTCTTTTTCATCTTTATAGCCATCATAGTGTTTAATATAATGATTTTGCATAATTAGTTCTCAAAAATATTTACTGAATGAAGGAAAACAAACATACAGAAACTTACAATTACATATAGCAAAACATTTAGAGCACAATTTAAATAAGCTTTTTTAATATCAGAAATAATTATCTTCCTCTCCAGTGTAGGACATAATTTCTCTCTTATTTATTCTTGTAGAAAGACTTAGGTAGTTTATTTCCACTCTTTTTTCTTTCCTCAGTGTTGGTATCTATGAATGGGGATTCATAGAATTCGGTATTGACTTTTCTTAGTTTGAATATATTTGTGTTCCAACTCCCTCTCTTCTAATCTTCTGTTTGCTTTCAGTCTTTTGCTTTCTTCTACTCTTTTCTCCACAAACAGATGTGAAAAGACACATTTTTAGAATAGTATAAAAATTCAGTTTTTCCTAGATCTGCCACATGATACTATATTGATTTTTGTTTGAATTTTCTTTTCAGCAGCAAGTTACATTTGTCTAGGTAACTTTTATGTTAAGAGAGAACAATTCAAAGAAAAACAAACCCACTCCCATTTATTTGGGAGAAGATTTCAAACTTAACTTCTGGTTTTCCTGTTTTGTACTGACACAGGAAAAACACAACCAAGCCAAACATGTTTTTTACCTTCCTTCTAACATTAAGAGATTTCCTTCCTGCAATCATGCCAAACTTGTTATGATATTGAAACCTGCTGTGCAAATTTGATTTATGTCAAAGAAAGAAACATCCTTCAACTCTCCACAATTCCCCTGATGACTCTGACAAGGAAGCTTTGCAGAAATATGTTAGAGAAAAGGACAAGCAGCAAAGACATCATGCTAATTACTGAATGACAAGCAGCAATGAAATTCAAATAGAAAAAATAATACCCATCCCTTTACAGAACCTTGAAGGTCACTTTTCAAAATTTACTTCACTACTACTCAATTTTTATGTTATAATTACATGTTTGTGTCTATGTCTATGTTTAAAAAAGTGAATATTCTCAATGATACAAATCACTAACCTAAATTTTGCCTAAATAAAATTAGTATAATGAGATTTGCAATACATGTGAGTGGGTATATAACCTTTCATTTTCTGGTGGAAAATGAGAAAAAATACATTGTAAAATTAAAACATAGTCAATATTGAGCAAACAAATTTTATCAATGACTGAGAAAACCATTATATATACCTTCTATATCTTGGTATACACATACAGAGTTGAGCTTCAATATTTGCATATTTAACTTCTGGGACTTCAAGAGTTCCCATGATTTTATCCATCATTTTCACTTTTGTGTTGGCAATTGTGGGCTTTTGCAGCTATGCACAGTAGATGGAAAAAAAGATGAGAAGTGGTTTGTGGAGTAGTTGTACTCTCAAACACTTAAGGACCTCAAATAGCTGAAGAAGGAGGCATTGTTGACATTATTTCAAGGTGATGTATCCTTCAGGATCCTCAATGTCATCTGCAGCCACCAAAGAAAGAGTTTTGGTGATGATGTCAAGACTCACTAATCTCAGCATCTTCTAACAGCAGCAACTACAATCCTCTCCCTTAGTTTTCAGAGGGTGACTGAAGTGGAGAGGTTTGACAGCAGTATGATATACAATACAATGCCCTCACACCAGCATCTGACATCTGGAAAATAAGGTTCAGGCTAAAGTTTTAGTTCTAAGAACATTACTTGCTGTACAGTATTTATGGTATTGTAGACATCAAGTATTATGAAAAGTGAATTTTGTCTGAGAACCTGTGATTGTTTTTAAAAGTGAGATGTTAGCACAAAAGGTCATAGAATTCTAGGGAAATATTAGTAGGAAAAATGTTTTGCATGTTGTCAATTTTATTTTGTATATTGCATTTGATGGGTTAATTTTTAGCTACTGATTTAGAAAGAGTTTTTTTCAATATTTTTTATAAAAGTCATATGTAGAATATGTTTTTTACTTTATTTTTATTGTTTTTTTTGGTCTATTTTCTTCTGCAACATGGCTAATGTGGAAACACGTTTTGCATGACTTCACATGTATAATCAATATCAAATTGCTTGCATTCTCAAGAAGTAAGGAAGAGTGAGAGGGAAAGAGAATTTGGAATTCAAATTTTAAAAAAAATTATTAAAATTTTCTATATGTAATTGGAAAAAAATTAATGAAATAAAATACTTTTGAAAAACAAAATTATACATGAAAAATGTATTTTTAGCAACCTAGAGAAACTTTACAGTTTTCGATGGTCATAGGAACCTAACCTATTTCTGATAGGTTCAATGAATCAATATATATATATATATATATATATATATATATATATATATGTATGTGTGTGTGTGCACATATGCATAATATACCTGTGTAATTGCTTTCTCAATAATTGATACAAATGAAACATACATACATTTATATCTATATATCTCACACACATACATACATAGTCTCTCTCATATCCCTTCCCAAGTACACATGTGTCCACATATGCATACAGATACATACCCACACAAATATAAGGTAGCCTAGAAGATAGATAGTTGGCTAAAATTTTAGGGATACCTAGATATAAGACCTAGATATAAGGCCTCTGATTCATACTGGCTGTGTGACCTTGGAAATTTCACTTAAACTTTTAATGTCCTAGGCAACTTTCTAAGAATATAAGCTTCAAAACAGCTGTTGATTTACATTAGTAAAAGGTTTTTTTTTCCTTAAATTCTTGCTCTCACATACACATAGCATGCATAAGTATCAAGAGTTAATAAGCAAAATAGATAAAGGATTAGCCTAGATGAAAAAACAAAAGGCAAGTAAAAACCAAGGAAATCAGTGCCACTTCTATAAGGAAAAACTATCTTGGGGAAGTACTTTAGCAAAGTAAGGCATTTTTACTGTTATGGAAAATTACCCAATTTATAGATGTATACTCTCTAATGCCCTACCATGACAAGGAGGTGATCTTGGGATTTTGAAGGCTATGCCCATAGAGCACAAGCCTTGTGAGAACCTAGCAATTTGGAAAGACCTCTAGTCTAAAACCAGTTTATGTATTTACTGAGTGTGAATCAACTTAGTTAAGAGGGTCATCACCTCTTCACCAGCTGATAGATGTCTTTGATCACAGTAACTCATGCAGAATGTTCTATAACTAGATAGTCTCTTATTGTGTGAATGGAGAAATCAAACTCTAGTTAAATAGTCAATATAGGTCAGATGGTGAAGTATAAAGAAACAAATTCATCAAGTATTAAAACATGTTAAATCATACCATATGAAAGATTGAAAAGTTCCAGTTGGACAACTAGAGGGCAACTCCTTCCTTCCTTCCTTCCTTCCTTCCTTCCTTCCTTCCTTCCTTCCTTCCTTCCTTCCTTCCTTCCTTCCTTCCTTCCTCCTTCCTTCCTTCCTTCCTTCCTTCCTTCCTTCCTTCCTTCCTTCCTTCCTTCCTTCCTTCCTTCCTCCTTCCTTCCTTCCTTCCTTCCTTCCTTCCTTCCTTCCTTCCTTCCTTCCTCCTTCTCTCCTTCTTTCCTTCCTTCCTTCCTTCCTTCCTTCCTTCCTTCCTTCCTTCCTTCCTTCCTTCCTTCCTTCCTTCCTTCCCTCTCTCCTCTTTATCCTTCCTCTCCCTCTCCACATGGGGGTTCATATGATTATCAGGGTGCCTTCTACTCAAAAGAATGTAAATTTTGATCACTAAAACCTAAAAAGATATCATGGGGTTAAAGATATTTTGAGGGTTATGGGCTAGATTTCTTCCTTAAGAACCATGCGTTGGACGGATGGAGTCAAGATGACAGAGTAGAAAGATGCACCTACTCTAGCTCTTCCCCATAGCCCATAAAATGCCTGTAAAAAAATGACTCTAAATAAATTCTAGAGCAGCAGAATCCACAAAATGACAGAGTGAAAGAGATAGCCAGTCCAATGCAGCCTGAAGGCTGACAGGAAAGGTCTGTCACACTGGGCACAGAGCCCAGTGCAGCCTTGGCCATGTGGCACCAGCAGGAACAGGACTGGAGCTGGCTGGGGCATGAAATACCTGGAAGCAGCTGTGGTTCCCAGATCCTTCAACCCACAAACACCAAAGACAGCTTCAAAGTGAGAAAGCTTTATCACCTGGGTGCGAAGGGAGCAGGTTTCTCCCCTATTCCTGACCCCAGGCAGTGGCAGCAGCAGAAGCAACAGCATCCAGTTTTGGAGTTCTCAGCTGAAAGACCCTGGGGGATTTGGCTGCTGAGCTGGATCTCAGTCCTGAGGGACAGTCCTGGAGTGCTGACATGGTGGAGTTGGTGGAGGCTCTGGAAAGGGAATTCTACTTGCAGGTCCTGGGCAAAAAAGCTTTGGTAGTTCCCAGACCACATACCCCCCTCTTGACAAAGAACACAAAAGTCAAGTACCTGGCTAGGAAAATGCCCAAAAGAGGGGAAAAAAAATAAGACTATAGAAGATTACCTTCTTGGTGAGCAGGCATTTTCTTCCATGCTTTCAATTGAGGAAGAACAATGCATACTATCAGAGGAAGACCTAAATGTCAAGGCTTCTGCATCAAAAATAAAAATACAGTGGTCTCAGGCCATCAAAAAGTTCAAAAAGAATTTTGAAGATAAGGTAAAAGAGGTGGAGGGAAAAGTTGGGAAGAGAAATGAGAGTGATGCAAGAAAATCTTGAAAAGTGAGGGAACACCTTGGTAAAGGAGACCCAAAAAATGTTGAAGAAAATAACTTTAAAAATAGACTAACTCAAATAGCAAAAGAGACCCAAAAAACCAATGAGGAGAAGAATGCTTTAAAAAGCAGAATTAGCCAAATATAAAAGGAGGTTCAATAACTTGCTGAAGAAAATAGTTCTTTAAAAGTTAGAATGGAGCACATGGAAGCTAATAACTTTTTGAGAAACTAAGAAATTACAAAACAAAATCAAAAGAATGAAAAAAAGAAGACAATGTGAAATATGTCATTGGAAAAACAACTGAGCTGGAAAAGAGATCCAGGAGAGACAACTTAAAAATTATGGGACTACCTAAAAGCCATAATCAATTAAAGAGCCTAAACATGATCTTTCATGAAATTATCAAGGAAAACTGCCCTGATATTCTAGAACCAGAGGGTAAAATAAACACGAAAAGAATCCACCGATCATCTCCTGAAAGAAATCTGAAAAGAAAAACTGCTAGGAATATTTTGGCCAAGTTCCAGAGTTCCCAGCTCAAGAAGAAAATATTGGAAGCAGCCAGAGAGAAACAATTCAAGTGTTGTGGAAATATAATCAAAATAACACAAGATCTAGCCGCTTCTACATTAAGGAATTGAAGGACTTGGAATATGGTATTCCAGAAGTAAAAGGAACTTCTCCCTAATCAGTAAAACTGAGTGTAATAATACTTCAGGGGAAAATGGTCATTCAATGAAATAAGGGACTTCCAAGTATTCTTGATGAAAAGATCAGAGCTGAATAGAAAATTTGACTTTCAAACACAGGAATCAAGAGAAGCATGATAAGGTAAACAGGAAAGAGAAATCACAAGGGACTTAGTAAAGTTAAACTGTTTATATTCTTATATGGAAAGATATGTAACTCTTGAAACATTTCTCAGTATTGGAATAGTTGGAAGAATTGTACATACATATATATGTATATATGTGTATTTATGTGTGTGTATATATATATACATATATATATATATATACATACAGAGAAAGACAGAGATAGAGACAGAGAGAGAGACAGACAGAGAGAGACAAAGAGAGGGGACAGAGTGAGTTGAATAGGAAGGGATAGTATCTAAAAAATAAAATTAAGGGCTGAGAGAGGAATATATTGGGAGAAGAAAGGCAGAAATGGAATAGGGCAAATTATCTCTCATTAAAGAGGCAAGAAAAAGCTCTTTCAATGGAGAGGGAAATGGGGAGGTCAGAGGGAAAAAGTGAAGCTTACTCTCATCACGTTTGACTTAAGGAGGGAGTAATAAGAAGTAATCATTTTAGGGGAGGAACAAAGTCTAAAGAGAGAATAGAATCAATAGGCAACAGGATAGGATGGAAGGAAATATAGTCATTCACAACATGATTATTATGGAAGTCTTTAGTAAAACTACACATTCACAGACTATATTTAATTGCCTGCCTTCTCAGTGGGGATGGATGGGGAGGGAGGAAGGGAGAGAAGTTGGAACTCAAGATTTAAGGAAAGAATATTGAGAATTATTTTTGCATGCAACTGGAAAATAAGAAATACAGGTAACAGGGCATAGAAATCTATCTTGCCATACAATAAAAGAGAGAAGATGGGGACAAGGGAAGGGAAGGGTGTGATAGAAGGGAGGGCAGTTTGAGGTGGTGGAGGGGAGAGATAGGGAGAAAATTTGGAACTTAACATCTTGTGGAAATGAATATTGAAAACTAAAAATAAATAAATAAAAGAAGTAAGAAGGTAAAAAAAAGAATAAAAAAAACCATAACAATCATGCTTTAAAACCAAGATGCCTTTAGAAATATATAAGTTGTTTATTTTCAGTTTTCAACATTCACTTCCACAAGATGTTGAATTGAAAACGTCTCCCCATCTCTCTCCTCCCCCATTCCAGGACAGTGGTCCCTCCAAACACCCCTTCCCCCAATCTGTCCTCCCTTCTGTCACCCCCCAGCCAATCCACTCCCCTCTATTTCTTGTAGGATAGCAAAATTTTCTCTTCCCCTTTGCTGGTACAATTATTTCCCAGTTGCATGCATAAAATACTTTTGACATTCATTTTTAAAACTTTGAGTTACACATTCTCTCCCTTCCTCCCTCCCACACACCCTCATAGAGAGAGCAACCAATTCAACATTTAGCCATGCAAAATACTTCCATAAGAGCCATGTTGTCATTTCCCTCTATCCTGACCTAACCTCCATTTATTCCATTCTCTCCCTTGACCTGTCCCCCGCAATAGGTTTTGATTCTGATTACCCTTTTCCCCAATCTCCTGTCTGTTAAATTATTCTCCCTTTACTATCCCCTTCCCCACTGCCTTTGTCCATGGTACAATAGATTTCCATACCCAAATGAATGTATATTGTTCCATTATTAAATCAAATGCAATGAGAGTAAAACTCAATTATTTCTTCTCACAACCCCTTCCCTTCAATTGTACAAGTTCTTTCTTGCCTCTTTCGTGTGATATTATTTACTACATTCTACCTCTCCTTTTCTCTTTCTCTCAGCGCATTCATCTCAATACTTAATTTTATTTTTTAGGTATCCTCCCTTCATATTCAGCTCACTCTGTGCTATCTGTCTATATGTACACGCACACATATCTATACAGACGTGTGTGTATGTGTGTGTATGCATGTGTATATGTAGTTCCTCTAAGCACTCTAATACTAAGAAAGTTACAAATATCATCTTTCCATGTAGGAATGCAAGCAGTTCAACTTTAATGAATCCTTTATGGATTCTCTTTCCTATTTGCCTTTTTATGCTTCTCTTAATTCTTATATTTGAAAATCAAATTTTCTATTCAGCTCTGGTCTTTTCAGCAAAAATGCTTGGAAGTTCTCTATTTTGTTGAAATTCCATTTTCCCTCTGAAGTATTATACTCAGTTTTGCTGGGTAGGTGATTCTTGGTTTTAATAACAGTTCCTTTGACCTCTGGAATATCATATTCCAAACCCTCTGATCCTTCAGTGTAGAACCTGTTAAATCCTGTGTTAACCTGATTATGTTTCCACAATACTTGATTTTTTTTCTTTCTGGTTGCTTATAATATTTTCTCCTGGCCCTGCGAATTCTGGAATTTGGCTACAGTATTCCTGGGAATTTTCCTTTTGGGATAGCTTTCAGGAGGTGATCAGTGGATTCTTTCCATTTCTATTTTTCCCTCACTTCTAGAATATCAGGGCAGTTTTCCTTGATAATTTCTTGAAAGATGATATCTAGGCTCCCTTTTTGATCATGGTTTTTAGGTAGATCAATGATTTTAAATTATCTCTCCTTCATCTATTTTCCAGGTCAGTTGTTTTTTTGTGAAATATTTCTCATTGTCTTCTACTTTTTTCATTCTTTTGATTTTGCTTTGTAATGTTTTGATTTCTTATAAAGTCATTAGCTTCCCTTTGCTCCATTCTAATTTTGAAGGAATTATTTTCTTCAGTGAGCTTTTGGAGTTCCTTCCACTTGGCCAATTCTGCTTTTTCAGGCATTTTTGTCCTGATTGACTTTTTCGACCTCTTTTTGCATTTGAGTTAGTCTATTTTTAAAGATGTTACTTTCTTCAGCACTTTTTGGGTTTCCTTTAGTAAATTGTTGACTTATTTTTCATGATTTTCTTGCATCATTCGCATTTCTCTCCCCAGTTTTTCCTCTATTTCATTTCCTTGATTTTCAAAATCTTTTTTGAGCTCTTCCATGGCCTGTGATCATGTCATATTTTTCTTGGAAGTTTTGGATATAGGAGCCTTGACCTTGCTATCTTCCTCTGGTTACCTGCTTTGATATTCCTTATTGTAAGAAAATACCTTTTCACCAAAAAAGTAACCTTCCATAGTCTTATTTTTCCACTTTTTGGTCATCTCTCCAGAAAATTACTTGACTTTTGAGCTCTTTGTTAAGTGGGGGGTGTGCTGTCCCATATTTCAGGGGTTTTGTTCAGCTTTTTTTCAGAGATATCTCTATGGACCTCTAACTTCTCAGTTCCTCCAAAATGATATGATCAAAGAAGAGAAGTTTACTCCTCTCCTGGAGTGCATGCTGGTCTGTGAGCAACCACAAGCCCTCTTTTGTGCCCTTAATCTGTGAGTACATTTCACTCTATACAGTTTCCCCCAGCTCTGCTGCACCAAGGCTCCTCCTTGCCCCAGAACCACCACCCAGGACAGTGACCCAGATCAGCCACTTGATTCCCCACTATCTGTAATTTGAGTGTTCCAGAAGCAGCTTTGACTGCAGCAGTGGCTGCCACTGCCCTGGAGTTAGGGCTGGGACTAGATCATGTCCCTCTCTTACCTAGGTGAAAGCTTTCCCATTGACCTTTGAAGTTGTCTTTGGTGTTTGTAGTTTGAGATGTCTGGGAACTGCCACCACTGCCATTGATTCAGCACCCTGAGGCCTGCTCCTGTCCTATCTGTGCCAGTTTGACCCATGCTGGGTTGTGCTTCATTCTGAGCTTGTTGCAATAGACCATTCCTCTCAGCCTTCCAGCTTGTCTTGGGCTGGAAATCTGTTTCACTCTGTCATTTTGTGGCTTCTGTTGCTCTAGAATTTGTTTAGAATAATTTTTACAGGTAGTTTAAAGAGTTTGGAGGACAGCTCAGTCAGGTCCCTACTTCCACTCCACCTCCTTGGCTCTGCATTCCTAAACTCAAGATGCCCTATACTCAAATTACTCTGGCTCTCATTGATTGACCAACTATAGGACCCCGCCCAAGTCTCACTTGGTCATTGTTTGGGCCTCGATGGCTCAGATTGAGTGTAAATAGTAATATTTTTTGCTTTGTCCAGAAACCCCTCCCAGACTGACTGTTTTTAACTAGATCAGAGAGGCCATTCTTTGCCTTGTTTCTTATGTATCCTTAATCAATGAATAGACATTGTCTCAGTCAAATTTAGACTTGGTAAAGACCTTAACATAAAAAGACCAGTGCATCTAGGGCCATCTCCAGTTAGCCTGATCTCTTTCTTACCACTGGACTCACATGGCTCAGGAGGAGGGAGTAAGACTGGTGAATTTGCACAGCCTGCTATCACTTAAATCCATGCAAGTTGTGGTATCACTTTCGCAATATCATTGTCCTCTTTAAGAATGAAGGGCAAAAAAACCCAACAACAATGTTCATATAAACTTTTTCAATTCAAATAACACTTCTTACTTCTTTGCTGCCAAACACTATCTTACTATACTATAGGAATATTCATGATTAGAAAAGAAGGTAGTGGTGGGCCTATAATTAAGTGAAAATCAAGAAGAGCTGATGGACAGTTTGAATGCTGTACTAAATATTAAAGAGCTTAGAAGGTCTATAATACATTAGGTGGTACACTAGAGACTAGATCAACTAGTCAAGAAGATCTGAATTCAAATCTAGTACCAGATACTTACAAAATGGGTTACCCTGGGCCAAACATTTAACTTCTGTGGGTCTAAATAGTTCAGTTGGAAAATGGGGATCATGAAAACATTTACCTCAGGGTTTTGAGAGGATAACAAGAAATAACAGTTGTAAAGTGCTTTGCAAACCTTAAAGAATTACATAAAAACTATTATTACCATCTTTTAAGAATATGGAAACTTGGATTATAATTCTATAGGATTAGAAGGCAAGGAGAGTTGTTAAATTGGAGGGAGTGTCCACATTGATGAGATCTTGAATATGTGTAAGGAAATAGTATGAACATACAAAGATATATGGAAATATAAAACAATGATGAAGACTCATAGTGTTATATGAATCCATTCTAGGCTATTTACATAACTTTCTTCAGTACGTCACCACTTCTTAAGAGTTATTCAGAGTCATACAGCTTTAAAGCTAATAGGTTTCTTGGAGATCAACTTATTTAACCCTGTCACTCTAGAGATGAGAAAACTGAGGCCCTCAGAGGTAAATTTAGCCACTTAAGGTCATATAATTCATCACTGATAGTGGCAAAATTGTCATTGCTGGCCCAGGTCACTTGAATGTCAGAAATAATATTACTAAAATAATTTAGACGTTTGACTGCCCAGAGTCATATTATAAAATGTAGTTTGGCTCATAGGGGCCATGTCTTTTTTTATGGTTTAGGATTAGAATTTACTTCTGATAGTCTACAAGCTATGTCACAATGGTATGTGTGGGCTTATCTGATGTTATCTTGCTTTTATTCTAACACTGACACGCCAATATACTACACTGCTTAAAATTATTAAAATTATTTAATTAATTCAAAACTATAAAAATTCCTAGTTATTCTACAACAATCAAAAGAATTTTTCAGGATTGCAATTTTCTGGACAACTTGTGTTAGGGAAGGACACACAATCTGTATATGTCAGGACAAATGCTTTTCCTTTTCCAGTTAAGTAGGTACTTATGGCAAAAGCAATTTTATTTGATTTAAATTAAATATAGCTGTGGTTTTATGATTTAGTTTAATAATTTATAATTTTTGATATATCATGTTTCAAAGCAAATTGGAACTGCTGCCATTTGGCCCCTAAGAGCTATCTTTCCGTCTCATGTGAAATACTACAACCAAAATGAGGAGAACATATTACAGTTCCTTCTAATGACATTGATAAGCTTGCCTTTCAGAGGTGGCACGATCACTACAGAGAACTGGGAATTCTGTTTGATGAATTCAAAACTAATGACCCAAGAAAAAAGTTGTCATATTTAAAGAAGCATTCTTTGCTTCTCTGTTGCTTCCAGTGAGTGCATATTTCTAGTGGTAACTGAAATTTTTGCTAATAATTCATAAGTAAAGGGAGGACATGACTGAATGTAATATTCGCATTGTGGGCAATGTGAATAAAAAAAGGTTTTAACTGGTGATGTGTAAACTGGGGGTCAGATGACTAGACTAAAACTATATTAAGTAGCTTGTGGAGACATATAAATAGAGATGAGAACTGAACCCACGTGGATGAATGAAGCCATTAAGGAGCAAATACAGAGAGATCATAGAAGACCCCAACAGAGTCTTCGGTTACAGCCATGTTTGGGGAAAAGCAAATGGATGATAATATGGCAAAGGAGACTGAAAAGGAGTAGGCAGATAGGGATGAGGAGAACCAGGAGAGAGCAGTATCACAGAAACCAAGAGATAAGGGAGTGATTGACTATCAAATGTTACAGAAAATTTAAAGGGAATGATGACAGAAAAATAAGTTCTGAATGTCATACCAAAGAGAGATTTGATAACCTTGGGGAAAACTTTCATTTTTTAGTCATGGGATTGAAGATCATTTTTTAAAAAGTAGAGAAGCCAGAAGAAAATGGCAAGATGGAAGTCACAACATAGATGACTTATTCTAGGATTTTGATATGAAAAGCAAATAGAAATAGAGATTGAAAGGTTGAGGGCTGATAGAATGAAATGTTATAAATGTAGCTAGATGGTTTAGTAGATAGAGTGCAGGTCTTGAAGTCAAAAAGACCTAAGTTTAAATCTTTCCTAGATACTAACTAGATGAAGAATACTTAGCCTCTTTCAATTTTGATTTCTTCAGTTGCACAGACACTCACAGACTTAACCTTAGAGGAAACAAATGAGGTTAAGTGATGAAGTGGTAGGAGACAGTAAGACTCCAGCTTAGACTTTGGAATCCATTATTTCTGAACTCAGACCATTTTTTTCCTTCCAGATTCTGGATCTTGAATTTTTAAATTTATTTTTCCTTTCCTTCCTTCCTTCCTTCCTTCCTTCCTTCCTTCCTTCCTTCCTTCCTTCCTTCCTTCCTTCCTTCCTTCCTTCCTTCCTTCCTTCCTTCCTTCCTTCCTTCCTTCCTTCCTTCCTTCCTCCTTCCTCTTTCCTCTTTCTTCTTTCTTTCTTTCTTTCTTCTTCTTTCTTTCTTTCTTTCTTTCTTTCTTTCTTTCTTTCTTTCTTTCTTTCTTTCTTTCTTTCTTTCTTTCTTTCTTTCTTTCTTTCTTTCTTTCTTTCTTTCTTCTTCTTTCTTTCTTTCTTTCTTTCTTCTTCTTTCTTTCTTTCTTTCTTTCTTTCTTTCTTTCTTTCTTTCTCTAAATGTTCCCTGCAGTAAGGATCAGGATAGGGTGATATGACTTATGTGAATTTCAGCAGGAGGAAAGGTTGCTGAGTGACAGCAGGCAAAGAATAGTTTTGGAATAGCCATAAGGTTCAAGAGGTATATCTTGCACTTCTCCTGGCACAGCACATTGGTTGAACCTATGTAAAGATTCCTGAGTTCTAGAAAGGGTGGTCAGAATGCATTGCTACAAAGGAACCAGATTTTGTGGGTTTGAGATGAAAAGAACATGAAAGGAAGAGAGCCATGATCAAAGGAATTTTGTTAAAAAAGTGGGGATTCAATTGGATAGAATAGAAATGGTGTAAAAGGAAGTTAGGAACAGGGAGGAGTAAGGATGGCATGAATGAGATTGAAAGATGGTAGATGATAGCAGGGGAATGATGGGTTTTTTTTAGCCCCCACAGGCTATGACTCTGTCAGAAAGGAATATAGATAGGAAGATATGGGAGTTTTATGAGCATGGGATAAGGTGGATTATTAATACCTCTACCTCCAGAAAACTGACAATTTAGGCAGCTATCATTCCGATATTTTTTCAAACATCAGGGAGTAGGAGCTCCCTGGTGAGGTGAGGGAAGGAAGGGCAGAAATAAAATTCAGTTGGTAATGTGTTTAAGTAAATGTTGTCTTCCTAGTGCTCCAAGGGACTCAACTCAACCTCTGTTCCAGTTCCTCTGTTTCATTCCAAGATGGCAGAGGGATGATGCACATTCCAAGAATACTTTCTATATTGAGCATGCACTTGACTCTCTGTCAGGACAGAAATTGGAAGACCATGCTCTGATTGGGGTCTTGAAAAGGAAAACCCTGACGTCTCAGGCACTAGTTCTGTACAGCATCCTGGTAGTCATAGGTATTTGTAGGCATTCAAGGTCTGGGAAGTTGTTGAATTTTGTTCAGATGATTTAATGAACAGAGGTGGAATAGTTACATTCTCTTTATGTGGTGGTTAAATTCTGCTCCCTTTTAGACTTTGGCACCCTGTTCTTCCTACTGTGTGTATGTTTGCTTTATACGGTATATACAAATATATATGTGTATATAATATATAGCATATGTACACCTGTGTATGTATATAGCCACACAGACTTCCATTAATTCTTGCAACTTCACCATCTATCGTGACTTTAGTCACATCCATACTAGATAAGTGTAAAATTAGGGCAATATTAAAAACATCAATCTGACCTTTTCACACATATGTTCACAAATACACATTATATGCTATACATATTAATGCATACTGTACTATACTATAGCACTATACTCTCTTTGTAAAGGTTTAGCAAACCATGGCCATGGGCCAAATCCAGTTGCCATCTGTTTTTGTATGTCCCATGAGATAAGGTGTAGCTATGTGGCACAGTGGATAGAATGCTGGACCTGGGGTCAGGAAGACATCTTTCTGAGTTCAAATTTCGCCTCTGAGACTTACTACCTGTGTGACCTTGGACAAATAACTTGGCCTCAGTTTCCTTATATATAAAAGGAGATGGAGTAGAAAATGGAAAATTGTTCCAGTATTTTTGCTAAGAAGACACCAAGTGAGGCTACAAACAGTGGACAGAACTGGAATGACAGAGCAACAATGAACTGAGAAAGAATTTCATTTATTTATTTAGTTTTTTTTGTTATTCATCTGTTTACCCATTCATCCATCTATCTATCTATCTATCATCTATCTATCTATCTATCTATCTATCTGTCTGTCTGTCTGTCTGTCTGTCTGTCTATCTATCTATCTATCATCTATCTATCATCTATCTATCTATCTATCTATCTCTCTGTCTGTCTGTCTGGCTGTCTGTCTGTCTGTCTATCTATCTATCTATCTATCTATCTATCTATCTACCTGTCTATCATCTTTCTATCTATTGAATTTTAGCTATTCTAAGTTTATGGTATTTATAAAAAGCAGCAGCAGCCCAGGTTTGGCCCACGGACCATAGTTTTCCTATGATATACTATAGTATACTGCACAATAGCTATTATGCTATATCAAACTATACTGTGTTACTGTACTATATTGTACTTTACCACAATCTATTCTTTACTATAATACTGGCAGAGAATAGAAACTGTGAGATGAAATTTGAGTATGTATTGCTGTGAGAGGGGATTTGGTTGAAATTTGGATAAACTCAGGCCCCAATGCCTATAAATACACTCTTCTTATAGGAAATTTCTTTCCTCACTGAAATGAGGAAATGCCATCTGAATTCCATCAGGAAACTTGTTTTCATGATCTTTCCAACACTGATCAATATCTTTCTCTAAGTTGACGATAAGGACCCAGACTTTTAAGTTAGTTACTTGAATCTAATTAAGATTTACCTGCTGTAAGATGCGACCTACTATAATACACAAAAATGCTCTTAAGCCACTGCAAGAAGGAAACCTCTAGCACTAATATTTTAAGAGCTTTTCTCATAGTCTCTTTGATAGAAAAGTATTGTCCTTTAAGGGACTTGCACAATGCATGTGCGTACTCTCTACCACCCTCCTTTGCTACTTTATTTGGACAGATTTTAGAATTCTGTTGTAAGTTGAAACTCTTCCAGCAATTGTTGAAGCATAAAAAAAGTTCATGCAACATTATTCATGATGTGAATTTTCCAGAATTAGTGAGGAAATGTGAGGCTTGTAGTTCTGATCTGGCTGGGAAAAAATGCTCTGACACAATGGGTGGGACTCTTTCCAGCAGGCCATTTCCTAATAAAAACAGTTATTATCATGCCATTAGCATATGATAAATAGATTTGCCAATAACAATATGTGACTTCAAGTATATAAGGAAGAGGAAGAAGGGATATCTCTGGTTATATCCCTCCCTTCTAAGGAAATGTTCTCTGTATTGGTCTCCCAGCAAGTGCCCAAAATAGTCTTGACAATTATAGTGCACAGGGTTACCTTTTCCTTTGAGAATTCAGTTGGGTTGCTTACCACATAAAGAAAGGCATTTAGAACCTAAGCTTTGAAAGCAGAGTACAGGCAGCCTTTACCTCCTTCTCTTTTGTGTGCCAGTATAGAATTGGCATTCTCAGGAAGTCTGAATACACACTGAAGTCTGAATAAAAGGAGAGAGGAGAAGGCTGTAGAAGTACTCCATATTGAGACTGCACCCCCTCCCCAAAAGACCCACCACATTTTAATAGTTTGGGATTCTCTGGACAAAAATGCATTAATATTCCCCATGAAGAGAAAAATTCATTCATTCATATTTTGATACTGTCAAAATGTATTTGAAATATCCCATTCTATCCAGTGCTTAAGTAGTCAATTCAGTTAAAAATGTATACACACACACACACAAATATAAACTAGTATGTATGCAACTATGTGATTATATGATGGGCTGGCAGTTTTAAAGCAGTCTAACAACTTTTGTCATGTTAGTAATAATGTATTTTGATGATAATACTCAAATAGTTCTAGGTTCATCTCAATTTGGGAGTTCCTTCCATGTCAACAATCCATCTTTTTTTCATTGAAAATGTTCTTCACTAATCTTCATATTGGTCGTCTTAGAATCAAAACTTTTCAGTCATTCTCTCGGTGGTTTTGGATTCAACACACAGGTAGTTAACAAGAACATAAAGGTTAAAAAAAGTCTGGGATGATTGCTTACAGAAAGCCAACATATATAACACTGGGGGTGGAGGGGAGCAGGATTGCAGGACTGTGATTAATTCCTAAAACTACTTAGTAGTAAGGACCAGGTGCTGTCAATTTTTCAAAGTGCTCATTTTCACCTATCATGCCTGCCACCTTCCACTGTACAGCACTCTGGTAGTAGCCATCAAGGTTATTCTGTTTCTCACATGGCTAGGTACTTTCCTTATTTCTCCCCTTTTGAGAGGGACTTCATTTTTTATCACTGACTTAGGGTTGGCATGTGGACGATCTAATCAGCCATGACTCCTTATTCCAAAACCATACTCCAGGAAAACTCTTCCCCTTGGGTGTTATTTCTACTACATTTTCTAATCACTTAAGCCTCCATATGTAGTTAAAATAAGTGTTTAATCAAAAGAACAGTGGGATAACAAAGTAGAAAAATCAATGAGTCAGCATCAAATCATGTGTCAATTCACATAGTCACAAGTTTTGATCTCCCAGATGAAGTTATTGTTCTATCAACTCTGCCCATAAGTTGAATGGAGGGTGTGAATATATATGAGTCTGAGGAGATCCCTATTTTAGTTCATTTCTGGAGCAGATTTAGCATTTGCATACTCTGAGAATAACATTATGCCATTGAATAGACCTTGCTCCCAGTAGGGCTCCCAATTCAAAATCTGCTTCTGGAGCCATAGCTCCTGAAAGCTGCCTGTTGGCTCATCTGCCTACATTCACCCCCTGTGCCTGGAACTGATTTACGGCCAAAACAATATGCAACCTCACTTTTAAACAATGAAGGGAGCTAAGCGTGTAGGGGACATGAGCAGGCAGGTTCTATTTTGATTGCCATTTTTATCTCTCCTTTTATTCACCTTCCAAAATCCTCTGAGATTCTCTCCAACCTTCTGCTCTATGCCTACCTCTGATGAAAAGCCACGTAAGTGCCACTGGCAGCAACCCATCACACGAAGAGTTTCCAGGTTCCTCACATCCCCTGCTTCTACTTGCATTTAGACTTCTCTCCACCTATCATGAGGTTGCCATTTGACCTAGTGTGTCCTTTTGGAAGTGAAGTATAGAGGAATTAAGATGCTTTAGAAATCACGTTCCTGTATTAAGTCACTGTTGTATAGGAAAGACAAAATCAGGATCAGTATAGTGTTAGGTTGGATTGACCCCTGCAGTTTCATTGTCTTCTGAATTGTGGGGCTGGGGCTGGGGCTTGGGCTGGTTATGTCAGCTAGCACATTGCTGCCGAAAAATAATCCTATGTCCGACTGATTCTCTGTGGGAAAGAAATAATCATAATTTCCAACATTGAACTGATACTTGTTTTCTTGATGCTACTTAATATGTACCTGGCTCCTTCTATCACTCTTCCATGGGCCAAGACTCACCAAGAACTGGCCTTGCAGACTTCCCAAGGCCTGGACTAGGGTTTCTTAACTTGGGGCCTGTGAACTTTATTTAAAAACATATTTTGATAACTGTATTTCAATATAACATGTTTCATTTGTAATCCAAAGTATCTTATCATATGTATTTAAAAACAATAGAAATGTTCATAGACTTCACTGTCAAAGAAGCAATTTTATTACATAAAAAATTAGGAACCTGTGAACACAGAGTCTTCTTCAACTGTGGAGTAGGAAAAGACTACATTAAGAAGCTTCTCATGTAAGGAGGGCTCACAAACATTAGGTTGTTCAGCTGAAGTCAGAGTTTGCAGGAGAATGCTAAGCCAAGATGCTAGAGGAAGGAAAGAGAGCCCGGATCTGCAAAATGAATCTTTGTAATGGTCAGTGTTCAAGAAGCAATTCAAATAATGTGGTCTGACCACGAGGCACAAAGGCCCAACGCCTACACATCACGGAGAGGATTAGGAATCTCAATTTGTAGCACTCAGCTTCCTGCAGGTGTATGTCTCTGTTTATGCCCAAATGCCCAGGGCCAGTCCTACATTCCAGCTTCTCTCAAATTGGTTGCAGCTGCAGAGGCTCCTATTGCCAGTGGGAGCATTATATTAGAAGCAAGTCACCTCTAAGTGATGAAGTGACGGTGGGTAGTTGTGAATCCAGCTTTATATCCATTGCTTCTGAACTCAAACCATGGGTTTTTTCTTATTCTTTTTTCTTTCCCTCTACTCCACCACTAGTTCTTTGGATCTAGCAAATTCTGGTTTTCTGCCTTTGATTTTTGGTCTGATTTACAAGGAACCAAAATGGCCTCCATTCCAAAGGCTACTATACAAATAAGTCCAAGGACTACCAAAATGAGAGGGCATGGTAACTCTTAGTCAACCACACACTAATCCAGTGCGCAGCTTCTCCTTTGTAGGAGCCTCAGACACAATAGTTTGTGAGTGAATGAGGAAATGAAAGCACTTTGTTGTGTTTAAAAGAGGAGAAATCATGACTTCAATTAACTTGGAGGACAGGGAGTCTTAATTTTCTTGTATGTCATGGAGCCCTCTGATAATGTGGTGGCTATGACCCCTTCTTAGAATAATGTTTTTAGATGCATAAACTGATTATAATGAAATACAGTTATCAAAATGCTAAGAAAAAAGTTAGAAATCCCAGGTTTGGAACCCACAGGGTAGGGTGATGGAATGAGATTTTGAAAACCAGAGTGGAAAAGGGAACAAACCAGCATCAGAGAGCTTATTTTTTTAACTAATTATTCTTATAATGTATTAAATATAGCTGTTTCTAAGCTACTGAAGGCCTGAAAGCATCGAAAGCTCATCTTTAAATTATAGCACCCTGGTATGAAGTTTTGAGGTAGTGATGTGGTATAATCAATGGTATATCAGTTTCTGAGTCAGGAAGACCTGAACTTGAATCCTGCCTCAGACATTTATTAGCTATGCGATCCTGGGAAAGTCTCTCAAACTTTCTCCTCAGTGTCTGCAACTGTAAAATGTGAATAATAATAGTAGCTGTATTCCATTGTTATTGGAAGGATCAAATGAGATAACATTTATAAAGAATTTTTTATGTTATTATCGTCACAGAACAATGGATTTAGATCAGGTCCTCAGAGTCACCATCTACTCCAACTCCTTTGTTTTAGAGATTAGGAAACTGATGCTGAAGAAGTCATTTGCCCTAGATCATCCAGGCAGAAAGTAGAAGAATCAGGATTGGAGTTCAGGTTTTGTGAATTCCAGATTTTTCTAATAGAGAAAATCAGTTTAAAGTTAAGATTGTCTGAATTGGAATCCTGCCTCAGAAACTTATGACTCCCTGACTTTTTGACTCCCATCTCAGTGGTCTCACGACTGTGCCACCTGGCCACCTAGTTACTATTGTTATCTTCATCATGCCTGTTATGTTTTTGGAATTGTTCATTATTGAGGATGTATTATAAACACAAATAATGGAGTTACTTGCAGAGATAATCCATTTAATCTTTTTCTAATGATGCAAGTGACATGTTATTTGAGGATCTTGAACATTCTTTTCTGCTTTATCTTCTCCCAGCTATGGTGTTGAAATAAATTACTATTGAAAATATTAATAACATACTATTTTCTGGTCTCACAGTATCAGCATATATATCACATTTATACTTGTGAGCATAAAATAGAAATAGGATGTGGCAATCTGTCTTCATTTTGGCTGTTATTGCTTGTTATCACTTGATGATTTATCATTCTTTGGTGGTACTATCATCTTTATAAACCTTCTCATGCTTTGGCTCTAGTCCGTTTTCCCCCAACAAGCTCTATATCCCATTATTCCTCCCAGCATCCATTTGCCTTGCTTCTTCTCTAGAGCCTCCATATCTGGATTTGTCTTGGTTAGGTGCCTTTTGACTAGAGACTGTGGGTTTCCTAGATGATTGGCTGCTACTTCTCCATGACCTTAGAGGTAGGAAACCAATCAGACCTCCTTTTAAAATGCCCAAGTTGCTCAAGTTGCCTGAATTGACTTGCTTCATAGAATAAAATTTGACTTATGTACTCCAGTAAGAATTTGATGGAATCATCTGCCAAGAACAGGGAACAGCCTCTTGCTGTACTGTTGTGGATGTCATCTTTCTGCGATACCTTGGAGACCGTTGTGACAGAAGATCTGTGGTGAAATTTGTGGTTGTAACCTTTCCCTGATTTATTGGTCTCCATCTCAGGTCTAGTGTACATTTGATTATCATTGGGATGACTTCAGTTACTAGGATAGATATTGGTCTACTGTCCTTCCCTTATTGACTCTCTCTGCACTTACTTGTGTCTCTATTTTAAGTTCTTCTCTTAAACTGACCAAATAAAAGGATTTATTGTTTACAGCATTAACTAGCTGACCCAATTCTTCTGTAAAGTCCCAGTAGTAGACTTAACTGAAGGCAACTTAACTGACAAATTGCTCAATAAAATAGACAGTGAAGTCTAAAAATTATTTAATTTTTATGGAACTGGAATTTGTTAATCAGAGTAGAGATGTGTCCTTACTTTCACAGTAAACACTTAATCTATGAAAAGTCTTAGAAAAATTTAGCTTCAATTAGATCAGACTTGAAGTGTTCTTTTACTACATTTCAATTTTACAAGGTTACCACAGAATAACAGGAAAATAGTTCTTGATATCTGCATGACTGAGAAGTGCTGCCATAGTAGAGCTCATGCAAGATAAAAGATGAAGGAATTTTGCTACTGTGACACTAAGCTTAATGATGATAAATGAACATCACATGGCTTGCTAATGAGTAAGATTCTGAAGACTAACCTAGCACAGGCTTGGTCAAAGAAGTAGCAAATTAGAAATTTTTCCATTTATTTCTGAGAATAGAACTTAAGCAACATCTCACCTTGCCATGTGAAACTGTGGCAGGTCACTCATTGAGACTCATTTGCTTCAGTTTTACAATGGGCACAGTAATATTTTTAATTCTACCCTTCAGGTCTATAGTAAGAAAACCACATTTTATGCTATAAAGAACTCAATCAAAGTGGGCCACTATTTTAAGTCAAGAAAAATTAGGGCCATTTGTTTTAGTCTTTTCATGCTATAAATCCATGCTCATGGGCATGCCCAAGACCATTTTCAGAAGAACTTGTTTTTTGCATTTCTCTTTATTTCTGAGTATAGCAATCCTTTCATTCACTGGCTCTCACTCAGTTGATAGTGAATATCTGGGTCAGGATCTTGCATTCCATTCCCAATAAAATATAAACTCCTTGAAGGCAGGTTGGATACCTAACTGGTGCAGTAGATAAAGTGTTGGACCTGAAGTCAGGAAGACTCATCTTCTTGAGTTCAAATCTGACCTCAGACACTTTCTAGCTACATGACTCTGGGCAAGTAACTTCAACTTGTTTGTCTCATTTACCTCATCTGTAAAATGAACTGGAGGAGGAAATGGCAAATCACTTCAGTATTTGCCAAGAAAATTGCAAATGGGATCACAAAGAATTGGACATGACTGAAATGACTGAGCAACAAAAAAATGAAGTTAAGGGCATGTGTGTATGTGTGTATGTGTGTGTGTCTGTGTGTGTGCAGCAACTAGCAAAGTGCCTTGTATATAATAGGTGCTTAGTTAACACTGTTTCTACTGGACTAGAGAAGGCTTGAGTTCAAATCATGTTGCATTACATATACATGTAATTGTGTAAATCTGGTTAAATTCCTTAACCTTTCTCAGCCTCAGTTTCCTCATTAATAAAACACAAGTTATTTACTTAAGAGTTGCTGTGAGGATATGATGAAATAACATGTCTAAAATGTTTTACAAACTTCAAGGCATTATATATATATATATATATATATATATATATTTATATATATATAAAACACCTATTATTATTAACCATTATCACTGGATTTGATTGGCTCTGTATATTTAATCCCTAAAAAACCTTTGATATTATAATGACATTCATAAGCATGAGCAAAAATTTCACAAATACTATGGTAAATATGGAAAACAATAAGTAAATCAATTAATTTCTTTTACCTTACTCTAGTAGTGTGAGTTTTCGAGTATAAAAACTTAATAAACATTGCTGTGGCACACATATTTCAAACATATGGGAGGAGATCATTTTTGCCTTTTTGATGACAGCATGCATTTTATCTGTTGCTTTTTCTGCACGGCTGGAACCATCCTGACTTGCTGACTCTCAGGGCCTCTTTATTCCTAAGAAGCCAATATTTTAAAATGCTGCAGGACTGGGTTGGAGTCTCAGTTGATATAATAGTGAGAATCAACTTAGCTTGACATTCCCAGAAGTATCATCTCATTCTTTACTATTTGCACACATCAGCGGAGTCTATGGAGATTGGTGCCTTTGCTGGAATCACACAATCATGGGCTTTAGAGTTGAAAAGAAAATTAGAGATTATCTAGTTCAACCCCTTATTTTATACATGAGTAAACTGAGGGAAAGAATGCTTAAGTGAACCTAGGCAATAAAAGTCATTCAGGTAGGTATAACTAGTAGCAAAGATTTGAGAGCTGGTTAGTTAACCCAAATTCATGGCCTGTAATATCTGACGCCCTTCTCTTCTGTGTTATCTTAGAGATTGTCTGGAGCAATTTATGCCCACTTAAAGGTGTGCTGTGGCAGAAAATACCCTGGACCAAGAAATTCAGGACATGGGCTTGATCCCTAACTCTGGTCTTGTTAGACATATGGCCTTAAATAAATCACTCCACTTTGCTGAGATTTGATTTCCTCATCTGTGAAATGAGAATAATTATTTCATTACATATTTCTCAGAGGTTTTTAAATGTAATGTGGATGAATTATTATTGCTATCTATTAAAAAAAGCAAAGAACTAACAAAAGATAGTATGGCTTATTAAATGGGTGGGGAAGATTTTTTACTCTTCCCCTCTACTCATTAATTTTACACTAACATTCCAGGCACCAGTAAAAGAACTACTATAAATATTCTTGTACAAGTCAGTCTTTTTTTTAATCTCTTTGAGACATTGACTTAGTAGTGGAATTGCTAGAACAAAAATAAAAAAAATTCTTAAAGATCTAGAGTTGAAGTCACCTAAAGGACAAGGCAGAGTCACATGGTCATAAGAGCACAGATTCAGATCCATCAGAGACCTTGGAAGTCATTTTGGCCAACTCCAGGTGTGTGCTATAGCTAGCTCAAATCAGCAGATGTTAAATTTTCAATATGTACATTTGCACCTCAAACTGGTAAATGCAATAAATAAGGTTTTGACTTCTTATCTGATTAATTGTATAGGCTTAAAATCTGATTCAGAAAATGTTAATGGAGATTAAATTCAAAGTGTTTTTGTATGTGTCTGTGTTTTTTTTTTCTTCTTCTTCTAGAAAGCTGGTTGTTAAACATTTACCAGCACACTACTAGGAACCCCTTCATATGAAAAGGTGAGACTTGGAAGAATGAAGTGACTTCCTTATGGTCACTTATAAAAGTTGCAGAGGGAGGATTAAACCAAGAACTCCAAACTCAGCATTTTTTACACTGTACAACTCTGCCTTCCATTTGAACATAAGCAAGCTATAATATATCATTAATAAGAATTTTCAAGGAAGAAATACCATTATGGGAATATGTGATTGGAAAAGAAAACAATCCAGTGATGTGCCATGAGTGAGAGATAGCTGATGCTCATCTGGCATGCTCCAATGATATCCATGCACTGTTGAGTTCTAGTAGAAAGGCCCCTAGCATGCTGGGTTCATTTTTTGTGGGAGATTTTCCAAAGAGCATGGACAGGTCTGATGAGAAGCACTGAAAGAAGTATCTATATTAATGAAATCATAGATGTATTGAAATACCTAATCATTGTGATTACTAGGTAGGGCAAGTTGAAAAGTTGGATCCATGTAACTTTGTTCCTTCCTGCTTAACATGTGGAATACCAGGTTTTCCCTTATCTGGAAAACCTGGGCCATTAGAGTAACTTGTTTGATTCCACTTCATCTTATAAGATAATATGGCACCTTTCCATCAGAGTCTGAGCTTCCTCTGCCCTTCTCTCCACTGCCCTCTCCTAAAACTCCTAGAAATGGATCATCAGTATATGCTACCAAAGCGAGAACAATAGTGATTCTTCGGAACTTCTGGAATGCTGACATTAAGGAGGTGATTTAACTGTGACAGGCAAAAGGCAAAGTTGAGAAGGTGAGGAATTTTAATTTTTTGGAAAGAGAATATTAATTATGTATTCTGGGACAGATTATTCCTCCAGAAGATCCTTGAAATAACAAGGGGAGGAATTTACAAAAATATGGGAAAGCCAGGAGTCGAAAGGGTCTTCTAAAAGATGACGCATTATTTATAGATATTGAGTTCTGAGTGCACAAAAGGCAATAGACTCTTTTTCTATTAAAGTAAAAGTGATTTTTTAAAAACTATACAGTCACATCCTATCATAGCCTAAATCCCCTCCTCCATAGAGCCTACCTTTGTAACAAAGAAAAACAATTAAGCAGTTAAATAAAAAGTAATCAACAATCGGTCCACCAGCACTTATTAAGTGCTTGTTGTGTGCCATGTTCAACAAATACTGGGGACTGGAAGCTGAACCAAGATCCTGGAGTACAAGGAGCAACCCAGGAGGACTTATTCAACATTCCCCTCCAAACATCTTTGAAATAACTACTCACAACAAATTTTGGAGCAGCAGAGCCACCAAAAGGTCAGAATGAGCCTAATACATCTTATAAAGTTGGCAAGAGAAGTCTGTGACATCAGGGTAGGGGCTAGACTGGAACATGGCAGGAGTCCAGTCAGTGAGCATTAGAGGCAGTCACAACAGTAGCAGCAGCAGTAACTTCTGAAGTAAACTCTACTTAGAGACAGTAAGGATTTTGGCCAACTGATCACAAAGAGATTATAGGGGACCCTTTGCTATGACTGGCAAAAATACATGGGAGGAACTAAAAGCACTGATGCAAAGCAAAGTGCAAATAACTGGGAGATTATTGTACACGGTAACAGCAATGTTGTAATGATGTACAGCGGTGAAACACTTGACTAATAATTTAAGACAATTCCTAAGGACTCTTGATGAAAAAAATGCTGTTCAGTGGCAGAGAGAGAACTGATGAATGCTGAGTGCAAATTAAAGTATATTTTCTCACTTTATTTTTTGTTTTATTTTTTTGCCAATATGGATAATATGGAATACTTTTTGCATGATTTCACATGTATAATTAATTGAAGTAATTTTGCTTTCATCTTAGTGGGTGCAGAAGATGTGGGAGAGAGGGGGAGAATTTACAACTCAAATTAAAAGAGAAGAATGCTTAAAATAAAAATTTTTTAAAAATTCAAGGAAATAAAAGAAAAAGCAAAAATGACATCTACCTTCAAAGGGGTCCCACTCAAATGGAAAAAGACTTAAATAATGTAAATAAATAGTTCATAAAACACATATGGAGTAAAGACAGAAAGTATTTTCAGAGTGGAAAGAATGAGCATTTAGGGGATAGTGTGAAATCAGGAGGGACTTCTTTCTCTGTGCACATATAGGATGGTATGTGTGCAACTTTCTGCAGCCAGAGTCCCCCATCTTTTTGAATTTATTCGCTAAGTGATCAGTGAAGCTAATTTGAGATCATCTACCTTCTAGTGATGTTTTATTTTATATTGTTATAGTCAGTGTGTATATTGTCCTAGTTCTGTATTTTTTGCTGTGAATCATTTCATACAAGTTCTCCTAGGTTTGTCTGAATTCCTCCTATTCATCATTTCTTATAATAAGACAGTATTCTACTACATTTTTCTACTAGTTTGTTTATGTCATATTCTCATTGAGCAATCATTCTTTAACCAGTATTTTTCTACCATAAAAAGTGTTGCTATTTTGGGAGCTATTTTGGTATGTGCTAACTTATCATAATAGATATGAAAAAGTTGTTCTCATGGGATCAAAGAGGAAATTGAAACCTGGAAGGGGTAGTCTTTTCTTCAATGTCGTGTTCATGAGTTCACTTCTGTGAAATATTGAAGTAATTTCATACTGATGTCCAGGGTACATAGTTATCAGTCATGCATGCATTCAGCAAATATTGAAATTTCATTATGTATAAATTGAGTGAAGATTACTACAGAGAGAAGTTAGGGGTAGGAATTTAAAGAAGAAACAATCTTTGATTTCAAGGAGTTGTGGGTCTAACAAAGAAAAGAAAACATTTCAATAACTTTATCACAGGTAGAAAACTAAGATTAATATAGGAAAATTACAACATATTATGTTAATTCAGATAAAAGAGCTTTAATTTCTGACTTTTGGTCATATAGAAAAATTCATGGGGGAATCAATATTGGATCTGGATATTGGAGAATGGGCCAACAGAGTTTATGTAGAAAGACATTCTACCAGGGGGAAGAGCCAAGATGCCAGAGTAGAAGCAGAGACCTTCTCGAACTCTCCCCCCAAACCCATCAAAATACCTTTAAAATGACTGTAAAAAATACTAGAGCAGCAGAAGTTACACAATGATAGAGTGAAATAGCTTTCCAGTTCAAGAATATCTGGAATTCCTGCAGAAAGGATCTGTTACATCTGGTTTGGAGCTGAGTCCAGCCAAAGCAAACCTCAAGGTGCCGAATCACTAGAAGCTGTAGTGGTTTCCAGACTTCTCAACTGACAAATAACAAAGACAGCTTCAAAGGTCAGTCAAGTTTTCTGACTTAGGTGAGAGAGGAACATGGCTCAGCCCAAGGCCCCACCCCAATTCCAGGGCGTTGGCATCTACTGATACAGCCATAGCTGCTTCTGGAGCTATCAGATTACAGATGTTGGGGAAATTGAACTGTTGATCTGGGTCTCAATCCTGGGCAGTGGTTCTGAGGTGAGGAGGAGCCTTGGTATGGCAGGTCTGGTGGCAGCTGTGGAGGGGGAATCCTATTTGCAGTTTGGGGGCACAAAAGAGTGCTTGTGGTTGCTCACAGAGCAGTGTGCAGGCCAGGAGAGGAGTAAACTTCTCTCCTTAGAAAGGAACTAAGAATTTAGAGGAGCCTAAAGGTATCTTTGAAAATAGCTGAACAAAACCCCTGAAACTTGGAGTAGTACACCCTCCCCTTAACAAAGAGCTCAAAATGAAGCAATTGACTTGAAAAATGACCAAAAAGGGGAAAAATAAGACTATAGAAAACTATGTTCTTGGTGAAAAGGTATTTTCTTACAATGAGGAAGATCATTGCATACAACCAAAGGATGATCAAAGCATATTGCCAGAGAAAGGCAGCAAGGTCAAAGTTCCTATATCGAAAGCCTCCGAGAACCATATGAAATGTCTCAGGCCATGGAAGAGCTCAAATTGAATTTTGAAAATCAAGTAAGAAAAGTAGAGGAAAGATCGAGAAGAGAAATGAGTGTGATGCAAGAAAATCATGAAAATCAAGTCAATAGCTTGCTAAAGGACGCCCAAAAAATGCTTAAGAAAATAACACCTTTAAAACTAGACTAACCCAAATGGCAAAAGAAGTTCAAAAAACCATAGAGGAGAAAAATGCCATGAAAGCAAAATTGGCCAAATGAAAAAGGAGATCCAAAAGCTCACAGAAGAAAATAATTCCTTCAAAATTAGAATGGAACAAATGGAAGCTAATGACTTTATGATAAATCAAGAAATTATAAAACAAAACCAAAAGAATGAAAAAAATAGGAGACAATGGGATCTTAAAAGGAAAGCTCCTAGGTATATTGTAGCCAAATATAGAGTTCCCAGGTCAAGGAGAAAGTTCTCTAAGCAATCAGAAAGAAACAATTGAAGTATTGTGGAAACACAATCAGGATAGCACAGGATTTAGCAGCTTCTACATTAAGGGATTGGAGGACTTGGAATATGACATTCCAGAGGTAAAAGTAGGTAGGATTAAAACCAAGAATCTCCTACCTAGCAAAACAGAGTATAGTACTTCAGGGGGAAAAAATGGAGTTTTAATGGAGAGGGAGGAAGAGAGAAAATGTAGAACTGAAAGCTTTAAAAATGAATGTTAAAAATAGTTTTTACATGCAACTTGGAAATAAATTTTACAAGTAATGGGGTGTAGAATTTTATCTTATCCTACAGGAAAATAAAAGGGATTAAAACCAAGAATCTCCTACCTAGCAAAACAGAGTATAGTACTTCAGGGGGAAAAAAATGGAGTTTTAATGGAGAGGGAGGAAGAGAGAAAATGTAGAACTGAAAGCTTTAAAAATGAATGTTAAAAATAGTTTTTACATGCAACTTGGAAATAAATTTTACAAGTAATGAGGTGTAGAATTTTATCTTATCCTACAGGAAAATAAAAGGGGAGGGTGATTGGAGAAGGGAGGTGATAGAAGTGGGGACTGATTGTAGAAATGGGTAATTGGGGTACAAGCTGTCCTGAAGTGGGGGAATGGGAAAGATGGGGAGAAAATTTGGAAATCAAAATCTTGTGAAAGTGAATATTAAAAACTGAAAAATAAATAAATTATATTAAAAAAAGACATTCTACTAAATGGGGCATGGGGACAAAATCACACAAACTGGACAGCACGGGGGAAACATAGGGAACAGAGAGTAATTCAAGTTGAATGGAGGATAGAGTACTTGAATGAGATTAATAGGAAATAAGGTCAGAAATTTACTTAGAGGTCATAGAATACAGGTCCTGAAGTGCAAGCATGTTGGTCTTGGGAGTTTATATTAAACCCTACTCTTAATGTGTTTGTTAGTGGTATAAAAAAGGTTCAGTACTGTGCATCCTAAGCACTTGAAAAGAATTATTGTGAAAGATGGAGATTATGAAAAGACTCTAGGTATGAAACATGACTTAGTTGAACTACAAGAAAAATTATTTATTGATCCTAGGGGTGTCTATGATTTCCATTCTATCAAGGAACTGGGAGCAAAAAGGCCTGAATATTGCAGCCTGTTTGAAATACCATGCATGAGTCCAGATTCTGAGCATTACTACCAGAGTAATCCTAACAATAATAGCATGTAAAAGATCTATTATGTTTTAGGTGCAGGGACTGCTTACATTGCTGCCTATTCTGAAAATAATAGACAAACTTCTAAAGTCGGTATGATTAAAATATTCACTACACTGACCAATCTGGTGATGAGTCTTTCTCAATTTGAAAAGGCTGGTCTTTGGATAACTGTCACTTTGGATAACCAGGACTATGAGAATAGCCACTCTGGTTTAGTGTAGAATCTATTAGATGTTTGCTGGGTCAACACTGGATACAAACATGCTAGATGCATTATTCCAAACTGAAAAGAACAGGCAAAATGGGTCAAGGAGAGGAGCTACTAGGAAGCTGAATCCTTATGAATTCCTGGAAAAGGTCATGAGATAGGAAAGCCATGTCAAGTTGATCAGGTTACCACATCATAAATAGCCAAGCAAATTCCCAACATGCTAGCAGCAGGAAGGCTGGCAATCAGGAAATAATGGACACTCCATCTCTTTGTTCTTGAGAAATCTGGATTTTTGCCCAAACCATCAATTCACTTTGTAATGAATAGACTTGCCCTAACACTACAAATCAATGCCAAATTTATTTAAATGAGAACCTTCCATACCAATTGAATAAGTGTAAAAAATGACTTCACTTAGTGCAATGTAGACTCAGACATTTTCTCTGCCAAAATTACGTTACATGAGTAGTAATTCTAAGACATTATAAATGGTTGTAGATGTTCTATTTCCTGTCAATTAGACTGTACCAAATCACAGTAGCAGAAGATTAAGCAAATGAAATACCAGGATTTTGTTTCTAGTTCATTTCCCTTTTATATTTCTGAAATAAAATTTTTTTTCAAAGAATAAATCTATTTTTTCTCCTTCCTAACACTTTCCTCTTTTCCCTGGGGAAAAGGAAAGAATAACAAAACCCTTCTAGTATGCATAGTGAAGCAAAACAAATTCTTGTGTTACTCTTTTACTCAAAATGTATGTCTCATTCTCTGTCCCAAATATATCATATCTTCATCAGAAACTGGAGAACAGGGAGGAGCCAAGATGGCAGAGTAGAAAGACTCATGGCTAGTTCCGAACCTACAGCCCATATATTTCCAGCAAAAAGAACTCCCCACAAATTCGAGAGCACTACAAGGCCCACAGACACAGAGTGGAAAAGATTTCCGTTCCAGAGAGCCCTGGAGAGCCGCCCCAGGGGTCCATTGCGCTCCGGACAGAGGAGTCCACCCCTGTGCTGCCCTGGAAACATGGCCCCAGAGAAGCAGATCTGAGCAGGCTTCAGGGACAGAACCTCCGGCAGCCATGAAGGTCCCTCCACCCACAGGAGCTACAGGTCAGTGAGAGAGACGTCCAGGCTGGCCGAGAGGGGAGCAGGGTGTCTCCATGACTCGGGCCCCCTCAGGAGGCAGCTGCAGAGGCAGAGGAAGAGGCAGTGGAAGAGGCAGCGGCAGAAGCAGTGGCAGCGGCCTGGAAGTCCCGGAGCAGCAGGCAGAGGTTCAGGGCCATTACCAAAGGTCTCTGCATAAACCCCTTAAGGGAACTGAGCCTGGGAGATGGCCCTGCCCCCACCTGCTCCTTATGAAAGTCTTTGCATAAAGCCCCTGAGGGAACTGAGCCTGGGAGGTGGCCCTGCCCCCACCCCAGCACCAGAACTTAAGCTCACATTGAATAGCAGCTGCTCCTGCCTGCCGTGGAAAGCCCATTTGAACCTCAGACCCCAAGCACTAGCTGGGCAGATCTAGGCAGGGGTGGGCAGGAATCTCAGAAGTCAAGTAACTGGCTGGGAAAATGCCCAGAAAAGGGAAGAAAAATAAGACTATATAAAGCTACTTTGACGGGGTACAGATGTCCCTGCGTTTCAAGTCTGATGACGAGGAACAATTCTTACCATCAGGGAAAGATGTGGAGGGCGGGGCCTCTGTATCCCAGACATCCCAGGGGGATGTCCGGTAGGCTCAGGCCATGGAAGAGCTCAAAAAGAATTTTGAAAATCAAGTTAGACAGGTTGAGGAAAAACTGGGAAGAGAAATGAGAGAGATACAAGAAAAGCATAAAAAACGGGTCAATACCTTACTAAAGGAGACCCAAAAAAATGCTGAAGAAAATAACACCTTGAAAAATAGGCTCTCTCAATTGGCAAAAGAGGTTCAAAAAGCCAATGAGGAGAAGAATACTTTCAAAAGCAGAATTAGCCAAATGGAAAAAGAGGTTGAAAAGTTCACTGAAGAAAATAGTTCTCTCAAGATTGGAATGGAACGGATGGAGTCTAATGACTTTCTGAGAAACCAAGAAATCACCAAACAAAACAAAAAGAATGAAAAAATGGAAGAGAATGTGAAATATCTCATTGGAAAAACTACTGACCTGGAAAAGAGATCCAGGAGAGACAATTTAAAAATTATGGGACTACCTGAAAGTCATGATCAAAAAAAGAGCTTAGACATCATCTTCCATGAAATTATCGAGGAAAACTTCCCTGATATTCTACAACCAAAGGGCAAAAATAAGTATTGAAAGAATCCATCGATCACTGCCTGAAAGAGATCCAAAAAGAGAAACTCCTTGGAACATTGTGGCCAAATTCCAGAACTCCCAGGTCAAGGAGAAAATCTTGCAAGCAGCTAGAAAGAAACAATTCCAGTATTGTGGAAATACAATCAGAATAACTCAAAATCAAGCAGCTTCTACATTAAGGGATTGAAGGGCATGGAATAGGATATTTCATAAGTCAAAGGAACTAGGACTCAAACCAAGAATCACCTACCCAGCAAAACTGAGTATAATAGTTCAGGGGAAAATATGGTCTTTCAATGAAACAGAGGACTTTCAAGCATTCTTGATGAAAAGACCATAGCTGAAAAGAAAATTTGACTTTCAAACACAAGAATGAGGAAAAGCATGAAAAAGTAAACAGCAAAGAGAAGTCATAAGGGACTTACCAAAAGTGAAATGTTTGCATTCCTACATGGAAAGACAATATTTGTAACTCTTAAAACCTTTCAGTATCTGGGTAGTTGGCGGGACCACACACATACATACACACACACATACACACATGTACACACGTGCATGCACACACACATACACACATCCATGCACATACAGCAACATAGAGCACGAGTGAATTGAATAGGATGGGACCATATCTTAAAAGAAATTAAGAAAAATAGTGAGAGAGAAATGTAGTGGGAGGAAAGAGGGTGAAATGGAATGGGGTAAATTATATCTCATTCAAGAGGCAAGCAGGAGACTTTTTAGTGGAGGGAAAAAGAGGAGAGCTGAGAAAAAAACAAGAAGTTTACCCTCATCACATTCCACTAAAGGAAGGAATAAAATGCACACTCATTTTGGTATGAAAACCTGTCTTATAATACAGGAAAGTGGGGGAGAAGGGGATAAGCAGAGAGGGAGGGATGATGGAAGGGAGGGCACTGGGAGGAGGGAACAATTTGAAGTCAACACTCCATGAAGGACAGGATCAAAAGACAGAATATAAACAAGGGGCCCAGCATAGGATGGAGTGAAATACAGTTAGTCTTACACAACACGACTATTATGGAAGTCACTTGCAAAACTACACAGATAGGGCCTATATTGAATTGCCTGCCTTCCCAAAGGGAATGGGTGGGGAGGGAGGGATGGGGAGAATTTGGAACTCAAAGTTTTTGGAACAACTGTTTAGTATTGTTCTTGCTACTAGGAAATAAGAAATACAGTTAATGGGAAATAGAAAGTTTTCTAGCCCTACAGGACAAAAGAGAAGATGGGGACAAGAGAAGGGAGGGATGACAGAAGAGAGGGCAGATTGGTGATAGGGCAAATTAGAATGCTTGGTATATTGGGGTGGGGGAAGGGGATAAATGGGGAGAAAATTTGGAACCCAAAATTTTGTGAAAATGAATGTAAAAAGTTAAATATAAATTTATATTAAAAAAATAGGAAACTGGAGCACATGCATCATCATCACTTCTCTGCCATCATAATGAAGATGCTTAAGTTTCTGATTCATAGTTCTTAAGCTTCAAAAGTGTTTTCTTTACAATGGCATATGCCATGAGTTGAGCAGAAACTCACTCCACTTTGTCTCAGTCTTCCCAGGTGTCTCTGAAATCATCTCTTTCATTACGTGTTACAGCACAATAATATTACAATACATGTTCATGTACAAATTTGTTCGACCGTTCTCTGTGTTCTCTTGGTATGGTAGTTTTCAGTTATTGAAAATTATTGCAGTATGTGTGTTACGTGGGAGTGCTGGTTGTACACTACAAAGCATTAAGGTGGTTTTTTTTTTATTTGTTTTCTTTTAATTTTTTTTAAAATTTATTTTATTTTTTTATTTTTTATTTTTTTTGGCTCTGATTTGATTTTCTTTTCTTTACTTTTTTTTATAAATTTATTTATTAAACATTTTTCATTCATTTTCGCAAAATTTTGGGTTCCAAATTTCCTCCTCATTTGTCCCCTCCCTCCACCTCAATACACTGAGCATTCTAATTTCCCCTATCACCAATCTGCCCTCACTTCTATCATCCCTTCCTTACCTTGACCCCATCTTCTCTTTTGTCCTGTAGGGCCAGATCACTTTCTATTCCCCATTACCTGTATTTCTTATGTCCTAGTAACAGGAACAATACTCGACAGTTGTTCCTAAAGCTTTGAGTTCCAACTTCTCCCCATCCCTCCCTCCCCATCCATTCCTTTGGGAAGGCAGGCAATTCAACATAGGCCATATCTGTGTATTTTTGCAAATGACCTCGATAATAGTCGTGTTGTGTAAGACTAGCTATATTTCCCTACATCCTCTCCTGACCCCCATTGTTTCTATTCTCTTTTGATCCTGTCCCTCACTAAGAGTGTTGACTTCAAATTGTTCCCTCCTCCCATTGCCCTCCCTTCCATCATCCCCCCCCCACCCTGCTTATCTCCTTCTCCCTCACTTTCCTGTATTGTAAGTTATGTTTTCATACCAAAATGAGTGTGCATTTTATTCCTTCCTTTAGTCCAGTGTGATGAGGGTAAACTTCTTGTTTTTTTCTCAGCTCTCCTCTTTTTCCCTCTGCTAAAAAGTCTCTTGCTTTCCTCTTCTATGAGAGATAATTTGCCCCATTCCATTTCACCCTCTCTACTCCCAATATATTTCTCTCTCACGGCTTACCTGAATTTTTTTTTTTTTAAGGTATGATCCCATCCTATTGAATTCGCTCTGTGCTCTCTGTTTCTGTGTGTGTGCATGTGTGTATATGTGTGTGAACACGCATATGCATGTGTGTGTGTGTGTGTAATCCCACTAACTACCCAGATACTGAAAAGTTTCAAGAGTTACAAATATTGTCTTTCCATGTAAACAGTTCACCTTTGGTAAGTCCCTTATGACTTCTCTTTGCTGTTTACTTTTTCATACTTCTTCTCATTCTTGTGTTTGAAAGTCAAATTTTCTGGTCTTTTCATCAAGAATGCTTGAAAGTCCTCTATTTCTTTGAAAGACCATATTTTCCCCTGAACTATTATACTCAGTTTTGCTGGGTAGGTGATTCTTGGTTTTAGTCCCAGTTCCTTTGACTTCTGCAATATCCTATTCCACGCCCTTTGATCACTTAATGTAGAAGCTGCTAGATCTTGTGTTATCCTGATTGTATTTTCACAATACTGGAATTGTTTCTTTCTAGCTGCTTGCAAGATTTTCTCCTTGACCTGGGAATTCTGGAATTTGGCCACAATGTTCCTAGGAGTTTCTCTTTTTGGATCTCTTTCAGGTGGCGATCGGTGGATTCCTTGAATTCTTATTTTGCCCTCTGGTTCTAGAATATCAGGGCAGTTTTCCTTGATAATTTCATGAAAGATGATGTCTAAGCTCTTTTTTTGATCATGGCTTTCAGGTAGTCCCATAATTTTTAAATTGTCTCTCCTGGATCTCTTTTCCAGGTCAGTAGTTTTTCCAATGAGATAGTTCATATTCTCTTCCATTTTTTCATTCTTTTTGTTTTGTTTGGTGATTTCTTGGTTTCTCAGAAAGTCATTAGACTCCATCTGTTCCATTCCAACCTTGAGAGAACTATTTTCTTCAGTGAGCTTTTGAACCTCTTTTTCTGTTTGGCTAATTCTGCTTTTGAAAGCATTCTTCTCTTCACTGGCTTTTTGAAACTCTTTTACCAATTGAGTGAGCCTATTTTTCAAGGTGTTATTTTCTTCAGCATTTTTTTGGGTCTCCTTTAGCAAGGCATTGACCCATTTTTCATGCTTTTCTTGCATCTTTCTCATTTCTCTTCCCAGTTTTTCCTCCACTCGTCTAACTTGATATTCAAAATCCTTTTTGAACTTTTCCATTGCCTGAGCCCACTGGATATCTATTTCAGATGTTTGGGATACAGAGGCCTTGTCTTCTATGTCTTTACCTGGTGGTAAGCATTTTTTTCCTCATCTGAAAGGAAAGGAGGAAATATCTGTTCACCAAGAAAGTACCCTTCTTTCGTCTTTTTTTTTCCCCTTTTGTGGGCATTTTCCCAGCCAGTTACTTGACTTCCTCTCCACCCCTGCCTCACTAGTGTTTGGGGTCTGAAATTCAAATGCTGCTTCCCATCCTCAGGGCTTTCATCAGGGGACAGGGCTGCTACTCAGTGTGAGAGATTATGTTCAGGTTCTCAGGTGGGAGCAGGGCCACTGCCCAGGCTCAGTTCCCTCAGGGGGTTTATGCAGAGACCTTCAACAATGGAGCTCCTGACTGCTTTGGGAGCCTCTGGCTGCTGCTTCCCCCCATTACTTCCTCCTGAATGGACCTGAGTAATGGAGGCACCCCGCTCCCCTCTCAGCCGGCTAGATAGGGTCTCTCACTGATCTGTGCGCCTGTGGATGGAGGGACCTTCGTGGCTACCAGAGATTCCTTCCCTGAAGCTTGTTTGGATTGGCTCCTCTCAGGGCCACAGCCAAGGCAGGGCTGGGCTCCACTCTGGGTCCGGTGCAGGTCGCACCTTTGGTGATGGTTTTCCAGGGCTCTCTGGAACAGAAATGTCCTGCACTCCATTGCTGCATGACTTCTACTGCTCCAGAACCCATTGGGAGTTCTTTTTATAGGTAATTTATGGGCTGTGGGCTCGGAGCTGGCATATGTGACTCTTTCTACCCCGTCCTCTTGGCTCCTCCCTTTTTAATTTGTTTTTTGTCAGTTATCTAAGCAAGTAACAGTTGTTTTCAATACTGTCGTTTTAAAGGATTTTTGGTGGGGATGAAAAGGAAGAGGTTGGGGACTTATGTGTCTATAGTCTGCAACTTCATATCTTAGAGAGTTACTGGTGTTGACATACAGAGGGGTAACTTGTCTTTAATTTAGATTTAGACATTTGCCTGGGAGCACTGAGAGATTGAGCGAGTTTTCCTTGACTACAGAGCTGGCATAGTGTAGCAGAACATAAACCCAGATCTTCCTGATTTCAAGACCAACTCACTATCCACCATGTTACGTTTGTTTATAACATTAAATGATCAGACCCATAAAAACATATATGCATACAGATATAAAAGCAACTTACATAAGTACAGAAGATAAAAATTTTGAAACACATACTCATTCTCATTTTATCCTCATAGTAATGCTACAGAATGCTAGTCATAAGTCAGTAATTATGATTTCTATTTTTTCATCAGGATATTGAAGTTCATAGAGGTTTAGTGACTTGTGTGTACTCACAAGCTAATTATTGGCCTCTTGGATGGTATCTAAGAGAATACAAACAGTTCCAAAAAATTGTGGAAGTTATCCTGATGCTTTTCTATTTTTTATGGATAGAAGAGACCTAAAAGTTTCAATTATGTGCAATCTCTGGGCAAATGTTTCTAGGAAAAAAGAGCCAATGTGAAAAAAGACCCTGCATGTCATTGGATGACATTGATGTCATTGGTTGTTGGAAAAGATGGGACAATTATTGAACCAAAGCAGAACTGATGACAACTCTGATCTGGCTGTGCTATGAAGATTATAGAGTTACTGTAAGAATGACGTCTAAGAGAAGGGTTGAAGACTGGCAAATTATTATTCAAGTGAGGGAATAAGTCACTCAGAGGGAGCAGGCAAGAAAAGCAACACCACAGCTGCCTTTCAACAAGTCCCTCAACACTACTCATGCTACTGGCGTTTTTCGATCTGTGTTGTAAGGGTTTATTTGTTTTTTTCTGCTTGAATTTGTATAGGTTTTAAATGACTTTTGAGGTAAAAGAAAATGGAAATGATACTTATCTACTGGTGAATTATAATTGTTGCTTGGATAGCAGGTTTAGTATACTATTTTTTTCCTATGTTCTTTGCATGCATTTTTAATATACCTACTCTATGTTACATGTTTTGTTAATTTGATTTCTTTTTCACAGGAACTGAATAGTCCAGGAGAGACCTAGAAAATAATCAATTCACATTTTCCCAATGATGGGTGATAGATAAGAAAAGAAATCAAAGAACATTGCCATTGAGAATTGCATTAAGTATGAAAGAGCAGTGTACATGAGTCCAGATCTGTAGTTTTGAATTATAGATTGTATAATCAAGAAACTAAACGTGAAATACCTTATACACTGTTATTGGTTCACAGAATATTGTATTTGTGCAGTTGTTTTAGGCCAGTAGTCTTTAAACTTGAAATCATTTAAGTGTAGAGGTAAAAATTTTTATGGTGTGTAACTCAATGGATAAATATTCATTTATTTATATTATTGGCATGTAATACTGCACTAATACTATCACCATTTTAAAACATATACAAAAGTTTAAAAATTAAATATTTTTTTATTTAGCATATTAATAATGCAAAATTTTTTGAAGTCCTCATTTCTGAGTTTGGTGTGGTTGAGTACATTTTTTTTATAATCTTAGCTTAATACTTTCTGATACAATAATTAGAAGATATGGTTCTATTTATTTTAATACTTATCCTGGATTTAAGAAAAAAGCCACATACAAACGTACATAGATCCAAATAGAAATGCATTATTTGACACATTTGCTAGACATTGATATTCATTTTCACTCCCATTCCCTGATTATACAAAGGTTTTTGTTGAACATTGCTAGTAAATTTTGGTCTTCTCTGATGTCAGTTATTTTTACAAATTAAAATGAAGATGTTTCATTAAAAAATAACAAATGAGTTAAAAACCTATTGAAACTTGTAATTGGGAAGACTTTTACACAGATTAGGTAACCTTGTTTGCAAGATTTAAAATTTTGATTATGAGAATTTTTATAGGATTTTATAATATAGAATTTTTTTCTATAGAATATAGAATTTTTTAAGACATAATTTTTAGTGACAAAAGATCAATTTTTAAATTTCTTGCTAGTTGTGATAGTTTTATAGTATCATGTACTTCTCTTATAAGGCATAATAGACATGGGTGAGGTCTATCAGTGATAGGGGATGCAAATTAATATTTCAAATAATTGTAATGATTGTTATTTTTAGCCTACCTATTCTTAAATTTAATTGTATTTCATTTTGTAGCTGATGAAAGACTCATTCTAGGAATAAAAACGTTAACCTTGTTGTTTCTTTGTTGGGTGGTTGCACTTATATTATAACTGTTGACTTCAATTTGTCATTTTGTGCAGTAATTTTTTAAAGTGACATCCATCTTATCAGGATTTGTCTAGCTAAAACTAGATAATATAATCCATTAAACCCATTCTGATCTTCCCTCAAGATAGCTCACATGCTATACTTAATAGATAACCAACTGATTATATGAAAATGTGTGGATACCAGCAAAAATCTATATATTCAATATTTGTAAACATTTTTTCTCACTTTTACAAACTAAAAATAAATATACATAGTTCTAATATTTTGTTCTGAATTCCAATAGATAATCTCATGTAATTTCTATAGTACGTACACTGCATTTTGGATATCACTTCTATTGGTGACAGATTTTTCTAGTAAAATTTCTGCAAGAGAAATCTTAATTTTCCATTCTCTTCCATTTATTAACCATTGATACATTTTCATAGGGATGTGGAATAGGGGAGTAGTTCTCTAATAGGCAGTTAGTTAGCTAGCATGGGGTTGGGAGCACCTGAGTTCAAATCTAGCTTCAGTCATTTAACTAGTTTATGACCCACGGTAAGACCATTAAATTCTGTTTACTTCAGAATCCCCATCTATAAAATGGGAACAATAATACCATCTATCTCTCAGAATTGTTGCTGGGATGACATGAGAATATTTATAAAGCTCTCAGGAAAATGTCTGGCATATAGTAAGTGCTAGATAAGGGTTAGCTATTATTATTATTTTTCTTGACTCCATGGAAAATTTACGGCAAGAGCCAACCATACGTAACTTGGTACCTCAGAAGTGCTATAACTGAGGCCAAAGGCAAGATGGCAAAAAGAAGCTATGAAATTGCCTGAGATCTCCCCAGCTTCCCTTAGAAAAAAACATTAAATCAAGTCTCTAAAAAAAGTTCTGGAGTGACAGAACCCACAAAAAGGAAAAGTGAAACAATTTTTCAAGATAACTTAGATGGACTTCAGGAAGGGACTGTCTCATTTGGGTTGAAGAGTAACTTAGCTCACCTCAGATGGTATATGAGCAAGACAGAGGGAAGCTCTGCCACAGCACAGGCCCACTGGTCTTGGCTCAGCAAGCCAGTGGTACAGAAATCCATCTGTGAGGTTTCCAGACTCAGCACAGTAGGCAAACTTACAAGCCCTGGAACCAGGGCACGACACAGGTTGGTCTTAGAGGTCCTGGGTAAAAAGCCAGTGACCAGGACCCTGGCTTCCAGTGCAAGAAGCTTGAAGTGGTAGCCCCTGTGCCCCCAGAGTGGATTTCAACTTTAAAAGTCACAAAATAGACTAAAAAGTGAGCAAAAACAAACAGAAAAAGAGCCCTGACCATAAGAAGCTGCTCTGGCAGCAGAGAAGATCAAAACATAAACTCAGAAAAGGACAACAATGTCAGAATGCCTACATGAGAGGCCTCAAAGGAGAATGTGAATTGATCATAAGCCTAAAAAGTCCTGTGGAAGAGCTCAAAAAGAGTTTTAAAAATCAAGTAAGATTCCAGCAGCCAAGATGGTGGAGAATGATTTAAGCTACTCACACTCCCTTACTGACCTCTAAAAACTCAGAAAATATCACTCCAGGAAAAGACCTAGAACAGTTGAACCTGCAGAAATTTGGGGTGCAGCAGTCATATAGCCAAGTAAGTTGGGGGGGGGATTAATGGGAAAAGTCCCCTCTCACTCTAGTGGAAAGGGAACAGTACAGAATGGGAGTCATCACAGTAAATCAATGGCAAGCCCCACCCCAGCGATCCAAGGGGACATCCTGAGCCCCATGTAATGGTGATTTAAATTGGAAGATCTTTCCCTTTCATTAATAGGTCTATGGGACTTGCTTAAATCAAATGGAAGCCTCAATCACATGTAGTGGGAGGAACTTGCTGAACGGGTAGAACAGAACAGGTGGAGCACAACTGGAAGCAAATTGGTCCAAGAACTTAGAAGTAGAGGAGAGAGGACACAGGCAGGCACAGCTAGCCTTTTGAGTGTTTGTGGGAAGCCCCTAACTCAGGGAGGGAAGAAGTTTGGGAATAACTTTGTCCCCTGCAGTGCTATTGGGTATTGACTTCTTGGTTGCTATGATGGATTCTGCTTTCAGGTGTTGGGATTTGACTTTCTGGTGTCTGAGTAAATGGTTTTCTTTTGCCTTTTATATGGAGAGTCTGTTATACTTTATGATTCAGCACCCCACTGACATATTCATAGTTACCATTGGTGCTTTTGAGGCAGAAAGGCTTCAAGAGGGACAAAAGCTTTAGAGGAAAAAATGAATGTCCCATGATGGGCGAGTTTACTTAATTCCTCCGACACAAGGGAATTGGGCAAATGCTCTGGATCACATGAAAATCAGGAACTGAGGCTACAGGAGGGGAAATCTAGAGGTTTAGAAAGGCTTTTGCAAGGAGTACCAAGAAAAACAGGGAAAGGACTGGCAGGGGTATGTAGGAGAGGCTGGATTTTATTAACAGGTTACTGTATTCTGTATAAAAACAAAGATGCCAATGGGACCAAAGTCCCATGGAAAAAGAATTATCTAGTTTACATGGGAATTCTCAGTATTTGGGCAAGAGCAAGCTGAAGTATCTCAGGTGATAGAAGAAAAAGCTGTTCATTTATCTCAGAAGAAGATAAAAGCTGACAAAAGAAGTGTACATACAATATTTGTACAGACCCAGGCTAATTGCCACAGTGATGACTGCCAGGAGAGTTCATGGGAAGAACATGTAAAAACGTTAGAGTTGGAAAATGAGACAATGCTAGAGGGAGAAACTAGAAGCAGGCCCAATAAGAACTGGGATGGCAATACGGTGTTTAAGGAGATGATTGAGGATTTTACTCAGCAGGAGGTCACACATATTTTGAGTTGGTTCACACAAAGGAACGGTGAATTTTTAATATCTTGGCTGGTGAGACTCAGTGATGAGAAGGCTGAAGGAGTATCAATAGATGGTGTGGATTGCTTGAAATTCATAGAGATGAGTCAGAATCCTTTTGTACAACAACATTTTAGAGATTACAATATACAGGGAGGTAACAATATGACTAATCTGCTAATTTTGGCTGTAGAAAGATGTTCTAAGCAGTATCCTAGTGAATCTATGTGGCCAAGTTTAGCTATACCATGGTATTCTCTTAGGGACTGTCTGAGAAACTTAAAGGAGGAGGTAATGAAGACTGCCATAATGACCAGAAACACAAATGCATACTATGATTCCCTACTTAGGAATTTCCCACAGGAATTTAATTATGAAGAGGGCTCATCCAATTTATATGTCACTTGTTCTGACTCTATTAATTGGGGAAATAGGGGACCTTCTTTCAGAGGTGCTGGACAAAATTTCACAATTAAGTGACTTAGAGGACTAGGGAAAAAGTAAATTTCCTCCAGAGAGAAGAGTGAATATCCAGTGAATTCAACATCAGAATACATTGGCAAGAAAAGAATTATTTACTGTTTTATTGAGAGCAGCGATAGATTTTGGAAGCATAGATGGTATGCTACCTAATGAACAATGCAGAACATACTGAGAAAAGTATCTTGATACTAGAGAGAATAGAAAAGTAAGAACTGTCCCTACAGATATTCCTGAAACATTGTATCCAAGGTTTTTGCATCTTCAGGGAAAATAGGGAACTGGTTGAGCCCCAACCCAGATTAAAGATGAGACTATAGACCCCATATCAATTTGACCATACAATAGAATCTTGGCCTAAAAATTTAATTCATTCCGAGATTCTGTTTGTTATGCAATTTATTTGTATTGCAAAGCAAATTTTCCCATAGGAAATAATGTAAAGTCAGATGATTGGCACCACATCCCCAAAATATCCAAATAAAAATAATTATTTATAATTTTAAGTGAGTATTTTTGTTCATAATGTTCCTGAAATATAATAGCAATGATTAGGACACAATATATACCAAAAATAAGATGAATTAACCTGCCCTTTACTTTTGAATAGCGTCATGGCTGGCGTGAAGGAGACAGGAGAGAGAAGAAGGAGGAAGAGAAAGAGTTATTGCTTGGAAGGAGAATCTCCTTCCATGTGACTATCAGGGATTTCAGTATTGGGAGTGTTCTCTCCTACGCTATTTGAACAAAAAGTAAGACTAACACTCCTGCCTTCATTTATTTTTCATTATTTAGAATCATTTTTACATTTTGAATTATTGGTTTTTTTTTCTTTACATTCACTTCTGTCTAATAATCTATCTAAAATACTTATTTTTGATGTCTTTTTCAGAATGTCACAGAAATTTGACATTGTATTATCATTAAAAATGTTTGTGGCTCCCATTACTACAGTCTAATTCGGGGGATGTTTTTCAATAAAATATTAATGATTGTATTGTGAGTATTTGTTCATTCTGCAAGGCAAATTCTGTAAAAAATTTTTACCTGTCCAGAAAAGCATACATGAACCAGGCTACTTGTAAGCTGAGGTTCTGCTGTATATTGGAAAAAATTGATCAAATATTGTAACTAGGGCATTGATAGATACTGGGGCAGAGGCCTCCCTTATATATGGAAACACTGATAAGTTTAAACATGGAAATCCCATCACCATCACAGGACTAGGCTTAAATATCAGTCAAATGAGTCAAACTCATGATAAAAATTGGACAACAACATAAGAAAGTATATACTGTGATAACTGTACCCATTCCTGCATACATCATTGGAATAGATAAGAGGTATGACTTTAAATTTACCTGAGGTTAGATACCAAATTGCAATAAGGAAGATAGGAATTAATACAGCTATACGGATTAAAATAAAAATGGATCCAATCACTTTACCTGAACCTTCTGAAGTAATTACTTTAAAGTAATATCGTATGCTAGGTGGGCAAGATGAAATTATCAATATTATAAAGGAGTATGTTGAGGGAAGAGTTTTAGTCCTTACATCCACTTAATGGAATAATCCTGTCTGGATAGTATGAAACTTAAATGGGACATGGAGCATGATAGTAGATTGTAGTCATTTGAATATGGTGACTCCTCCCTTGTGTACTGCTGTTCCAGATACCATTATGTTAACAGAAAGGATTAGGAAATGGAACTTGGTAAATAGTTATTGATTTAGCAAACATTTTCTTTATTATCCCAATAGATTCTAAACAATGAGATCAATTTGCATTCACTTGATAGGACCAACAATATACTTTTACATACTTGCCACAAGAATTTCTGCATAGTCCCATCATTTGTTATAGGATTGTGGCTGAACATTTCAATGAATCAGTTACCTGATGAACAGCTTATCTACTACATAGATGACATTATGATACAGGAAAAAATGTAAAATAAATGGAGAAGATTTTGATGCCTTTGATTGAGCATATGATAAATAAAGTGTGGGAAATTAACCCTGCAAAGATTCAAGGGCCAGCTCAAATTGTGAAATTTTGGAGTATACAATGGAATCAGGCACTATAAGAGATTCTCCCACAAACCTGACAAAAGATTTATGATTTTTTCCATCTCCAGCAATAAGGAAGAAGCCCAAAAGTTAACAGGATTATTTGGATATTGGCAACATCACATAATGGGTATAGACTTTGTGCTTACTATGATGGATTTGGCTTTCTGGTGTTGGGATTTACCTTTCTGATCTCTGAATAAATGTTTTTCTTCTGACTTCTATATGGAGACTCTGTTATACTGTTGGACTATACTGGCATATTCATAGTCACTGTTGCTTCTGTGGAGCAGGCAAGCACCAAGACTAGAACACTTACCTCCTCCCCCCCACCTCCCATCCAGTGCCTAAGCAAAGGCAGGGGAACCAGTAGGCACCAACTCAGAAAACCATCATGTATGGGTGAAACCAAGATGGCAGAGTAAAAGTAGGAACTTCCCTGAGCTTTTCCACAAAGCCCTCCAAATGGCTATAAAAAAATAACTCTAATCAAATTCTAGAGCTACAGAAACCACGATATAACAGAGTGAAACAAATCTCCAGTCCAAGACAACCTGGAAAGTCAACAGGAAGGTTCTTTCACAGCAGTCAGGGAGTAGAGCATAGTCCACCATGGAATGAAACATCCCAGATGGGCCAGAGTTGGCATTAGAGGACTAGAGGACTGAATCATTGGGTGTCGTGACAGTTTCCAGACTTCTCAACCCATGCCAAAAAGATCAATGAGAAAAATCTGTGGGACCTGAGTGAAAAAGGAGCACATGATCTGGCCAGGTCCAGACCCAGTGCCATGGTGATAGAGATGGTGGTGTCAGTAACTGGTGACAATGGGGGCAGCAACAGCAACAGCAACAATAGTAGAGGCTGCTCAAGGAGCTCTGTGATTACAGCAGTGGGATATCTAGTAGCTGATATAAAATCACTGGATCCTGGGACAGTACGTCCACCCCCATCCCCATCGTTACTGGAAGCAGAATCTTACTTTGACAAAGAGTTAGAAAATAAAGTATTTGGGTGTGGAACCAAGATGTCAGAGTGAGAAAAAATGCTCACCTAACCTCTAAGACAAAGTTCTTGAGATACCTCTAAAAAGAGAATCTGAACATATTTTAGAGTGGTAGAATCCAAAAGGACACAGAGTGTGTCAGATTTCCAGCCCAGAATAGCCTGGAAGGTCAACAGGAAGGATCTGTTGTGGTATCAGCAAATCACAGCAAAGCTGAGCAGGAAGCCTCAGGCAGTCTGAAGCAGCGTCGGCGCTCCACATTCTCAATCTTATCAATCCAGTACAGGAGTCCAGTGGAACCGAGTGAGAGAGAAGCGCAGAACTCCTGAGACTCTCAGGCCACAGATTAAACGCTTGTAAGTTACCTACTTGAACTTCCTGGAGCCAAGATGGCAGAGTGTGCTGTAAGTGCTGTCTCCCTCCCCTTGTTGATGTTGAAAAGCCCAGAGAAGATTCCCCCAGGAAAAATCCTATAATCGTGTAATCAGCTGAAGGGGTAAACACTCTCTTAGCCCATAAGGCTAGGAAAATCACAAAGGGGAGTTTCTTTTGCTGCAGCTGAAGGGGACCAGTGTGGGACCAGAGCTGTCCCAGACAGCCCCACCTCAGAGAATTGGGAAGAGATCCTGAGCTCTGGGGAAGGGGGAGGGGAAGTCCTTAATTGCCTACACCAGGATCCCAGGTACCCTCAGCACAGCCAACTGAAACAGGAAGACAGAGGTACATATCAGATTCACAAATTACTCAGCCTGCCTGTGCTCTAACTCAAGACAGGAGACCTCCTGCTGTGGAAAGACCACCCCCTCCTCCACAGCTCATGCAACGAGCTCCAGGGTAACTCTGGCAAAATTCAGAAAGACTTCATTTGGCCTCTGCTTTGGCACACCAGCCAGCTCAACACCAGGTAAGCTGCAGCATTTTAGCTTCTGGTTGAAAGAACCAGTGTCCATAATACCCAAAGCCTCGAGTTCTAAGCACAAGAACTGTGCGAGAGAGGTCCCAGAAGCAGATATATGCTTTAAAAGCCAGAAAAAGGGTGATAACCATGAGAAAGAGACAAACCAGAAAATACCATAGAATCTTTCTATGGGGACAAGGACCAAAATACGAATAACAAAGAGGTCAACATTGAGACAGTACTCAGATCCAAGGAGTTTTCTTGGAAGAACTGAAGAAGAATTTTAAAAGCCACATTAGGGAAGCTGAAGAAAAACTGGTCAACGGTTTCAACAATATGAAAAGAAATCACGGAAAATTTTAAAAGGAAAATTGGACAAATGGAAAATGAGTGCAAAACCTAATTGGAGAAAATAACTTCTTTAAAGGAACAATTGGGCAAATACAAAAAGGAATGTAAAAGTTAACTGAAGAAGGAAATCGATTAAAATTAGAATTGGGTAAATAGAAGCTAATGACTTTGTGGAACACCTAGAATCAAGCAGAATCTAAAGAATGAGAAAATAGAAGAAAATGTAAAATATCTCATTGGAAACCTGCCTAAACATCCTAGATTCAGAGAGCAAAATAGTCATCAAAAGAACTGAACGATCACTTCCTGAAAGAGATCCTAAACTGAAAACACCAAGAAGTATTATTACCAAATTCCAAACTGTGAAGGAGAAACTACTGCAAGTCCAGATCACATAGGGACTTGCAACTTTTACACTGAAAGATTGGAGGGATTGGAATATGATATTCCTGTAAGACAAAAGAACTATGACTGCAACTGAGTGTCAATTACCCAGCAATATTGAGCATAATATTTCAGGCAAGGAGGTGGATATTCAATGAAATAAGGCATTTCAAGAACTTCCTGTTGAAAAGGCCAGAGCTCAATAGAAAATTCAATCTGCAAACGTAAGTCTCAAAAGAAGATAAACATGGAACAAAACTTTTAATTCAACATGGGCAACCTGTTTATATCCTTATAAGGGAAAATGATATTTGTTTGTCTTGTCAATCATACATTTATTATAATGTTTTAGAAGGATATCCATAGATAGAAGCAATGGGTTTAAATTAAATGATGTGATGATAAAAATATGATATGAATGTGAAAATATTGTAATGGGAGATGCCAAAAGGAAGAGACAGAAAAAAGAAACTTAAATCACAGGAAGAGACCCTAAAACATATTTCAGTAGAGGGAAAGACAGGAGGGAGATGTGCATTGTTTGAGATTCATTCTCATCTGATTTCATTCAAGGAGGGAAAAGCAACCTCATTTGAGTATAGAAATCTAACTAGCTCCATAGGCAGTAGGAGGGGAAATGGGAAAGAAAAGGCAGGGGAGGCTAAAAAGGAGGAAAGAAGTGGTAAGGGAAAAGGGGAGTAAAAGAGAGGGGGACTGAAGAAAGACAAAGAAGACTAAGGGAGGCAATGGTCAGAAATTAAAACTCAATTTTGGAGGGTAAGAGAGAAGGGAGAGCTAAAAGCATAAAGGGAGGAACGAGGATGGGGCAAAAAACACAGATAGTAATCATGACTTTGAATGTGAATGGGATGAACTCTCCCATAAAACGGTGGGAGACAGCAGAATGGAAGAAAAATCATAATCCAACAATATGTTGTTTACAGAAGCACTTTTGAAACAGGGGGATGCACATAGGGTAAACATAAAAGTTTGGAGCAGAATATAGAATGCTTCAGTTGATGTAAAAAAACAAAAACAAAACAGAAGTAGCAATCCTAATCTCAGACAAAGCAAAATCAGAAATAGATTTAATCAAAAGAGGTATGGAAGGAAACTATATCCTGCTAAAAGGCACCATAGACAATGAAGCAATGTCATTACTAAACATATGTGAACCAAAGGGTATAGCATGTAAATTCTTAGAGGAGAAGTGAAGGGTATTACATGAAGAAGTAGACAGAAAAATTACACTAGTAGGGAACCTCAAAATCCCTCTCTCTGAACTTGGTAAATCTAACATCAAATTAAACAAGAAAGAAGTTAAGTAGTTGAATATAACTCTAGACAGGGTAGATATGATTGATCTCTGGAGAAAACTGAATGGGGATAGAATGAAATATACCTTTTTCTCAGTGGTATATGACACATAGAAAATTGACCCTGCACTAGGGTATACAAACCTTACAATTCAATGCAGAAAGGTAGAGATAGTCAATACATTCTTCTTAGATCACAATGTCATAAAAATTATGTATAACAAAAGGCTATGGAAAATGGGACCAAACATTAATTGGAAACTAACTAATATAATCCTAAAGAATGAGTGGGTTAAACAACAAATCATAGAAACAATCAATAACTTCATTCAATAGAATGGTAATAATGAGTAACCTATCAAAACTTATGGGATACTGCAAAAATAGTTCTTAGGGGAAGTTTTATATCTTTGAATACCAACATAAATAAAATAGAAAAAGAGGAGATCAATGAATTAGGCATGCAGCTGAAATAGACAGAAAAAGAACAAAACTGAAAACAAGAAAAAAAAAATAACTGAAAATCCCCAAGTAAATACCAAATTAGAAATGCTGAAAACCAAAGGAGTGATTATTAATTGAAATTAAGAAAACTATTGGACTAATAAATAAAACAAAGAGTTGGTTTTATGAAAAAAATAGAATTGATGAACCTTTGGTCAATCTGATTTTAAAAAAAAGAAAGAAGGAAACCAAATTACCAATATAAAAAATGAAAAGGGCGACCTCACCTCTAATGAAGAGGATGTTAAAACAACAATTAGAAATCATTTTGCCCAATTGTATGCCCACAAATTTGACAATCTAATTGAGATAGATGAATATTTAAAAAATATATAAATTGCCCAGATTAACAGAAGAGGAAGCTGAATACTTAAACTACCGCATCTCAGAAAAATAAATTGAACAAACCATTAATGAATTTCCCAGGAAAAAATCTCCGGGGTCAAATGGATTTACAGGTAAATCCTATCAAATATTTAAAGAACAATTAATTCTAATACTATATGGAGTATCTGGAAAAATTGGTGGAGTCCTACCAATTTCTTTTTATATTCTCATTAGATAGTATTTATACCAGGAATATGGGGTTGGTTCAATATTAGGACAACTATCGGCATTAATGATCATATCAATAACAAGATGAACAGAAGCCATATGATTATATCAATAGATGCAGAAAAAGCTTTTCACAAAATACAACGCCCCTATTTGGCAACGAAGGATGAACACACACTTATAACATTATATACCATTAAATGTATTTCTTGGCCTTTTCCTCTCAATATAAGGTTTATTGGTATTAGGTATGTTAAATTATTATCTCTTCAAGCCTTGTAGAATCTTCACTGATTCATGGATCTTGATGCAGTGCTAGCATTAGTTGACCATATTGAATAACAGACTTCATAACTCTTCAAATTATTATTTATTTAGACGCATTAAAAACCATGGAGGGGGAATCATTTTAGTAGACAATCCAGTAAAGTGAAAATGTTTATATGAGATCTGTTTGTCTGTCTGTCTCTCCCTCTCTAAATAGTGAGATATTAATGATATAAAGAGATGGATATAAGAAAAGGGATCTGGATCATGATTTCTTAAGTATAAGGAAGTTAAGTATAAGCAAATAATCTTCATTGACACAGATCAACAACTCCTCTACAGCCTATACTATATTCTTAAAGATTTGTCTGTCATCCTGACTGAAGGGAAAGATGACTCTCCATGGTCACATGCCTAGTGTGTGAGAGATAGGCCTTGAACCCAAGTTTAACTCAGATGATACAATTAATCAGAAAAATGAAAAGTACATTAAAGTACATTAAAAAAAGAAAACAAGAATCCAATTTTCTCTTACTGAAGAGTCACCAAGATGGTATTTTATATCTCTTATTTTTGTGATTGAGTGGGCATCAACTTTCCCGTCACTGACTAACAAGCCACTTCCTTCATCTTCTCTAATGCTATTTTAATTAGTCTCCCCAAGTTACAGCCATTTGATTTCCTGGGGAAAGAAATGAGCTGCTTTGTTCTGTAAACACTGGCTAGTCTGGCTCCTACATAGAAGGAGATTGATGAACAAATCAAAGATTTTTCTCTAACACTCATAGTTTACCAAGAGCAAACAGAAGATGAAAGCACCTTTGTTTTGGTTTCCATCTTTTCTTCAGAGGAAATATCCAACCATGACTTCTCTTTGTTTGTACAAGTCTCAGGGATTTCATTTTCACAGCGTAGAAAAATTTTTCTTTGAAGGGGAAATATGAGGCGAGGGAGAGAGAGAGAGAGAGAGAGAGAGAGAGAGAGAGAGAGAGAGAGAGAGAGAGAGAGAGAGAGAGAGAGAGAGAGAGATGGTTCTCACAATAGATACTTTTTTTTCTTAAATTTGGAAAAGTCAATGTCATTTGGTTTCCTAGCCCTACATTTTTATAGGTATTTCCTTCTGTTATACACTCTTAATAATTTTTGGTCATTTGTTCCTGAGAACTTTTCTTCAGTATCAATGCAACCTTTTATCTATTCTCCCTGTTTTTTGCTACTTCTCTTTCCAGAATAATTCCCCCTCCCCCATTTTATCAAACCACTTTCTCACATCTTGTTTTCCCATTATTTTCCCATTTTAAATTCCCGTTTAGGTCCCACCTAGCATGAATCTAAGTTTGTACAAAGACCTAGTAGAGAAGCAGGTAGTCACTATAAATGCTCTTCTGACTCTTGAGGGCAGCTAGATGGTGCAGTGGGTAGAGTGCCAGTCAGAAAGATTCATCTTTGTGAGTTCAAATCTGGTTTCAGATATTTACTAGCTCTGTGAATCTGGGCAAGTTACTTATTTCTATTTACCTCAGTTCTTCATCTATGAAATGATCTAGAAAAGGAAAAGGCAAACTGTCACAATATCTTTGCCATAAAAACTTTAAATGGAATCATGAAAAGTCAGACATGACTGATTGAATTGGATTTTGATCCTTTTTACCAGACTTTCCCCTTTTCCAGTTACCAATTCCAAATTTTGGTGGTTCCCTGACTCTGCTGAATCTGGTTTTGGTTTAACAGATTTCTGTATTTGGCTTTCACTTAGCAGCTTTCCTTTTGTCTCCTGTGTTCTTGTCCTTGCTGCTTTCTTTGATATGGTTCCTTCACTGAAAAAGTAATATCCTTGTTTCTAGTTCTAGAATAAAAGTCTGGTTCTGATTCTTTATAATTTATGGCTTAGTTTGGTATTGTACATATAAAGATTGACCCTAATCATTTTCCAAGCTATTAACTGAGCTGGAGGCAAAGCCTCTTGTCAGACTTGACTTTTTCCATGCCCTTTTAAATTTCATTTTCTATTCCAAAAGTTGATTTTTTAAGAATATTTAAGAGTTCTTTAAGAACTCTTTTGAGGATTGACTTAGAATAATGGAACCATAGATGGACATCTTCTACCATAAAGGCTTTAAATGCTATTTTTGAACTGAAAGACCTTCTTTCTGTTTGTGTGTGTGTATGTGTGTGTGTGTATTTGTGTATTTGTTTATATTTGATTTGGTTAATTGTGAGATATTTCACAATTCCAAAACCAACCTTTGAGCTAGTGTGCCTTCTTAATTGAACTAGAATAACCCTTTATTTCATTGATGCTAGGAACCCTCTAAGAGGACATTCCCTTGTCTAATCCCATCTGGTACTTTCTCTGTAATTTATATTCTAAGAAAGTTATGATGGGATTAGAACAGCATTCTGAATCATTGAGAAGTAACATGACCTGCCTAGGGTGGTGTTGCAAATGTGTGTCAGAAGCAGGAATTGAATCCATGTCTTGTTAACTTAGGGACTAACTATCTTTCCATTATTGCCTGTATGATCTGTTTCTCTAACTTTATGATCATAGAAACAAGGAATGTTAGATGTGGAAAGGGGTACCTGGCAGATATGTAACTCAGAAATCTTGGAACAAGTTTTGGAGTAGAAATGGAGTTTTGAGATATGGTTAATAGATATAGACCTCTTGGGATTTAAGGAACTTGAGAAATTTAGAGCCCAAGGTATTCAAAACTGGCTGAGAAGAGAAATTATGATCCAGATTCTTAACTTCTTGGGAGGAAAGAGTGAGATTTGGAAAAGCATAGATGAAAACAACATGCATTTGTTAACAAATAAAATGAACAAAAACATGTCTTAGGGTTTTTTGAGTATTAGAACACAAACAAGGACTATGAGATGAAGTGATTTAGGATGAAAGTGAGTTTGCTAACGATTGATGAAGATTTCAGAAAGCATAGTGGAAAGGGATAGAAGAGGAGTTTAAGAACTGGGGAGGATTGGGTCAATTTAATGTTAGGAATAAGGAGCCTTTATATCCCCTTCTCTCTTTTTCTTCTCTCCTCCTATCCCTGCTCATCCTGGATAAGATCTCCAGGCCAAGTAGCTTCCAGTGAAAAGATGTCTCCAAGGATCAAGTCCTACACAACTTTGGTGAAGTAGTGACCCAGAATTCAGAAAAAAAGCAGCAGGTTGGAAATGCATCAGATGCTTTGCTGGCAATGTAGTCTAACAAAACAAAACAAAACAAAGCAAACAAAACCTCAGGTAACTCACATTTATTTTGTCATCTAGTTTAAGATGTTCACACTATAGATGAAAGGAAAAGGCACCAAAAAGTTATGTGACTTATTTAAGGTCAGTCAGAGTCTGAAATCAAACCCATGTCTTTGGATTTAAAACATAATACATAATACTCTTCCCACAGTGGTACAGCAGAAATCCTGAAAAAAATAAATAGATAGTCTTTTTCTTTAATTCAAGGACTGGTGTACCACCAGGATACTATAAACCATAAATAAGGGCAATATCTTGTGACTAAAGTTAAGATTGATAAGGGTTCATCATATAACAAATGACATTTTATTCCAGTAATTTGACTTCTTTAGCATTATGTTATATTTAAAGGTAACATTTATTTTCTAAATAATGATTATAAAATTTGATGTTTGATGCCTCAAAATTATTTAGCATAAATACTATTTAGCATAATGTTTTAGAACTAAGACCTGTAGTGGATTTTAATGTGAGTTTTGCATGTACTACGATAGCAGGATGTACTATTCTGAAGTAGACATGATGGCATAAGTTCACAGTTACCTTCCAGATGTTAGTAGAGCAGATGTTTATTCAATGAACCTGTATCTATGTGTGTATCAAGAATAAAATTTCTGAGAATAGGAGGTAGTTGGATAATTTCCTTTGAGAATAATTTTATTTTAAAAATTAAGAAAAAAGGTGTTAAAATTACAATATTGTATAATTAATAATGGGCTCTAGATGTATTCACTATTTAATCTTTTGATTAAATAATAGTTACTATCATTATGAAAGTGGAGAAAGGGTTACATATTCAAAGAGATATAAATCTATTCCATTCTTATTGCTCTGGTTAGGGAAACAGAAATCTTTAGGAAACATCTGGTCTCCCTGAAGTAGCAGAAAGTCCATGGCTAACTCCCAGTTGGCCTATTTCATAAGCATTACTTTGAGAAGAGAAAAAAGTTGGAAAGACTGTAATTCTTGGCAAAGTTGCACATAAAAATGCATTTTTCCTTTCTTGAGAAAGTTGTAAAGCATTCATTATACACTGAGAAGTGAATCTGAAAAAAAAATGGCCAACTTTCCAAAGGGTAACTACATGATATTTCTTATTCCAAGAGCTATAGACAGGACTACAAGCTGCACTGGGACATATGGGGAAAGTACTGTTTATTAGTACAGTTCCATATTAAACTATGTCTTCCCCATCTTTGGATTTTAATGTCTTCTCTGTTCTCTGATCTTTGCTGCCCTCTAGTGAACCATATTTTGCTTATTTCCCAGCCTTAGGCTACTTGATAAACAAATAATGAATACTGTTATAATGATGATTTAACATTTGCTGAGATCCAAAATAAATTTGGCCACTTGCATGTATAGATGAGAGATGCAAATCTCAGTTTAAATGGTGACATATTTAATGCATTAACCTAGAGGAAGAAATAAGCTTGATTATATACCATAATTCAAGGAATGGTTGAAAGATAAAATCAAGTAATATATCTGAGTTCAGGAAAAGTAGAGAATTTATATGTACATTCATGCCTAGGCTTAATGAAACTTAGGCAAATGCTATTTCTTTTTAACCTCCCTTGGGTGATAACTGTAGCTCACACATTGAACTGAATGGCCTTTCAGATTCCTTTCCACTCTGAGATAATGTAATTCAAGGCAGTTTAGTATGCTTGGCTATAATTCTCCACAACTATTCTATGAGATTCAGAATCTTGGGCAAGGTTAAATTCCTAGTGATGAAGTATATAAGTGTAAGCCATGTGTTCTTAAAATCCAAATAGTACTTGATATAGTGACTGTTTAACTTTTGATAGAATAATTTCCCTTAGTGCATCTCAGTTTCCTCATCTGTAAATGAGATAATTGAGTTAGAAAGTTTCTAAATTTTTCTAGAATAAACTACATCATTCAATGCTCTCATAAAATGCATACAAGAAAATATGAAGAGGCAAGATTACCAGAGGAAAAGTAGGAAAAGTAAAAAAGGTAGGGAGATAAACTGTAATTGACCCATAAATGTGTAACGTCAGATCTCTCCTCCCTGTGGAAATGGAATGCAGGAATACTAATGACTAAGAGCAATGGACAAGACATTAGGTGGGTAATAGACATTTGGAAAAAGTCCATAATCCACGTGGTGATCCTTGAGCATATCCAAAATAGAATACTAGTGTCAAGTCAAAGAATTCACTAGTTTCAATAAATCCAAGGGTCTTTGTGTGAATGGAAGTTAAAGCTATGGTCAAACTGTGGGAAAATATGAACCTTAGATTATTTAGGGAACATTTAAAAATACCAGATGGCATCAATGAATGACAGTTTGTCTCATGCAATAACACCACTCAAGACAGGATTCTATTACGGTAGTGACAATGAATTCATACCTATTCCTTAGTATATCTGAGGCATCATGTGTTAAGCAGTTAACATCCAAATACTCCTATTTAGTCCTTAACATTTTTAAACCAATATGCTGTTATGTTTGCTCAGTTTACACTATGTTTGACATCTTTCTACATTTTAAAATGGCTAATTATTTAGCTGTTTTTAAAAGCCTTTTCTCTTGACTTCGCTATTCTACAATATCTTGTGTTTTCTCTTGATTCTCTGACCACTCATACTTTCCCTCCTTTGGTACTTCTACTTCTTCCTGCCCTAAAGTAGCTACTTCTCAAAGCTCATTGCTGGGCCTTCTGCTATTATCTCACTATTTTCTCCCTGCAAATCTCACTCTTATTAGAGCCTAGCCTAGGCCCTAGGGTCTCTGTTTCAGGCTTTTGTTGTTCAATTTGAAATTTTCAGCATGTTTTCAATTACTCTTTAAGGTCATCAACACAAATATTAATTAGAATGAGCCTGGGGCAGGTCTCCATTAAAACTGAACCTTTGTATGGAACTTTGATGCTTAGTTGTAGTATTATAACAGTATGACCTTTTCAGAGCAGGAGTTCTTATTCTGTGTGTGTGTGTGTGTGTGTGTGTGTATGTGTATGTGATGTGTTCCCTGTTGGAAGTCTGGCCATATTTTATGGAATGAAATGCATTTTTAAAAATTTTATTTATTTTATTCTGAATTTAAGAAATAGAACAGACATTTCCACAACATAGTAGAATAGAAAAAAAAAAACATGATTGTACATGAAACTGCAAATCTATTATGTACAAGCTGCTATTTCTTTAAAAAATACAATAGAATTATATGTTTTTTTCTCCTACTCCCCACATTAACTACATCAGATTACAAAGGAAATCAGTTATTTTAAAATGCACTTAAACTATATCATTTTATTTTATGAAAATGAATAAACCAGCCCATCTCGTAGATGAAGATTGGAATAACCATGGAAAAGTTAATGAACTCATCTGTCCATGAATGTCTTCCCTACTGGTCACACAAGCCTAAAGTTCCATGATTTTCATCCCTGTGGGGGAAGGATGTTGTTTTTCCATGAAGTTCCTGTAGGCGTGAAAATATTTTGTCTAAGAGAGCAAACATATTACATCACTGTCCTGTGTTAGCACATCGGAATAGATTAATTCACCAGAAGAAAGCAGAGTCTTTGAAAAATGAAGCAGAGGGCTGGTATATTATGAGTGGTGAAAGGCCTGTAGCATTGGGCATTGCCTGAAAATTATAAGTCCCAAGTGAAACTTAAACTGGTGATTATATTAGATTCTACTTTTTTATCCATTCATACCAACGGTGAAGAAGGGCAATACTTCAGTATGAACTATTAGAAGTATGTATTAGTTAGCTGAGTCTGGGATCAGCTTCCCTCTACTAGTAGTTCCTAAGATCATTAAAATGAGCCTAGATCTGTCCTATGGAGTAATCTGACAACAGAACTGATACAGGCAATGGAAATTTTCCAGATATTAACATTTTTTCCTAAATTATACACAAGTAAGAGATCAATTATGTGATAAAACATAATACTCACAGTTCATATGAAGACTTCATTCTCCTGTACTACTAGAGGTTATAGTTATATAATAGCTCTTCAACATGTTGACCAAAACTATTAAAATTAGTATTTCAGGTATTCTTCTTCACAGAAACAAAAGCAAGTAATTTTAAGATAATCGTTAGGATTGTTCAGTCCTAAAGCTTGATTGATTCTTAGTGTTGTCATTCTACCAATCAATCAATAAACCTTTATTAAGTCCCTACTATGTACCAGGCACTGTGCCAAGTGCTTGGGATTCAAAAAGAAGCAAAAAGCAGTCAAGGAGTTTGCATTCTAGTATGGGAGACAAAATGGAAACAAAACTACACAAAACTGGCTATACAGACGATTAGCAGAAGGAAGGTACTATAATTAAGTGGAGTTGGGGAAGACTTACTATAGAAGGTGAGATTTAAGTTATGACTTAAAGGAACATATGTAGGTCAGTACTCAGAGTGGATAATGAGGATTGTTCCAGGTATGGGGGACATCAGAGGAAGTTCCCAAAGTAAATGGAAATATTGCCTTATTCATGAAACTGACAAGGAGGCAATTTCACTAGATTAAAAAGTAGGGAAATTGGTAAAAAGAGCTTTCAATGTTAAATAGAGTATTCAAAGATTTTGGAGGCAATAGAAAGTCTCAGGAAGTTAAGTAGTAGGGACTTGAGCATTAGGAAAATACCTTTATGGCTGAATAGAGGATGTATTAGAGTGAGAACAGCAAACTCATCACTAGGATAGTGCAATAATTAAGGTATGAGGTGATAAGAACGTGCACTAGAGAAGTGGCAGTGTCAGAGAGAAAGGAGAGTGTTTGAGAGATGTTGCAATACGGGGATGAGAGACAGTGAAGAACCAGGGTAATTTTTAGGTTGTGAACTTGAGAGACTGGGAAGATGATATTATCCACAGCAGGAATAGAGAAAGTAGGAAGTGAGGGGAGTATTTTAGGGGGAAAGAAATGTGTTCTGTTTTGGACATAATGAGTCTAAGATTTCTACTGAAATCCAATTCATTATATCTGAAAGTCAATTGGAAAGTCAGTTGAGATAGGAAGCCAGCAGAGAGCTTTGGGTAAAATAGGTAGACAAGAATAATCAATAGACATATAGTAATTGAATCTATGGGAGCTGATGAGGTGATCACCAAGTGAAGTAGCATAAATGGAAAAGATAAAGAATCAAGAAAATATGGGATAATAAGTGTCAAAGGCTACAGAAAAGTTAAGGAGAATAAAGATTGAGAAGTCCTTTGGATTTGGCAGCTAAGAGATCAAAATACATTTTGGGAAATTTATCTACACTTTTTGCTTCTAATGCCTCACTAGTCACTCAGTTTTTTAACATCTTGTAATCTGGTTTCTACTTTTCCCTCAGACTTTATTTCTTTTTTATTATTATTTATTTTTTAGTCTTTATTTTGTATATTTTATGGTAATTTTAAAATTAACTTGTTTGTTTGCAGTTTTCAACAATCACGCCATAAGTTTTAAATTTTTCCCCCCTCCCTCTCTCCTCCCTGCCAAAAATGGCATACAATCCTATATGGGTTCTACACACACATTCTTATTAAACACATTTTCACATTAGTCATGTTGCAAATAAGAATTAAAACGAATGGGAGAAACCATGAAAAAAACCAAACCAAAATAAAATATAGCAAAAGAAAAAATAGTCTGCTTCATTCTGCCTCCTTATTCTACAGTTCTTTCTCTGGATGAAGAAGACAGTTTAAACATCAAGAATCTGGAAATATTGGGGGGCGGAGCCAAGATGGCGGAGTAGAAAGATGCACGTTTACGAGCTCCGAACCCACAACCCATAGAATTAAGGTAAAAAGAGATCCCCATAAATTCTGAATCACTGCAGGGGGTGCATAAACATAGGGGAAGAGATTTCCATTCCAGTGAGCCCTGGAGAGCCGTCCACAGAGTCTGTTGCGCCCCAGAAAGTGGACCCCACCCCAGCGCTGCCCTGGCCGTGGCCCCAGAGAAGCTGATCCGAGCATGCTTCAGGGATGGAAGCTCCGGCAGCCAGGAAAGTCCCTCCTCCCACAGAAGCTACAGGTCAGTGAGAGAGATGGCTGGCTGGCTGAGGGGAGTGGGGTGTCTCCGTGACTCGGGACCCCTTGGGAGGAAGCAGCCGCGGCAGAGACGGGGGCAGGAAGCGGCGGAGGCAGAGGCGGGGGCGGCGGCGGCCCAGGACTCCCACAGCAGCAGGCAGGATCTTCATTACTGAAAGTCTCTGCATAAACAACCTGGGGGAGCTGAGCCTGGGAGACGGCCCTGCCCTACCCCATTACTGAAGGCTTCTGCATAAAGCCCCTGAGGGAGCTGAGCCTGGGAGGTGGCCCTGCCCCCACCCCAGCACCTGAACTAAAACTCGCTGTGGAAAGCCCATTTGAACCTCAGACCCCAAGCACTAGCTGGGCGGATCTAGGCAGGGGTGGACAGGAATCTCAGAAGTCAAGTAACTGGCTGGGAAAATGCCTGGAAAAGGGAAGAAAAATAAGACTATAGAGAGTTTTTTCGAACAGATGCAAATGATCCCAACTTCCGGATCTGACGAGGAAATACTCTTGCCATGAGGGAAAGATGTGGAGGTCGGGGCCGCAGTACCCCAGACATCCCAGGGGGATGTCGGATGGGCTCAGGCCTTGGAAGAGCTCAAAAAGGATTTTGAAAAGCAAGTTAGACAGGTGGAGGAAAAACTGGGAAGAGAAATGAGAGAGATGCAAGAAAAGTATGAAAAACGGGTCAATACCTTGGTAAAGGAGACCCAAAAAAATGCTGAGGAAAATAACACCTTGAAAAATAGGCTCACTCAATTGGCAAAAGAGGTTCAAAAAGCCAATGAGGAGAAGAATGCTTTCAAAAGCAGAATGAGCCAAATGGAAAAAGAGGTTCAAAATCTCACTGAAGATAATAGTTCTCTCAAAATTAGAATGGAACTGATGGAGTCTAATGACTTTACGAGAAACCAAGAAATCACCAAACAAAACCAAAAGAATGAAAAAATGGAAGAGAATGTGAAATATCTCATGGGAAAAACAACTGACCTGGAAAATAGATCCAGGAGAGACAATTTAAAAATTATGGGACTACCTGAAAGTCATGATCAAAAAAAGACCCTAGACATCATCTTCCAAGAAATTATCAAGGAAAACTGCCCTGACATTCTAGAACCAGAGGGCAAAATAAGCATTGAAAGAATCCATCGATCACCACCTGAAAGAGATCCAAAAAGAGAAACTCCTAGTAACATTGTGGCCAAATTACAGAACTCCCAACTCAAAGAGAAAATCTTGCAAGCAGCTAGAAATAAACAATTCCAGTACTGTAGAAATACAATCAGGATAACTCAAGATCTAGCAGCTTCTACATTAAGGGATCGAAGGGCATGGAATAGGATATTCCAGAAGTCAAAGAAACTAGGACTCAAACCAAGAATCACCTACCCAGCAAAACTGAGTATAATACTTCAGGGGAAAATATGGTCTTTCAATGAAACAGAGGACTTTCAAGCATTCTTGATGAAAAGACCAGAGTTGAAAAGAAAATTTGACTTTCAAACACAGGAATGAGAAGAAGCATGAAAAAGTAAACAGCAAAGAGAAGTCTTAAGGGACTTACCAGAAGTGAACTGTTTACATTCCCACATGGAAAGACAATATTTGTAACTCTCAAAACTTTTCAGTATCTGGGTAGTTGGTGCGATCACACACACACATGTACACGCATGCATGCACACACGCATACATACATGCGCACACATACAGAGACAGAGAGCACAGATTGAATTGAATAGGATGGGACCATATCTTAAAAGAAATTAAGGTAAATGCTGAGAGAGAAATGTAGTGGGAAGAAAGAGGGTGAAATGGAATGGGATAATTATATGTCATTTAAGAGGCAAGTAGGAGACTTTTTAGTGGAGGGAAAAAGAGGAGAGCTGAGAAAAAAAAAAAACAAGGACTTTACCCTCATCACAATTGACTAAAGGAAGGAATAAAATGCACACTCATTTTGGTATGAAAACCTATCTTACAGTATAGGAAAGTGGGGGAGAAGGAGATAAGCAAGGGGGGGGGATGATGGAATGGAGGGCAAAGGGAGGAGGGAGCAATTTGAAGTCAACACTTGGGGAGGGACAGGATCAAAAGACAGAAGAGAAACAATGAGGGGCAGGGTTGGATGGAGGGTAATTCAGTTAGTGTTATACAACATGACTATCAGGGAAGACATTTGCTAAATTACACAGATATGGCCTATATTGAGTTGCCTGCCTTCCCCAAGGGAATGGGTGGGGAGGGAGGGATGGGGAGAATTTGGAACTAAAAGTTTTAGGAACAACTGTTTAGTTTTGTGTTGCTACTAGAAAAGAAGACATACAGTTAATGAGCAACAGAAAGTCATCTGGCCCTACAGGAGAAAAGAGAAGATGGAGACAAGAGAAGGGAGGGATGACAGAAGAGAGGGCAGATTGGAGATAAGGACAATTACATTGCTTGGGGTATTGAGGTGGGGAGGGGAAAAAAGGGGGAAAAATTTGGAACCCAAAATTTTGTGAAAATGAATGTAAAAAGTTAAATAAATAAATTTAAAAAAAAGAATCTGGAAATATTTTAGGTCCTTGAATTGCTGTAAAGGAATAAATCTATCAGTAACAGTCCCTGTGCATTGTGGATCTTATGGGCCATAATGTTCTGATTCTTCTCATTTCACTAAGCATCAATTCATATAAGTCTCTTTCTTCAGCATTTTTTGGGTCTCCTTTAGTAAGGTGTTGACCCTCTTTTCATGCTTTTCTTGCATCTCTCTCATTTCTCTTCGCAGGTTTTCCTCCACCTCCCTTACTTGATTTTCAAAATCCTTTTTGAAGTCTTCCATTGCCTGAGACCATTCAATATTTATTTTGGATGTTTGGGATACAGACGCCTTGACTTTTATGTCTTTCCCTGATGGTAAGCATTATTCTTCCTCATCCAAAAGGATGGAAGAAGATATCTGTTCACCAATAAAGTAACCTTATATAGTCTTATTTTTTTCCCCTCTTTTTGGGTCATTTTCTCACCAGTTACTTGACTTTTGGGCCCTTTGTCAAGAGTAGGGTGTTCTCTGGGAACCAGCAAGGTCTCAGTTTCTCCAAGGTGGCACAATTAAGTGTGTACACTGGTCTGGGAGTAGGAGAGATTTTTATGGCCAGAATCTTTGCAGTTATCTCTCCACAGACACCTGGTCTCCAGTTCTCCCACACCAGCACCGGGGGCTGATTTTCAGACAAGCTGGATGGGCAGGGCTGCCATTCAGTGTGTTCCTGGCGAGCTGAAAGAAACCCATCACTGACTTTAGCACCTGTGCGTTGAGGGAGCTGTGGACTGCTACTTCAGGGACTGTGGATTTGCTTCTTCTATGACTGGGGATTCTGTGACTGGAGATTTCACCCCCAAGGCATCCTCCTCCCAAGGCTGGACTGGGCTCTGCTCCATGTCCAGTGCAACTGACATTTTCCATGGGCCTTTCAGGTCATCCTGGGCTGGAAATCTCCACTCTGTTGTTCTCCACTTCTGTTGCTCCAAAATTTGTTGAAAGTCCCTCTCTACAGGTATTTTATGGGCTGTGTGGGGAGACCCTGCATATGTGTGTCTTTCTACTCTGCCATCTTGGCTCTGCCCTCTCCATAAGCTTTTTGAGTTCCAAATTTTTTCCATATCTTTACCCCACTCCAACCCTGCGACGGCATGAATTCTTTTACCCCTTCCCCCATTCTACTTTCCCTTTTATCATCCATTCCTTTTCTCCCCCTCCATTTTACTTTCTTGAAAGTTAGATGTCTATATCCCACTGACTGTATATCTGACTTCTCAGTTTCATGTAAAAACAGTTTTTTATTATTTGCTTTTAAAATTTTGAATTCCAAATTCTCACCCTTCTTCCCCATGGAATAGACAGGCAATTCAATATAGGTTATGCATGCATAGTTATGCAAACTTCTCCGTAACAGTTATGTTGTGAAAGATTATATTTCTCTCCATCCTATACCCCAATTTTCTCAATTATTCTATTTACTCCTTTGACCTTGTTCCTTTTCTAAACTGTTTGCTTCTACCTACCCTGTCAGCCCATTTACTCTCCCTTTTTTCATCCCCAATTCCCTTTTGCCCCTACTTTTCTGTAAGATAAGATACACAATTGAGTGTTTATGTTATTCCCTCCATAAGCAAAATCAAGAGAGTAAAGTTCACTCATTCCTTCTCACCTATCCCATCTTCCCCTCCAGTTTGAAACCTTTTTTTCCTTCTTTTATTCTGACAATTTACTCCATTCTCTCTCTTCCTTTCTCTTTCTCCAAGTATATTCCTTTGTAACCTCTTAATTTTATTTTTTAGATATCATCCTTTCATATTTCATATTCAACTCACCCTGTGCCATCTATCTATCTCTCTATCATGTAAGTATGTCTGTATGTATCTCTTTTCTCCAACTAACCTAATACTGAGAAAAGTCTCATGAATTCCAAATATCATCTTTACATGCAGGAATGTAAACAGTTCAACTTTAAGAAGTCTTTTATGATTTCTCTTTCCTGTTTACCTTTTCATGCTTCTCTTTTTTTCCTTTTACTAGAAAGTTGAATTTTTCTGTTGAGCTCTGGTCTTTTCATCAATGCTTGTAAGTCCTTCATTTCATTTAAAAGCCATTTGTTCGCCTGAGGGATTATACTCGGTTTTGCTGAATTGGTGATTCTTGGTTTTAATATTAGCTCTTCTGACCTCCAGATTATCATATCTCAAGCCTGTTGATCTCTTAATGTGGAAACTACTAAATCCTGTGCTATCCTGATTGTATTTCCAAAATATTCTAATTTTTTCTTTCTGGTTGCTTTTAATATTTTCTCCTTGACAAGGGAACTATGGAATTTGACTACAATAACTTTAGGAGTTTTCTTTTTGGGATCTTTCTCAGGAAGTGATTGGTGGATTTTTTTCTCATTTTTGTTCTATTGTCTGGTTTTACAATATCAAGTTAGTTTTTCTGGATAGTTTCTTGAAAGATCATTTCTAAGCTATTTATTTGATCAGGTATTTCATGTAGTCCAATAATTTTTAAATTATCTCTCCTGGGTCTATTTTATAACTCATTGGTTTTCAAATGAGTTACTTCATGTTGTCTTCTACTTTTTCATTGTTTTGCTTCTGTTTTATAATTAATTAATTTCTCATAAAGTCATTAGCTTCTATTTGCTACATTCCAATTGTTAAGGAATTGTTTTCTTCAGTGTCCTTTTGAATCTCCTTTTACATTTGGCCAGTTCTGTTTTTTTAAGGCATTCTTCTCCTCATTACTTTTTGGATCTCTTTTGTCATTTGGATTAGTCTATTTCTTAAAGTGTTATTTTCTTTAGTGTTTTTTTGAGTATTCCTTAGCAAGCTGTTGAATCACTTTTCATGATTTTCCTCCATCACTCTCATTTCTCTTCCCAATTTTTCCTCTACTTCTCTTACCTGATTTTCAAAATCCTATTTGAGCTCTTCCATGGCCTGTGACAAATTCATATTTTTTTTAGATGCTTTTGATGTAGGAATTTTGAGTTTGCTGTCTACTTTTTATTTTTTGTTTGGATCTTCCTTGTCACCAAAGGAAGGTTCTATAGTCTGAGTTCTTTTATGATATTTACTCACCTTCCTAGCTAAACACTTGACTTTCTTACTCTTTATCAAAATAGGACTTTGGTTCCTGTGAGCATGGATGTGGGTATGGGTGTACTGTCCCAGACTTCAGGGATTTTGTATCAGCCACTCAATCCCCCAACTTCTTTGAGTTCAGAGCACCTTAAGTGCCCTCTGACTCTGCTGCTCCTCCTCATGCCACCACCCACACTGCCCTGTCACTAGGGCCAGACCTGACCAGACCTTGCACTCCTTTTTCACTCAGTTTCCACAGAGTTTTCACACAGACCTTTTTGACTTCTGTGTTTTGAGAAATTTGAAAACCCCCAGAGCTTCCAATGATTTGGTCCTCCAAGGCTACTTTGACCTGTCTCTGCTGGTCTTATCTATGCTGGACTGTGCTCTGCTTCCTGCCTAGTGTAAAAGACCCTTCCTTTCAACTTTCTATGTTGTCTCAGACTGGGGATTTGTTTTTCTCTGTCATTTTGTGGATGGTTTAGCTCTGGACTTTGTTTAGAGTCATTTTTACAGGTATTTGGAGGGCTTTGTGGCAGAACTCATGGAAGTCCCTGCTTTTACTCTGCCATCTTGGCTCCACTCCCATACTTATTCTTTGGATTCAATACTAGCAGCTAATTGGAGGACAGATTGGAGAGGAGAAAGATTTGAGGAAGGAAGACACATAACAAAGATATTTGAAAAGTTCAAGAAACAGATAGCAAATGTTAAGGTGGATTCTGAGAGATGAGAAGGGAATTACATTAGAGATGCTATAAAAGAAGAAATGACAAAATTTATCAACTGATCAGAGATATGACTGAATGAGAGGAATGAGTCAAGAATGGTACAAAGCCTGTGAACCTGTGTCACTAGAACATGATAGTGCCTTGAATAGTAATAGAGCAATTTAGAAACAGGAATAGTTTAGGTCAAAACATAATAAGTTTTTTTTTAATATCATGTTGAGTTTGTGATGCTTATCCAATCTAAAATATCTAATAGACACTTGGTGATGTGAGAATGGATTTCAGTTCGTCATTTACCAAGAATCATGACTTAGACATAAAGGAAGATATTACAAAATAATTACAAGTAAATGGAACCTAGTACTTATCAGACTTATGGATGGGTGAATAATTTATGAATAAACACGAGAGAGCACTGAGAGATAAAAATGGATATTTTCAATTACATTAAATTAAAGAGGTTTGGTACAAATATCAATGTAGCCAAGATCCAAATGAATGCAGAAAACTGGGAAAAAAATTTATAAACAGTTTCTCAGATAAAGGTTTCCTATATTTCAAATATATAAAGAACTTTAGGGAATATAAGAATATGAATTATTTATCAGTTGATAGATGGTCAAAAGATGTGCATAGACAGTTTTCCAGTGAAGAAATCAAAGCAATTTATAGTCATATGAAAAAAAAGTTCTAAATCATTATTGATTAGAGAAATACAAATTAAAATAATCTTGAGATATCATTTTACACCTATCAGATTGGATAAAATGATAGAGGGAGAAAGTTAAAAATATTGGAAGGGATATGGAAAACTTGGGATACTAATTCACTATTGGTAGAATTGGAATTGCAAATTAGTCTAACCATTTGGAATTATGCACAAGTAGTTTTAAAACTGTCTATACCCTTTGACTCAGCAATAACAATATTAGATCTGCTTCACAAGATGATTAGGGAAAAAGGAAAGGGGTCTATATGCTCTACAATACTTACAATAACTCTTTGTATTGGCAAAAAACCCATTAACTGTGAGATACTTCCCAACTGGGAAATGGCTAAACAAGTGATATATGATTTTCATATAATATTACATTGCTATAAGAAATGATAAGTTCAATGATCTTAGAAAAAAATATGTCAAGGTTTACATGAACTAATGAAAGGCAAACTGAGCAGAACCAAGAGAACATTTACATAATAACAGCAATGTTGTTTTAGGAACAACTTTGAGTGATCAAGTAAATTTTATTTATAAATACTCAAATTAAGTACAAAGGACCTATGAAGGAAATGTTATCTGCATCCAGAGAAATAACTGATAAATAGAAGTATGTATAATATGATTTTACATACATGCACACATGTATGTATACCTATGTATATGTGTATGCATACATATTTTTTATATCTAATGGTAGCCATCTCTATAGTTGGTGTGATGGAAAAAAAGAAAGTGACATGATAGTTTTATTATATATTTAAAATGAAAAGCAAATTATACATAATAAATTCTCTTTTTTGTCCTATTATACTTTGCTATGGAAATTCTTGTTTTATTTCTTACATCCAGAAAAAATATAAAAATAGAGAGAAAGAGAGAGAAAATGGACCTCAGGAGAGACTGGGATATGTAAGTAAGGAAATCATTCACACAGAAATGTAAAATTAACCTGTTTCTCACTGGTAGAAAATACAGAGGAAAAAGAGAAGAGGACACAGGGCAGAGACTTGCGGTACACCCACAATTAGTGGATATGGTATGGATAAAAATCCAACTGAAGAAATGTATAAGGAGAAAATGAGAAGAAGAGGAAGGGAAAACCAAGAGAAAGCTGGGTCTTGAAAATCCAGAGAAAAGAGAGTTTCTAGAAAGTAAAAGTGACTGATAATGCCAAATGTTACAGAGAAGTCAAGAAAAATGGTTGAGATAAGACATTTGATTTGCCAATTAGGAGATTCTTTAGATGTAGCAGTTAATGTTGCCAACTCTTTTCCTCAAGAAAGTCTCTCTCATATGTTTCTTCTTTCCATGTATATGCCACTTCCTTGGGCTCATTTCTTAATCCCCTCTCACCTGGAATTCTATACTAGCTTTACAATAGTGTCCCCTACTTTCAGTCTTTTGTTTTCCTTATTCATCCTCCGTATGGCTTCCTAAGGTGCAGGTTTGGTCATGCCATGCTTCTTTTAAAAAATTGCAGTGATTCTAGAAGAAATTATAAACTTCTTAGCTTGGAACTTACAAGATTCTAAATTCTAGCTTCAACTATATTATTAGTTCTATTTATTCTGTTCCCATCCACGTATTGCACAAATCAGGCAAACCTTTCTCTGAATTCCATATTCCCGCTATGCTTTTGTTAATCACACATGAATCTGATCTCTTCTCCCTTTTCATCTTAGCTTCTCAGAATCATCAGCTGAGTTTCAACACCCTTCACAAAGGGGAGTACTTTACCCCCTTGATTATTGTTTCCATATCTCTTCTTTACTTTCCTTGTATTCACTTATCTGTCTAAAAGTTTTATGCCTCCAGTGGAAAGTAGGCTTACTTTGGGTGGAGCCTATTTCACTTTTATCTCTATGTTCTGAGAGTCTAGCACAATGCCTTTTTCAAAATAGATAATTGATAAATATCTATGGGATAGAAGTGGATATGATGACAATTGTTGAATTATCATATGTATTTATTTCTGGGAAGTATAATCATTGACCTACAGATTGTCAGATGAGTCTTCCCTCTAAGTTTCTCTTAGGAATGGTCCATATGCTAACACAAGGTTGTCCTAGTCACTCAATTTCACACTTTTGAAAAAGGGCACAGCTGCAATCACTTCATTCTGGTGCACTACTTCTTTCCATATGCAGTTGGGGTGGTGTAGGAGGGTATGTGAGTCAGTCTGGACATAAAATAACCTTTAAATGGTTCTTATTTCCTGGAAGATTAAAGTGAAGAGGCTTAAGGAGCCAGAAGACTGTGTGGTGCTTGGATAGAGATAAACTAAAGGGTGTGCAAAGTAAAATTCGTCTACTTTGTAATTTTATGAGGACCTGACCCTGTGGATGGTGTTTAGTTGGTTAGAAGTTAAATTTGAATTTAGATGTTCAGGAAGTTACTACAGGATTCACAGTTATGAAATAATGTTTATTATAGGCATCCACAGGAATCAGCCTCCCTAAAGTGGCAACATCTAACTATAGACATTGGACTAGTGAAGAAGGGGGTGGGATCGAGGAGAGGCTCATTGAGAAACATCTAAGATCATATCAATCAAAAGGCATTTATTAAGAACTTACTGTGTGTCAGGACTTGCAATTAAGGGCCACTAACTTCTCACAATGAACGATGAATTCCCAGCTTTGGAATTTTTTTACCCACCGGGAGTCAGGTGGAAAAATACTCATACAGCTGACTTTTTCTCTCAGTCTCATTCCTACTGGGTAGATGAATAAACTCAAACCTATGACTAAGAAGGTGAGGCTTTATCATTGTTCGAGATGAAAACCCTCCCAACTAGCCCTGCATGAAGGAAAGTTAAGAGAAATCAGGAGCTTTGGGAAAGTGGTACATGCCTTCCCTAAATCTGGTAGGTGTATCAGCAGATGAAAGAAGCTAATTCTTGGGTGAAAAGAAGTTATGTAGAAAAGGAAAACTAAGGATATGAAGATGTGACTATCATATATAAGATAGATATTGTCCATATAGGATTTTGACAGTTCATAGGCCAATAATATAACTGATGCCCCTGACAGGGATAAAATACAAAGCCTTTCTGAACTCCAACAGATAAATGTGATCTATTATTCTGTGATAGAAGGAAATCAAACAGATTTAGTGAGTTTGCTTTTTAAAGTTATTTTTAAAAGATTCTATACTTCTATAAGTAATCAGAATGGTTATTATTTTTTTCTGTTAGCATTCTAAGAAATGATGTGAATTTTTCTCCCATATTTTTGATTTCTGGGATTATCCTTTATAACTTTTAACATATAACATTTACCTTCTAGTTATTTGTGATTTTTCCTTATGTTAAATCTAAAATAATTTTATGAAGAATTGGTTTAGATTATTGTGAAAATAGAAAAATTTGCTAATATTTTACGTAGGAAAGTAAAACAAAATATTTGGAAACCAGTAGGGATGTTTTGTGGTTCAGGTCTTACATTTATTCACACTATCCCTTCTCACATAATTCTTCATCTCTCCCCAATTTTGAGGAGGAAATAGTCTTCCCTTATTTCTCTTCTCATAATTTATTTTCAGATGCACTGCTATAGTTGTCAATAGCAACTATAGATCCTCCCAAAAAGATGGATAGTCCTGTGGATGGAAAATTAGAGGAAGAGTATTTAATCAGTGTTTATGATTTTAATCTTTTCTTTAGATACACTGGCAGAGCTGGAAAATTCCTGGATTAAGGCTGTAAGCAGAGAGACAAAACATTTAGCCTAAATAATTATTTCTTGCCTATTTTATTAATAAAAAAAGTATGAAAAGAGCAAAAATTTTGGGAAGCAGTGTGAGATAAATTTATACACACAAGTGTGCATTTTGCGATTTCTAAAAAAAAGGACAATTTAAAAATCTAGAAATTAAACTCTAACAGTCCTACATTAGCCTGGGAGATGTCACTCAACTGAGTAGAGATAAAAGTCTTACTTATCCACTCCCCGTCTTGATCTTGAAAATTTCTATGAGAATTGAAGTTGATTTTTTCAACTTCAATTCAATCCAATCTTAGCCATGTTAAAAAAAGTCTTATTAATCAACCAATCAATCAGTCTTATTAGAAGTGAGAAATTCTTGAAAGTTATTAGATGAAGTGGAAGGATACTCCATAGGAGGCAGAATGATATTGGTTGACTTTTGGTCAGATCCAATGGGGTTTTATTACAAATCTTACCAGTTTGGAAACCATGCATTTCAGCATCTGGCAGCAGAGAGAACTGAACAATTCAGGTAAGGTCTTGAGAAAAAAAAAATCACTTTGAGAGAGGAGAGGGATAAAGCATCTCTCTCTCTCCCATGTAATTAGGGTGCAAGCTTGGGATATTGTGGAGGATCAGGACTTCTCATTAGCATTGATGTTCCATAATCCCTATAACAACAATGACTGAGGGCAGTGTGTACACTGGGATATGAGGACAAAGTAGGCACACCAGAGGAAGGAAATGAACAATTTTACAAAGATCTCAGCAGAACTCTCTCATATCTAAGGGGAAAACCTTAAGGACTCTAGAGAAATGACTCCCAGTGCCACCCTCTTTGCCACAGGTATCCTAAGCTTGAGCCTTGGGTTCTTGTATTTAATAATAAGAGAGAATGCCAAAGACTTGGAGGGAAAGAAGAAATTTTATACCAATTTTGAAAAATGCCCTTTCCTAAAAGCTAATTAATTTATCTCATTAGTTGATATAAACTAACCATCAAGGAAGAAACACATTATTTGGGGTGTGTGAACTATAAAGCTAGGCTAACAAAACCCAACTGCTCAGAGATAGTCAGAACCCTGAGGGCACTCTCTGGAGACCAGCTTGCAGTGGGGATGGGGATTTAGGAGAATAGTTCCACAGGACAGACTATACATTCAAGGATGTTTTCTACATATCTCAACACCTTAACTTCTTGACTATTCAACCAGTCTATTCACACTAACAGTCTAAATTCAGTTGAGGGAGAATCTGAAATTCAAATGCCTTAAAAAGTTTTTAAGTATCCCAAAGAATGTATTTAACATACCCTTTATCTTATTTATGCCTTTATTTATACCTTTATTTATACCTTTCTTGTGCTTTTTCCTTTTGTCCCTATGTTATTTATTGGAGGAAAGAACATGCTTTTACAAACAATATTCAACAATTGATCACATCTTTGCCATTTTACAACTGATTGAAAATTGGATCCTATTGTGCCTATCATTTGTTGATGACGAAAAGCATTTGATTTGGTAAGACAAAATACTGTTTTTAAGGCACTTTACTTTTTTATTCAAAATTTAAGAAATGACAAGTAAAATGAACATCTCTGTCTACTTAGCAGAACAGAAAAAGAGGAATATACATTAAATGACATATTGATAATATGTCACATATTTTTTTAAAAAAAATATATAATAAACAAGATGTAGATTGCAAACTATCTTGTTCTCTTTGATTCCTTTCAGTCCTCTTTTCTTTTTTGCATTTAAAATGCTTAAATTATACTCTATTTTTAATTTTTTGACTACACTGAATTTCCTTTCCCTCTGAACCTCCCTCTCTCATTGGAAACCTTCCCTCTTAAAACTGAAAATGATTCTATAGACTTTATGAACCATACATATTGTCTCTTCTTGTGGCTGCTCAAGTGTATGTGTATGAGAAAACACTAGTTTTCAGTGCACATTTTAATGGACCAGTACCTCTCCTAAATCCAGATTTGGGGATCCTTGTGGGTTAATGATTTCAATAAGCATTTATAGCATGAAACCCACATATAACTGGCACCCTTTTTCATACTCAGACAAAACCAACTTCCACATTGGCCTGATTGAAAGAGTCTATCTTATTCTTCACCTTCAACTCCCTGTCAAGATGTGGGAAGCCTGCTTCTTCACAGAAGAAGAATGGAGTTGTGGTTATTTATTGCATTAACCAGAGTCTTTTTATTAACCCTTCTTCAATTTGGTGTTTTCTCTCATTCAGTCATCAAAATCATTAAAGAATCTATGAGATATATAACAGAAATAAGCATTTTAAAAGGTCATCTGATGATAAACATCAAGAGATGCATAAAATAATGAAATGTATGCTCATCAATGGTCTTCAGTACTGTGGCAGAAGAGATTCGATGCATAACCCCAGCTGAGGAGGGATTCCCAGATGATTATTAAGTCGTAGGATGCTGGAGAAACTCTTGGAAGAGATCCATTAAGAGATCCTTAAAAGGATTTGGTTTGACCAAACTCACATGAAAGACCAAAAGGATGAAGAATGTACATTGTCAAGATTATGACACATACATGGATAGATAATGTACTGAATTTGTTCCTTGTTATGTGCATCTTGAATAGATAATACAATAAACCATGAGTTAACCTGGAAGTAAACTAGAAAATGAAGATGAATTGCCTCTAGGAAATTACAAACTTCCTTTAATAACTCCATACTTTTTAAGGCAAACAAAGCCTATATTTTTAATACCAATATTCTACCATGTTGTTTAACAAATAGACATAGAATATAACACTGTCTGAGGAATAAGAAATGAATATTAGACAGAGAGAAATGGAGAAGCTCATTGGTGGATTGAGCAGGCTGCAATTTATGATCAATGAGGAACTTCAAAGAAAACAGAAGCTATGACATTGGGGGAATGTATGACAGAAGGAGAAAATATGTTTATAAAGTATGGGATGTGAATAATGCCATTGGACAGTCAGAGTTCCTCACTAGTATCCACATTGTATCAGGAAAAAGAAAGGAAGACTTCCAATATGTTGGATACTTCCTCTTCATCTATGATGAATTTATGAGAAAAATAGATAGCAATTGCACTGAATGAGCAGATTTGAGTGGCTTATGATCTGCATCTATGGGGGAGAATATCTACATCTATAACGTCAGTTAGAAAGTCAAGGGAATAGAGCGCTAGGCTTGAAGTCAGAAAGATCTGAGTATGAATCTGGCCTGACATGCTTACTAGTTGTGTGACCCTGGGGAAGTCACTTAAACACTGTCTGCTTCAGTTCCTTCAGCTGGAAAATTGGGATAATAGCACCAACCTCCCAGAGATGTAAGAATCCAATGAGATATTTGTGAAGTGCTTAGCACAATGCCTGGCACATAGTAAGCACTTACTAAATGCTTATTTTCTTCCTTCAATTTGACTGTAGAACTGCATGTCTCATCTCCTCTAACACTATAAAATCCTTGATGGCAATAATATCTATATCTATATATATGCATATGTATCTGTGTGTAAGTATGTATGTATGTATTGCCTTTATACACCCTCCCCCAGCAAAACGTCTATGGCATATTCTACATATATGTTTAAAAATTGTTCATTGACTTTGTTTCTGGTGATGTTAAAAAAAATCAACAATTCCTTGAGTTAGTTTCAATAGTCTTCAAACTGGCAAATGATTTAAAATACTTGCTTTTCTATTGCTAACTAAATGCTTTTTTGTTTTCTAATAAAAATATTGGATATTCTAAACTTAGTTAATTCTAAGTATGCTTTCTTTCAGTCCTTTGCACTTCAAATTAATAGGGTTATAATGTATTAAAATGATCGGAGTTTAAGAATATTTATATTGATTTTTTAATGCAATAAGCTTCTTTAGGCATGCTATAATGGAGCTCTATTACCTATACTGATTTGTTTCTATGGCATTTCAATGGCCATGGTGTAGACAAGTAAGTTATCACAGGAGAATTTGTTTTGATGCAGATAAGGCAATAGTGTGCTTTTCCATATTGTCTTTATTCACCTATAACCAAAACAATAATGAAAACAAAGAATTATGAACTCATAGTAGAAGAACATGAATAAATTGACAAAAGCACACCAGTATTACCAATTACCTGATATATCAAAGTATTGTAATTCTTGTGGTGTTATATTGCTGATTTTGCTTTCCACATGTATGGCTCATTAGCAAAAATTTGGACAGATTTTTTTTTCTATTATTTTTCTATTTTTTTCTATTATTCTAATCCAGAACTATGGATTTAGAGTTCAGAAAAACTAAGTTAACGTACCCATTTAGAAAGTTTTCAGATACCCAAGTTTCTATTTTCAGTTAACTTTTACAAATGCAACTATATGAGTCAGAAATAATTATTATATTCTAAACTTGCATTAATATTCTTTAGTGGTACAAACATTTTATGCAGACAATATTTTTTAGATTATTTATAGTTTTTCTTGATGGTGGCAAAAAGCATTAGACAATCTTCTCCTTTCTTTCAGGGAAGCATATATTTCTAAAGTTTCCCTTCTTTTACTACATTAAATTCATCCAGGATATGAAACCTTGGGAGATCCTTCACACCTAATTGCCTAATTACTTCTGTGGAGAAATTAGCTGACAGTGAGGGTGTTCAGTATTTGTTGTTCTGTTTCTTTAATTGTTATCATCAAGTACCAAAGAAAGATAAATGCAAAGACCTAGATCTCTCCATTTGGACAAACCAGACAATTCATTTTTGATTGGCATGATGATGATACACTATTTATAGAACAAATTTATGTTAAAGTCTGATCACTAAACATATTTTGGATGTCTCCTTTTGTCCGTAGTGAAGCACATAAAAAAAGTGCATTAGAAGGGAACAATCGTACTGAAGCAGGCTTTCTTCTTCATATAATACTTTGAAATTATACATTGAGTTTCTGAATTGGAAGGATAAAATGAAGATAATCACTTTAAACATACTTTCTTTAATTACCAATCACCTTGTCTCATTTATTCAATAGCTCCCCATTGCTGTCTCTCTCTCTATATATATATTCCAAACTCCTTAGCTTGACATTCAAGAAAATTTAAAATCTGGATCAATTTACTTCTCTCACAATTCTCATATACATTTCTTGAATAATAACTGTGGTAGCTTATTTATATTCTTCCAAATGCTTTGTATGTCTATATCTCTGCCTTTCCTTGACCACCCTTCCATTTATTCATCTATACATAAATTATATTCATCCTCCCATTCCTTCCTCTATGAAGTAAACACTTCTCTGTCTCTTTCTCCTCTCTTTTGTGATGTCAAATTGTCTCAAAATTCAACTTCCAGAAATTATTTTTGTCATTATACTTACATATATATGTATATATATGTATTTACATAAAAATGTATATATATATATATACACACACAGATATGTATATGAATATATATCTATTCAATTTAGCAAACTTTTAAGTGCCTACTATGTGCAAGGCACTATGATAGGCACTTAAGAAATGATGATAAAACAAAATGGTCTTTGGTCTCAGAGAGCTTTTAATCTGCTGGGAGACTATAGTGGATATGCCTAGAACTAAGAGCACATACAATGTAACACAAAGTGAATTCAAAAAGTAGAGAATATTAATCACTGAGGAGATAAGGAAAGACTTAATGCTTCAAGTGGCATTTGAACTGTACTTTAAAAGCGTGAGATCTCCAAATAGAGGAGGGAAGATTAAATTCCAGACATGGAAGACAGTCTTTGGAAAGGCACAGAAGCAGGAGATAGAACGTTGTTTACAAGAAAAAAAAACAGTTGGTAGGGTAATTTGATTAGAATAGAGAATGAGTGAAGGATGTTACTATGGAATTGGAATGGAAAAGTTGGTGGATGACAGACTGTGAATGGCTTTAAATCCAAGGCAAATGATTTTTATTTTGCTCAAGAAGCAATAGGGAATCATTTGACATTATTAAGTAGGAGACTAACAGTAAGAATTGCACTTTGGTGATATTAATTGGGCAGCTGGGTGGAATATGGATTGCAGAGGGAAAAGCACAAAAGAGAGTTCTGTAAAGAGACTATGACAATACTCCATGCAAGAAGTTATGAGCATCTGAACTAGGTTACAGCCCATGTGAGTAGAGAGAGGTCGAAGTATGCAAGAAATATTTCTTCTATAAAAAAGAAGACAATGAAATTGATTAGATACAGAAGCTGAAGGATAGGTACAGAGGTGAGGATGAATCCAGGGTTGTAAGTCAATGATTAAAGGTGAGGTGGAGAACTCAACAGAAACAGGGAAGGATGATTCTGGGGAAACTAATGTTTGATGTGTTGAGGTTGAGTTTCCTAATGGACATTTAAGTGGAGACATTAAAAATAGAAGTTAGAATATGTTTTATAATTTAGAGAGTAGGCTAGACATTGAAAGGTTAATGTAGCCACACGGCTAGCATATATGCTAAGCTGTTTCTTATGGGTCAAGAGTGAGACTTGAAACTTAGCTCTTTTTGATTTTCTTTTGAATCATATCAATATAATAATCATATATTTTTGTTTGGATGTAAATGTATGACAATAGTCATTCTGTTTTTTAATTCAATTCAATTGATTTCCTCAGGATCTTGATTTTAATAATTATTATTTTGGCATTTATATGGTAATCTAAGATTTGCAGAACACTTTATGTATATTTTCTTATTTGATCCTCATAACTCTTTGAAGTACTATTCCCATTTTGCAGATGAGGAAACTGAGGTTAAGTGATGTATAAGACATACAGCTAAGTAACTATCTGAAGTGGGATTTACATATGAGTTTTTTCTAAAATTCCCTTGCTTATACGTATCTCAACTTTCTATAACCAAAGGGGATAACATGACACCGATGTTTAATACAGATTTAATGTCCCCTAGCTGGGCTCTTTTGTTGTGTTCCTTTTCATGCTGTCCTTTCCCTTTTCATTTCCTTTCTGTCCACTCACTGATAGCTCTCTCAGGTTAGCACCAAGCATATTCCAACTTGAGCTAATGAGTTAACTATAATATTATTAAAATCGCATTTTCTTTTTGGCTACCAGATGAAATCTTGATGTTTTCCTAGGGTTTTCTTAAGTGGAAGAGGGAGAGAAACAAAACACAAGCAGTCTGATACAGATTTTGTATTTCTTAATATAGACACCAGATTCACAGTACTTATTAATCAAAATGTTTATTCCTATAAGACAGGACTCTCCTGTCTTGTCACTTGCTTGTGATCTATCAAATTACCTTTATCAAGGTCACAATTTTGTAAAGGGTTTAATCAGAGAAATGACAGAAAACAGAGGTGTATTCATCTCAGAGTACTAACCATAGGCATCACAGACTACTACTTTCACTGAGTCCTTGCTTCAACTCTCCTAGTAGAAGTGAGGGAAAGAAATTAATTCAGTTGTTGGTTGTTTCCAGATCCGATCCCTTAGTTCTGCCAGAAGCTGAGCAAAAGGTACTTAATTCATGAGCATATTCAGCATGTAGTGTAATAGCAAAGCCTGCTTTGGTGTTTCTCTTAGATGCCCCAATACCTTGCATGAGCTGTTGTAGATGGGTAGGCAGTTGGCAATAATTTCACCTTTCCTTCCCCTGTATTTTAACTCTTTCACCTAAGATTGGCTTCTTGCAGTTGACAAAATCTTCCTGGTTTTCCTAAAGGGATATAGTGCTACTCAGATATGAAAATATCACTATGTGTAATTGTCTAGAGAGTGAAAGGTATGCTGGACAGATTCCAAGCGTCGTTTTTTTCTCTTTCAGTATCCTTTCTTCAAAGTACCCATCTTGAATCTCTCACCATTCACTAGCTCTGTGTATGCTCATCACAAGGCTAAGTAACCACCTACTAGCTGTACTTAAAAATGTCAGGAAAAAATCCCAAGCAATATTTGGGGGGAGCTGAAATTTCTTTTTTTGGCTGTACCTGAGTAAAGTATAGACATAACATGAGGACTGCTGATAATTAAATTTAGTTATAAAACAACTGGGCTTTTGAACATAAAAGAAGTGATATTGTTTCTAATTCTCCACATATAAATGTGTTTCATTAATGTAATGCTGTAAAATGTACTCCCACTTACAGTTTAGAGATCTGCTGTATTTACTCAACTGTCACTTCAGATTATTGTACTCAGTAGTAAATGTGTTTTTAAAGCATTTTTTACCCTGATAGTTGATAGTTGAGTTCATCGGAGATCACTACATTACTTATATGAAATTTGCCTAATAACTTTTCATCATAATGCTAAACTGACACCAAAATCAAGATTTTAAAAAGGAGCCAGTAGCTTTGTAGTCTGGCCCTAGAAAACTTAAATAAGTTGAGAGATAATTAGAAAGTGACTTAAATAGATTGAAAAGATCTGTGAAACCCTAATAGTCATTTTTAGTTAATGCCATTTTGTATGACAAATACTCAGCAATGATACATACTTCTGTTTTGTTACTTTTATTTACTGTATTTTCCTTCATGAACTCCATGTCATTTCATTCCATTTGGTTAATATCATATTTCATTTGAACAATTGACATTTATTTAAAGAGGTGACATTGTGTTGTATGAGAAAGCAAATCATTGTTTTTATTGATCACACAAATTAGGCATGTTTGGAGGTACTTGGAAAGTTGCGAATCATTCATATTCTGTTCACTGCTCTTAAATAGTACTCTCAGATGTTCAAATGGATTAAGGATCCCATCAGTTCAGAAGTTCCTTCAAACTGCGCTGGTAAATGACTTATTCCTGACCATTTTGTGTAGTACTTGTCATTTTTTTCCCATAAGCTCAACAGAAGGACTTCGTCCAATGAATTACTTGGAGGTAAACCAAAAGGTGAATCCCACTTCACTTATTAGCTATATGGTTCTGGGAAAATAACTTACCCCTTCACGCTTAGTTTCTTCATTTGCAAAATGAGGGTGTTGGACACGTTAGTCTTCCAGCTCTAAATTTCACAACTTATCTTCTATTTTCTGATATTGTGAAAGTGTTCTGGCTGTCCACCTGGGGTTCTTAACTTTGCTATAAGCTCATCTTTTTTTCTATCATGTAATTTTTTGGAGGTATGATTCATGTCTATTCTTCAGAGTTCCTCATTGATTGTATGTCAGAGTTTGCTCACACACATTGCCCACTGTGGAACATTCATATTTAATTCTTTGGAGACTGTTGTATTCTATTCTTATTTTTTTATTTAACTTTTTACATTCATTTTCACAAAATTTTGGGTTCCAAATTTTCTCCCCTTTTCTCCCCTCCCCCCACCCCAATACACCGAACATTCTAATTTTCCCTGTCACCAATCTGCCCTCTCTTCTATCATCCCTCCCTTCTCTTGTCCCCATCTTCTCTTTTGTTCTATAGGGCCAGATGACTTTCTATTCCCCATTACCTGTATTTCTTATTTCCTAGAAGCAACAACAATACTAAACAGTGGTTCCTAAAACTTTGAGTTTCAAATTCTCCCCACCCATTCCCTTTGGGAAGGCAGGCAATTCAATATAGGCCCTATCTGTGTAGTTTTGCAAATGACTTCGATAATAGTCATGTTGTGTAAGACTAACTGTTATTTCCCTCCATCCTATCCTGCCCCCATTGTCTCTATTCTGTCTTTTGATCCTGTCCCTCACCAAGTGTTGACTTCAAATTGCTCCCTCCTCCCATTGCCCTCCCTACCATCATCCCCCCCCTTTGCTTATCTCTTTCCCCCCCACTTTCCTGTATTGTAGGATAGGTTTTCATACCAAAATGAGTGTGCATTTTATTCCTTCCTTTAATTGAATGTCATGAGGGTAAACTTCTTGTTTTTTTCTCAGCTCTCCTCTTTTTCCCTCCATTAAAAAGTCTCCTGCTTGCCTCTTGAATGACATATAATTTACCCCATTTCATTTCACCCTCTTTCCTCCCACTATATTTCTCTCTCATCATTTACCTTAATTTCTTTTAAGATATGGTCCCATTCTATTCAATTCACTCTGTGCTCTGTGTCTCTATATGTGTGTGCATGTGTGTAAGTGTGTGTGCATGCACGTGTGTACATGCGTGTGTGTATGTGTGTGTGTATAATCCCACCAACTACCCACATACTGAAAAATTTTAAGAGTTACAAATATTGTCTTTCCATGTAGGAATGTAAATAGTTCACTTTTGGTAAATCCCTTATGACTTCTCCTTGCTGTTTACTTTTTCATGCTTCTTCTCATTCTTGTGTTTGAAAGTCAAATTTTCTTTTCAGCTCTGGTCTTTTCATCAAGAATGCTTGAAAGTCCTCTGTTTCATTGAAAGACCATATTTTCCCCTGAAGTATTATATTCAGTTTTGCTGGGTACGTGATTCTTGGTTTGAGTCCTAGTTCCTTTGACTTCTGGAATATCCTATTCCCCACCCTTCACTCCCTTAATGTAGAAGCTGATAGATCTTGAGTTATCCTGATTGTATTTCCACAATACTGGAATTGTTTCTTTCTAGCTGCTTGCAAGATTTTCTCCTTGACCTGGGAATTCTGGAATTTGGCCACAACGTTCCAAGGTGTTTCTCTTTTTAGATCTCTTTCAGGCAGTGATCCATGGATTCTTTCAATACTTATTTTGCCCTCTAGTTGTAGAATATCAGGACAGTTTCCCTTGATAATTTCATGAAAGATGATGTCTAGGCTCTTTGTTTTGATCATGACTTTCAGGTAGTCCCATAATTTTTAAAGTATCTCTCCTGGATCTATTTTCCAGGTCAGTTGTTTTTCCCATGAGATATTTCACATTCTCTTCCATTTTTTTCATCCTTTTGGTTTTGTTTGGTGATTTCTTGGTTTCTCAGAAAGTCATTAGACTCCATCTGTTCCATTCTAATCTTGAGAGAACTATTTTATTCAGTGAGCTTTTGAACCTCTTTTTCCATTTGGCTAATTCTGCTTTTGAGAGCATTCTTCTCCTCATTGGCTTTTTGAACCTCTTTTGCCAATTGAGTTAGCCAATTTTTCAAGGTGTTATTTTCTTCAGCATTTTTTGGGGTCTCCTTTACCAAGGTATTGACCCGTTTTTCATGCTTTTCTTGCATCACTCTCATTTCTCTTCCCAGTTTTTTCTCCATCTGTCTAACTTGCTTTTCAAAATTCTTTTTGAGCTCTTCCATGGCCTGAGTCCACCGGACATCCCCCTGGGGTGTCTGGGATACAGAGGCCCTGCCCTTCACGTCTTTCCCTGATGGTAAGAATATTTCCTCGTCATGAGAATTGAAAGGTGGGAACATCTGCACCCCATCAAAATAGCTCTCTATGGTCTTATTTTGCTTCCTTTTTCTGGGCATTTTCCCAGACAGTTACTTGACTTCTGAGATTCCTCTCCACCCCCACCTAGATCTGCCCAGCTAGTGCTTGGGTTCTGAGATTCAAATGGGCTTTCCGTGGCAGGTGCAGCTTCTATTCAATGTGAGCTTAAGTTCTGGTGCTTGGGTGGGGGCAGGTCCGCCTCCCAGGCTCAGTTCCCTCAGGGGATTTATGCAGAGACCTGCAGTAATGGCCCTGAACTTCTGCCAGCCTGCCCTCCCAGGCTGCTCGGGGAGTCCCAGGCCACCGCCGCTGCCTCTGCTGTTGCCTCTGCCGCTCCCTCTGCTGCTGCCTCCCGAGGGGGCCTGAGTCACGGAGACACCCTGCTCTCCTCTCAGCCAGTCCAGAATTCTCTCTCACTGACCTGTAGTGTCTATGGGTGGAGGGACCTTCGTGGCTGCCGGAGATTCTGTCCCTGAAGCTTCCTCGGATCTCCTCCTCTGGGGGTGTGGCCAGGGCAGTGCAGGGGTGGACTCTGCTTTCCTGGGCGTAATGGACTCTGAGGACGGCTCTCCAGGGCTCTCTGGAATGGAAGTCTTTTCCACTGTGTTTCTGTGCTCCTTGCAGTGCTCCAGAGTTCGTGGGGAGTTCTTCTTGCAGGAAATATATGGGCTGTGGGTTCGGAGCAAGCATACGTGAGTCTTTCTACTCTGCCATCTTGTCTCCACCCCCGTATTTTTTTTTTATTTTTATTTTAAATGTAATGGGGAGACACTGAAGTTTATATAGTAGAGAGGGGGTACATTTAAACTTATTCTTTAAGAAGACCAGCTTGTCAGCTTAGTGAAGGATAGATTTCAGTGGGAATAGACTTGAGCCAGAGAAACAATTTATTTCAGCAGTGCAGGCATGAATCAATAAGGACCTGTACTAGGGTGGTAGCTATATGAGTGATGATGGTATAATAATTGAGGAAGAGAAGGTTGCATATATTTTGTGGGGTAAGAGAAATAAGAGTTGAGTATAGCTTGGATATATGAAGTGAGTGGGAATAAGTAGTTGGGGATGATATTAAATTGTTGGCATGTGTGACTAAAAGGAAGATGGTACCTTTGAAAATTTGGGGGAACAGTGGGAAAAGGTAAGGGGTGGGGGTCATATTGAATTCTATTTTGGGCATACATATACATTCACCCATATACATGTGTATATATACATGTACATATGCTATTCATACATATGTAGGTATATACATATGTACACATACATGCATATGAGATCAGTATGGAGAGAGAAGAGAAGAGGGTCAAGTATAAAGCCTTAGAAAAGACATATAGTTAGTCAGTATGACCTGGATGAAGATATGCAGAGGAGACTGAGAAGGAGTAATCAGACACCAAGGAAGAGAAGAATGGGAAAGTAGTGTCATGAAAAGTCAGAGAGAGGATAATATCAATGAGAGGATAATTGGTAATGTCAAAGGCTGGAGGGCAGTCCACAGGAAGGATTGAGAAGAGGTCATTAGATTTAGCAATTAAGAAATAATTGGTAACTTTGGAGAGAGAAATTTTAACTGAATATGAGCTAGGCTCAATAGATGCAGAGAGTTTAAAAGTGAGTGAGAAGAAGTAAAGATATTTTTCATGACCTCACATTTAGCCACAATATGGTAGACAATAGTTAGCAGAGATAGATGATCAAATGAGAGTATTAAAAGGAGTAGATGTACCTGTATTTTTAGTTAATAGAGAAGGATCCACTAGACAGGGAAATGTTGAAGATTAAAGTGCAGGGATCATAGAGGGGCAATATTCTAAAAAAAGCATGAAAGGGTGGGATCAAGATTCACATGTTTTCCTTGACAAGGAAAGAATACATCTTCATGTGATATGAGTGAAGAGGAGATAGTGACAGAAGCTGTCTTACTGATTGATGTGAAATAAGGATAGAAGATGGAGTTCCCAGTGAACATCCTTTTTTAAAATAAAGTATGAGGTTAGCTTTGCAGCTGAGAGGTTGGGGAGGTAGAGGAAATATAACAGGGGAAATTTGTCTTAAGGAGAAGTGAAAAGATTTAAAATAAGTTCTGTTGTGAATGCAATGTCAGACTGATTGGGGGCAAAATAAAAGTATTGCTTTGATGTAATGAGAGACTAGCTGAGATTGTATAATATAAATTTTTAGTAAACCCAATCAAAACAGTTTTATTATTTTCTCCAGCTCCATTCCATAGAAGGTGAACAAGAGTAAAAGAAGTGGGAATAATTCAAAGTTAGTATTTTATAAAGCAAGATCAATGATGATACAAAGACTCAAGGAAATGTCATGTAAATGATAACAGAGTTGAGGTGCTTCACCAAGACAGGAAAGGAGGAAAGGGACAAAAGCAAAGCTATAGGAAGGTGATCTTCTGTCAGAGAATTTAGTGGTGCATGGACTAGAGGTCATGGTGAGGATGAAAATCAGTTCAAAAGGCATAGGGAGAAATGGAATGATAAAAAATTTTGATCAGACAAAATTATTTCAGAGTTCACGAACATGAAAATGGAATACTTGTGGTGATGCTCTCTATGTGTGGCTGAGGTGGAATGGAGGAATGGGTGATAGGAACTGAGTAGAATGAGGTAGTCTAAAGTCATTGTATTTGACCAAACACTCATATGTGTGTTTTAGTCTCCTAATGTTAGGGAAGGAGTTGGAGATGACATAAAGACTGAGTCAAGTGTTGAACTCATTAAAGAAAAAAAGAGAACGTCCTGGGAGTTCATAGATAACAACCACCAGGTTCTTCACCAAACTATTGCAAGTTCTGACTTGAATTCTTTTCCCTCTTCCTCATCCCAAAGTGAAGACTGAGTTCTCCCAAATGACCTACAGTTTCTTTAAAGTGTAGTGGAGGTATTATTGATAAAAATGGGTCACTTCTTTTATTTGTCCTTCCACTTCTCATGATATTCCTACTACCTAGAATCCAGGTCATGTATTTTGTCTTGAAAACCAATAAATGTCAAATTTCACTGAGTATCACTAGAGGGAGAGCTGTGAAGTTGACTTTCCTCCTGCATTTCTCAAACATTCCTTGTCCCTCTTTAAAACTGAATTGTCCATATATGGTCTGGAAAAAGGAATATCAGAAAGGCTCATCCTTCTGTAACCCAACAGCCTCCATTTATGCTAGTTGCTTTCTCTTCCTCATCGATGAGAAAGAGGAAAAATAGAAAAAGTGGAAGAAAAGGGGGATAATGAAAAAAATAAAAGAAAGAAAAAGGAATTCCCTAGATTAATCATTCCGTCTTCTACATCTATGCCTCATTTCAGACTGAGAATAGATCTGGAAGAAGGAAAGCCCTCAGAGTACTCACCCTAATTCTTTAGCCCTTGGGCCAGGCTTCTACCTGGACCACCGATACAAGAACCACTGATAGCTTAAAACTAGAAGGTTCCTATTTGCACTGTCAAGGATGCATTCAGGGAAAAGATAGTTCCTTAATATCTAAATTAGGTCTCTGAATACATTTCCCACAGAAATAGTGTTTCATCTACTATTTATATTTTACATATAATTTTGCACATAATACCATATGTGAGGTTATGGATTAAAATAGTTTCTAGGAATCAAACTACCATACACTTCCTTCTTTCTACAGGAAGGTAAGTTCCAAGTTCAAACAAGTATTTTACAAATAAAATTTTTGAGTGCAAAGTTAAGGTGGGATCTGTTATGTTTTATTATTTTTAATATTATTATATAGATTTCTTGAATGAATGAATAAAATTACTAACATTTTTATTCCTATGTGTCAAACATTGAAGGAAGTCCTCATTTAAAACAATATTTGCCTTCATAGAGCTTAATGGGTAAGATAACACATATAAGGAAGTGGTATCCAGGGAAGGGTGATTTGGTTTTGGAAATCACAGTGGGTGAATGAATAAGCATTTATTAAGTATTTACTATGTGTAAGTGCTGAGGATATAAACAGAAAACCAAGGTAATCCCTGCACTCCAGGAGCACACATTCTAAGAAGAAAGATAACACATAATAAAGATTTCAGTTGCAAGTCAAATGGAAAGTTCTCATGCACCTTGGGTTGCAGAAAAGCAGATGGTAATGCCTTTAATGCAGGCCTACACAAGATATGGCCCAGAGGTGGCATGCAACCTGCCAAAGGATTTCCAGGGGCCCTCAAAAAATGTAGGGTTGCCATTGTGCACTCTCTTGTTTGTCACATAACTCACAGCAACCAACCATTGTCAGTCTATCTCTAGTCTAACCTATCAGCAGCTCCAAAGAAGTTTAGCCTATTTTAATTTTGGCCCCTTCCCACTCCCAAATTGTACATGTCTGCTGTAATTCATTTCCATTGATGAAACCTCATCAGTTTCTGATAGTCAACCATTTGGCAATGTTCAGGACTTTGGTGGCAAGAACTTTCTTTTTTGGGTCTTTAATAATTGTGACTGTAGAACTTTAAGGAATAGTTACTAGATTATATCTCCCCAAGATTCACTTCCCAGGATTATGACTGAGGTCCTGGGATTGAAACGTGACCAATCCCAAGTCTCTTGGGTTCAGAATCCAGAAATGTCTCTATCAAAGTTTGAGGAGAGATGGTGGTGCTTTGACTTGCTTGGCATATGCTATCTGCTATCTCCTTCAGGGGACTTTCCTTCTTGGGCTGGGTGATATTTAATAGGTATGACTGGCTCTTTTTGGATAGGAGTTGATTCTTTGGTTGACAGTTGTGAGGTCCAGGCAAGAAATTTCAGTGCTCTGGGTGGAGGACTGCCACTCTTAGGGCTCTTGTGTTCATCTTCCTATTAGGCAGAATTTAGTCAGCAGTTATTTCTAGTGATTATTAGGAAAGTGTGCTCCCTCTCTGCAATGATTTCTCCCCTCAGGGATGAGTGTAAGGGCTGATGTGGAAGTAGGAATGAAGACTGCAGCAATATGGGAATTAGTTGATTCACCTTTTCCAGAAGCAATGGCAATAATACTTTACTTATTCTTCTTATTTTTGATTTTTTTTAAAAAAAACCATGATTTTAGATGACCTTTAAGATATATAATTATTTAGCTCACTAAAAAATTCTACACACCCTAAATTAGGTTGATTTTATATTTGGCCTTTGATAGATTTGAATTTTGGGAGGATTTTATTCATATTTTTGGATATGTATGCACACATACATTATACACATACACATATATATGCATACATATATACAGACACACATGTTTGTATACACATTTATATGTGCATATGTGTAGATATTTAGATAAATATACTTCATGACACAAAATATAATATTTCTTTTTAAATATATTCCAAAGAATACTAGAATTACTGAAACACTTGCATGGTAACTGCGTTTTGGCTGATTTTAACTGTGAAAAAAATGCTTTGAAGCAACCCTCAAAATCTTTGTAGCTATTTGAAGTTTGATTAGTAGAAGCTAATAACATGTCCATAGAAACCTGCTGTGAATTTGATTTAAAGGTGCTTAGAGAATGAGAATAAGAAAAGGTCATTTAGAACATAGTCCAATAGGAAAGGGAATCTTTACTTTTCACCTTACTGGCAATAAGAGACCTAGATTTCCTTTGAAAGATACACTTTTGTTCAAAAAAATATCTTCTAGGTCTTATATATTTGCTCCTTACCAACAAATAGGCTCCTTCAACTAAGTAGAATAGTGATACTTATGGGTTTAGGGGCTCACTTTGAGGAAAATCACATACAGAAATAATGGAAAATCTGCACTAGTGTAAAGGAAATAAACTTGAAACCTCAAAATAAAAATCTCAGATGGATCATAAGTATTTTCCTAAATTCTTCTGACCTCAGTTTTGCCTTTTTGCAACGTGTTTCTCTACTGTCAATTGAATACTGAACCATGGATAGGAATGTTTCAATTGAATAATAGTGCCATTTGGTAAATGACAATTCATTTTTGAACATTAGATATTAATTATGTAACTAAGCTCAAGTTAGATTGGAGGGAGAGTGAGCGAAGCAGCCAATTCTTATGGTGTCTTTTCTGCCAGGGATGTTTAGTAAACATATTTTTAATGTTTAGGTAAAGAGATCAGTAATTTATTTGTCACTGAGGGGAATCACTAGTCCTTAAGATTTCTGCAGCTAGATATAGAAAGGGAAGCATGGCAGGAAAGGATGTAAACAATTTCCTCATTAAAGTTTACTCAGCTCTGTTTCCATTTGAGAAAGAAGCCTAACGACATTTGCCTCTTTCATGGGATAGTATGTTAGCTATTAAGAGCTGAAAATGATTTTCTGGTGACTAAACTGTATTTTGATCTGAAAATCCTAATCACTAATGGTCATATTCTCTAATGAAATCAAAGACAGAAACAAAAGTTTTACACACACACACATATCTATGTATGTGTCTACACTTATGTTCTTAGAATGTTTTGGAAGCAAAGAATTAGAAAATAAAGCAAGTAAATGCTGATTGGATTAGGGTCCCAAAGCTACAAACCCAACGGCATTCGAAGAAAATGGAACATTATTGTGTATTAAGAAATGACCAATAGGAGAGTGTCAAACACAGAAGATTTTCATGAATTGAAGCAGCCTGAAATAAGCAAAACCAGGAGAAGAATATAAGATAACTGCAAGAAAGTAAAAAGATATCACTAATAGAAATCTGAGTAATGGAAAGATACCAGAGAAGGGACTGACAGCACGCGCCTCCTCCCTCTCATCAGGAAAACAACTAGGCCAAATGATGTATACATTCTCAGAAAGAGTCCCTTTATTGGACATTTTTGTTTAAGTTATTTTACTTTATTACATAAGATTGTTTGATGGGGAGGGTAGGAGGAGTGAGGAAATGACTAATGTAAAAACAAAAGACAGCAACAGTTAATATGGAAAAAATTAAAAAATGGATCTATGAGAATTGATTTGAGGGATTCAAGGAGGACAGCAGGGGAAAAAAGAATGAAAAGAACAGACATACTCTTATCCGGTGCGTTGGCTAACTTTTTTTTTTTTTTAATAAACTGGGTTGAGAGGAACATAGCTTTTGACTAAAAGAGCTGGATTAAAGAGTCAGGTAGTCAGTCAGAGAACAAGAATTTATTAATTGCATATTATGTACTAGGCACTGTAAGTGCTGAAGATAAAAAAAAATAAAAACAACCTCTGCTTCCTAGGAACTCAGAGTATAATAGGAGAAACCTGGTGCACAGAAGTAAAGAACAATTCATAGCAGAGTACAGGCCACCTGAGGAGCAACCCAGAAAATCAAGAAGATGCTAACAATTTTGCAATATCTGAAGCTGCCCTCCATGTATGTTCCCTGATTACCTATATTCCCACATAAGTGTGCCCCATATATGACCTTCTCCATAGCTCTCCTTCCTGCATTTATTTGTGCATTTATGAGTAGAGAACTTAAAGTTTATAAGGGTAAGTATTAAGCTCTCATTTTCACTACTATGTTATTTCATTATATGCCTTTCATCTGAACAAAGGGAGCCTTCTGGTTCACTAGACAGTGCATTGGAAAGGACTCGAGAGCTTTAGGTTAGAGGAGATTCTGACCCATCTTGAAACCAAGAGTATCTCTTTGGGGACCCTCTGGTGAGAAGATCTTGTGTCTTACACTTATGTCCAAAATGGCATTAACTCAGTAATAACTGCTGAAAGATAGGAAAGAGGCAGAGGAAAAGATTAGAGTTCAAAAAACAATCATTGTTACTATTGGAAAAGGGCTCTCTTAATAGGCTTGGAAAGCTAGGAAATGAACATTTCTTCTTGGCAAGTTCTTTTTGAACTTTTCTGAAATGAATTGGATTGTGGGTGGAGAAAGGAGCAGCAGTTGTCTCCAAGAATTTCTACCTCATAGGATTATGGGATAAGACTTAAAACTAGCAAGGGCATTTAAAATCATATTCTTATGGGCTGACATTATAGAAATATATCCAGACTGCATCATAGATTTAGTGATTTGGGGTAGGTTAAATGAGACTCTGGAATTTTTTATGGAATTTCAGGTATCTTGGTATTGGTCACTATGAATAATTAAGAATTGGCAGCTTAAGAATCTGGGAATCATTAAAAGAAAGCAGGTGCAACTATTTACAGGAAAAAAGCATCACGAAGCTACTCAAGAACAGAGAGTATGTTATCTTGTGGGTACAAAAAGCTGCCACGGAGATTCAATGTAAACACTGCTGGTTTGTCAGTGAAGTGTAAAATGGTGTCCCTCTGGTTAGAGTTGGTGGAAGCCCAGAAAATGTCTCATTCTGAGCACTAGAGGGCAGTGTGGCACTAGGCAGAAAATGTATTCTTTCACAGAGGGCATTCCCTAACCTGAATGCCAACATTGCTGAACCAGACGCAAGGAACAGGAAAAAGAAGAGGGAAGCAAAACACAGGCCTAAAGGAAAAGGCAATAAACCACACAAAAATTGTATTTTAAGACTGAGTTGAGAGAAAATAAAGGAAATATGAGAGCTTTCAGGCTCCAGAGAGCGATGGAATCACATAACACACCATTTCAAATTTTAATTGTATACAATTTTTAAATCTACAATGACTTGGCAACTATAAACCATGATTTTTCTTTTTTCTTTAGGACTCTGACTTTATGGTGATAGTTTTAGAGAGTTCTTTTTGTTTTAGCCACTCAGGTTAAAAACAAAGGAATTATCATCTAGCCTTCATTTTAATTCACCCTTCAAATTCAATATCTAACAAGGTCTTGCTCATTTTACTTTCACAAGACGGATAGGATCCGCTTGCCTCTCTACACTCACACCATAACCAGGGCCTCATCATCACATATCTGGACAGCTACAATAGCATTTTAACCGGTGTCCTTCCTTCCACTATTTTACCTCCAATTTATCCTATCAAAATGATGCTTTGAAAATAGGAGCTGACCATGCTTCTTTGCTTAAAAAAGTCTAGTTGTTCCCTATTATTCTAGGATAAAATATAAATACTCTATTTGACTTTTAAATCCCTGCAAAATTTGATTTCACCTTACTGATCAGGCTGTTTCTATATTATTACCATTCATTTGACCATGTATCCTCCTCTGCTTTTACAACCTCATACTTTTCATTTTTACCTCTTGAACCCTCATTCCCTTCAAGACCCTCTAGAACCACCTTTCCTAGTTCCCTACTTTACCAATGCCCCCAATTACTTTGTATTTATTTTGTGTGTATCATCTATTTTCTTACATGGAAAAGTGTTGAAACCTCCCCAGTAGAATCTAGGTTTTCTAAAAAATGTTTGACTTTTTGTCTATGATTTCCCAGTGCCTCTCACAACACTGATACTCCTGTTTGTTGATTAAATATGACTATCTGCAAATTAAATATTACTGTAGGCAAAGAGTAGCAGTCATGCATTTGAAGCCACATAACTTGTATCAATTACAAAAAAATAGATATTATGAACTAATATTCTGTGTGAAATATAAAAATAGAGGAATCAAAGGGATATGGTTTATTTTTTTCTCTTTTCTTACTTTCCCTACTGGATTTTTCATTGACCTAATTTAATTTCTAGACTGAGTAGGTCACTGAGTAGTCCTCCCAAAAAGTAACACAAGATGATATCTTGCATTTTAATAAGGGAAAATGTTCTTTCTTTAGTTGGCTGCTATTAACAGATTATTTGACACAATTATTGAATCCCAGGACACCTCTTCTTTCTCTGACTCTTCAATTCAAATTTTCTTATAGACCTTTTACATTTTAGCTTTTACTATTCATCTATCCATCTTCTCTCTCTTAGTTGGTTATAATTTCTTTGAGGGTAGGTTTTCTTTCACTGAGATCTGAATTTTTTGAGACCCTACATACAACAGGCTCTAAATAAATGTTTGCTGACTGAATTTCATAGGATTTCCTTTATAAACTTTAAAAGGACTTAATTTAGCCTTCAGTAATGCCTTTTTTCTAATAAATTTTTGAAGCATCAGGGAGGTTATTTCTTCAGCATAGGTTGTTTGACAGACTAATGATGGTAGCTCTTTTATACAGATAGAAATAAATCTTTTATTCCATTCTTGTTTGTGAAAATCTTGTGAAAATAGGAAAACACATCTCCTTCCATCTTTAGTATTTTAAATGTAAACATTTTGGAAAAATTCATCCAACTGTTCAAGTGCAAAATAGTTCCAGGTGCCCTTGAGAAATCCTGTGTATAAACCATTCTGTGTTTTGAATTCCACAAGAAATCAGTAAGAGATTTGACTAGAAGAGAATGTTGCTTTAAGCCATAGCTGTGTTGCTGAAAAATTGTGTGTAAGATTATTTTTGTATGTGCAAAATGCCTTTTCATTGACTGACATCATAATTAGTGTTGCCAAAGGCTCCTAACATGTAGTTTTAAATTTCTCTCCTGGAAAATATGCTTTGTTCATATGAGGGGAGTTAATATGAATAAAAGACTTCTACAGGAAGTCATTTTTGTCATTGGTGCCCTGGGCAAGGACCACAGCATGCACTGAGGCATATAGTACAAGGCACTCTCAAATTAAAAATTTTAAAAAAAACAAGCTGGGGGAAGGAGGAACTCAGGAAAGAGATCTTAAAAACTGGGACACAAATCCCCATGGTCAGAGATGCAGGAACACCATAATGCTATTTCTACCAAGCAACAGCTAGGAAAAAGAGGAAGGAAAAGTTGCCCAAGTAGGATCCCACCTGAAGTATAACTGACTTTTGAACTCTCTGAGTTCATTTTAAATATTTGTCCTTCCAAATTGTGTGCTGAAATCCACTGTATCAACCTGCTGAAGGAGTATAAGCATTATCAGCAACCTCTAAATTTCAGGGCCATAAACAAAAAGCTTCAATCACCCTGACCTAGTTATAGCTCTGACTTTGGCAAAAAAAAAAAACAACAAAAAAACTGTGGCATTAATAACTGCTTCTAATTTATCTTTTTTATGTTTGATTTCATGTTTAGATTTTCTTAAAATTGGCACCATAAATATTTCAGACTGTTGTTTCACAGAATATAAGAATTAAAGCAGATATCGCTGATTATCTGGGCTAAATCAGGTCTGAGCTTGGATCTTCATACAAAATATGGGGTGGGAAGAAGCAGTTATACAGCTTCTTAGAAAAAACAACTAGAGGGCTTCTGGGGGTTGATCCAAAATGTCAGAGAAAATATTCAACTGAACTCTCACAACATTCCCCTCAAAATAACTTTAAAATAATCCTTAAATCAAACTCTGGAGTGGAATAGTCAACAAACAAGAGCTCAAGACAACATAAGAGGTGAGAAAGACAAGTGTATGACAAGCTGCCCCAGAGCCCATGTGGATGAAACAACAGGGATGGTACTATGCAGTGGTGACAGAAGCAACAAACTTTGGAAACTTTCAAGCAAGAGACAGTAATGGGATCTGGTAAATGGTCAGAAAGAAATTACAGTGCTAGTATTGCATCCAGAATAAGACATCATTTGACAACTCCGTTGCCTATACCCATGCCTGAGTTATAATTCAAAGGTAGAAATGAATACTTTTGGTCAAAAAGGAGTGGAAACCCTGAGAGAAGTATCACTTTTGGCCCCAAGGGTTCAGTTACCTTGAGAAGTAGTATTGATTGCAACTTCAAAGTATCAGGGGTCCTTGCTGGGTAAGGATCTAAGTGAAAACTAGGATAGTACTGACAACACCTCTTCCAAGATCACACCACCCTGAAAGTACCCAAAACTTCCAGACTCCAGAACTAGCTCTGAAAATAGTCATGCAAAAAGTTCTGAAGCTTGAGATAGTGCCCCTCTCAATTTCCCATGCAGACAATAGAACACAGTATTAATATAAACTTCCAAATCAAGAAATAGTGTAGGTAAATGACCAAACAACAATCTACTACTATGGTGACAATGAAGATCAAGACACAAAACTCAATGAAGTAAAACAGCTATAAGAAAGCATTAAAGAAATATGAAATTGCACATAAGTGCAACACGATTTCTTGGAAGAGTTAAAAATGATTTTCAAAATTAAATAAGAATGGTAGAGAAAAAATTAGGTAAAGAAACAAGGGCATAGGAAGAAAACAATAGAAAGATAGTTAACACATTGGCAAAAGTGGCACAAAAATACTAAAGAAAACAAGACTTGGCCAAATGAAAAGAAAATGAGGTACAAAAATTCATTGATTTAAAAAAAAAGTAACTTAATAAAAAGCCTAATTTACCAAATGGAAAAAGTGCTAAAAGTACTAAAAGCTAAAGTACTAAAAACATAAATAGCTCACTATAGAAAGCAATTCTTTAAACTTTAGAATTGGGCAAGTGGAAGCTAATGACTCCAAGAAACAATAAAACAAAGACAAATGAATGAAAAAAATAGAAGGTAATGGGAAACGTATCATCAGAAAAATGACTGACTTGGAAAATAAATCAAGGAGAGATAATGCAAAAAGTTTTGGATTGCCTGAAATCCGTAATTGAAGAAAGAGCCTAGATGTCACAATTTCTTTTTTTAAAAAAGAATACTGCCCTGATATTTCAAATCCAGGAGATAAAAGAGAATTTGAAAGAATTTACTGATCACTGCCTGAAAGGAACTGCAGGAATATTATTGCCAAATTTCAGAGTTTCCAGGTCAGATAATTTATTTCAAGCAACCAGAAAGGAAAAAAAAAACATTCAAATACCATGAATCCACAAACAGGATCACACAAAATTTTGCACCTACAACTTTAAAGAAGTGGAGGGCTTAGAATATAATATTACATAAGGCAAAAGAGCTGGGATTAGAAGACTTTAAAGCATTAATGATGCAAAAACCAGAGTTGAATAGAAAATTTGTCTTTCAAACACAAGACTCAAGAGAAGCATAAAAAAGGAAGCATGAAAGAGAAATCACAAGAACTTAATAAGATTAATATTAATTTATTAGTTATTAATTAGCAATGACTAATTAATTATTAATTAAAATTAAGATAAAACTGTTTACTTTTCTGTAGAAGATGATACATGTGAATTCTAAGAACTTTATCATTATTAGGCCACTTGGAAAAAAAAGTCTACATATAAATAAGATGTGAAAATATATTTCACATTTTAATTATGTTTACATGAAATAAAAAAATAGGCAAGAAGGAGGGGATCCCCTGGGAGAAGGAAGAAAGGATAGAAAGAATGGGGGGAGTTATCTCATTTAAAAGAGGTATGCATGGAACTTTTACAGTGAAGGACAAAATGATTAGGGAGGAGGCAATATTTGAACCTCACTCATATTTAAATTGTTTCAAAGAGAAAAAATGCATACACACACATACTCAGATGGTAATATAAATCTATCTTTACCAGCAGAGAAATAGGAAGGGAAGGAGATAACAGAAAGTGACAAAAGGAAGATAAGATAAAAGAATACAGTGATCAGGATCAAAACAGACTTTATTAGAGGAATGGGATAAAAAGAGTGAGAAGAATAAGCAGAAGAAAATAGGATAAATAGAAATATACAATTTACTAGTAATCTTAACTATGAGTGTGAATGGGACGAATCCCAATGGATTAGAATGGGTTAGAAATTAGAAGACAAAAATGTGTTGGTTAAAAGACACTCACATGAAACAGAAAGACACGCATAGAAATAATATAAGAAGCTAAAGCTGAATCTGTTATGCTTCAGTTGAAGTAAAAAAAAGGCAGGAGTACATCATGAAATAGATCTAACTGAAAAGATAAGCAGATTAACTACATCTTGCTCAAAATAGACAATTAAGTAATATTAATACTAAATAAATATGCACCAAATGGCATAGAATCTAAATTTTTAAAGAAAATGTAAAAGAATTATAGGAAGAATGGACAGTAAAACTACTACGTTAATGGGGGACTTCAACTTCACCTTTCTCGAGAAAGATAAGTGTAACCATAAAATAAAAAAGAATGAAGTCCAAAAGATGACTGGAATCTTAGAAAAGTTTGATATGGCAGACTGTTAGAAAAAAATGAATACAAATAGAAAGGGATATACCTTTTTTTTTCCTTCAGCTATATATGGCAGCTTAACAAAAATAATCATATATTTTGGCATAAAAACCTTACAACCAAATGCAAAAAAAAAAAAACACAAACAAATATTAAATGTACACCTTTTAGACCATCATGCAAAAAATTACATTCAATCAAAAGCCTTGAAAGTATAAATTAAAAGTTAATTGGAAACTAAATAATCTAATAAAAAGAATGAGTGGGTCAAACAACAAAGAATAGAAACAATAAATCCTTTCTTTAAAGAGAATGAAAACAATGGGACCGCATTAAAATAAATTGTGGATGCAGTTAAAGCATTACTTAGGGGAAAATGCATATCCCTAAACATTTACATCAATAAAAATGAAAAGAAGATCAATGAATTAGACATGAAACTAAAAAAAAATAAAGCAATTAAAAGAACAAATAAAACTTCACAATTAAACACCAAACAAAAAAAAAATCCTGAAAATAGATGGACAGCTTAATATAATTAAAAGTAAAAAAAAAAATGATCCAATAAAACTAGATGCTGATTTTCTGAAAAAAGATAACAAAATAAACAAACCATTGGGTAATTTAATTTAAAAAATAGAAGAAAATCAAATTAATCTTACCAAAAATTAAAAGGGATATTGAATCACCAATCAAGATGAAATTAAAGTAAATGTTAGGAATTATTTCACCAAAGTATATGCCAGGATAACTGAAAATTGAAGTGATATGGATGAACATATAAAAATGTAAACTGCTCAGATTAACAGAAGAGTAAGTAGAATACTTAAATAACTCTTAGAAAAATTCTTTAAACAATCCATCAATAAGTTCCCTAAAAAATCCCCAGGACCAGTTGGATTTACAAGTGAGTTCAACCAAATATTTAAGGAACAATCAATCCCAATACTATGAGAACTATTTGAAAATATTGGTAAAGTAGGAGTCCTATCAAATTACTTTTATGACAGAAATATAGTTTTGAAGCCTAAAACTGGAAGATCAAAAACAAGGAAAGAAATGAAGTTATTGATTGTTTCAATGATTTATTATTTAACCCATTCATTTTTTCTTTTTTACTTTTTATTTATCTATTTTTAGTTTTCAACATTTATTTTCACAAGATTTTGAGTTGCAAATTTCTCCCCATCTCTCCCTTTCCCCCACTCCAAGACACCATGCATTCTGATTACCCCTTCCCCCAATCTGCTCTCCCATCTGCCACAACTTTCCCTTCCCTTATCCCCACCTTTTCTCTTTACATGTAGGGCAACATAGATTTCTATACCTGTGTTTCTTATTTCATAATGGCAAGCAAAAAACAATTCATGACATTTGTTCCTAAAACTTTGAGTTCCAACTTCTCTCCCTTGCTCCCACTCCATCCATCCCCACTGAGAAGTCAAATAATCCCTGTTTACCTTTTCATGTTTCTCTTGATTGCTGTGGTTAAAAGTCAGATTTTCAATTCATCTCTGATCTTTTCATCCAAAATTCTTGAAAGTCCTCTATTTTATTGAATGCCCATTTTTCCCCTGAAGTCTTATACTCAGTTTTGCTGGGTAGGTGATTCTTGATTTTAATTCTAGTTTCTCTGATTTCTGGAATATCATATTTCAAGCTCTTCCACCCATTAATGTAGAAATTGCTAGATCTTGTGTTATCCTGATTGCATTTCCACAATACTCGAATTGCTACTTTCTGACTGCTTGCAATATTTTCTTCTTGACATGGGAACTGAAATTTGGCTACAATATTCCTAGAAATTTTTGTTTTTGGATCTCTTTCAGGAGGAGAATGGTGGGTTCTTTTAATATTTAATTTACACTTGGTTTCTAGAATATCAAGGCAGTTTTCCATGATAATTTCATGAAAGAGGATGTCTAGGTTATTTTTTTTTTTCCTCATGGCTTTCAGATAGTCCCACAATATTTTTTTTATTTTTAAAATTTTTAAAAATTGAATGATTTTGTTTTCAGGGTTTTACAGTCATTTTAATATATCTTAGACCTTTTTCTACTCTCTCCCCCTCATTCCTCACTCCATCCCCACTCCCTCCCCAAGATGGCATACAATATTATATAGCTTCTACATGTACATTTCTGTTAAATGCATGTTGCAAAGAAGAATTAAAATGAATGGGAGAAACCACAAAGCACATCAAAACATAATACAAAAGAAAATGGTCTGTTTCTATCTGTGATCCAATTCCATAGTTCTTTCTCTGAATGTGGAAGTCTGCTGGAAATTTTTTAAGTCCATGCATTTCAATGAAATACTTAGTCTACCAGAAAATTTCCTCACGTGCTGTGGTTGTTTCTGTGTACAAAGTTCTCCTGGTTATGCTCGCTTCACTCAGCATCAGTTCATTTAAGTCCTTCCACACTTCTGTGAAGTCTTCCTGTTCATTATTTCTCATAGTAAAATAGTATCCCATTATATCCATATATCACAAATTGTTCAGTCATTCCCCAACTGATGGATATCCCCTTGATTTCCAGCTTTTGGCCACCACAAAGAGAGCTGTGATAAATATTTTTGTACGTGTGGGACCCTTTTCCCTTTTCTTTAATCTCTTTGCGATAGAATCTCAGAAGTGATACTGCTGGGTCAAAAGGTATGCAAATTTTTGTAGCCCTTTGGGCATAGTTCCAAATTGCTCTCCAGAAGGGTTGGATCAGCTCACAGCTCCACCAAGAATAAATTAGTGTCCCAACTCTCCCATATTTTCTTTAACATTTATCAGCTTGTTTTGTCATGTTAGCTAATCTGATAAGTATGATGTGGTACCTCAGAATTGCTTTGATTTGCATCTCTCTAATCAATAATAACAGAGTATTTTTTCATATGATTATAGATGACTTTAATATCTTCCTCTGAAAGTTCCCTATTCATATCCTTTGACCATTTATCAATTGGAGAATGACTTGTAGTCTTGCGCGTGTGACTCAGCACTCTACATATTTCAGAAACGAGGCATTTATCACACAAACTAGCTGCAAAAATTCTTTCCCAGTTTTTTCCTTCCCTCCTAATCTTGGTTGCATTGGGGTTATTTGTGCAAAAACATTTCAATTTAATGCATTCATATTTATTTATTTTGCACTTCATAATGTTCTCTATCTCTTGTTGGGTCTAAGTCTGACAAATGCAATATTCCTTCCTCCCCAAATCTGTTTATAGCGTCAATCTTCATACCTAGATCATCCATCCATTTTTATTACTCTTGTGTCCAGTGTCAGGCATTTGTCTATGCCCAGTTTCCACCACACTGTTATTCAGTTGTCAAACAGTGATTTCTTATCCCGGAAGCTGGGGTCCTTGGGTTTATCAAACAGTAGATTGCTATACTCATTAACTTCTGTGTCTTAAGTACTTAACATATTCCACTAGTCTACCCCTCTGTTTCTTAGCCAGTACCAAGTAGTATGATGATTGCTGCTTTATAATGCAATTTGAGATCTGGTAGGGCTAGGCCACCTTCCCTAGAATTTATTTTATTAGTTCCCCATGATTTTCTGATTGTTCTTCCAGATGAATTTTGATATTATATTTTCTAGTTCTAGAAAATAATTATCTGGTAAGATGATTGGTATGGCACCGGGAAGGTAAACTAATTTAGGCAGAATTGTCATTGTTATCATATTGACTTGGCCTACCCAAGAGCAACTGATGTTTTTCCACTAACTGAGATCAGACTTTATTTGTATGAAAAGTGTTTTGTAATTATATTTCTACAGTCTCTGGGTTTGTTTTGGCAGGTGGACTTCCAGATATTTTACAGTGTTTACTGTAGCTTTAAATAAAATTTTTCTTTCTATCTCTTGCTGCTGGATTTCTTTAGTAATATATAGAAATGAAGATGATTTATGTGGGTTTATTTTGTAACCTGCAACTTTGCCAAAGTTGTTTATTATTTCAAGTAGTTTTTTATTTAATTCTTTGGGATTCTCTAAGTATATCATTACATTATCTGCAAAGAATGAAAACTTAGTTTCTTCTTTGCCTATTCTAATTCCTTCAAATTCTTTTTCTTCTCTTATTGCTATAACTAGCATTTACAATATGATATTGAATAATAGTCGTGATAATGGACATCCTCGTTTCATCCCTGATTTTATTGGACCTGCATCTAGCTTATCCCCATTGCATATAATGCTTGCTGATGGTTTTAGGTAGATACTGCTTATTATTTTATGGAAAGTTCCATTTATTCCTATGTTTTACATTGTTTTCAAAAGGAATTGGTGTTGTATTTTGTCAAAAAAATTTTCTACATCTCTTGAGATAATCATGTGGTTTTTGTTAGTTTTTTCATTGATATGATCAATAATGCTAATGGCTTTTCTAGTGTTGAACAAACCCTGTGTTCCCGATGTAAGTCCTACCTTGTCATGATGTATTATTCTCATGATTAAGTTACTGTGTCCTTTTTGTAAATATCTTATTTAAAATTTTTGCATCCATATTCAGTGGAGAAATTGAACTATAATTTTCCTTCTATGTTTTGTCTCTTCCTGCTTTAGGTTTTAGAGGTATATTTGTGTCATTAAAAGAATTTAGTAGTACTCCTTCTTTGGCAAGTTCCCCAAATAGTTTACATAGTATTGGCATTAACTGTTCTAAAAATGTTTGATAGAATTCACTTGTAAATCCACCTGGCCCTGGAGATTTTATCCTAGGGAGTTCATTGATGGTTTGTTCAGTTCCCTGTTCTTAGATGTGGTTATTTAAGTACTCTGTTAATCTGGGCAATACATACATACATACATACATACATAATGTGTGTGTGTGTATATTAAAATAATCATCCATCACATTTAGATTGTCGAATTTATGGAAATACAGTTGGGCAAAGTAATTTCTAATCATTGTATTAATTTCTTACTTATTGGAGGTGAGTTCACCTTTTTCAGTTTTGCTACCGTTAACTTGGTATTCTTATGTCTTGTTTTAATCAAATTGACCAACACTTTATCAATTTTATTGGTTTTTTCATATAACCAACTCTTTTTTTATTTTCTTAATTTGAATTTTATTAATCTCTTTTTTGGTTTTCAATATGGTTTTGGTTTGGTTTCAATATGGTTTGGTTTTCAGTATTTCTAATATGATGTTTATTTGGGGATTTTCAACTTGTTCTTTCTCAAGCTTTTTCGGCTGCATGCCCAATTCATTGATCTACTCTTTTTCTGTTTTATTCGTGTAGGCATTCACAGATATAAAATTTCCCCTAAGAACTGCTTTTGCAGTATCCCATAAGAATTCATACTTTGTTTCATTATCGTTATTCTCTTGAGTGAAGTTGTTGATTGTTTCTATAATTTGTTGTTTCACGACTCATTCTTTAGGATTAGATTGCTTCATTTCCATTTAGTTTTTGGTTTATATTTTCATGGTCTGTGATTACATATAAGTTTTATTCCATTGTGATGTGAGAAGGATTCATTGACTATTTCTTCTTTTTTGCACTGGATTCTGATGTTTTTATGGCCTACTACATGGTTTATTTTTGTATATGTGCCATATACTGCTGAGAAAATGGCATATTCCTTTCTATCCCTGTTCAATTTTCTTCAGAGATCTATCATATCTTACTTATCTAGAGTTTTATTCACCTCTTTAACTTCTTTTTTGTTTACTTTGAGGTTAAATTTATCAAGGTTGGGGTGGGGGAGGTTGAGGATCCCCACTAGTATAGTTCTGCTGTGTAATTCTTTCTGTAACTCCCTTAACTTCTCCTCTAAGTATATGGATGCTATACTACTTGGAGCCTTTATGTTTAGTAATGAAATTTATTTATTGTCTATGGTAACTTTCACCAGGATATAGTTTCCTTCCTTATCCCTTTTGATTAGATCTGTTTCTGCTTTTGTTTTTTCTGAGATTAGAATTGCTATTCCTGCTTTATGTACATCAGCTAAAACACAAAATATTCTGCCCCAACCTCTTACATTTACCCTGTGTGTATGATCCCATTTCAAATAAGTATTTTGTAAACAACATTTTGTTGGATTATGATTCTGAATCCGTTCAGCTATCTGTCTCTGTTTTATGACAGAGTTCATCCCATTCCTATTCACATCTATGATTTCTGTCTTTCCTCTGTTCCCTTTCCCCTTGTTTATGCTTTTAGCTCTCTCCTCTCCCTTCCCTTTCATAATAGAGTTTTAATTTTTGACCACTGCCTCCTTCAGTCTCCCCTCCCTTCTTTCAGTCCCCCTCCCCTTTTACCCCCTTTTTCCTTACTACTTCTTCCCTCCCTTTTATCCTCCCCTCCTTTTTGTTTCCCCCTTCCTCTATTACTGCCTATAGAACTTATATTTCTTTATGTTATTGATTTTGTTGTACTCTCCCTGAATCCATTCAGATGAGAGTGCCTCTCATACAATGCTCATCTCCCTCTCCTCTTTCTTTTTAATGTAATATATTTTTATGTTTCTTCCTGTGATGAGATTTATGGTTTTTTTGCCTCCTCTTTTTCACATTCCCCATTACAATGCCTTTGCACCCTTCAATCACACTTGTTATCATTACATCATTGAATTTATACCCACTCCCTCTATTTATTTATATCCCCTTTATATTTCATAATAAATATACAATTCTCAAGAATAATAAGTATCATCTTCCCTTATAGGGATGTAAACAGTTTGCTCCTATTGTGTAAAAAGTTTTTTTTTCTCCATTTACCTTTTTATGTCTCTCTTGAGACCTGCATTTGAAGATCGAATTTTCTGTTGCGTTCTAGCCTTTTCTTCAGGAAGGGTTATAAATCCCTTATTTCACTGAATGTTCATCTCCTTGCCTGAAATATTATGCTGAACTTTCTTGGTAATTAATTTTTGATGGTAGACCCAGCTACTTTGCCTTGTGGAATGTTGTATTCCTATTCCTTCCATCTTTAAATGTAGAAGACTTAAGATCCTGTGTGATCCTGACTGTAGCACCTCAATATTTGAATTGATTCTTTCTGGCTGCCTGCAGTATTTTCTACTTTACTTGATAGTTCTGGAATTTGGCAACAATATTCCTTCATGTTTTTAGTTTGGGGTCCTTTTCAGGAGGTGAACTGTGGATTCTTTTGATGAATATTTTGCATTCTGGTTCTAGGAACTCTGGGAAATTTTCCTTGATGATTTCTTGGATGATATTGTCCAGGCTCTTTTTTTCATCATGGCTTTCTGGTAGACCAGTAATCCTTAGATTTTTCTCTCCTGGATGTATTTTCCAGGTCAATTGTCTTTCGAATTAGATATTTTACATTTTTTCCTGCCTTTTAGTTCTTTAGATTCTGTTTGACTTACTCCTGATGTCTCATAAATTCATTAGCTTTTACTTGTCTGATTTTCATTTTTACCAAATAATCTTCTATTAACTTTAGCACCTCGTTTTCCATCTATCCAATTTTTCTTTTTAAGGATTTATTTTCTCCAGTTAACTTATGTACTTCCTTTTCCATTTGTCCAGCTGTCCATTTAAAACGTTCTGTGATTTCTTTTTTTCATACTTTTAAAGCTACTGGTCAGTTTTTATTCTGCTTCTCTAATTTGGCTTTTAAAATACTTCCCAGGCTCTTCCAAAAAGGCTCTTTGTGCTTCAGACCAGTTCATATTCCCTTATGAAGTTTCAACTGGGAGTACAGTCTCAGTGCTGACCTCTTTGGTATTTGTTTTGGTTCTTGTCCACATAGGATGATTCTATGGTGTTTTTTAATTCTCCTTTGCTTCTTATTCGTGTTAATCACCCTTTTCCCGGCTTTTAAAGTAGATCTCTGTGTCTGGGGCACAGGGAGCTCTGCCTCACAGTTCTTGTGCCTAGAACTTGAGGCTTTGTGTGTTGTGGCCTCTGGTTCTTTTAGTCCAAGTTAGCAGCAAACTGTTCACTCTCAGAGAAGTGCTCTAGTTTGTTAACGTTGATTCTTCTGGTGGACAGCCCCACTTCAACCAACCAGTAGGGGAATTATGAGCCCCAGGGGGTTGAAGCCAGCAACTGCCAACGCTAGGACCCCAGGCATGCCTGAGCACTTCTCTGAGAGTGAACAGTTTGCTGCTAACTTGGAAGGAAAGCTGAGCCAACACATAGTGGGCAACAGTGGAGCAGAAAAGGAGTGTGCAGCTTTCACAGAGTTGGTGTACAGCACTTCATTTGCTCATCTGAGTCAGAACATTTGCAAACATCAAGCCTGGTTTGATGAAAATGATGGGGAAATTCAGAAGTGGCTAAACAAAAAAATGAGACCTCCACAGGATACACCAGTAGGATAGTTCATCCACCTCTATCTAAGAAGGCAGCATTCAGTGTTATCCAAAGCAATGTAGAAGCAAAGCTTAGAGAGATACAGGATTCTTGGGTCAGTAAGACAGCAGATGAAATTCATTTTTTTTTTTTTTTTGCTGATAGTAGCAATCCAGAGCACTTTTGCGATTTCCTGAAAGTTATTTATGGACCAGTAACCTATGATCCATCACAACCACTCAGTTCCGATGGAGCCACATTGATTAGTGATAAGGACATGATCTCAGCAGATCACCATCAATCAATGCTGGGCACATTGACCGTTTTGCTCATATTGAAGTCAATCTCTGCCTAGCTGAACTTCCAACTGAAGAAGAGATTTTGAGGGCCATTAGGTTCCTTTCCTGTGGCAAAGCACCTGGTGCTGATTCTATTCTAGCTGAGATTTAAAAGGCAGGGGAACCAATGCTCGTACAAATAATGATTAAAATTTTCCAGATTATAAGGAAGGAGGAAGTTATTCCCCAGGACTTCAAGGATGCGTCCATTGTCCATCTCTATAAAAGTAAAGAGAATAGATTGTCCTGTGACAATCACAGCAGGGTCTCTCTCTCAGTCACTGCTGGCAAAATTCTTCCTAGAGTCCTCCTTAGTAGGCTAATCCTTCACCTGGAAGATGGTCATATGCTTGTGAGCCAGTGTGGTTTCAGAAAGGGCTGAGGAAGAGTCCGTATGGGATTTGCTGCCTGACAACTCGAGGAGAAATGCCAGGAGCAGAACAGAGGTCTATACGTGTTTGTAGATTTGATGAAGGTCTTTGACACTGTTAGTCAAGAGGGCTTGTGGAAAATTATGTCAAAATTTGGCTGCCCAGACAAGTTCATCTGTATTGTACCTGGTCGAGCATTCTGAGCTCATATTGGTCTGATCAGCCACAGTGTGACGCACTGAAATTTTACTACATCATGGTGATGTCATTTAAGTCCTCTCTGAAAATGAAGGATAACAAGCACCCCTAAACTATTGATATTTTCCCAATTGCTTAGATGTGACTTTATTTGTATGAAAAGCTTTTCATGAATATATTTATATCGTTCCTGGGTTTGTCTTGAAAGGTAGACTCTCAAATATTTTACATGGTCTAGAGTAACTTGAAATGGAATTTCTCTTTCTCTTGCTACTGGATTTTCTTGGTAAAATAGAGAAATGCTGATGATTTATGCAGGTTTATTTTCTACACTGAAACTTTGCTAAATCTATTATTTCAAGTATTTTTTTTAGTTCCAGGATTGGTAAACTTTTTCTCCTCACAACACATTTTCACATTTCAGCAGCTTTGGTTCATTACATGGCCTGCACTGTGCAAAGTCCTCAAGTTTAATATTCAGAACTAGGCTTCAGTGAAGTTGTGGAATACAATAGGTGCAAGAAGTGCCAGAAAAAAACTTGAGATTCATTATAGTTTGGATTTTGAATTAATATTTGGTAATTAAGTGTTTAGAAATCTTTAACTCTTGCCAAATTGTATTCTATCCTGAAACTTCGTTAAATGTTTAAAATTTTTTCAAGTAAGTTTTTCCTTGGCTCTCTAGGAATCTCTAAGTATATCATCATATCGTCTTCCAAGTCTGGTAACTATGTTTCTTCTTTGACTACTCTAATTCCTTTGATTTCTTTTTCTTCTCTTATTGCTAAAGTTAACATATCTAGAAAATATTAAATAACAGTGGTGATAATGGGCATTCTTGATTCACACCTAATCTTATCATGAAGTCTTCTATCTTATCTCTGTTACAGAAAATACTTGCTGATGGTTTTACCACTTTAATGTTTAAATATGTTTATCACTTTATGGAAAGCTCAACTAATTTCCATGTTCTTTAGTATTTTTAATAGGAATGGGCATTGTATTATGTCAAATGCTTTTTCTGCATCTATTGAGATAATCATATGATTTCTGTTAGTTATTTTATTGATATGGTCAATTATACTGATAATTTTCCTAATATTGAACCAATTCTGAATTCCTGGTATAAATCCCACCTGGTCATAGTGTATTATCCTGTTGATAAATTTCTGTAATCTCTTTACTAATATTTTATTTAAATTTTTTTTGCATCTATGTAATTTTTTCACTTCTGTTTTATCTCTTCCTGATTTAAGTATCAACAACATATTTGTCCATTAAAAGAATTTGGTAGAACTCCTTCCCTACTTTTTTCATTTCTCCAAATAGTTTATATAGTATCAAAATTAATTGTTCTTTAGACATTTGGTAGAATTTAGTTGTACATCTATCTGGCCTTGGAGATTTTTTCTTAGGCAGTTCATTGAGGACTTGTTCATTTTCTTTTTTCTAAAATAGATTTATTTACTTATTTCCTCTTCTGTTAATCTAGGTAATTGTTGTTTTTGTAAATATTCATTCATTTCACCTTTATTGTTAGATTTATTGGCCCACAGTTTGGGGGGAAAAAAACTCCTAATTATTGTATTGATTTTCTCTTCCTTGGAAGTGAATTCACCTTTTTCATTTTCTTATACTGGTGATTTCCCTTTCTTTCTTCTTTTGAAAAATCAAATTACGATTTATCTATTTCATTATGTTTCTTTTTAAACCAGCTCTTAGTTTTATTTATTCATTCAATGGTTTTCTTACTTTCAATTTTATTAGTTTATCCTTTGATTTTCAGAATTCCTTGTTTGATATTTAGTTGGGGATTTTTAAATCGTTCTTTTTCTAGCTTTTTTAGTGATATGCCCATCCTGGGACCTCAGGTGCTTGAGGCTAGACAACTGTGCTGAGGGTTTCCCAGCCAAGTAGCACCTGTTGTGCCAAGGTCCCCAAGTTCACAATCTCCCTTCTGTTTTGGAATTGGAGGCCTCGCTGCTAGCCTGCTGATCCAGAATCAAGGGAGTTTGGTTGCTGATGTGTGCAGCTGCTAAGGGTCTCTTGCTAGCTTGCCTGGACACCATCTGCACTGAGTTGCACTGCACTTTTACCCACTGGAGATGGTCCTTTCCTGATATCCTTTTAAGTAATCTTAAGCTGGAAAATCGTTTCACTCTGTCTTTTGAGTGTTCTGTTGCTCTACCATCCATTTAGAGGCTTGAATTAACATTGTTTCTGAGAGAAACTAGAGTGAGCTTAGACAACTTCCTGGATTCTCTCTGTCATCTTGGCTCTGCCTCCTCAACACTGATTTTTTCAAGAGTTTTGTCCCAGAAACAATCTGATCCAATCTCTGTACCTTTCATCTATTAATTCTGTTTCTCCACCCTGGAACCAAACAAAACAAGTATATTCACCTGTCCATGTTGTAACATTTCAACTCTCTGAACAGAGTTATAATGATGTTTTCTGATCCTAAGTTTTCTCTTTTCTAGCATATACACTTTTGCTTGTACCATCTAGCTCTCATTTTGTGTGGTTTTTGGATAGCTCAGTACTCTTTGACCTATTCTGGACAAAGTAAAAGCTACTGAGAGAAATGTCCCATTTTATCTCTTTTAAAAGAGAGTCAAATTTTAATAATATCTGCATGTATATATATATTTCTCTATATATAGGTCTCTGTGTATGTATGTCTACGTGAACATATATGCATCTAATCATATATACAGGTTGCACACACACACAAACACACTGAACATGTCCCCCAAATCTTAATGGTATTTTAAGCTATCAAAGTTGAAAGCTGCACAAAATCTTTTGAGACACTATATGTGTAGGTGTATGTATATATATATATATATATTCAGAAATCTAAATATATGAACACTTTTATGTGCATAAATGCATATATATATGTTGTGTACACACATATGTGCATATATTATTGTAGACTTTTAAAGTACAAGTAACTTCTATTTACCTGCAAACTATTTTTTCTGATTAAGTTCCTTATTTAGAGATTTTATTTATATGGTTCAGGACTTGGAGTCATGTGAAATATCAAGTAAGATTTGAATCTCACCTTTGATGCCTCCAGGATATTATAGACAGCTTCCTCTGACTCTGTTTTCTTCATTTGTAAAATGGAGATTATGATGGAGATGATAACCAATTGTACCTACCATACACCATTATTGTGAAGAACAAATGATATATTTAAAGATATATATGCATGTAAGGTTTATGTGTATATATATATATATATACATGTAAGATATATACATATAAATATATACACACATATATGTGTGTGTGTATGTGTGTGTGTGGGGCATATATATATATATATATATATATATATATATATATATACTGTCAGCTGAAGAAGAATTTAAGTCAGATCATAGATTTAGAGGTAGAAAAAAATCTTAATGATCTCCTAGTGAAGTACTCAATCTCTTTACTGACATAAAAAATTGGTACAGAAAAACAAGATGACTTACTCAAAGCCACACAGATAGTAAAGAGATAGAGTCAGGATTTGAAAACAGATGAACAATTCCAGTGCTATTTCCACTAAACTAAGCTGAGTATAATTTGAAAACATACCCTGCACCTTTTATTTAGTAACTGATACCTTTATGTTTAGTGGGACTTTGCTTCTGGAGAAAGAAAAACAGGTATTGCTAGGAAATTTGTTTGTTTCATAATGTAGTTATTTAAAATTAAAATTTCCCACTGGAGAAAAGAAACAACAAAACCACTATGTTAGCTTTAAGTTTCTGCAATCTCATTCCCTTTTTCATTAAAAAGTAGTGTTGCATAAACCATCAGCACAACTGTGGGCTAGGAATTTATTTGCTCACATCATTTCCCACAGGGAATCAAGGAGTATATAGTTTCTAAACTATGGTGTTCAAGGTAACGTCAGCAGTACAAATATAATTTCACAACCAAGTGATACATTTCCTACTCCCCTTCTCGGATGGCTACAATGGCTTATATATAGTTTCCAGTTTTTGTTGTTGCTTCTTCCTACAGGCTAGGTTAAAAATAATCTTGGAAAATTACTATTGAATTTTCCTGACTTTTAAGCTTCCAACAGCATGACTTCTGCATTCTTCCTTGCTATTACCATCAAATCAAATGTGTCATATATTGAATAAGGTCAGATGGCTGCAGTACCAATTTTTAGCTTTATATTATTTGCTTTTTTTTTCTTTCCTAGCCTCTTTCTTTTCCTAAAGTTGGTATCCTCAAAATTTGTGAAATGGCATCTTTTTTGTATTTATTACTATTTTATTTTTTCCAATTATATGTAAAGATAGTTTTCAACATTCTTTTTTGTAAGATTTTGAGTTCCAAATTTTCTTCCTCCCTCCCTTCCCTGCCATTTGTCAAGACAACAAGTAATCTGATGTAGGTTATATGCATATAATCATATTAAACATTTACACATGGGTCTTGTGAATGAAGAATCAAAAAAAAGAGAAAAAAAGACATGAGAAAGTAAAAAACAAAACCCCAAAAATATAAGGAAAAATAATATGCTTTGATCTGCATTCAGACTCCAGAGTTAATACTCTGGATATGGTTGCATTTCACCTCACAAGCCTTTTGGAATTGTTTTGGATCATTATATTGCTGAGAAGTGCTAAGTCTATCATAGTTGATGATTGCACAATATTTCTGTTACAGTATACAATGTCCTCCTGGTTCTGCTCACGTCACTCAGCATCAGTTCATGTACAACTTTCCCAGTCTTTCTGAAATTCACCTGCTCATCATTTTTTATGGAACTTATTTCTTATAGTATTCCATCACATTCATATGCCAAAACTGGCTCAGCCATTCCCCAATTGATGGGCATCCCCTCAACTTCCAATTCTTTGCCAAATGGCTTCTTTTCTTTAGTCTTCTCTTCCCTACACAGTGGTTCAAATATCACCACAGTATAGATGATTCAATTACTAATCAAGTTGTTGAAAAAAGAAATCCAAGCTATCCTTCCATTCACTGTATTTTATTGATAGTGGTGATAACTAAACCTACTCTTATAAACTTTCCTATTGTAGTTAAAAAATAAAATACTTTACTAGACACTGAGTTTAGAAATCTTGACATCATAATTGAATCTTTCCTCTCATACTCTTTATTGAATTAATTATCATGTACTATTGATGATACCTTCACTCTCTCAAAAATATGAATTTTCTAATTACATGATTGTAATCATATATTAGGCCTTTATCATATTTTATTTGGACTCATAACATTATATAACAATACTCTCAATTTTTCCTGCATTCATACTAACCCCCTTAATCTATTTTTCAGTTTACTAAACTGATCTTTCTAATATGTAGATTATTTTTTAATATTTATTAATTAATTTTTAGTTTTCAAAATACACTTTTATAAGATTTTTAGTTCTAAATATTTCACCAATCAAGACGGCATGCCATCTGATATAGGTCACACAGGTACAATCATATTAAACATTTCCACATTAGTCATTTTGTGAAAGAAGAATCAGAACATAAGGGAAAAACCATGAAAAACAAAAACAAAATGAGAAAATAGTCGGCTTTGATCTGCATTCAGACGTCATAGTTCTTCCTCTGGATGTGAATAGCATTTTCCATTATGGGTCTTTTGGATTTTTAGATAATTGAATTGTTGAGAAGAGCTAAGTCTTTCAAAGTTGGTCATCAGACGATGTTGCTGTTATTGTGTACAGCGCTTCTGCTCACTTCACTCCGCATCAGTTCATGCAAATCTTTCCAGGTTTTTCTAAAATCTGTCTGCTCATTATTTCTCATTGAAAACAAGGCATAGATCTTACCATGTCATTCTCCTTCCAAAAAAAAACCTCTAATGACTCCCTGTGACTTGTGGGATAACCCAAAATTTCCTTGACTGCCATTAAAATTCCTCAAAAAATCTGATTCTAATCTAATTTTTATAATATATTATTTTATACTTTATATTATTACACCTCTTCTCCCAGTTTTACAACCAATCCTATTCTAGGTCTCTAGTCTCAAGGTACAATATTGGTCATAATAATTACTATTTATGAGTCTGGACCTTTTATACCTTATTTATATCATCTTTCCAAAATTATTTTTAGATGTAAAAAGAAATAGAAAACCAGAGGCTTAAAAATATTTTATCATTTATATGGCAAATACTTATAATATTATTGTTTCAAAGCTGCAAGGGATCTTTGCGAACATCTAATTAAACCTTCTTATTTTATAAAGTAAGAAAATTGTGCCCAGAGAAGTTAAGTTACACAGGGTGTAAGGGGGCAGACATGGGATATGAGTTCAAGTTCTTTGAATCAATGCCCATTTCTCTGATAATAATTGCATGGATGTGAGTATCAGTAATTGAAAGTGTATCCAACTCAATGAAATCTTGACCTTTTAATTTTTTGAAGACATGATATAGCACTATTAATCTAGGACAAGAGCTGAGGCAAAAACAAAATGAAAGTAAACAAGAAAAAATATCCTGATAATAATTTCTGCCCTTGAATCCATGTAGTAACATTGGAATTTTGCACTGAGTGCTGACTTTGGAATCAAGAGGCCATATTAATCAGGCAACCAAATATTTAATTAATTGTTTGAAGATTGTGGTAATTATCATTAGCACTCTCACTTTTCTGTACTGCAAAACATCTCTTGTTTCTATTGTACTTCTAGGCATTTAATAGTCATCACTCCACCCTTATCAGTGGTATGACCACTGGCAAGTCACTTCCCCCCTCTGGGTCTTAATTCTTATGTGAACAAATAGGAATATTAATATCTACCTCATAATTTTCTTTTGTGAATTTCAAATGACATAATTTGGAAACTTCAAGGGCAGAAATTATTATCAGGATATTTTTTCTTGTTTACTTTCATTTTGTTTTTGCCTATAACCCTGTGTAAGGGCTATAGAAATGTTGGTTACTATTATTCACACAAGAAGCAGTTAGCAACCAATTAGAATATTCTATGATTAAGTGTCTTGCTAAGCAATACAGACAAGATAAGTTTTGCAGTGGAGAAAAGAGGGAGAGTTAATGATAATCATCAGAATGCTTAGCCAATTGATGAACTATTTGGTTGCCCAGTTCATATTAATATACTTTCAATTTCCCCCAGTACCTTAATGGTATTTTAATAATATTCAGAACTATTTTGACATTGATTTTAATTAAACTCTCCAGAGAATTCTTACATATGCCTATTACCTTATAATGACTGACACATTAAGTAGAGAGGTTACAAACATAGATTTCTTTCCCTCCTTCCTAAATCAGAAACTGTTCAGATGTTCACAGCTCAAAAAAAGATTGATTTCTCTCTGGGCACCTATTAGTCAAGGATCTGGGAGGGGGAAAACTAAACCAATTTTCATTCTTTGAATCACTAACTGTTTTATGACATGATATTGGAATATTTGTGCTTCTTCCCAATTTGTGGTCTTCAAAGGGCATCGTGAGAAATGATTCTTACTCAAAAACTTTCCACTCTCAATAGAATGGAACAAATGATAGGCTTGGTTTTGTTTTTGTACTATCTTATTTCTCCTAGTATCACTTACAGTAAATTCTTATAATTTCTGTTCATTTACTTTGGATGGAGCAACTGAAAAAATACATGGAAATTATTACCTGTGCAAACCATTTCCTGGTTTTAGTTCAAGTCTCAAGACTAGCTTTTTCTACATTTGATTTTTACACTAATGAATCTCATTGATATAGAACAATAAGGTTTATAAACCAGTTCAGTCACAGCAACTCTATAAATGAATAGTGCAAATATCCCATTTGGCAGGTCAAGAAGCTGAAGCTCAATGAGCTGCAATGTCTTGCCTGTGGAGTCCCAAGTAGGCAGTAACATATCTGAAACTAGAACCCAGGTCTTCTACCTCTCATTTAAGTGTTCTTTCCATAAAACCAGGCTACCTTTGAAAGGATGATCAATCAACTCATCATCAAATATTTATTAAATGTTAACTATAGTCAGATAATGTGTTAAATGTTAGCAATATACAAAGACAAAACTGAAAGAGTATCTATCCTCTAGGAGCTTAAATTTGTCAAGGGGGAAAGATCTACACAGATAAGAAAATACAAAATATATGGTCAGGAAGAAGACTGTGAATTCACTGCTGTGGCATCAGGGAAATTTCCCCAGCGATTTGGGTCAACACTTTCTCTGCAATTTATAGTCTTGAAAGTTATGTAGAGTAAGCCACTATTTGCCACTGGTAGAATCTTAAAAAAAGAGAAAAAATTAAATTAATGTGTCAAGGACTAACTGTACTAATACACCAATAAGCTTTCTTGTTTTTGAGGACACAGAGCTTGTCCTCAAGTTGTTTATATTCTAATAGGAGAAAACGATACACTTAAGGTAGAGAGGCACTTTGGTTCAGAATGAAACGCAGATGGCAGGTTATGGGTATTAGGGGTGTAGATTATGATATGTAGATATCTTTTCCGGAAATAATGACAAAATTGATTGAATTGTGATTCTAGAACTGGAAAGGGTAGAAGGTAGGGACAGGTCTATCTCTGACTCCTTATCATCCAAGATAATGGTCTCTCAAAAAAAAAAAGAGGCTTAAACTGATAACCAAGTAACACTACAAGGGAAAGTTGAATAGTACATTGAAGGCAGCATCAGTTCTACTTGTGGGTTACCCAACTCCTTTTGATCATGGCGCAATCCTGAAGAAAGTGAAGCTTTCTTCAGCTCAGTGAGACTTGAGTTTTTTTTTTTTTTTTTTGGCGTCTGGTTACTTGGAAATGAAATCAGTGTCTGTTAAACTCCATCTAAGCCTAAGTACAAAATATATACAATGTAAATAACAAAGTAATGTCAGAGTTTTGTAATTGGGTAGAGGTAAATTAAAGTGAAGTGGACTAGGCTAGGCTCTAAAAGTCCCTTCCAGAATCTCATGACTCCATCTAAAGTTAAAAATGGAGCACTATGCCAAAAATGACACATTCAGTATTCATTTTTAGTCAGGTTTCTAGATCTTCAGTGACATAAAAATAAAGGCTTGGAAAGGATCTGTGAAATGGTGCCAAGGGGGAAAATGTACCAGCATATGCAAAATACAGACACGTATACCTTGAAAAGTATTAAGATTTCAAATGGAGAAAGTCTTTTGAATGTGCTTCAGGCTCATTAGACAGAAGAAAACATTAGATTGCTACTGCCACGGGAGAGTGGTTTCTTGTCTTTATTCATGCACAATTAGAAGTTTCTAGAGCAGGAGAGTTAAGGAATCTCCCACTGCGGTTGAAAATGGGAGCAAGAGCCACAGAATGAAACTGATTCAGAACTGCACAAAGCCATTAATTTTATCAGCATAACAAGCTGAAATCTGATGTGAAAAGAGTGACAGTATCAGAAAGAAGCAAAACAATTTGAACCAGTTGCAAAGCAGTTCTATAAGACACACAAGGAGCTAAAAAGATAGCACGTTTCACAGAGTTTAAGAAAAAAAAATTCACATTCTCACAATGCTTTAAGGTTGGCAAAGTGTTTTCCTCACAGCAACCCTTCAAGGTAAGTATACAAGTATTACTACTCTTGCTTTGACAGAAGAAGAATCTAAAGCTTGGAGAAGTGAAATAGTTTTTCCAAAGATATACAATTAGTCAGGGTCACATCAAGGATTCAAACCCATGCTTCTAAGTCCAGAGGTCTTTCTAGTTACTTCTTCATGGTACCCTACTTTGTAAGGTTGCAAAAATGTTTCAAAGAAGGAAGCAAGCTATTATCAATCATCAAATAGATACTAAACCCTTGCTAAATATACAGTGCTATCCACAATGCTGAAATCTTCCATTCCTTCAGATTTTTTAAAGATGTTATCAGACTTCTTAGGATCATATTTCTAGAGCTGGCAAGGACTTCAAAGGTCATTTAGTACAACTCTGCTATTTGATAGGTGAGGAAACTAAGGTCCAGATAGGATAACAACATAATATTATAATATAATATATTGATTTTGTCCAAGGCCAGAGCCCAAATTTTCTCTTTCCAGGGCTGGGACTCTTTCCATCCTACTGCACTGCCTCCTTCTCAAGAAAACAGTGGATAGATAAATGGAGATCAATATCACAGTGTCGGAAACCACAGATTCAATGATGTAACACAATAATTTGTACTGCAGACATCCTTCTAAAGGTAGCCCAGCATTTTAGTTCCCTTATTACCTATCATGCAGGAGGGAATCAAATGCCATAGAAGTAGAACTAAAATCACTCTATACTTAGTTCCTGAATGTTTTCTACATTGTCTAATTAAGCCTAAGAAGTAGGATTTCTGGTGTCCAATTTAGTGGAAGTCTATAAAAGTACATTCAGGGGCAGGACACTGTCCTGGATTTTACCTTATGATTATCTACTCTCAGATGCTATTTCCAGAAATATAATAGAAAACAAAAATTCCTATTTGTAAAGTTTCTCCTCTGTAAAAGACAGAAACTAAAGCAAAGAATAGTTAAATGATTTGTACTTTGGCAATGGCAGAGAAAAATAACTCATCACATACCTTGATACACAGTATCCCTAAGGTAAGACTCAAGTAAATCTTTGACTTGCACTACATGTAGATGTCAATTAACTCTTTTCTTTACCTTATATCCTTTTTTCCATTTTAGAATCATCATGCTAGATTTCAGTGAGCAGCTCTTGGTAAAAAGGAGACAAGGTGATAAACTAATATACACTTAGAAGCTAATAATCTTAGTACCTGTTATTTTGACCCTTGCAGGGTTATTTGCATTTTAAGTGTAAGTGAAAGGAAATTAATCACTAGTAGTTGAGTTTTATATACCTTTTATACTTAGATTAGAAGAATTAGATGCAGGTGATGTCAGGAACCTGAATAAAATCACATAGGAAATTTCTTATATTTTTCTACTAAGAAGGACCATCCTGCTTTCAACTAAGTCTCTTTTGACCAAATTTATTTCCTGTTGCTGAAATCAGTCAAACACAGGTTGGAATACAACATGGTGTCAGTGTCAAAGTGAAAACTCATACTTCAGTTAAGTGATGAAAACAATGAGCTCTAAACTTTTTTTTTCCAGCTCTCAACCTTTATTGCATTATGCTTTTATGACCAAGTCCCAACGCAGTAGACTTAACAGTCTATTGTGTTTTCCTCTTAAATGAGTAGTCATATTGAAGAACAGAAGAAAGAGGCATTAAATAATGTTTGCTTCACAGATCCTAAAGATGGCAAAAATGGTGAAATGGAGAAATGATTACAACAACCAATATTTAAGTCCACATCTGATAAGGAATTGAGATCAACTACTAAACCATTCATGGATCTTTTTTTTCCCAAAGTAAATGAAATGCAGTGGTTTAATATTTACTTAATGCTAACTGGTAAAGACTATGTATGTCTATATATGTATGTATATACACACAAATGTTCATATACACACATCTATAAATATATGTGATGAAGTTGAATCCTAATTTCTAGTAAGCAATTTTAAACAACTTCAATTATTCACATGATCTTTGGTTTTGTGAAAACATTGCCTGGTCTGTACTCAAAACTTGTCATGAGAATTGCCAGAAATTATGTTCTACTAGCATGGGCTTTGTGAACTGAGAATAACCTTAATGCCAAGAGAAAATATCAGAAGAGAACATAAATGATTTTTAATGAATACAAGCAAAGAAAAGAGAAACATTCTTTTGAAATGTTTTAAATTTGTCTTGACATGTCAAGTGTGGAATTAGCATTGCATATAGAAGGGAAAACATAATTTTATGTGGGTCATTCCTTCTTTAAATAAACCAGTTCTCCAATTTTAATTACCATTAACTGCCATTAATTAAGTGACTTCTGCACATAAGGCTTTGGACTAGGCCATAAGAATGCAAAGAATTAATAGACTCAACACAATCATTTTTCTAAATATTCTCTGGCAGTGTATTGACTATTTAAAATCTAGTATCTGTCTGTCCGTCTGTCCGTCTGTCTGTCTATCTCTTTTTTATGTTTGTGTGTGTGTGTGTGTATATATATATATATATATATATATATATATATATATATATATATATATATATATATATATACAAAGTGACAGCTGACAATTAAAGGTGGTATGATGTAGATAGTAAAAATTTACTCCCTTCTGTTGGCAATGTCAAGAGTATTTCACCTTCACATAGATGTCACAGGGAGAAGCATTGGGTGATTTTAATAATACTTGACAGTTGGACAGGGTAGAATGTTGTAGGACAAGAAAATGTTTTTTGGGGGGGCAATAAGTCACTTGACCTCTGAAAATGCAATTACTGGGTGACAGAATAAGTTGAATGTAGGGCTGTGGAGTCATTATGTTCCACGGAATTGGATTTGAAGATCTACTTAGAATATGAGACAAATTATTCATTCCTCATTATTAGGCAAGCTTCCTGGAAGCCTGTTTAAAAAATAGAGAACTGATTGTATTTGCAAGTTGAGGAAGAAGCATACTGTTTTTGACCTACTGGTGAGATGGCTCATTGATTTTGAGTTTAAGTGATTAGAAGAAAGGGGATATTATCAACAGAAAAAATGGTCAATGAGAACCAGTTTTGTGGTTAAGCTGGAGAATTCTGTTTTAAATAATCCTGTAAAATATCAAGGCTGAATGGAAAAGAGACATACAATGTAACTCTTTCTCTACTACATTGTATTTCAGCCTATGAAAGAGAGAAAATAACAACAAATTTTTAATTAATATAAAGTGGATCCCTTGTTTCAATTTTCTTCATTGGTACTTAATTAATATGCAATGATATAGTGTCTACTGTGGGATAGAAAAGAAAAATAAAACACTTTCCCCTTCTCTAAAAAGCTATTGTATGCTTTGAAATAACTAAATAAATGGGGACACACATAAGAACTGACCTGTGATTTCATCAGTAACAGCTACCCCTCTACAGATGCTGGTGTGTATATATTCTACCATTTATACCCTTATAGTGTGATGTGGGGCACAGAAAAATCAAATGATTTGACCAGGCTCTCAGAGCCAGGGTATGTCAGTTGCTGTATTTAAATCTAAGTATTCCGGTTCAAATATTTGCTCTTTATTTACTATATAATGCTTTTTCCTAAGCTAGTATCAATAATATGTCTGAAGGTTTAGAATAAGCACACATAATGACGTTGGATTTTCCTAAGAACTTATGAGGCAAATATGAGTGATATTATTATGTCTCTTCTAAAAGAAGAACTCAGAGAAGTATAGACAGTTGATTTCAAGGTGAAATTTGAACCAATGTCTTTCTGACTCTAAATCTAGCACTTTATATGTCATATTGCCTCATAAAACTACAGTATAGGAAAATGGAAAGAACACCAGGTTTTAAATAAGAAGACCTCAATCTGAAGTTAATCTCTAGAACTTCTTAGCTGGGGGCCTAGTTACTTTATTGTGAAATGCAGGGGTGGGGGACTGGGAAGGAAGAGGTTGGCCTAAAATTCAGCTCTAAACACATCAGTTTGAATCATTTTAAAGATATTTGAAAAATAATATGTTTAGAAAAAAAATAAAAACACAATTCAACATAGATAATATTAACTTCTGTTATTTGGCCAGCATGGATACATTTCTATATAATTTTTTACACAGTTTGGATGATTTTTCAAGTGTCATTCCTATCTTTGCACACCTATGATTCTGTGGATTATTAAGGTGGCCAATGTTGGGGAACACTTAGTCAATTATAGAAGTTTTGGATGTATAACTGCAATTTTGTAAACGAAGAAACAGAACTATAGAAACCTAAATGAGATTATGAACCAAAAGAACATGTGCATTAGTTCATCAAAACTCACTCACCATCAATGAATAACAGAAAAGCATTGAATAAATGAACTGAAAGTAGGTTTTTTATCTCTAAAGATGTCCTGCTTTTCTGTCTATAATAAAATACCTGTTTTCGCATTTATTTATCTAAGGTACTTTTGCTACCTAAAATCATTCTTTTTAGGTATTACCCAATGTGTAGTTCTTTTCCCCACCCATCCATTTAGCTAAAGAGTTTCTGGTTGAGTGGGTCTTAGTTGGGTAGCTTTTGCTGATTCGTAAGGCTGTATCACCTCATTAGTTTTCTAGTCAAATGAATTTTTACCAGGGTATAGACTGGCCAATGTTAGTTCCCTGACAGGAGAGCAATGTGAGAATTATGTTGCACCTGGCATGCCTAGGAAAACACTTAGCTAGTGGTATTTGGGGCTCACGTGGGGGAAGGGGAGAACAAAAACAAATGCATTCAGATTTTAAGATAGCTCCAAGACAATACAGAATTCTCAGTCCTATGCTATGTGTTCAGACATATAGTGATACTACAAACTCAGACTACTGTAAAACATTATGAAAAAAATTAACAATTTGATATTAGCTACCCATAGAATAAGTACAAAATTATCAAAGTTTGGAACAGATATTATGAGATGATCTCTTATGCCCCTTCTATCATTAACATGCCATTTAGATTTCTTGGACTACCTTGGAATTCTGTAAATTGATGCAGAAATAAAGGACCTCCAAAATTGATGTATGAGAAAAGATTAAAGGAATTAAATATGAAGAACCTACCTATGTGATGTGGAAAAAAAAGAATATGGGAGTACATTCATCTTCAGATATTTTCTGGGTGCACAAGGTAAAAGAAGGCATAAGAATTATTTCATGTATTTTAAGAAACTATGTGACGATGAACAGTTCTTTTTTTTCTTTTAACAAAATAGATTTTGTTGAAATCTTTTACTTTTTTTATCAACTATGGTTCTCACTGTATCTCTTCCCATAAACCCTTCTAGAAGAGCTATACCTTAAAATAAGTAAGAAAAAAGAAAATAAGTTCACCAAACTGATCATTACATAGGAAATGTCTGAAATTAGTACTGCATACCTCTGATATCTTCTAGATTTTCTTTTTAAAAATCTTTTTATTTATTTAATTAATTTTAGTTTTCAGCATTCATTTCCACAAGATTTTGAATTTCAAATTTTCTCAACCCTTCTCTTCCCTCCCTCACCCCAAAACACCATGGATTCTGATTACTGCTTCCCTCAATCTACCCTCCCTTATATCACATCCCTCTCTTCCTTTACCCCCATCTTCTCTCTTTTCTTGTAGGGCAAAATAGATTTCTAGACCCCAATACCTGTATTTCTTATTTCCCAGATACATGCGAAAGCAATTCTCAACATTCACTCCTAAAACTTTGAGTTCCAAATTCTCTCCTTTCCTCCTTTTCCACCCACCTTCACTGAGAAGGCGAGTAATTCAATATAGGCTATATATGTGTAGTTTTCATTAAGACTTCCATAATAGTCATGTTGTGAAAGACTAACTATATTTCCCTCCATCCTATCTGCCCCCCATCTATTCTATTCTCTCTTTTCACCTTGTCCTTCCCCAAAAGTGTTTACTTTTAATTACCCCCTCCTTTCATTTGCCCTCCTTTCTAACATCCCCCCACACTCCACTTTTCCCCTTCTCCTCTGTTTTCCTGTAATGTAAGCTAGATTTTCATACCAAATTGAGTGTGCATGGTATTCCTTCCTTAAGCCAAACGTGATGAGAGTAAGATTCAGTTTTTCAGTCTCACCTCCCCTTTTCCCCCCTCCATTGGAAAAACTTTTTCTTGCTTTTTTTATGAGAGATAAATTGCCCCATTCCATTTTTCTCTTTCTCCTCCCATAATATTCCTCTTAACTCCCTTAATTTTATTTTTTTTGGATATCATCCCTTCCTATTGAACTCACTCTGTGCCCTCTTTCGTGTGTGTGTGTATGTGTGTGTGTGTGTGTGTGTGTGTGTGTGTAATCCCTCCACCTACGCAAATACTGAGAAAAAGTTTCAAGAGTTACAAATATTATCTTTCCATGTAGGAATGTAAACAGTTCAGCTTTAGTAAGTCCCTTATGATTTCTCTTTCCTGTTTGCCTTTTCATGCTTCTCCTGATTCTTGTACTTGAAAGTCAAATTTTCAATTCAGCTGTGGCCTTTTCATCAAGAATGCGTGAAAGTCCTTTATTTCATTGGAAGACCATTTTCCCCTTGAAGTATTATACTCAGTTTTGCTGGGTAGGTGATTCTTGGTTTAAGCCCTAGTTCCTTTGACTTCTGGAATATCTTATTCCACACCCTTTGATCCCTTTGACCCTTTGAAGCTTCTAGATCTTGTGTTATCCTGATTGTATTTCCACAATACTGAAATTTTTTCTTTCTGACTGCTTGCAATGTTTTCTTCTTGACCTGGGAACTCTGGAATTTGAGTACAATTTTCCTAGGAGTCTTTCTTTTCAGATCCCTCTCAGGAGGTGAGTAGTGAATTCTTTGAATATTTATTTTACCCTCTGGTTCCAGAATATCAGGGCAGCTTTGCTTGATAGTTTCATGAAAGATGATGTCTAGGCCTTTACTTTTTTCTCATGGCCTTCATGTCATCCCATAATTTTTAAATTGTCTCTCCTGAATCTATTTTTCAGTCAGTTCTTTCTCCAGTGTGATATATCACATTGTCTTCTATTTTTTCATTCTTTCAGTTTTGTTTTGTAATTTCTTGGTTTCTCATAAAGTCTGTAGCTTTCATCTGTTCCATCCCAATTTTTAACAACATGTTTTCTTCAGTGAGCTTTTGAATATCCTTTTCCATTTGGTTAGTTCTGCTTTTTAAAGCATTATTCTCCTCATTGGCTTTTTGGGCCTCTTTTGCCATTTGGGTTAGTCTATTTTTAAAGGTGTAAATTTCTTCAGCATTTTTTGGGTCTCCCTTAGAAGGTTTTGGTTCGCTTTACATAATTTTCTTGAATTTCTCTTCCCAATTTTTCTTCCACTTCTGTTACTTGATTTTCAAAACTACTTTTGAGGCCTTCCATGACATGAGACCACCACATATTTATTTTGGAGGTTTTGGATACAGAAGTCTTGACTTTTAGGTTTTCCTCTGATGGTTTTTATCCTTCTTCCTCATCCAAAAGGACAGAAGAGAATACCTGCTCACTAAGAAATTAACTTTCTATTGTCTTATTCTTTTTCCCTTTTTTGACATTTTCTCAGTCATTTATTTGACTTTTGAGTTTTTTGTCAAGAGGAGGGTATATCCTGGGTACCTGAGACTTCTCAGTTCTTCCAACGTGGCACAAATGAGGGAGAGGATTTTACTACTCTCCTGACCTGCCCTCTGGTCTGGGAGCAGCTACAAGCACTCTTTTCTGTCCAGCATCTGCCAGTATAATTCCCTCTCCAGAGCCTCCACCAGCTCCACCTCACCAGTCAGTGGTCCTCCTCACCCCAGGAGTGCCACTCAGGCCCACATCAGCAGCTCAATTCCACCAGGGTCTTTAGGCCAGGGCTCCAACAATGGAAGCTGCTATGACCTGAGGCCATGGCTAGACTGCTGTGTTCCTTTCTCACCCAAGTGAAATAGCTTTCTTCCTGACTTTTGAAACTGTCCTAGGCATTTGTGAGATGAGGAATCTGGGAACAACAGCTGCTTCCAGTTGCATCATGAAGACTGCCCCAATCCTGCCCTTGCCATGGCATGACCCATGCTGTGCTGTGCTCCACTCTTTTATTGGTGTGATAGATCTTTTCTATAAGCCTTTTAGGCTGCCTTGGGCTGGAAATCTTTTTTACTCTGTCATCTTGTGGCTTCAACTGCTCCAGAATTTGTCTAGAGTCATTTTTTGTGGGTATTTTCTGGGCTGTGTGGGTAGAGCTTCTAGAAGTGCATCCTTCTATTCTGCCATCTTGACTATGATGTGCTTAAATTATCTCCAGTTTTATAAGCACGGGCAAACAGACACATATGCAAGTCTGTCTATAACTAAGAGGGTGGTCTAACATGGCTATCATGGTAAAAACAAAAACAAATCATCTTGTAGCCAAATAAGTTATATGCTTTTAAGTCCTTAGGCAACACACATTAATGCCCATCAACTCCTTGGTCCATACTTAAACCTCTTACAGCTTGGTAGGCAGGAACTTAGGCTTGAATAACATAACTTTTGAAAATCCAGATCAAAAATCTCCATAGCATAAGGATAGATTTTGGGTGGAGGATAACTGGGACAAAGGGAAGAAAAATAAACAGATAAAATTAGTAAATTTGAGAAAATGTTATCAGGCAATATAGTTTCTGCATATTATTCCTAGAATATTTTAAATTCTTAATAAAAAATTCAGAAAGACCAGGAGCTTCTGGCCAGCAATATGAATTTAATCATAGGAAAATATTCCATTATTGATATGAAAAACATACTAAAAAGAGCGTATTCTGGACTTGGAATAAGGAAAAAGCCTAATATTGTATCATGTTTCTAATGCTGACTTGGTATATGACCATGGGCAATTCACTTAAACTTTTATAAGTTTTATTTTCTGATCTTTGTGTAAATGGGGATCATAATATGGGATAATTATATATATATTATATATACATATACATAAATATATACATACATAAATATATACAAACATACATATATACCTATAAATTATAGATATTCTATAATATGATACATTGTCCATGAAATATATACATTGTCCCTTCCACATCGTGTGGGTTGTGGCACAACATTTCTTTGATCTGGAAAATGTGTACGAAATTTTTTGACCCTCTCTTCGTACCAGAGAGGAAGTTTGAATTTTTTTCTTCTTTTCAGCTTATTGTAAAATTTGGGTTAAGTGCTTAGTCATTGGCCATATACAAAATGCTATATACATAGGGCATAGTATATATGCATAGCATATAACTAAATATGATACTATATATATATATATATTTTGTCTTTAAAAGGTTTATTGATAAGTTCTGCTTTTATAACACTTATTTCCTGATGTTTTCTCAGCATTGACATCATAGAACCCTCTTTTTTTTGTTTTTAAGTTAAATTTATTTATTAAACTCTTTACATTCATTTTCACAAAATTTTGGGTTCCAAATTTTCTCCCCATTTGTCCCCTCCCCCCACCCCAATACACCGAGCATTCTAATTTCCCCTATCACCAATTTGCCCTCTCTTCTATTATCCCTCCCTTCCCTTGTCCCCATCTTCTCTTTTGTCCTGCAGGGCCAGATAACTTTCTATTCCCCATTACCTGTATTTCTTATTTCTTAGTAGCAAGAACAATACTCGACAGTTGTTCCTAAAGCTTTGAGTTCCAACTTCTCCCCATCCCTCCCTCCCCACCCATTCCCTTTGGGAAGCAAGCAATTCAATACAGGTCATATCTGTGTAGTTTTGCAAATGACTTCCATAATAGTCGTGTTGTGTAAGACTAACTATATTTTCCTATTCATCCTATCCTACCCCCCGTTGCTTCTATTCTCTCTTTTGATCCTGTCCCTCCCCAGGATTGTTGATTTCAAATTGCTCCCTCCTCCCATTGCCCTCCCTTCCATCATCCCCCCACCCTGCTTATCTCCTTCTCCCCCACTTTCCTGTATTGTAAGATAGGTTTTCATACCAAAATGAGTGTGCATTTTATTCCTTCCTTTAGTCGAATGTGATGAGAGTAAACTTCATGTTTTTCTCTTATCTCCCTTTCTTTTCCCTCCACTAAAAGGTCTCCTGCCTGCCTCTTCTATGAGAGATAATTTGCCCCATTCCATTTCTCCCTCTCTCCTCCCAATACATTTCTCTCTCACCGCTTAATTTCATTTTTTTTTAAGATATGATCCCATCCTATTCAATTCACTCTGTGTTCTCTGTCTCTGTGTGTGTGTGGGTGAGGGGCTGCTATTCAGTGTGAGATTAAGTTCAGGTGCTCGGGTGGGGGGCAGAGCTGCCACACGGGGCTCAGTTCCCTCAGGGGGTTATGTGGAGACCTTCAATACTGGATCCTAGCTCCTCTCTGCTTTGGGAGCCCCTGTCCTCTGCTGTCTCTGCTGCTGCCTCCCGAGGGGACCTGAGTTATGGAGACACCCTGCTCACCACTCGGCCAACCAAACCGGCTCTCTCCCTGACCTTTGGCGTCTGTGGGTGGAGGTACCTGCGTGGCCCCTGGAGATTCTGTCCCTGAATCCTGCTCGGGTCTGCTCCTCTCAGTACCGTGTGGACAAGGCAGGGCTGGGTTCTGCTCTGGGTCTGGTGCACAACAGACCTTTGGTGTTGGTTTTTCAGGGCTCTCTGGAACGGAAATCTCCTCTACTCCATTGTTGTGTGGCTTCTGCAGTTCCAGAATTTGTTGAGAGTTCTTCTCTACAAGTGTTTTATGGGCTGTGGGTTGGAGCTAGCATATGTGAATCTTTCTACTGTGCCATCTTGGCTCCTCCCAGAACCTGCCTTTCTATATATATATATATATTTTATGAATTTCTGAGCTTCTAACCTTTTTCTGCATTATCTGCTAGTCTTCTTGTGTTGTCTGTGACCTCTGCAAAACTTCCTCCAAATTCCCATGTAATTGCTTATGTCAGCCTATAACATATAGAAATTGTGATGGGGAAAATCACAGTGTGAAAAGGATAACTGAAATCTCTGGATGCATACACTCTTACATATACATATGCACATATGCATTCCACTTAGCATGTATGTGCACATGTATACATATTGACACTGAGTACCCATACATATGCACATATTTAGATATAGGTTTGCAAACCAATATGTGTATTGAGATATATGTATATAAGTATGTGTGCATGTCAACACACATGTTATATGTATGTCCATATACATGATATACACATGTATATATTTCTGCATGTGTGTTTGTGCATATATTTATACATATACGTGCCTATTTTACAATTTAAACCACTTATATTTACTTTGATCATAATTAGGTTTATATTTTCTTCATTTTATTGGAGGTTAGTATACACTCATTATAATTATTTTTATTATTAATTCTAATTTAGCAAGATCAAGCTAAATGAACTCTTTATGATTTATATTCATAGCTATGCTTCACTTTGGTTAAAGATACCTTCTTTGGAAATAGCTTGTTCCCTTAGATCTATTGCTTCCATTATTTTTCTTTTCTTTTTTCCATTTCATGGAAACACATTCTGAAATATTTAGTGATATAGCCAACAAAATACTCTGAGTGTTCTCACAGTGTTGGCATCTGGTTTATCATGATTTGAGAAGTACAAATTCTTTAAATGCTTATCTTTTGGACTGAAAGGCTTGGCTGCTATTGGAACACTTCCCTGAAGTGGTTATGTCTTTCTTCAGACTTTTCAGTACAATTGTTTTTCAAATCTCTGTATCTTGCCTTGAAACAGCACATTGAGTTTTGATGTGGGTGATAATTATGGGTTCATGGACTGTGCTTTCTAATCTTGTATAAGTTGTTTCCATTTTCTGTGATCCTTCTTGATTTTCCTTGAGAAATATGTTGGGATTCCAATTAGTGTTCTTTAATAGGTAAATACTATTTTTCTTCTGGCAGGCTGAAGCATTTTTTTCCTAACTGTTAAAGTACTGTAGTTTACCTACAATATGTTCTGTGCTGGGTATTGATTTCTTCCTCATCAGAATACATTAATTCTTTCTGGTTCACTATTTAAAGTATGAAGGAGTATAACTAAAAAGTTCATAAGAATTCACTTGCTAATAGTCTTGCAGATCTAATCAAAGGGATTTTGAAGTAAAAGGAATGTGGGATAGAGAAAACTGTGTGTATTCATATAGACCAAGTTAAATACCAAAGAGGGAAGCTTAAACGTAGGAATAGTAGCAATAAAAGACACTTATAAATTCATAGGAGACATATATCAGAAAGGATCATAAATATTTAGCTTGCAGTGATCTCTGAGTTCATCTAGGCCAAAAAGATCATCTAAAATTTCAAAACCCTTCAAGGACATGTCGATAGTAAGTGTCTGAGGTGGAATTTGAACTAGCTTCTCTGACTCAAAACCTAGTGTTCTTCCACGATACTGCAAAGAAACTTATACAGCTTAAAGCCTCAGATGAATATGTATAAATATATACAATATGAGTGATTAGCAAGGAAAATTAGTGAAGCTAACACAGGTCAGAAAATTCAATCTCTTTGAAATTCTTGAGACTTAGTGTGATTAAATTTATGACTGTAATATGACTCTGGAATGGGAACGACCCACCCTCCCCTTTTTTAAAACATATGTGCATAACTAATAAAAAAACCAAATTTCCTTATTGACTACGTACAAAAGTGTGTCTTCTGCATGTGCATATATATGTGTGTATGTGTGTGTAGATTATTTTTTGATTGTTAAAACTACCAAAATACAGAAACTCACATTTAAAAAAAATTGTATTTTATTATTCCGTAGTTACATGTGAAAAAATTAAAATTTGTTTTTAAAACTTTGAGTTCCAAATTCTCTCCCTTTCTCTCGCCCCACCCTTTTCCATTTGGAAGGTTCACAATCCGAAATAGACTGTATGTGTGTAACAACGCCAAACATACCCATAATAGTCATGCTGTAAAAGAAAACAGACAAAAAAATCAAGAAAAATAAAGTCGGACATGTATGCTTTAATCTATATTCAGATATCATCAATTCTTCCCCTGAGGATGCATAGCCTTTTTCATCACAAGCCCTTCATAGTTACCTTGGATCATTGTTTTGATGAGAATAGCTGTCATTCACAGATGATCATCTGTACACAGTACATATCACTTTTTATCAGCCCCTACAAATCTTTCCAGGTATTTCTCATAGCATGCTGCTTATCATTTCCTGTGATAGTATTCCATTGTAGTCACATCACACAACTTATTTAGCCATCTCCCAATTGATGCATATCCCCTCAATTTCTAATTTTTTGCACCCAAAAAAGAGCTGCTATATAATTTTTTGCAAATATAGTTCCTTTTCCTTTTTTTTTAAATTAAATCTATTTGAGGTTACAGAACCAGTAGTGGAATTGCTAGGAAAAAGATATATATGGTTTTATAACCTTTTGGATACAGTTCCAAATTACTCTACAGAATGATTGCATCAGTTCACAACTCCACCAACAATTCATTAAAGTCTTATTTTTCTTACATCTCCTCCAAAATCTGTCATTTGCCATTTCTATCCTATTAATCAGTCTAATTGGTATGAGGTTGCACCTCCAGAATTGTCTTAATTTGCATTCTTTAAATCAATATTGAGGTTTTTTTTCCCCACATGGCTGTAGATATCTTTGATTACTTCATCTGAAAACATGATAGCTTTTGATCTTTATCAATTGGGAATTGGCTCTTATTTGTATAAATTTGACTCAGTTCTCTCTGCCTAAGAAATTAAGCCTTTATCAGAGAACCTTAAGGACAAATTTATTTTCACAGCTACTATTACCAGCTGTATTTCCCTCCATCCTGTTCCCTTGCCATCACATTTTATTGTCTCTCACCTTTTACCCTGTCACTCCTTAGAAGTGTTGTGCTTCTGGCTACCCCCTCCCCAATCTACGCTCTTTCTTTCATCTCCCACTTCTTTTAGCCCTTCCATTTCTACTTTCCTGTAGTATGTTATTCCCTCTTTGAGCCAATTCTGATGACAGTAAGGTTCACTAACTCCCTCTCTTCCCATCCACTGTAAAATATATTTCTTATCTATTTTAGGTGAGATAATTCACCCCTTTCTACCTTTCCCTTTCTCTTTCTACTAGTACATTCCCCTCTCACCTCTTAATTATTTCTTTTTGATATTATCCCTTCTTATTCAGCCCACATTTGTGTCCTCTGTGTACACATACACACACACACAAACATGTGTCTATATATCTATCTATCGATCTATCAATCTATCTTTCCAACTGTCCTAAAATGAGAATGATCTTTTGAGTTACAAGTAGCATCTTCCCATGTAGGAATGCAAATAGTTTAGCCTCATTATGTCCCATATGATTTCCCTTTTCTGCTTACCTTTTTATGCTTTTCTTGAGTCTTGAGTTTGAAAGTCAAATTTTCCATTCAGCTGTTTTTTTTTTATCAAGAATCTTGAAAGTTCTCTATCTCAATGAATTCCCATTTTCTTCCAAAGAATTATATTCAATTTTTCTGGGTAGGTTTTCTTGGTTGTAATCCTAGCTCCTTTGGCATCTGGAATATCATATTCTAAGTAATTCAATCCTTTAATGTCAAAAATGTTAAATCTTCTGTTACCCTGACTGGGGCTCCATGACACAAATTGTTTCTTTCTGGCTTCTTACAGTATTTTCTCCTCTATCCAGGAATTCTGAAATTTGATGAAAATATTCCTGGAAGTTTTTCTTTTGGGATCTCTTTCTGGAGGTTATTGGTGGATTCTTTCAATTTCTATTTTACCCTCTGTTTCTAGAATATTGCGGCAGTTTTCCTTGTTAATTTCTTTAAAGATTAGATACAGGCTCTTTTTTTGGTCGTGGCTTTCAAACAATCTAATAATTGTAAAAATGTCTGTTCTGGATCTACTTTCCAAGTCACTTGTTTTTCCAATGAGATGTTTCACATTGTCTTCTACTTTTTATTCTGTTGTTTCTGTTTTATTACTTCTTGATTTCTCAAAGTACATTTGCTTTTTTCTAATTTTTAAGGAACTGTTTTCTTCAGTGAGCTTTTGGATTTCCATTTCCATTTGGCCAATTCTGAACTTGAAGGCATTCTTCTTATCTTTGGCTTTTTGGATCTCTTTTAACCTTTGCCCTACTTTGTTTTTTAAGGTGCTATTTTATTCACTGGTTTCTGGTGTCTCCTTTACCAAGCTATTGACTCCTTTTCATTATTTTCTTGCACCATTCTCATTTCTCTTCCCATTTCTTCCACTCTCTTACTTGATTTTCAAAATACTTCTTGAAGTCTTCTATGACTTGAGTTCAATTCATATTTTTCTTGGAGGCTTTGTATGTAGGAGCTTTGATTTTATCTTCTGATTGTGTGTTTTGATTTTCCTTGTTATCATATTAACTTTCTATAGTCAGAAGTCTTTTCCCCTCATTGTTTGCTAATTTTCCCCAGCCTACTAATCAACTTTTAAATGCTTGTTCAAGTAGGAGTCTCCTTCTAGGGGGGAGGGTACATTATCCTAAGCTTCAGGGGCATTGTGCTCCTTTTTTCAGAATTATTTCTAGGGACTTGTAAGTTTTAAGTTCTTCCAGAGTGATATGATCTAAGGAGAGGTGGGTTTTATATTCCCCTGGTCTATGGTCTGGTCTGTACGTGACTATACGTTCTCTTTTCTGCCCTGGTACTGTTAGAAGGATCTCCCCTCAAATGTGGGCCAAAACCTTTGCTATGGTAGTGCTCCTTTTCTCCCTGGGACTGCTACCCAACAGTGTGACCTGGAATTGAGCATGGGCAAAACCAACATAGTCCTGCATCAGTTAGAGCAAAAAGATCCCTAAAATCTTCTGACCAGTTGTTTGATTCCCTTACCTTCTGTGAACTAAGAGCTCTAGAAGCAGTAGCTGCAACTGTTGATTCAGTCACTTCCAAAGCCTGCTCCTGGTTTGCTCTGGCCAGGACTGTGCTAGCACAAGCTGTGCTAGACTGAGTTACACTTTCCCCTAGGTGTGATGGACCTTTCCTGCTGACCTTCTGAGTTATCTTTGGCATCTATAGGCTAAGGCATCTTGAAACTATCACATCTGATAGTGATTCAGCAACCCAGAGGCCTGCTCTGTGCTTGCTGTTGCCTAGTCTGTGCTCTTCTTTTACCCTGTGACTGTCATTTTCTTTGATTTTTCATTTGTAGTTTTTTGAGTGGTATGTGAAAATTCTGGATCCTTTTGAATCACTTACTCCACCACCTTGACAGAAAAACAAGTGATACAAAAATGGTAAAAAGTAGAGAATCATTGACAGATCATGCAGACACTTTCCTTTTGATGTCTATCCAAGGCAAAAATTGAATAACTAGTGACTACTCTTGGGTTCAAGTTATTCAGTAAGTTCAAAATTCACTTGGTTATTTTCTCATCTGTATCCTTCCAATTGATCCCCAAGAATAACACAATCTATGCAAGATATATCTATAACATATCTTAGTAATAAATCCGTATCTAATTTAACAAAAACAGAGAATGAAAAATTACTGTCTCACATACTGCTCTTGATGGAGTCATGCTGCCTTTGTGATTATGGCTTTCCTCTCACCTCCTCCAGAAAAAAGAACATACAGAAATTACTTTAAAGATAAACATTTAAATTTTGTAGCAATCAGGTCAAACTTACAAGTTCAGATTTAACAGACTGCGTAATCTCTTTGACTTATCCTTTTTTTTTAATAGGAGAGTTGCCCATTTCTAATCTTATGACTGCAGGGCCTTATTACATGCTCATTCAAAGACTGTGAGAGAAGAAAAATAGCATATGCCTGTTCTTTTAAGTATTTTATGAACTAAACCATTTGAACTTGATGAAATGGACACATGAAGATAATCCAAGTATTTTGTTACAATCGCTTTACTTATCTTGGGTTTCAACTTCATATTGGGCACTTTTCTCTTATCCTCTCTAGAATACAAATGATTATATTCCTTCTCACAGAAAACAGAACCTAAGTAAAACTGGAAAAGTTCTATCTTCTCTCTATTATCTGCTATCATCTTACCAAAAACCTGAAGACATTGTCCTGTCATTTCTTTAGTCCTCACCTTTTCTACAATATGAGTTAAAAAAGATGTAAACATAATCCTTGTTTTCTTTAATATTCCTTGTTGCCAATACCAACTCTTAATTTTACTTTATTTACATGATGTTAAGAGAATGTAGCATGTTTTCATATTCATTCGAAATTGCTATCTTTTGGGTGCATAATGTATGTATAAAAGCTGATACTGCAAACAAATTAGGGGAGCAAGCAATAGTTTATTTGTCAGATTTAGAGAGAATGAAGGAATTTAAGACCAAAGAAGAGGTAGATAACATTATGAAATGCAAAATGGATAATTTTGATTACATTAAATTGAAAAGATTTTGAACAAAGCTAGCGCAACTAAGAATTAGGAGGGAAACAGAAAACTGAGGGAAAATTTTACAATTAATATCTGTGATAAAGGTCTAATTTCTAAATATAGAACTGAGAAAATATATATAAATATAGAGAACTGAGTCAAATTTACAAGAATGCAAATCATTCCCCAACTGATAAATGGTCAAAAGATATGAACAGGAAGTTTTCAGAAGAAGAAAATGAAGCTATCTATAGCCATAGGAAAAAAGTGCTCTAAATCACTCTCGATTAGAGAGATGCAAATTGGAAGGACTCTGAGGCATCGCATCTTAACTATCAGATAGGCTTACATTATAGAATAGGAAGATGATAAATGTTGGAGAAGATGTGGGAGAGTTGGAACACTAATTCATTGTTGTGGAGCTGTGAAGTGATTCAACCATTCTGGGGAGGAATTTGGAACGATGCCAAGTGGCTACAAAAATGTGCATATCCTTTGACCTAGAAATACCACTTCTAAGGTTTTATCACAAAGAGATTATACAAATGGTAAAAGTACCCACATGTACAAAAATATTTATAGTAGCTCTTTTTGTGGTGTCTGAGAACTGGAAATTAAGAGAATCCCCATCAATTGGGGAATGACTGAAGTTGTGGTATATGAAAGAAATAGAATACTATTGTGCTATAAGAAATGATGAACAGACAGACTTCAGAAATGTCTGCATAGACTTATATGAACTGATGCTGAGTGAAAGGAAGATAACCAGGAGAACACTAAACATAGTAACAGTAGCAGTGTAGGAAGACTGTTTCTGATAGATTTAGTCCTTCGCAGAAATACAAGGACCTATAACATTTCCAAAGTACTAATGATGCAAAATGCCATCCACATCCAGAGAAAGCACTATGGAGCTGTAATGAAGAATGAAGCAAATTGTTTTCTCTTTCATTAGTTTTGGTTTTGTTTGGTTTTACTCATACTTTCTCCCATGCATTTTTATTCTTTTATGCAACATGACTAATGTGAAAATGTGTTTAATAAGAATGCAGGTGTAGAGCCCATATAAGATTGTTCATCTTGGGGAAGATTTGTGAGAAAATTTAAAACTTATGGAAGTGGTTGTTGAAAATTGAAAACTAATAAGGAAATTGGGAGGAAGGAAAAATAGCTTTCTTTTGCTTTCATCATTTGCACATTTATATGTATATATGTAAATATAAATATACACAAGCATATATTTCAGTTGTGTCTGATTCTTTGTGTCCCTATTTGAAATTTTCTTTGCAAAGATACTGGAGTGATTTGCCATTTCCTTCTCTGATCATTTTATAGATGAGAAACCTGAGATAAACAGCGTTAAGGGATTTGTCCAGCATTATACATGGAGTAAGGGTCTGAAAGCAGATTTGGGCTCATGAAGATGAGTCTTCCTGCCTCCCAACCTGACACCCTATCCATTGTGCCATCTAGCAGCCATATATTATATATAGGTATAGGTATAGTTATAAATATGTATGTATAATATGTGTACATAAGTATGATGATGCATATATTTGTACAAAAGTGTATGTGTGTATGTACACTTGTGTATATATCTGTACATACACACAAACATGTTTATAATTTTCCTATACATTCAGAGTAACACCTTAGAGACTCCTTTACCTCCTTATCAGAATGTTTTCAGTTTGAATCTTGAGAAATTGATCCTCAAAGAATTTCCTGACTTTCCTGCCTCTGCAACAGAATGGAGACCATGGGGACATATCCTTTTTTTGGAATCCTTTGAAATCTACAGTGCCCAAATTCAAACCCCCTGTCAGACTATGTCTGGTTTTCTTCTTATATGTTTTGAATTATTGATAGTGTGATGCCTTCTTCCTGAAGTTCCCATCATTTCTGGCTCAACAGTCTATAAATTATAGTTGGCCAAAATTACTTTTAGAATAACAATTGCCTTCATTGCTTCTTCAATTCCTTTGAGAATGAAACATTTTGAAGGATAAATATTGAATAGGTATAGATTTATTTTTCGTTTTTATTTGCTACACATAGAAAGCAATTGCTTGAGCTTGGGGAAAAAAAAGATAAAAAAAAAACCCCTCCCTGTTCTATGTAGATTATTGCAACATCATTATACTTGTTCTACATATTTGTTGGAAACGAAGTGTTCAATCCTTTGTCATTCGTGATATTAATTCTGTTGGCCAACTGCCTGATGCTAAGTTGATAGACTTTGCCTGTCAGCTTCATTGGGGAAGCCTGAGTGAGGTTTTATAATTTATAGTAGATATTCTGACTTTTCTCATGAAATGAAGATTTTTTGCCCAACTGACTTTTTTAGGAATCAGCTTTCTGTAAAAGACCAGAGGTAAATAGCAGCTGAGCACAGGCCAAAGGTTACAACTCCCCCAGTGCAAAGCAGCCTACACTTCTTAAATATCACATATCTCTCTGAACTCAGAGCTTCAATGGTAATTTCTTCACCATAAAGCCTTAAAGGTCACAACTCTTTTGGCTCAAAAGTTCCAGCTGACTAGGAAACTGATTGAAACTTAATGAAAGATTCCTTAGGGTGAGAGCTAACCAGCTCTCATCATCAAATAACATCCATATCTCTGTGTCTCTTAAACCTGGATGTGATAAATGATAATAGGCTTCAGGTTTCTAACCTTTAAAAAAAGAAAACTGAAAATAAAGTATCTTTAAGACTTCTAGCTTCAAGTTTCTATGGTTCTATAATTTTCAGTTCATTCTTAATAAAAGAAGGTGCAGATTACTCTCTATTGTATACACAGAGTAATCTAAGGTTAAGATTTAATAGAGTCAGAGAGCACTGAGAGATTGACCAATAAAGACTGGAAACTGGAATGTAAGAAACAAATGGTCTAAAAACATAAATTACATAAAGGAATATAAGCTAATTTAGTTTCCATCACTTTGTTGGTTGAATTGAAAAATCAATATACATGCCACATTTCAGGGTCACTGGATATATGTTTTTTGTTTTACTTTTCATGGAGGTGGTAGTTTTTAAATTAATTGGTTTCAGAAGTCAACTAAAGATGACTACTCTTTACTTCTTCCTTTAATTTAGGTTCCAAGCAACTGAACTCTGACCACTCTCACTTTTTTTCTCCTTCTCATAGTGGAAATATTGACCATATGGAAAAAAAGACTATAAGAAAGGGGAGCTAGGTCTGGATTCAAGGTTTCCTCAATGCTGATAAATTAGTGACCTGAGAGCAGTCAGTCTTTTCTAGGGAAGAAAGGGAATTCAATGCTGGCACCAATTTTGCTTCCCCTTAAGCAAAAATTGCCAGTTAGCTATTTAGAGGTGGAACAGACTGTCAGGCTAATTTTAACTTTTAGTCCTGATGTTTCTTTGCTGAGTTCAGTCACTTGATATTCTTTTTATGTGAGACTTTAAGAGAAGAGTTTGGGAGTAGGAATAGCCCTTTCATATAGGTATAATAGTCGTTGAAGTGTCTAGTGAGAGAAAATCTAATTTTATCTCCTTTAATTCATAATAATTGATTGTAATTAATGTTTAATTACACTTTAAATTCAGCAAGCATTTATTAAGTGCAAATTATGTCCGTTTCACTGATACATATTGAGAACTCAAAGAGAAAAAATGAAAACACACCTCTCTGAAAGGAACTTTAATTGGGGAGATGCAACATGTGCATAGGAAATTAAAGAAAGATAGATTTCGTTGAGCCAACATAGTCAACTGTTGCAACTCTTCCATACTCACCTCTGAACAACCATAAAATAGAGCCTTGAAGCAAATCTTGAAATAGCAGAACCAGCAAAAAAGACTGAAGGGAAACGATCTTTTAGCCTAAGGAATTTGGAGGATCAGCAAGAAATGTATATCTCACTAGGGTGAAGGGGGAGCACAGTCCTGGAAGAAAAGCTCCCTAGAAAGTCAGCAGTATGTCCCACCTCAGGAAGCCAGTGGAAGATCCTGATCCCCAGAATGGCGGATCAGGTAAATGTCAACACTGAGAAACCCTACCCTTAAGTGCCTTAGAATATCCAGGATAAAGGGCCAACTCTACTTCCAAGAACCACCTTCAGCACAGTCCCAGGAAAACAGGAAGCCTCTAAGAGGCCTAATCCCCCATGCCTTAGTGTGACCATGGGGAAACAAGGAGCATCCCAACAGACCTCAGCATAAACTAGATACTACCATTAAGGTAGTATTATCACCAGGTAAGCTGCAGACCCCTATGGCTTTCAGCAACACCAGCCAACTGCCACACAAACCCCTCAGTATAGCATATGGGTCCTCCATAGGCCTCAGGGCTGCATCAGTGCAGCACCAGATGAAAAGTCAGAACCTGCAGCCCTTGGCACAAGACGTTTGAGACAGTGTCCCTTCTACCCCAGGAGCAGAGCTCAAATTTAACAGAAAGGTAAAAGGCCAAAAAAGGAGGGGATGAGCAGAAAACAACTAAAAATATCTGACCATAGCAAATTGTCATAGTGACAAGAAAGACCAAGACCTCAGAAGAGGATAACAATGTCAAAACACTTATGGGCAAAAGCCCAAAGGAAAATGAGAAGTGGTTTCAAATCCAAGAAAATATCATGGGAGAGCTCAAAAATGAGCATGGCAATCATATAAGAGAGAAAAATTGGAAAAGGAAATGAGACTGATGGAAGAGAATTACCAAAACAATAAAATGGTCAACAGCCTGGGAAACTGTTAAAAAGTAGAATTGACCAAATGGAAAAGGATATTAAAAAATCTACTGAAGAAAATAACTCTTTAAAGAGTACAATTAGCCAATTTGAAAAGAAAGTGCAAAAGCTAATAAAAAACAATACCTTAAAATTTAGAATGGAGCTGGTAGAAGCTAATGACTGTGTGTGATTTCATGTTCAATCAATCAAATTCCAAAGAATGAAAATAATGGAAGAAAATATAAAAAAGCTTCATGGAAAAAGCAATTGACCTGGAAAATAGATCTAGGAGACACAATATCAGAATCATTGGACTACCTGAAAGCCATAATCAAAAGGAGGACCTAGGCAAATATTTGAGAAATTATCAAGGAAAAATGCTCTAATCTCAGAACTGAAGGGCAAAATATTCATTAAAAGAATCCACCAATCACTTCAGGAAGGAGATCCCCAAATAAAAACCACAAGGAACATCATAGCCAAATTTCAGAACTTCAAAGTCAATTAAAAAGTAGTACAAGTGGCCAGAAAGAAACAATTCAAATTTTGGAGAGTCTCAATCAGGATCACAGAGGACCTGGTAGCTGCAACATTAAAGTACAAGAGATCATGGAACATGGTATTCTAGATAACAAAGGAGTTAGGACTAAGACAAAGAATAACTTGCCCCTCAAAATTAAGCATAATATCTCAAGGGAAAAATGACCATTCAGCAAAATAGATTATTTCAAACCTTCAAAAGGAGAAGGGCAGGAAAAAATTAAAAAAAATTGACTTCTGTTTCCAAAACCCAAGAAAAGCATAAAGAGGGAAAAAGGAAAAAGAAAACATGAAAGATTCAATAAAGTTAAATTATTTACATCCCTAAATGAGAATATGATTCTTGTAGCTCTTTAAAATTGTAGCACTAATAGTACAGATATAAGGAATGTACCTAGAGGATATGATTATAAGGTGAGTTCGATAAAATATTAAAGGATGAGAAAGAGGAGTAGAAAGGGTGCAGAAGGAAGGGAAAGGTAGAATGGGGTAAATTATTTCATATGAAGAGATGAGAAAGAGTTATTGCAATAAAGGAGGAGGTAGGAGAGTGGGCAGTGGCATCACTTTAGTGTTACTCTCATCAGTATTGACTCAAGGAGAGAATAAAATAAACAGTCGATTGAATATAGAGATACATCTTTTTCAACAAGGAAGTAGAGGGAAGGAGATTAAGAAAAGGAGGGGATGGATATAAGGGACAGAAGATGAAGGAATGTTACAGAAACAAAACACTGGTGAGATAATAAAGAGTGAAAGGAGAGAGGGGACAACCAGGGGAAAGAATAGTATGGAGGGAAATACACAGGTAGTAAATAATCATAACGGTGAATGTGAATGGGTTGAACTCTCCCATAAAACAGAAGTGGATATCAGAATCCTACAATATGTTGCTTACAACAAACACACTTGAAGCAGAAAGACACACATAAAGGAAAGGAGGTGAAGCAAAATCCATTATGATTCAACTGAAGTTAAAAAAAAAAAGCAGGTGTAGCAATCACGATATTAGACAAAGTTAAAGCAAAAACATAAATAACTAAAAGAGATAAGAAAGTAAACTATATTTTGCTAAAAATACCATAGACAATGCAGCAATACAATTAGAAATGCAAGGAATATTTTGCCTATCAGACCTATGGGGAAGAATTTATGATTGAAGAAGAGATAGAGAGAATCATGAAATGCAAAATAAATAATTTTAGTCACATTAAATTGAAAAGATTTGTACAAACAAAATCAATGCAGTTGAGATTAGAAGGAAAACAGAAAACTGGGAAACAATCTTAACTTTGTCTCTGACAAAAGCCTCATTTCGCAAATACGTGGAGAATTGAGTCAGCTGTGTGAGGATACAAAAGAATCCCTAACTGATGCCAAATTGTCAAAGGACAGAAACAAACAACTTTATGTTTTTTAAGGTGCAAGTTAATTTATTTTGTTTTCGGTTTATAGTGTACACTAATAGTGCTATTGTAATTCAGGTGCATTAGGCACAAAAAAAACTTGCTTACAATTATTAATAATTATTTTCTATGAATGTTTTGGAGAATGTGGTACTGATCATCCATCTTTACACTATTTCTTGTGGGAAAATTCTCTTTGCAATATGAGCAAGTCACATTACAAACAGAATAATGTAACAAATTAAATTCATAAGCCTCGATTCTACTGTAGTTCTAATCTCTTGATTCCAAGCGTTTTCTTTTTTCTTTTTTTTGAATATATTTATTTATGTTTAGATTTCAACATTCATTTCCACAAGATTTTGAGTTTCAAATTTTCTCCCCATCTCTGCCCTCTCCTCACCCCAAAATACTGTAGATTCTGATTATGACTTAACCCAGTCTACCCCGCCTTCTATCTCATCCCTCCCTTCCATTATCCCCACCTTCTCTCTTTTCTTGTAGGGCAAGATAGACTTTTATACCCCATTATCTATATTTCTCACTTCCCAGTTACATGCAGAAACAATTCTCAGCATTCATTCCTAAAACTTTGAGTTCCAACTTCTCTCCCTCCCTCCCTCCTTCCCTCCCAGTCCACCACCACTGAGAAAGCAAGACTTCCAATATAGGCTATATTTTTGTCGTTTTGCTAAAGACTTCTGTAATAGTCATGTTGTGAAGGACACCTATATTTCCCTCCATCCTGCCCTCCCATTTATTCTATTCTCTCTTTTGACCTTATTCCCTCCCCCAAAATGTTTGCTTCTAATTATCCCCCTCCTCTCATTTGCCCTCCCTTCTAACATCCCCCCACACTCCACTTCTCCCCTTCTCCCCTACTTTCCTGTAGTGTAGGTTAGATTTTCATAACAATTTGAGTGTGTATGTTATTCCCTCCTGAAGCCAAATGTGATGAGAGTAAGCTTCACTTTTCCCCTCCATTAAAAAAGCTTTTTCTTGCCTTTTTTATAAGATTATTTGCCCTATTCCATTTCTCCCTTTCACCTCCCAATATATTTCTCACTCACCCCTTAAATTTATTTATTTAGACATCATTTCTTCCTATTCAACTCACCCTGTGTACTCTGTGTGCACGTGAGTGTGTGTGTGTGTGTGTGTAATCACTTCAACTACACAAGTACTGACAAAAGTTTCAGGAGTTACAAATGTTATCTTTTCCTGTAGGAATGTAAACTGGTTAGCTTTAGTAAATCCCTTATTAGTTCTATATCCTGATTACCTTCTCATGCTTCTCTTGATTCTTGTGTCTGAAAATCAGATTTTCAATTCAGCTCTGTTCTTTTATCAAGAATTCTTGAAAGTCCTCTATGACATTGAATAACCGTTTTTCTTCTCTTGAAGTATTATTGATTTTGCTGGGTAGGTAATTGTTTGTTTTAGTCCTAGCTCCTTTGAGTTGTAGAATATCATATTCCAACGTCTTCTGTCCCTTAATGTGGAAGTTGCCAGATTCTGTGCTATCCTGACTGTAATTCCACCATACTCGAATTGTTTCTTTCTGACTGCTTGCAACATTTTATCCTTGACCTGGGAACTTAGGAATTTGGCTACAATATTCTTAGGAGTTTTTGTTTTCAGATCCCTTTCAGGAGGTGATGGGTGAATTATTTCAATATTTATTTTACCCTCTGCTTGCAGAATATCAGGGGACATTTCCTTGATAATTTCATGAAAAATGACATCTAGTCTCTTTTTTGATCATGGCCTTCAGGTAGTCCCATAATTTTAAAATTGTCTCTCTTGGATCTATTTTCCAGTTCAGCTACTTTTCCAATGAGATTTCACATTGTCTTCTATTTTTTCATTCTTTTGGTTTAGTTTTGTAATTTCTTGGTTTCTCATAAAGTCATTAGCTTCTAACTGCTACATTCTAATTTTTAAAGAACTATTTTCTTTAGTGAACTTTTGAACCCGCTTTTCCATTTGGCTTATTTTGTTCTTTAAAGCATTCTTCTCCTCATTGGCTTTTTGGGCCTTTTTTGCCATTTGAGCTAGCATATTTTTAAAGGTGTTAATTTCTTCAGAATTTTTTGGATCTCCTTTACCAAGCTCTTGACTTGCTTTTCATGGTTTTCTTCATCACTCTCATGTCTCTTCCCAATTTTTCCTCCACCTCTCTTACTTGATTTTCAAAATTTGTTTTGAGCTCTTCCATAACCTGAGACCATTGTATATTTATTTTGGAGATTTTGAATGCAGAATCCTTGACTTTTATGTCTTCCTCTTATGGTATGTATTTTTCCTTCTCATCCAAAAAGGATGGAAGAAAATTTGTGCTCCCCAAGAAAGAATCCTTCTATTGTTTTATTCTTTTTACCTTTTTTGGGAATTTTCCTTGCCAGTTACTTGACTTTTGAATCTGTGTCAAGGGTAGGGTATACTCTGTGAACCTGTAGGTTCTCAGTTCCTCGAAGGTGGCACAATCAAGGGAGAGGAGTTTATTCCTCTCCTGGCCTGTGCTCTGGTCTGTGAACAGGATCACTCTCCAGAGCTTCCACCAGCTCCACCCAGCCAGCCACATCCTAGGGTCAACACTCAGGGCTGAGATCCAGAGCAGCTGCCCAATTCCCCAGAGGCTTTAGGCCAGGACTCCAAAAATGGAAGTTGCTGCTGTCTGGGGCAAGGATTCCCTTCTCACCCAAGTGAAAGAGCTTTCTCACTGGCCTTTGAAGATCTCTTTCACATTTGTGAGTTGAGGAATGTGAGACTGCAGCTTCTTCCAGTGGAGCCATAAAGACTATTCCCTTCCTGTCCTTGCTGTGGCACCACTCACACTGTTCTGCTCTCCACTCAGTGCTTGGAGTGATAGACTTTTCCTGTTGGTCTTCCAGGCTGCCTTGGGCTGGAAATCTCTTTTACTCTGCCATTTTGTACCTTCTACTCCTTTAGAATTTGTTTAGAGTTACTTTTTACAGGAATATTATGGGCTGTGGGAGGGAAGATTCTAGAAGTGTGTCCTTCTTCTCTGCTATCTTGGCTCCTCTTCTGCAACAAGCAGTTTTATAATGAAAAAATCCAAGCAATCTATATGTACGTGAAAAATTGCTCTAAATCTCTTCACTGGAGAAATACAAGTTAAACCAACTCTGAAATAACATCTGATAGGAATCAGATTGACTGGGTCATGGCCAAAATGGTGGAGTGAGAGCAAGTACTCACCTAAACTCTAAGAGAAACTCCTTCAGGCACCTCTACAAAGAGAACCTGAACAAACTTTAGAGTGGGAAAATCTACTACAAGATAGAATTTGGCAGATTTCTAGCCCAGGACAGCCAAGAAGGTCAATGGGAAGGATCTATTGCATAGGACAGGAGTAGCAAAGAGCCCACAGAACACAGTGCACAGGCTGTACCAGCACAGACCACGTCATAATACAGCTAAGCAGGAACAATCAGGTAGCTGGAAGCAGCAGTAGCACTGCAGATTCTCAAAAATATCAGCCCAATATAGGAGTCCAGTGAAGTTGAGTGAAAGAGGAGCACAGAAACCAAGGTAAAAGCAGCAGCTACTCCTGAGACTATCAGTCAGCAGATTAAAATTTTGTAAGTCACCTACCTGAACTTCTGCAAGCCAAGATGGCAAAGTGATCTATAAATGCTCTGCCTCCTCCCCTTGCTGACCTTGAAAAATCCAGAGGATATTTCTGCAGGAAAAATTCTGGAATAGTGGGATTAGCCAAAGAGATAAATAATCTCTTAGCCTTTGAGGTTAGGAAAATTGCAAAGGATAGTCTTTCTTTCTGTGGATTAAGGGTACCAATACAGGACTGGACGTGTCCCAGACAGCCCTGCTTCAGTGATCCAGGCGGAGATCCTTAACCCTAGGGGTTGAAGCCCATAAGCGCCAACACCAGAACCCTGAACAACCAGGATAATGAGAAAGACATTAGTGCAGAGGGGTTAACCAGATGCTAAGCCTGCCTGTAACCTAGTTCATGAGAGGACAGACAACACCTCCTCCACACCTCATACAGTGAGGTCCAGGGTAACTCTGTGGAAACTCAAAAAGACTTCACCTAGCTTTAGCTCAGGTACCAGGTAACCTGCTCAACATTAGGTAAGTTGCAGCATTCTAGCTTCTAGCTGAAAGAACCAGAGGCCACTATACACAAAGCCTCAAATTCCAAGCCCAAGTACTATGGGACAGAGCCTACTGTGCCCCAGAAGTGGAGATGCACTTAAAAAGCCTGGAAAAAGACAATCATCATGAGTAGGAAGTAAATCTGAAAAGAAAATATAATAGAACCCTGCTATGGGGACAAGAAGTAAAATAAGGATCGAAAAAGGTCACCATTGAGACTGTATTCCCACCTGAAACTTCAGAAGAGACTATCAAGTGGTATCAAACCCAAAGAACATTTTTGGAAGAGCTCAAGAAGAATTTTGAAAGCCCAATTTGATAGAAGAAAAATGGGCTAACTATTTTGAAAATGTGAAAAACAGGATTAAGTGAAGAGAACATCTCCTTAAAAAGAAAAAAAAAATGGACAAATGGAAAAATAAGTACCAAAACTAACTGGAGAAAATAACTTCTTAAAAGAAAAAAATAGGCAATTGGAAAAGGTGATGCAAAAGTTAATTGAAGAAAACACTCTAATAAAAATTATATTTGGGTAAGGGGAAGCTAATGACTCTATGAGACATCAAGAACCAGTCAAACAGCATCTAAAGAATGAAAAAAATAGAAGAAAATGTAAAATATATAATTAGAAAAACAACTGACCTGGAAAAGGATCCAGGAGAGAAAATCTAAGAATTGGTGGTCCACCAGAAGGCTGTGATGGAAAAAAAAGAGGCTGGACATTATCTTCCAAGAAATTATCAAGGAAAATTGTTCAGAAGTCTTAGATCCATAGGACAAAATAGTCATTGAAAGAATCCACCAATCACCTCCTTAAAGAGATATTAAACTGAAAACACCAAGGAATATTGTTGTCAAATCCCAGAACTATCAAGTGAAGGAGAAAATACTTCAAGTAGCTAGAAAAAGCAACTCACTTATCAAAGAACAACAATCAGGATAACACAGGACCTTGCAGCTTCTACGTTAGAAGATGGGATGAATTGGAATATGATATCCATAAATTTACCCATAATATAAGTACCTATTTTACATATATATGCAGTGAATATATATGTGTGTGTGTGTACATACCACATATATGTGTATACATGTGTTATATATTTATGCATAGATATGTATATGTGCATGTATATATGCATGATGTATGTATTACAGTGGTTCTATTGAGAATATACCATACTTCTTTTAACTCTACTTTTTGTCAACAATTTGTTCAATTTTATATGTTCCTTGTTTTGTTTAACTCTGCTAGATTTGTCCAAATATGAGAGGGAACATTAAAATCTCCTAACATTATTTTGTTACCATGTATGTTCTCCTACAATTCGTTATTTTTTCTTTATGATTTTAGATATTATCACATTTTGAACATAAACTTTTAATATTTATTTTAGTTTGTTACTATGGTTCCTTTCAAGTAATTGTAACCTCGTTTATCTCCATGGTGTGATTGGGTTTTGTTTTGTCTGTTTGTTTTGTTTTGTTTTTATTTGTCTGATAACATACTGGAAAATTCGTTTGTGCATCCACTTATTAATAATACATTTTTTTCAGTCATTAATTTTCTTTTTGTGTCTTTGATTTTTGGTGTATTTCTTTTAAGTAATAGATAATGGGGTTTTACTTTCATTTTGATTTGTCACTATCTTGTTTTACTGGATTGTTTAATCCCATAAAAACTCGTAATATTTAAAGGTATGATATTCAGTGTTCTATTTGCTTCAATTTGTCTTCAATATATCATTTTTATTTCCTGAATTAGGATCATTATTGATGTTCTTTTTTTCCTTTTAAAGACACATATTCCCTTACAATTATTTTTGTTCAATTAGCTTTATGGCAACCCTCTTCCCACAGACTTTCTTCTCCACACGCTCAAATTTACCACTTCCTGTTTGTTACCTCTTTATCTAGTTTTGAAATTTTACTTAACTCATAGATTTCTTTTATTTGGGTATTTAATTTTTCCTCTCTTTTCTCTGTTATTTATATATTTAGTTATCTCCATTCTCCCCTTTAAATTATGTTTTTTTTTGTTTTCTGTGATATTTTTTAAAGTCTTCTTGTCTTCAGTTTTTCTCTCTATACTTTAACTCATTATCTTTCTACTTGTTTATACCTTGTACAATCTATTTAAGATCCTCATGGAATTAAAACTTCTATAGTATGAACTTTGAATTCTCTTTTCTAAATGATTTCTATTATTGCCTTGTAAAATTTATCCCCCTTTCTCTTTCTTTTGCTGTGAATTTTTTTTTTTTTTTAGAAATATCAACTCCTCTAAGAAAAGGTGGTGATAGAATATTGGTCTATGTTAGAAATTTGTCTCTGTCCATCGTGATGTCCTATTATACCCTCCCTTCTTCATAATAATTTTCCCCCATTTGTCATGGAATTGTCACTGAGTCCATGCATGCCCACCCTCTTGAAAGCTGGTTGCCTTCAGGAGTTCAGATTCACCTTATGTTGCAGCAGAAAACTTTTCATGGAAGAATCCCTTACTCTTAGTTGTACGGTCCATCTAAACAATAAATTCTTATAAACTAAAGCCATTTTCAGTCCTCATTTTCATTTTTATGATATCTTTTTCCCACTATGGGAGTGTTTTTCAATGGGATCCCCAACCATCCATGAGTTTCAATCTCCTCTTTACCCCATGTCAATCCCTAACTGTGCCACATCCCTCTTTTCCCAGTAACTTCTCTCCTGAGTGAATATAAGGTTTGATTTTACTTTTTATTTGATTGAGATAATTTACTTTCTTCCTCCCTTCTCTCCCCCTTCTGTAGTATAATACCATTCATACACTGATTAACCTGCAGGGGATACTGTGAGATTTAAACCATAGCATTTCAGACCTGGACTTTGGTTGTCACTTCTACTTCATTGATCTTTATCCTCTCTTGTAATTTTAGAAAGAAAGCTCTCAAGTGTTCCTTCATTATTTTTTTCAAAGTTTCACAGATACCTTTCACTTTGTATGTTATTAAATTTAAAGATACCTGGAGATGGGCTAATTTATTTGTGCTTTCCAAGCAGTTGTTTTTATTTACCTTTCTTATCTCTGTTCTTTGAAATATTTGCAAGTTGAATAACTTCCTCAAGTACATTTTCTACTTTTGTAGGAATAATTCAGATACCTCTTCCTTCTTGTACATCTTTATTTTGTCATTGGTGGTTACTCTTAAGTTTGCAGTGTTTCATTTTGTCTTATATCACACTGCTGCATGTTTGGGAATATATTATTTAATTCCTTTCTGTGGATTCTAGTGGGTATTAAAGAGTATAAAGTTATTCGAATTTTCTTTCTTTTATTCTTAAAGGTCTTTGTCCTGGTCACTTGAAGTTTTTTTGTTTGTGTGGTTTTTTTTTTTTTTTGTCATTTGAATAAAATTCAAGCACTATCCATAGGAATTTACAATACAGCAATTTTTTTTTCTCTACAGATGATCTATGGATTCTTTTGACTGGTGTTTTGTTTTTTTGCTTTTTTTTTTGAATTCTGAAGTTCTGGAGATTTTTCTTGTTTTATTTCTTGCATTGTTATTAAAACTTTTTAAATTATCATTTCTTTTGGGAGGTCTATGATCCTTGAATGGTTTTCATAATTTTATCTTCCATATCAATATATTTTGTTCATGTAAAGATTATTGCTTTTTTATTCTACTTTTCTAAATGTTCCTTCATATCAGTCTATTTTGCTTTCTTATATATTTATTCTTTACTTTGCTTCTTTGCAGAAGTTCATCATTGTGGATTGAAAATTTTCTGTTCTGCTAATTATTTCTTCTTTAGGGTCAATACATAGTGCTATTTAAAAATTTCTTTAAAGATTCCTAGTTGTGTTTTTTTTTTTTACATATTCAGCAACATCTTGCTGTGGTTTCATTCTCTCTTGAAACTCTACAGTTCTGCTTCTTTTTTTACTTAATTTATTTAACTTTTTACATTCATTTTAACAAAATTTTGCATTCCAAATTTTCTCCCCAATTGTCCCCTCCCCCACCCCAATACACCGAACATTCTAATTTCCCCTATCACCAGTCTGCCCTCTCTTCTATCATCCCTCCCTTCCCTTGACCCCATCTTCTCTTTTTTCCTGTAGCTTCAGATAACATTCTATTCCACATTACCTGTATTTCTTATTTCCTAGTAGCAAGAACAATACTCAACAATTGTTCCTAAAACTTTGAGTTCCAACTTCTCCCCATCCCTCCCTCCCCACCCATTTCCTTTGGGAAGGCAGGCAATTCAAAATAGGCCATATCTGTGTAGTTTTGCTAATGACTACCATAATAGCTGTGTTGCGTAAGACTAAATATATCTCCCTCTATCCTATCCTGCCCCCCCATTGCTTCGATTCTCTCTTTTGATCCTGTCCCTTCCCAAGAGTGTTGATTTCAAATTACTCCCTCCACCCATTGCCCTCCCTTTCATCATCCCCGCCACCCTGCTTATCTCTTTCTCCCCCACTTTCCTGTATTGTAAGATAGGTTTTGATACCAAAATGAGTGTGCATTTTATTCCTTCCTTTAGTCGAATGTGATGAGAGCAAACTTCATGTTTTTCTCTCAGCTCCCCTGTTTTTTCTTCCACTAAAGTCTCCTGCTCACCTCTTCTATGAGAGACAATTTGCCCTATTCCATTTCTCCCTCCCTCCTCCCAATACATTTCTCTCTCACTGCTTAACTTAATTTTTTAAAGATATGACCCCATCCTATTCAATTCACTTTGTGCTCTCTGTCTCTGTGTGCATGCATGTGTGTATGTGTATGTGTGTGTTTGTGTGTGCATGTGTGTGTGTGTGTGTGTGTGTGCAATCCCACCAACTACCCAAATACTGAAAAGTTTCAAGAGTTGCAAATATTGTCTTTCCATGTAGGAATATAAACAGTTCAACTTTAGTAAGACCCTTATGACTTCTCTTTGCTGTATACTTTTTCATGCTTCTTTTCATTCTTGTGTTTGAAAGTCAGATTGTCTTTTCATCTCTGGTCTTTTCATCAAGAATGCTTGAAAGTCCTCTATTTCATTGAAAGCCCATTTTTCCCCCTGTAGTATAATACTCAATTTTGCTGGGTAGGTGATTCTTGGTTTTAGTCCTAGTTCCTTTGACTTCTGGAATATCCTATTCCACACCCTTTGATCCCTTTGACCCTTTGAAGCTTCTAGATCTTGAGTTATCCTGATTGTATTTCTACAGTGCTGGAATTGTTTCTTTCTAGCTGCTTGCAATAGTTTCTTCTTGACCTGGGAACTCTGGAATTTGGCCACAATGTTCCTAGGAGTCCTAGGAGTTTCTCTTTTTGGATCTCTTTCAGGCGGTGATTGGTGGATTCCTTGAATACAAATTTTGCCCTCTGGTTCTAGGATATCAGGGCAGATTTCCAACATAATTTCATGAAAGATGATGTCTAGGCTCTTTTTTTTGATCATGCCTTTCAGTTAGTCCCATCATTTTTAAATTGTCTCTCCTAGATCTGTTTTCCAAGTCAGTTGTTTTTCCAATGAGATATTTCACATTATCTTCCATTTTTCCATTTCTTTGGTTTTGTTTTGTGATTTCTTGGTTTCTCATAAAGTCATTAGCCTCCATCTGTTCCATTCTAATTTTGAAAGAACTATTTTCTTCAGTGAGCTTTTGAACCTCTTTTTCCATTTGGCTAATTCTGCTTTTGAAAGCATTCTTCTCTTCATTGGCTTTTTGAACCTCTTTTGCCAATAGAGGCAGCCTATTTTTCAAGGTGTTATTTTCTTCAGCATTTTTTGGGGTCTCCTTTACCAAGGTATTGACCGTTTTTTCATGCTTTTCTTGCATCTCTCTCATTTCTCTTCCCAGTTTTTACTCCACCTGTGTAACTTGATTTTCAAAATCCTTTTCGAGCTCTTCCATGGCCTGAGCCCACTGAATATTTATTTTCGATGTTTGAGATACAGAAGACTTGATTTCTATGTCTTTCCCCCATGCTAAGCCCTGTTCTTCCTCATCAGAAAGGGAGGATATATCCATTCACAAAGAAAGTAACCTTCTATGGTCTTATTTTTTTTCCCTTTTCTGGGCATTTTCCCAGCCTGTTACTTTTCTTCTGAGATTCTTCTCCACACCCCACCTTGCCTCCAGATCCTCCCAGCTGAGATTCAAATAGTGCTTCCCAGCCTCAAGGCTTTCAGTGGGGACAGGGCTGCTATTCAGTGTGAGATTAAGTTCAGCTGCTCAGGTGGGGGCAGGGCTGCTATTCAGTGTGAGATTAAGTTCAGCTGCTCAGTTGGGGGCAGGCCCACCACATGGTTCTCAGTTCCCTCAGGGGGTTTATGCAGAGACCTTCAATAATGGATCCAAGGTCCTGCTTGCTTTGGGAGCTCCTTTCCACTGCTGCCTCCACTGCTGCCTCCTGAGGGGGTCTGAGTTATGGAGACACCTTGCTCCCCTCTTGACCAGCCAAAAAGCCTCTCTCACTGCCCTTCTGTATATGTGGGTGGAGGGACCTGTGTAGCTGCTGGAGATTTTGCTCCTGAAGCCTGCTTGGATCTGCTCCTCTCAGTGTCGCATAGCCAAGGCAGGGCTGGGCTCTGCTCCAGGTATGGTGCCCAATGGACCTTTCATGCTGGTTTTTCAGGGATCTCTGGAACAGATATCTCCTCCACTCCATTGCTATGTGGCTTCCACTGCTCCAGAATTTGTTGAGACTTCTTCTTTGCAGGTATTTTATGGGCTGTGTGTTAGGATCTAGCATATGTTTGTCTTTCTACTCTGCCATCTTGGCTCCTTCCCCCTACAGTTCTATTTCTTTAAGTATTGCTTCATATTCCTTTGTGTTGCAATGCTTTTTTTCATGTAGATGTCTTGGACGTCAAGTTATCTTGCATTTCAGGAACTGGTAACTTGTGATTTTGGTTTTTAATTGAGTTTTCTTCTTAAGTCTTTGGTACTTTAGTTTTTTTCTCTTAATATTTCCCTGTTGCTCAATTTCTGATTACTTCCACTTTGTTGATGTCAGCCCTCAAGGTTTGATTTCAAAGCTATAGTAATCTCCCTCCATTCACTATATACTGGTCTCAGTCTATGCCTTACTGACATTTGGAAAGACAAGATTGGTCTCATATAGATAACAGTCTTCTTTCCTTTAGTATTCATGAAATTCCATAGGCATCTTGGTTAGTGGTCCCTCTGACCCTCAGATCTCTCTGAGTGGTGTTGCCCCAAAGAGAACAAATATAGTCTTGCCTTTCTATGCCTCCCCCTATTCCATTTGTGTGTGGATAGAGTTCAGATCTACTACCTTTTACTGCAGAAAGTGGGGTGAGAGCAAGAGCAGGTGCACTAGCAGAAACCATAGGAGCAGTAGGAAAATGATTGAGTAGATGGGAGTACAAGTTAAAAGCTGGGTTGTGCACTCTACCAGAGTATGGGGGAGGGTGTGTGTGAATGGATATTGCAGAGTAATCTTATTAGGGATGGGCATTCTCCAGTATTTGTTCACATTTTTGATATCTAAATAATCTTCTAGGTATCTTGACTTGTGTAATTCTGCTTCTGGTGAATAACTCCATTTAGGAGGAGTTTTTGAGTGTTAGTGATAACTGTAGAAAATTGTGTAGTACTCAATCTTGTAGATCACACTGGCATCCTTGCTTTTTGTTTTGTTCATTTGTTTGTTTTTTGAACGGATCAAATGTACAACTTTAGTATCTACTGTTTTGTTTTCTTTGTACTTCAATTAGTTTTTCATGTACTTAATTACAATATTATTCAGTGTATATTAGTGTGTATTATATTGTATTGACTGTAAATACTTAATTAGAATATTATCCAGTCTATGTGAATGTGTATTATAATATATTATTCTTTCATTATGATGTATTTAAACATAATGTAGTTTGTCTGTTTACTTTTTATAACTATGTCCATTTTTATTATTATTTTGCCTGAGTCACCTATGTTTTTTTGAATTTAGTCGAGGCATAATAAATTCTAACACTACTTTCAAAACAATTTCTGGGGAAGTGAGAAGTGGGAGAGGAGTAAGATAGAAATTGAAAGGACAAATGGAAAAAGTGTATTTGTTCTCAGATTCAGAAAGAACCGGTGGCAGATATTAACTATATGAGAACACTGCGTCTTCACTCTGTTGAGTGGAAGAAGAAAACAGAATGCAGCCATTCTTTTAAGAGTGAGAATTGGAGAATGTCTGCATAGGAAGAACTCAGGTAGAAAGGGTTTTCTCATGCAAGAGTCAGCAGATGCCATTTGAGCCTTTCCTTATCTTGGAGAACAGCTTTTTATTTGGATCTGCCCCCTTCTCCAACAAACTTCTGAGTCTGTGGCAAGTTGGACTTATTTTATGTGGGGGCTGTGAATGAAAGATTTTTCCTTTATTGATGATGTTATTCTTTTCTAATTTTATGCTGTGATATTTTCTTGATAATTTCTGCCTTGCCTGTTGATGGAGTAGGTAATGTATGGGGACTGAAACAATAGGTTGTCCTCACCCCTCCCCCATTAAATGCTACACTGCATGTGAATCCTGAGATGGGTAGGATACTGTTACATAATAATGACCACATTTATATAGCATTTTAAAAGTAGCAAGAATTATCTCCACAAGTACCCTTTGTGGTAGTCAAATAAATGTTATAGTTCCTATTTTAATATTTGAAATTCCCAACCCATTGGTTGGGTTATACTGACAGTCAAAATGAAATGGAAATTTGATGATTTTTTAATCAGTTTGATAAATACAGACAATACAATTTAATTTGGGTAAAATGGAGGATGGATTCATGAAAGTCTTTGAAAAAACTAAGTACATTATGTATTATGAAACATGACTTATTCATTGCAACAGTAACATTATTCTGGTAAATGTATAAGTAAGTGATAACATTTTATGAAATAACATTATGCACATTTACTTATAAATAGAATTAAGATTTTTCTAATAGATCGTAAGTCAAATTTGATCACTTTCTTCCTGGAAAGGCCTTGTTTCACCCACTCTTCTACATGACATTGTTTTATTGTCATATTTGATTGAGCCTTTCAATGTTTTGTGCACTAAAACATATAATAAAGCTAAATAATATTTAATAGCAAACATTTATATTGCAGTTTTCCTCAAGAACTGATCAAATTTTTAAACAGAACTTAGTTTTTTTCTTGGTTATTTCATTAAAATCTGAAATTCAACATAATCAGCAGAGAATTCATCTTTTCCCTCAGGAATATCTTCTCTACATACCTATTTCTGTTACTAATACCACCATTCCTCCCATATCCTTAGTCCATAGCCAACAGATTTTCTTGGATTCCTCCTGTCTCTTTTATTTCGTATATCAAATCCATTAATGAATTGTCGTTTTTATCTACAGAATTTTACTCACATCTGACCTTTTCTCTCTTTATAAATAATATCTCTGGCCAGTCTAGGCCCTTCCTCATTGCCTCTTCCATTGGCACAACAAACTGCAAGTTGGTCTCTCTGGCGCTGTTCTCCAGGTAGCTGTCAAAGGATTTTTCTTAAAGAGTAGGTCTAATCATGTTATCCCCTTCTTCCTTGCCTCTATTATCTCCAATGATTTCCTACTGCCTCAAAAATAAAAAAAAGTCCATTGCCTGGTCTTTGATGATTTTTGCATCTGGACCCTTCCTATTTTTTCACTCTTATACACTAGTCCATTTATTGAGGAAGGAAGGGAAGTGAATAAGCATTTATATTGTTCGTTCTAAGCAGCAACTATTAAGCTAAGCATTTTTTTTCAGACAAGCATTATCTCACTGAGTGCTTGGTGATATTCTTTTCTCCATTATAAGTTGAGGGAATGGAAATATAGAGTGAATAATTGACTTACTCAATATCACATTGTTAGAAAATATCCTACACTGGATTTGAACTCAGATTTTCCTAAGTACCGGCCCAGAATTCTATCCACTACCCCATTGGCTGTCTCTGTTGCCATTTGTCCATTTATGTGCTCTGTGGTTCAGTTATATCAGCCTGTTTGCTGTACCTCATGCACGATGCTCCATCTCCCATCTCTTGCATCTTTCGACTCTCTGTCTAACATATTTTGAATGATTTTTTTCTCCTTCCTTCCATCCCTTAAATCCCTGGAGACCTTCAATACACAACTAAAGGATAACCTTCTTCATTTTTTCATTCCTGATAATCATCAACTGCTAGTACTCTCCCTTACAATCTTGTATCTGTATATAATTATCATATATTTATTCTAGTATCAATATGAATTTATTCAACATCTATTTATATAGCTGTAGTTACACCTGATAAAAAGTAAGTTCCTGGAGCAGAGATTGTGTCACTTTTTGTCCTTTTGTCCCCAAAACTTATCCAAATGTCTAGTATATAGCTCAGGTAAGTAATTTAAAAAAAAGAAAGCTTGTCACATTGATTTCATGTGGGGCCAGTCTGACTGCTTTGGAACACTGTGACCTAAGAAAGCAAAGGTCAAAGGAAAGGTAAGTGTGAAGGAAATAATAGCCATGCTGCCTAGCTGAAGATAGCTGCTAATTTAAAGCAGAGAGAGGTAGAAAAACTCTGGGAGAAGAGCTAATATTTTATGACAGTAAATCACTTGAAACCGTTTTGTTCTCTATTTCTCAGTTCTTTCCTTTGAAAAGTGACGCTAAACGTACTCTGTAATAGAAACCCTCTTGTGAATATTCTGACCATAGCATGATGTGTGGCACAAACAGGAACTCAGGAAAATGTTAAGTTTTGACTACGTGGTAGAAAATCTGCTGTGTATATGAATTATAATGCAGTAATTTTTCACTTGAGATTTCCCAAAGTAGATTCCCAAAACATTGTGAGAGGAAGAATAATATTAAATATGCATTTCAGTGTGTGAAAAACTAACTTATTATTACGCACACACACACATATTTTGGGAGGAATGTCCATGGAATCAGATGAATATAAATTCAGAGCCAGTGCAATTTTGGAAAAGGTATACATATTTGGGGTATCCAACATATTCTGCAGATTTTCACTTGGTAAAGAGACTTTGACATTTATTTTGGGCAAGATCTTAAGTTGTGAATAACTTGATCTAGAGTAATCTTTACATTTTTTTTAAAAATAGAAGGCTAAAAAATCAGATCTTGGCGTATTAAAAACAATACATAAACTAATTGCATAAATCAATCATTGGAGGCTTTGTGAAATACATTTTTTTAAGTAGGTGGTGTCCCAGTTTCTCCTAGTGTATGAAGACATTCATGAATTGGACATTTTGCATTCTACATGCTTTCCACACAGTATTCCTGTCCTTATACATTTTGACATGGAGTGAATAAATCAAACTGGATGAAAAAATTTCAAGGGAAACATATTGTTGATAATGAAACATGAACTGATAAATCATACTGCCCTCTTTTAGGCATAGGAACAACTGAAGTTCACCATATTACCAATTTGCTATTAACAATACTACCTTTATTTCCTGTAAGGGTTTGTGATATTTCTGCAGATATTTTATAAATATAATTTATAATTAGGGCATATGTCATTATTGCTAGAACCGTTTTACTTTACGATAAATCGAATGCCAAAGAGTCATCAAGAAAGAAAATCAAAGAGTATTTGAAGATCCAGTACCATCTCTCTCATTTTTCATATGATATATCTGAGGCTGTGAGAAATAAAGAAACTTAGCCAACCTGACACAACTAATAAATGGTGGAGCTTTTTAGAACCCACGTCTTCTGATTTTAAAATCCATATTCTTTCCACTATATCATGTTGCCCTCCTAATTTGAAAAACCATGGAATCATGTACAAATACTGTAAAAATTGAGGTTGATTCCAACAACCCACAAAAATGTTACTTTAAAAGTTTATTTCATGAATATTTTGCACAATATTTGCCAACAACAATCCCTCTGAAGACTTGCATATGGAAGAATGTTTAATTAATTTAAAAGCAAGTTACAGTATAAGATACATAATCTTGTGTTCTAGTGATGATTTTGTTGGAATCCAAAATGAGATGTAGTTTACTCAATTTAATATGCTTTACTGGTTGTCATTTGGTGGTGTTGAGGAGTTTTGCAACTTTTTAATGGGTAGAGAATGCTTCTTGGCCAACCATACAAAGAGCAGCTGAGAACTGGCGAAGACAACATGCAAACAACTACATACAAACAAGTTATATCAAAGATACTTTGGAGATAATCAGTTTAGGACAGGTGCTAGAACTAAGAGATATTGAGACAGACTTCTAATAGAAGATGAGATTTTAGCTGGGACTTAAAGGAATCCAGGGAAGACAGCAAGATGAGACAAACATTTTGAAAATTGAGAAATGAAGTTTTTGTATGAAAATTCATGTTTTTACCCTAAAAGATTCATGTTCCTGCATTATAATTATATCTAATGCTAGTCTTATATCTCCTCTCAGATAAGAATTGAGCAGACAGCTTCAGGGCTCCTTCCTGGCTCCATCCATCGTTGGCAGGGATGTGCAATATTCCATATATGTATGTATGCATGTATGTATTTCACAATGAGTCAGACTGAACTTGACTGAACAAGCATATAACTTACCTATGCTGTTCTGGTTGTCTTGCACCTTTTGATGTAGACTCTGATAACTACATTTAAACAAATATTCTTCTAATCAGAGTATTAGTATTAGCAGTAATAGTAGTAGTAGTAGCAACAGCATCAATGACAGCAGTAGTAGCAGTAGAAGTGGTAGTAATGATGGTGGTGCTAGAAGTCATAGTATAGCTATTAGTAAGTGCTTTAAGTTTCACTTGTGATATCTCATTTGATTCTCCACAACCATCTTGTGAAAATGAAGTTATTGTCATTCCTATTTTATAGCTGAAGAAACTAAATGTAAGAGAGGTCAAATGATTCCCTTGGGGTTACATGCTATTAACTCTCTGAGGTAGTTTTCAGTGTTTCAGTGCTACCTGACACCAAGTCTAACACATTCTCCATAGTCCTCAAATCCAGTTCATTGAAATAGTGATGAAGGAAAGCCATTTCTGTGATAAAGCAATGGGGCAGCCTTCCAGACATAAAATGATGATGATCTTGGAATTTGAATTCACTAAGTATCACATTGAACCCCATGAGCAGTGAGTGTCAGTGAAAGATTGAAGATATTCTGTGGCAATTAAAATTTCTTTTGCAGAAATAAATTAACAAAATAAATTCCATTCTAATGTTCCATCTCTGCTAATTGAATCTAGAACACTCACTTCTCTTATGACATATTTATAAGCAAAACTTCTCATTGAAAGATATTAATCAACGTGAAAAGGCAGATTCAGAAGAAAAACCAAAGTTATCTATAGTTATATGAATATGCTCTAAATTACTATTGATTAAAGAAAGAAAAATTACAAAATTCAAACTCGAAGTTAACAGCTCAGAGTTATTAGATTGACAAATATGAAAGAAAATGAAAATGACAAATGTTGGAGATGATGTACAATAATTGGGACACTAATGAATTCCTGGAGGAGTTTTTAAACTAATAAAACCATTTTGGAATGTAATTTGTAAATACTCCCAAATGACTATAAAACTGTGCATACCCTTTGACCCACAATACCACTACTAGGACTGTATCCCAAAGAGATTAAAAAGCAAAAAATAAAAATGACATATATATATATATATATATATATATACATATATATATACACACACAAAAATATTTATAGTAGCTTATGTTGTGGTGGCAAAGAATTGCAAATTGAAGGGATGCCCATAAATTGGGGAATGTTTGGGCAAATTGTTATATAAGACTGAGATGGAATACTGACAAGAAAGATTATTTCAGAAACTTAGGAAGATTTACATGAACTGATGCAAAGGGAAGTGATTAGAGCCAGGAGATACCTGTACACAGTAACAGCAATATTGTAACAATAATGAACGGTGAATCACTTAGCTACTCTCATCAATACAGGGATCCAAGACAATTTTGGAGGAATGATGATGAAAAATGCTATCCATCAATGGAGCAAGAACTGAGTCTGAATGGAAATCAAATCATAAATTTTAATTACTTGTTTTTACTATTCTTGTGTTTTTGGAGGGAGATATGTTATCTCTTGCACCATGGCTAATATGGAAATATGTTTATGTTATATGACTGCACATGTACAACTTATTTCAAAACGATTGCTTTCTAAAAGAGAAGGAAGGAATGGATGTAGGGAGAGAATTTGGAATTAAAATTACTAAAATATCTTAAAATAGATTTTAAATGCAATTGAGAAAAATAATAAAAACATTCTTTAAAAAGAAAAAAAGAAAACTATTAATAACCTTCTAAGGTAAATTACAAAATTCCTCCAGAGGGGCTTAAAAATATGTCTTCCCTGAGCCCTGGATATATAAGGACATTCTCTTCTCAAGAATATTTTGAATAGCTATTCAAAAAATTTGCCAGGATTAGTTTTGCATTAACATATAAATTTGAAAAAAAAATGGAAACACATATTCTAGATATTTTTGTGCTCATTTATTGAAGAGTTGGACTTCATACTCCACTAAAATATTTAATTATTTTTATTTTAAATTAATTTGTCCATTTAACAAGCATTTCTTTACTCTTTTGTACCTCCTCCTCCAAAAAATGAAAGCATAACTATAAGCTGAAGATTATAGGACCTATATAAATTCATAATGAATAGAGACTACAGAGATTATTTGAACCAGCACTTCCATTTTACAGACGAGTATACTGAAGCCAAGGGAGGTACAGGAACTTTTTCATTACCATAAAAGTAGCAAATAGGAGTGTATGGAGTGTTCAAGGAAGATTAACACCTCCAGTGTGAGGACTTACTAAGCACTCTCAGGGCTGTGCATCCACATTTGAGGTCTACCTTTCACTTAACTTTCACCTTCAATTATCTGTGACATACACAATGGCCACATCATGGGGAAACTATCTTGGCAGGCAGACTAAATGAGGCCGAGGGTAACCAGCATGCCTCCAACCCTTTGGCGAATTAGGGGGATGTTTACTGCAGGCATGTGAAGAGATGCCTTGGTGAAACTGATGGACAACAGCAATTTGTTCTAGAAGCAGAGCCAAGACAACAGAGTAGAAAAATGCATCTCTTCTAACTCTTCCCCCACAGCCCATAAAATACTTGTAGAAATGACTCTAAACAATTTCTAGAACAGCAGAAAACATGAAACAATAGAGTGAAAGAGACTTCTAGCCCAAGGCAGCCTGAAAGGCCAACAGGAAACATCTATAACATGGGGCATGGGACATGGAGCAGAGTGCAGGCCACAGAGCCCAGCAGAGCCTTTGCCATGCAGCACCAGCAGGACCAGGCCCAGAGCAGGTCTCAGGGGTGGAATCCCTGGCAGCAGCTATGGTTTCCAGATCCCTCAACCCACAAATGCTAGAGATACATTCAAAGGTCAGTGAGAAAGCTTTTTCACCTGATTGAGAAGGGAGCAGAGTCATCCACAAGCCCTAGACCCAGGCAGCAGCACCAGCTTTCATTTTTGAAGTCCTTGACTTAAGAGCCCTGCGGGAATTGAGCTGCTCATCTGAGTCCCAGCCCTGAGAGGTAGTACTAGGGTGAGGAAGAGTGTTGCTTTGGTGGAGCTGGTGGAGGTTCTGGAAAGACTATCCTGATATTCTGCAACCAGAGGATAAAATAAATATTGAAAGAATCCACTGATCACCTCCTGAAAGAGATCTGAAAAGAAAAACTCCTAGCAAAATTGTAGCCGAATTTCAGTGTTCTCAGGTCAAGGAGAAAATACTGCAAGCATTCAGAAAGAAACAGTGCCAGTACTGTGGAAATACAATCAGGATAACAGAAGATCTAGCAGCTTTTACATTAAGGGATTGAAGGGCTTGGAATATGATATTTCAGAAGTCAAAGGAACTAGAATTAAAACCAAGAATCACCTATCCAGGAAAACTGAGTATAAAACTTCAGGGGACAAAATGACCATTCAATGAAATAGAGAACATTCAAGTATTCTTGATGAAAAAGACCAGAGCCAATTAGAAAATCTGATTTTCAAACACAAGAATCAAGAGAACCATGATAAGGTAAACAGGAAGGAAAAATCATAAGGGACTTGCTAAAATTGATTTGTTTACATTCTTACATAGAAAGATAATATCTTCAAGTCTTGAAGCTTTTCTCGGTATTTGGGTACTTGAAAGGATACACACAACATATATATACATACACACACACACATGCACACATAGAGGACTCAGGGTGAGTTGAATAGGAAGGGATGATATGTAAAAAATAAAATTAAGGCATGAGAGAGGAATATATTGGGAGGAGAAAGGGAGAAATGGAATGGGGCAAATTATCCCATAAAAGAGACAAGAGAAAGTTTTTTCAATGGAGGGGGAAATGGGAGGTGAGAGCAAATAAGTGAAGCTTACTCTCATCACGTTTGGTTTAAGGAGGGAATAACATGCACACTTAATTTGGTACAAAATTCTATCTTACACTACAGGAAAGTAGGGGAGAAGAGGGAGTAATAAGAAGTAATCCCATTAGGGGAGGGACAAGTTCTAAAGAGAAAATAGAATAAATAGGGGCCAAGATGGGATGGAGGGATATATAATTAGTCTTTCACAACATGAGTCTTGTGGAATTCTTCAGCAAAACTAGAAATATATTACCTATATTGAATTGCATGCCTTCTTCATGTGAATGGGTGGGGAGGGAGGAAGGGAGAGAAGTTGTAACTCAAAGTTTAAGGAATGAATGTTGAGAATTGTTTTCACATTTCACAGGGAAATAAGATATACAGGCAATGGGGTATTGAAATCTAGCTTGTCCTACAAGAAAAAAGAGGAGACAGAGATAAGGGAAGGGAGGGATGTGACAGAAAGGAGAGAAAATTGGGGAAGGGGTAATCAGAATGCATGGTGTTTCAGGGCGGGAGAGGGGAGAGATGGGGAGAAAATTTGAAACTCAAAATCTTGTGGAAATGAAGGTTGAAAACGAAAAATAGATGAATACATTTTAAAAAAAAGAACAATTTGTTCCAGTGGCCCTGGTCATTTGAAGCAGAAGCTGCGGAGCAGTTAGAGCTTAGTCAGATATTGAAGATGCCAAAGTGTAATGGTAATTTAAATGTGAAGACCTTTTCCATTCATTACTAGAACCATGTAACCTGGCTGGACCATATGGAAGCCTGAGTCACATGAGTCTGTGTCACATGGAGTCTGTGGTTGGAAGAGTTTGCTGAATGGGTGGAACAGGAAAGGTGGAACAGAAAGAGGCAGAGCTAGAATAGAGCTAATAGGAAGTTAGTCAAGAGAGTAGCCAGTAGGCAGCTGGCTAGTGTGAGTGAAAGAACTGGTTTGCAGTTTTGTTTTACGGGGCCTGTTTGTTATTTGTTTAATGGAGCTGGTTTGTGGAAAGGCTAGCAGGAGGAAAGCATGAGGATGGTGTTGCTCTCTGCATTGCTATTGTGTATAGATTTTTGTTACTGTGATGGATTTGACTTTCTGGAGTCTGAATAAATGATTTGCTTCTATCTCACCATTCGTAATTGCACTGGGGTATTCATGGCCACCATAGGTGTCATGAATATTGCATTGGCACTACAAATGGTGATGAGGATGGGATCAAGAAATATCAGACCAATTTGGAGGGAGGAAGAATTTAGAGGAAGAAATGGATGTCCAGGGTAGGAGTATTTGCCTTATTCCTCCCTAGAAAGAGAATGGGTTAAATGTTTAGGACTGTGAAAACTGAGAACCAAGGCTACAGAAAGGACAATCCATAGACTTAGGATGTTTGCAAAGAGTAGCAATAGAACTAGGGAAAGAAATGGCAGGGATGTGTAGGGGAGGCTGAGCTTTGCTAACAAGCTATCAAATAATATATAAAAGCAGAACAGATCTTTCCCATTCATTAATATGCTCATGTGATCTCTGGGTCACATGGAAGCCTGAGTCACATGAGTCTAAGTCACATGGAATGTGAAGGAGTGGAGTAGGAAGTGTGGAACAGGAAGAGGTGAAGCTAGAGATGACCTGACAGGAAAATTGGTCAGTCTAGTCAGAGCTAGGAATTAAGCAGGAAAACAAGCAACTAACTAGTGAGAGTGAAAGAGCTTGTTTGTGAGTTGCTATACAGTCATTCCTTGAATCTCGGGCCATTGCCAGTCATTTTCACTTTTGCCTTGCCATTGGAATTTGATGTCTCATGAAGAGACAATGATGTTGATGACTTTGTCTAACTCTGCCTCTCTTAAATCCAATTCACACACAATTTGAGATATCACTGCCTAAAGTTTTTGGCCCTCTTTGAAAGCATAGGGCAGCGGGCAGAGTGAAGATGGCAGAATTAGAGCAACGACTCACCTAAGCTCTTGGACAAACTCCTTTGGATACCTCTTAAAGGAGAATCAGACCAAATTTTGGAGGCGTGGAATCCAGTGGGAGATGGACTGTGGGGGATTCGGAGCCCAGGATAGACTGGAAAGTCCACAGGAAGGATCTGTTCCACGGGGGTAGTGGTGGGGAGTAGCCCACAGCACACAGCCCAGCGCATCCAACACAGTGGACTGGAAGGCCCCCCAGGGAACCTGAGAACAGCAGGAGGAACTGGCAGAGCAGCAACTGTGGGCAGGAGACCAGTAAAGCTGAGCCCTTGAGAGCCACTGAGCACCAGACATCAGTGTAGCAACTCCTGAGACTTTCAGCCCACAGATTAAACATCGGTAAGACACCTATTTGAACTTCCATGAGCCAGGATCATGGAGTGATCAGTAAATACTCTTTCCTCCTCCCTTGATGACCTCAAAAGAACCATAAAATACTTCCCCAGAAAAATCCTGGATCAGTGGGAACAGCAGAGGGGGCACATGGTCTCATAACACCTGAGGCTAGGAAAATAGCTAAGGGGGATTCCTCCTACTGTTGTGGAGGCAACTCAAAAGGACAGAGGACCCAGGGCAGAGAAAACTCTCACTAGGACCCAGGCAAGCCTCAGCTCCAGGAGAGGAGTCCCAGGAGGAGTGGGAACCTGCACTAGGATCTAGGCATGCCTCAGCACTCCAGGGGAAACGGGAAGATAATAGGGCAGCTGTGATCACCATCCCCTGAGCTTAAATTTGCCTCAGTTCAGCTGAGGAGATCTCCCATGACCAGACCACCCCTCCCCCTCACTTAACAAGATAACCCCAGGGCTGATTGGAGAAACACAAAACAAAAACCTATTCTTAGATTTTCCACACAAGTTGGCTCAACACCAATTTCTGCAGCTTCTAACTGAAAGAAGTAGAAGCCACAACACACAATCAACATCATGAACAAGAAAAAGCAAAAGAGGGGTGAAAAAACCATAGATAGAGATAAAGAACAAAACATAAATACCAAAGAGGTCAGTACTGTAACTATACTTCCATCTGAAACTTCAGAAGGGACTATGAACTGCTCGCATGCACAAACAGCTCTCCTGAAACAGCTGAAGACAGAAATAGAAGAAAAACTGGCCAATGATTTCAAAAATAAAAAAAAAAAGAATTCATGGATGAGAACATCTGTTTGAAAAGGAAAATTGAACAAATGAAAAAGAAAGTACAAAAATTAACTGGAGAAAATAGCTCCTTGAAAGGAAAAATTGGACAGATGGAAAAGGAGATGCAAAAGTTAACTGAAGAAAAAAATATGATAAAGATTAGAATTGGACAAGTAGAAACACATGACTCAATGAGACAGCAAGAATCAGTCAAACAAAATCTAAAGAATGAAAAGATAGAAAAAAAATGTAAAATACCTAATTGGAAAAACAACTGACCTGGAAAATAGATCTAGGAGAGAAAATTTAAGAATTACTGGCCTGCCAGAAAGCCATGATGAAAAAAAGAGTCTGGACAATATCTTCCAGGAAATCATCAAGGAAAACTGCTCAGAAGTGCTAGATCCAGAGGGCAAAATAGTAATCGAAAGAGTTCACCATTCACCTCTGGAAAAGGATCCCAAACTCAAAACCCCAAGAAATATCATTGCCAAATTCCAGAACTATCAAATGAAGGAGAAAATACTACAGGTAGGCAGAAAGAAACAATTCAAATATCGAGGAGCAAAAGTTAGGATCACACAGGACCTTGCAACTTCTACATTAAAAGATCAAAGAAATTAGAATCCAATATTCCATAAGGCAAAGGAGCTGGGACCACAACCAAGGATCAACTACCCAGCAAAGTTCAGCATAACATTTCAGGCAAGGACACTGTCATTCAATGAGGTAAAAGATTTCCAGATCTTCCTGACAAAAACACCAGAACTTAATAGACAATTCAACCTTCAAATGCAGGTCTCAAAAGCAGCATAAAAAGGCAAATGGGGAGAAAAAAAAAACAAACTTGCTACTCAATTTGGGCAACCTGTTTACCTCCCTATAAGGAAAGATGATACCATTAATCTTAAGATTTGTGCATCTTTTATGAAATATCAAAAGGATATTCATAGAGAGAATGTGTACAAAGTAAATGAAGTCATGTTAAAAATATGATTTAAGTATGCTGAAGGGATCATAACAAGAGATGCGAAAAGGAGGGAGCAGAAAATGGTAAATTACATCACAGGAAGAAGTACAAAGTTATAGCAGCAGGAAAGAGGAGAGGGTGATGAGCATGGTTTGAGAGGTACTCTTCATCTGATTTGTTTCAAGGAGGAACAATAAACTTAAGCAGATAATCCTATCTAGCTCAATAGGCAGTAGGAGGGGAAGGGGAAGAAAGGGGAGGGAAACTAAAAGGGAGGGAAGAAGCAGTAAGGGTAAAGGGGAGTAAAAGAGAGAGGGCTAAAAGAAGGAAGGGAAGGCTGCAAGAGGAGGTGGTGAAAAGTGAAAGCTATTGAGAAGGGGAAGGGAGACAGGAGGGCTAAAAGCAAAAATGGTGGGCAAGACGATGGAGGGAAATACACAAATTTTAATCATAACTGAGAATGTGAATGGAATGAACTCTCCCATAAAACAGGGACGGATAGCAGAATGGATTAAAAGCTATAATTCAACAATATATTGTTTACAAGAAACACATTTGAAATGGGGGTATACACACAGGATAAAGGTCAAAGACTGGAGCAGAATATATTGTGCTTCACCTGATGTAAGAAAAGCAGGACTGGCAATCCTAATCTCAGACAAAGCAAAAGCAGAAATAGATCCAATAAAAAGTGATAAGGATGGAAACTATATCCTGTTAAAATGTACTATAGACAATGAAGCAACATCATTACTAACCATGTATGCTCCAAGTCGTATAGCAGTCATATTCTTAGAGGAGAGGTTGGGGGAGTTGAAGGAAGAAATTGACAGCAAAACTATTTTAGTGGGGGACCTCAACCAAACCCTCTCTGAACTTGATAAATCTAACCTCAAAATGAAGAAGAAAGAGGTTAAGGAGGTAAATAAAACTCTGGATAAGGTAGACAAGATAGATCTCTGGAGAAAGTTGAATGGAAGTAGAAAGAAATATACCTTTTTCTCAGTGGTACATGGCACATTTACAAAAATTGATTATGTACTAGGCCACAAAAACCTCATGATCCAGTGCAGAAAGGCAGAGATAATCAATGCATCCTTCTCAGATCATAATGCAATAAAAATTGTATGTAATGAAAAGCCATGGAAAGACAAACCAAAAATCACTTGGAAATTACATAATCTGATCCTAAAGAAGGAGTGGGTTAAAGAAGAAATAGAAATAATCAACAGCTTCATTCAAGAGAACAACAATAATGAGACAACCTACAAAATCTTATGGGATACTACAAAAGCAGTTCTTAGGGAAAGTTTTATATCTTTGAATGCCTACAGAAATAAAATAGAGAAAAAGGATATCAATGACTTAGGCATGAAGCCAGCAAAAGAACAAATTGAAAATCCCCAAGTAAATACCAAATTAAGAAAATTGAAAACCAAGGGAGAGATTAATAAAATTGAAATTAAGAAAGCTATTGCATTAATAAATAAAACCAAAAGTTACTTTTATGAAAAAAAAATAATAAAATTGATAAACCTTGGGTCAATTTGATTAAAAAGAAGAAAGAAGAAAATCAAATTACTAATATTAAAAATGAAAGGAGTGAGCTCACCTCCAATGAGGAGGAAATTAAAACAATAATTGGAAATTACTTTGCCCAACTTTATGCCCACAAATTCGATAATCTAAACGAGATGGATGAGTAGTTCAAAAAAATTCAAATTTCCCAGATTAATAGAAGAGGAAGTGGAATACTTTAATAACCCCCAGCTCAGAAAAAGAAATTGAACAAACCATCAATGAACTCCCTAGGAAAAAATCTCCAGGGCCAGATGGATTCACAAGTGAATTCTATCAAACATTTAAAGAGCAGTTAATTCCAATACTATATAGACTGTTTTTGAAAATTGGGGAAGAAGGAGTCCTCCCAAATTCTTTTTATGATACAAATATGATTTTGATCCCTAAACCAGGAAGAGACAAAACAGAGAAAGAAAATTATAGACCAATTTCTCTAATGAATATAGATGCAAAAATTTTTAGTAAGATTTTAGCAAACCAAATATAGCATTTTATCATGAGAACAATACATTATGATCAGGTAGGATTCATACCAGGAATGCAAAGCTGATTTAATATTAAGAAAACTCTTAGCATTATCGATCATATGAATAACAAAGCTAACAAAAACCACATGATTATCTCAATAGATGCAGAAGAAGCTTTTGACAAAATACAACACCCATTCCTATTAAAAACACTAGAGAACATAGGAAAAAAGGGAACTTTCCATAAAATAATAAGCAGTATCTACCTAAAACCTTCAGCAAGCATTATATGCAATGGGGATAAGCTAGATGCATTTCCAATAAGATCAGGGGTGAAACAAGGATGTCCATGATCCCCACTATTTTTCAATATGGTATTAGAAATGTGAGCTGTAGCAATCACACGATAAAGAAATTGAAGGAATAAGACTAGGCAAAGAAGAAACTAAGTTATCACTCTTTGCATATGATATGATGATATGCTTAGAGAATCCCAGAGATTCAAGTAAAAAAGTATTTGAAACAATAAAGAACTTTGGCAAAGTTGCAGGTTACAAAATAAACCCACACAAATCTTCTGCATTCCTATATATTAGCAACAAAGCCCAACAGCAAGAGATAGAAAGAGAAATCTCATTTAAAGCTAGGGTAGATACCATGAAATACTTGGGAGTTTACCTGCCAAAACAAATCCAGGGACTATATGAAAACAATTACAATATCCTTTTTGCACAAATAAAATGAGATCCAAGTAAGTGGAAAAACATTAGTTGCTCATGGGTAGGCCAAGCTAATATAATAAAAATGACAATTCTACCTAAATTAGCTTTACTTCTTCAGTGCCATACCAATGAAACTATCAGATAAATGTTTTCTAGAGCTGGATAAAATAATATCAAAATTCATCTGGAAGAACAAAAGGTCCAAAATATCAAAGGGACTAATGAAAAGAAATGCTAGGGAAGGTGGCCTAGGGCTACCAGATCTCAAATTGTATTATAAAGCAGCAATTATGAAAACCACTTAGTATTGGCTAAGAAACAGAGGGGTAGAAAAGTGGAATTGACTTGGCACTCAAGACACAGTACGCAAGGAATACAGCAACCTCCTGTTAGATAAACCCAAGGACCTCAGCTTCTGGGATAAGAATTCACTATTTGACAAAAATTTCTGGGAAAACTGGATAACAGTGTGGCGGAAACTTGGCATAGACCCATGCCTGACTGCATACACAAGAATAAAGTCCAAATGGGTACACTATCTAGGTATAAAGATTGATACCATGGACAAACTAGAGGAGCAAGGAATAGTGTATTTATCAGATTAATGGGAAGGGAAGAATTTTTTTTACTAAAGAAGAGATAGAATGCATTATGAAATGCAAGATGGATAACTTTGATTACATTAAACTGAAAAGTTTTTGCACAATCAAACCCAATACAACCAAAATTCGGAGGGATGTAGTAAATTGGGAAAGAATTTTTACAGCTAATCTCTGGATAAAGGCCTCATTTCTGGAATATATAGAGAAGTCAGTCAAATAACAATACAAGTCATTCCCCAATTGATAAATGGTCAAAGGATATGAAAAGGCAATTTTCAGAGGAAAAATTAAAGATATCTATAATCATATGAAAAAATGCACTAAATCACTTTTGATTAGAGAGATGCAAATCAATACAACTCTGAGGTACCACATCACATCTATAAGACTGGCAAACATGAAAAACAGGAAAATGATAAATGTTGGAGAGGATGTGGGAGAGTTGGAACACTAATTCATTGTTGGTGGAGCTATAAGCTGATCCAACCATTCTGGAGAGCAATTTGGAACTATGCCCAAAGGGCTACAAAAGAGTGCATATCCTTTGACCCAGCAATATCGTTACTAGGACTGTATCCCCAAGAGATCATAAAAATGGGAAAGGGTCCTACATGTATAAAAATATTTATAGCAGCACTCTTTGTAGTTGCCAAAAACTGGAAATCAAGGAGATGCCCATCAGTTGGGGAATGGCTGAATAAGTTGTAATATATGAATGTAATGGAGTACTATTTTGCCCTAAGAAATGATGAACAGGAAGACCTCAGAGAGGCCTGGAAGGACTTACATGATCTGAGGCTGAGTAAAAGCAGCAAAACCAGGAGAAATTTGTGCACAGCCACCACCACAGTGTGCGAGGGCTTTTTCTGGTAGACTTGGAAATTCGTAATGAAGCAAGAACTTAAAAAAAATAATAATCCCCAATGGTTTTGCAAGGCAAAACGCCTTCCACACTCAGAGGAAGAACTATGGAATTCATTTGCAGAATGTAGTAGATCTTGTTTGTATTTGTGTGTGTGTATTATGTTTTGATTTGTTATATGATTTCTTCCATTTATTTTAGTTCGTCTATACAGCATTACTAGAGTGAAACATATTCAATAGGAAAATATATGTAGATCATATATAGAATTATATGGCATCTTTGGGAGGGAGGGAGGTGGTGGGGGTAGGTGGGGGGTAAAAATATAAACTTTTTGGTAGAGATTGTAGAGTATTAAATAAGTATAGGAAAGCTAGAAAGAAAGAGAGAGAGAAAAAGAAGGAAGGAAAGAAGGAAGAAAGAAAGAAAAGAAAGAAAGAAAGAAAGAAAGAAAGAAAGAAAGAAAGAAAGAAAGAAAGAAAGAAAGAAATAAAGAAAGAAAGAAAGCAAAGGGCAAACAACAACAAAACATTATGGAGTCAACATTCAAAGGAAAATTTTCTGGCTCCTGGGATTCAAGCATTAATGCTCACCTCACTTTACCAACTTGACTCTCCAGATGAATTATGGATCTGAATTGGTGTAGGAAATTTCTATATCAGAAAGTTCAGAATCTCTTTCTTTCTTTTTCTCTTCCCCTTCTTCCCCTTTCCCTTCCTTTCTCTGTCTCTCTATCTCTCTTTCTTTCTTTCTCTCTCTCTCTCCTCTTCTCTCCTTCCCTCTAAGTATGTATCTTCTTTCTGTCTCTTCCTCTCCATCTTTCTCTCTGTCCCAAACATTTCTCTCTCTCATTTGTTTTTCCTTTTCCATCGATTTGTCTATCAATCAATATCTCTCTCCATCCCTGTCTCTATCTTTCAATCTCTCCCTCAACATCTCAATTTTTCCTCAGTCTGTCTCTCTCCCTTATACATATTATACAAATTATATACATAAGCCTATATAGTTATATATATATATGCATGTATGCACATAAATGTATGTGCATATACAGATATATAATGCATTAACTCTTGATATGCATTTTATAATTGATTAATGTGTTCCACAACTTAAAATAACTCATCTCTGCAGTCAGCATGAATAACATTGCTAAGGAGGAAAGGAAAAATGCTTATTCCTTCTCTCTTTTTAAGAAGGGAATTACGCCTACTGAAACTTTGCGTGGGAAGCATTGACAGTGATGTGATTGTACTGTGAACAGTTGTTCCAAACCAAGGAGACAGATGTGCACAGAGATAAGGAGAGTGGGCAAGTCAGGCTTTCTCTTCTTACTGCCATATTTTAAAACTGCAGTTATTGTCCCTGAATCCCATTTTATATTTGAAAAAATAAAGTATAGAAGGAAAGCTGGAAGAATTAATTTAGTATATTTACTCCAAATATCTGCATTTTTTTGATGAGATTATGAATTTATTCAAAGGGTTTTATATGGTTATTCCACTGAACAAAGAACAGAATTCTGTGGGAAGTGATTATAATGTACAAAAAAGTCAACCAAATTAATAGTTTTCCTAGCATGCAAATATCTATGTTTCTATTATCTATGCACACATATACACATATATGTGTTGCATATATACTTATAAATATGTACATATTTCACACATTCTCAAATCAGATCTAATGTCTATTGAGTTTGTCACCAGTAAAAGATTAAGACTATAGAAATATAATAGGGTTTGTAGTCAAATTTGAATCATGAAAATAGTTCAATTAAACCTAGGACAAATTTGTAAAATTAAACTCAGTTGATAAGGTTTGATATTCTTGAAATCATTTCTTTTAAGAGTCAATGTGGCATAATGAATGAATGGTTGACTTGATCAACATATCAAGATGACCTAGGCTCCACTTCAACTTGTCCCCCTTGCTGGCTTGATAACACTTATTTTTCTGCCTCAGTTTCTATATTTGTAAAATGGAAGTAAGAGTAGTACTTACTCTACCAGGATTATTGGTACACATACACACATATAAATACACATATGCATGTACAGTTACTTTGCTTTATATACTTCAAATCTCTATAAAACTGTGAAGTATTGTTTATTCTTATGTTCCTTTAGAATGAGAAATACATATAGCATGGAAGTGAAGTGAAATATATTTTAAAAAACTTAAAAAGACTAATACTGGAAACTGAACTGTCAGCTTGTATTGCTTTTGTATTTTTTCTATTTCTATTTTTGGCAAAGTCTTATTTATAATTTCTGGTGAATTAGTTTCTTTCCAAGAACGCCTTCCTCAGAACAAAAGAAAAATTTTAACCCCCATAATTCACGGTATGGTGGAACAGATGTCATGTTGGAGAAAAGGATTGTGGCAAAGGAGAAAAAAAGCTTACTCTCACTCAAGAAGACCTAGGTGTATAGCCTTCATTTGACACCTACTGACTGTGTCAACCTGGGCAACTGTTAACTACACAAACAATATAAATTACAGAACAGTTGCTGATAGGATTCCCCTCCAGTCTGTACTCTGAAATTTCTTCAACCCTCAGAAACCTCTTTATCCTCTCACTCTGAACCTGGAATTCACACACTGTAACTACCTTCTTCCCCTGAGGACACTCCCTCTGATTGCATGCTTCCTTCTATAACCTTCATTTTAGGAGTGTGATCAGATTAGCCATTTTTTATTCCTTTCCATATTGTAACCTTGACTTTCTTATTACTAGACCTTCACTGTTCCCACCCCCTTTCAGCTTTCTTTTGCATGTTATTTTCCCTACTAAATGCAAGCTACTTGACGTGAGGGTTCTTTTTGCCTGTATTTATATCCCTGGCTTTTAGTACAGTGTCAGGAGCATAGAATTTACTAAATGCTGTTTGACTGGTGGACTAATCTGCACTACTGCAGGGAATCTTTTCACTGGAAGTTACTTACAGATATGAAATGACAGATTGGAACAAAAAAATGAACAATTGAATAGAAACGTCTACATTTATTCCATCAGTAAACTGTCACATTTTCTAACATAGTTGCTAGATACTTTGATACGCTTATGTTCAGTGTCATCTTCTTAGCCAAATCCTTAGTTTATGGTGTGATCAGATCCCTCTTGCATTATCATAGCCTACTCTTGATCATAATATCTGAAGGAAAACTACTTCTCTCTTAAAATCAAACCTACTAGTGAGGAGACAGATTTCAGATAGTTTAAGTTCAGAAACAATAAAAATCCCCTTGAAAGCCTTGTTAAGAACCACGTTTATGTGATTAATTTATTTCATTAATTGTCCCCTACCTCAGGTGATCTTCTCAAAGATAAGTTACTTTTCTCAGCGGCATAAATATAAATTTGGACCACTCAAGTTCCAAGATGACACTTTAAAGAATGTCCAGATGTGAATTGAGTCATAACTTGCTGAGTTTTTCCAAGTACTATAGCAGAAAAAAAAATGGTTAATGACTTTGGAGAATGAGGTATGAGCCATAAATATTTTTTACTTATTGGTAAGAAGTCTTTTTTATCTTAACTTCATGGATTTTTTGTCATAATCTGAAAGATATCAAATGAATAAAAGGGAGCATCCATAGAGCTAACTCATTACTCACTTGTTTTTTGTTTTGTTTTGTTTTGTTTTTGGTTACCTTGGGAAAACCTGCAATGGTACAGCAGGAAGAGTATGAGGGATTTTCTATTTGGAACATTTTTTTTTTCAGTTTCAAGAATCTTGCCTCTTTATCATAATATATCTTCTTTTCCCTGCCTTGTTGTAATGATAACTTAAATGAGATTTTTCCCATTCATTTATAGGGTCATGTGACCTGCCCGGATCATATGGAAGCCTGAGTCATATGAATCTGAGTCACATGGAGCCTGTGGTGAGAGGAGTTTTCTGAAAGTGCAAAAGGAAAGATGGAACAGGAAGAGACAGAGCTAGAGCAGAGTTGGGAGGAAATTGGTCAGAGCATAATCAGAGCTAGGAAGGATACAGGCAAGCAGGCAGCTGACTAGTGTGCGTGAAAGAGCTTGTCTCTTCTTTCGTTTGAGGGGGCCTGCTTGTTATTTGTTTAATGGAACTGATTTGTGGGAAGCCCAGCAGGGGAAAGACTTGGGGATGGTGTTGTTCTCAGCATTGTTGTTGTGTATAGATTTTTGTTACATGATGGATTTGGATTTCTGGTGTCTGAAAAAATGTTTTGCTTCTGTCTTCTATGTAGAGAGTCTGTTGTGTTTCATGATTCAGAATTGCACCATTATATACATGGCTGCCATAGCTGCTGTGCATATCACATTGACACACTACTCTCTCTCTCTCTCTCTCTCTCTGTCTGTGTATGTGTGTGTGTGCACGCACATGTGTGTGTGTGTGTGTGTGTGTCTATCTGTCTTGGTCTCTGTCTCTATCTCTGTATCACTTGTAAATAGAATGAATAAATATTGTATATAAAATAAGCACAAAAATCAGATGGGCATGGTAGAAATGGAAAAATGGAATGAAAAAACTGGTTCAGAATTAAGAAATGAAAAGGAAAGGTTTCTTTATCTTCCCAACAGCCTCACATCTAAACGTGAATAATTTTCTTCAACAGGAGAGTTCCAAAGGGATGGAAGGATGAGCAATGAATAGAGTAATGATGAAATTATCTACCCATCCCATCATTTTATTTGGACCCTACTTTAATGAATAAAAAATAACTGGAATCATTGCTCATTTAGGGGACTGGTGGTCATTAACTTCTTCAAGCAAAAAAGAAAATACGGTTTGCAATTACAAAAGTTCTAAATCGTTGATACCCAATAATGCTAATATTAAAAAATTTGGAAATGCACGTGGAAAACAGACTGTCATTCTTAAAAATAAATGTCTAATTGAAGTAAATCAATGTTTCCAATGTGCACACTAAAATATTTCATAATTTTGTGACCAGCCTACTGACGATATACTTCTTCATATTGAAACAGGTTCATGTCTCAGATAGTAAACACCGTCTATCACTAACCCCATATTAAAAGTTTTACCGGCTTAATACCATCAGAACTCTTTTATCTGGTGATACAGCTCTTGACACCTCTTTATGCCATGATGAGACATAGTAGTATAATTTTATAATGTTTTCTTTATGTAAAAATCATTCCATTTACATTTTAATTTCATTTGCATTATTCTCCCACTCAGTAATCTCCAGAAGCCAATGAAACGAGCAAACGCTTTCTATCTTTGCTGAGTAGAGAAACATGGCACTCCAGGGCAATATCAGTTATGAATTAATAAAAGAAATAAAAATATTATAGAGTAAAATGGTGGAATATTTCAATCTGTATAATGTAATAAAATTGTGGAGATTAGTGAATGGGGAAAATGAATCTGTAGAAAGCTTGGTATAAGACTCTCTTGACCCAGGCTGTCACCAAGACCCAACATTGATGATTTGGAAGGACAGTAACAAATAGAAAAGAACAGAATAACTCTACTTACATTTTCATGGAAACTGTTAATCACCAATCATATCGCACCAATTACACTTGAATTCCAACACATCAGTACTATGATGAGAAAACAGATACAACTATAAAGAAAAAGACAGGAAAAGCAGCTGCACTAGGCCAACCATATACAGAAGAAATCCATGCTAGTGATGACATAATTTTTGAAGATCTGAGGGAACTATTATCAATATACCTGAAAAAGAGGAAGATCCTAAATCTTTTGTATTTCACAGATGGTATTAGTACCTCTAAAATTAGACATCGACAACTACCAAGCCATATACCTACTTTCTCTTTTCTATAAAGTCTTGATAAGCTTGTATCTGATGCCTAGAATATTCTTGATGAAAATATCAGAAAGATGTTAACAATTTATTTTCTATAGCAGGTCACATTTGCTGTGATGCAACTGACTGAAAGATGTAATGAAACTTTGATATTACCATTTTTTAATTTAAAAATAATGCTTGTAAAATTCAACATTAAATCCTATCTTCAAAACATACTTTGTGCAAATAAGTTAAGCTCATATACAAGATTCCTTGATAGATATCACCACAAAGTTAACTTTCCTCAGCAATTTTTGATTGCTAATATCAAAGTATGAAACAAGGAAATCTACTAATAAAAAATATTATCCACGATTGTGTAAGTTTTCATTTGCACAATATAAGCGGAAGAAGGATTCACAATGGATCACAAGCTTCTTCTGATTCACCTTGCTTTTTTAGATGACAGTTTGTTGGCCACAAGAATTGGCTATGCAAAAACATCTGTACTCACACAAGATAGATTAGCCTGAAAATTGCATATGAAAAATTTAGAAAGTAAACATTACCATTTTCTTATGTTAGGACATTTTGTTGAATAGGAAGCCTTTTGAGTTGAAAAATATACAGATAAGATATTCAAGCATCATATGGATTCCTTACTCAAAATTTATAGGAATACATGGACAAAAATTTTCTGCGACAAGTAGTCATTAGAGGGATAGTTATTTGTATCTTTGGAAGAGATACATATATCAAGGATCTGACTTATTCACTGCTATTTGGAGTATATCATTTCTCTTTCCAGAAGAGGGTTCAATGTTCACCTGAGACCAGAGCATATTTTTAAAAAGACCAATCTCTATCTATAGACTCCAAGCTTAAAGCACAATTTGAACTTTTATCCTGTAAAATATATGTTTCTTGAATATAAGTATGATTTCAATTTTTGTTTTTCTAGTCTCAGATCTTCAGAAAATGCCTTGTGCAAAGTAAACATGCACCTTATTGTTGTTTAATTAAATCAAATTAAATGAATTTCTTTCTGAGACAAGTGAGGGAATTTGGTAAGGGGGGGATGGGAAGAGTCAGTAGATAACTTCTTACTGCAAAACCCATTTTATACATAATCTCTTCAACTTTATTTGCTATTTTAAAATGAACATAATTTAAATCTCGTGTGCGTGCATGAGTGTGTGTGTGTGTGTGTGTGTGTGTTTGTTGAAATCAAATAAGCTGACAGCTTATCTATATCTAGTTGGTTGAGTACACAGGAGATCTCTAACCAAAAATCTTTTCTTTTAGTTCCAGTTCTGTAAATTTCCCTGTATGTGGGCAGTGAGAAGACCCTACTTCACTTTAGATTTCTTTTCCGTAAAACTGCACAAATGAACTCTTGACTATGAATACAGATCATTAACACTTTAATGCAAATTATTCTAAAATCATAGTGCTGTTGGGATGGTTACTTTTCTGGATTCCTCAACTAATATATTAAAAATAGAGCCATGTAAACTTAGAGGGAAGTCTTATCCGCATTTACATGAAGCAGGAAAAGGACATAAGCATACAATAGCTACTGAAAAGCAAATTCAAAATTAAATTGTTTAATAAAATTGCAGTGTCCAAGATCAAGGGATACAATAATATCACGCTCTTCTTTGCTTATAAAACTACACCAGGAGAATCATGTCTGTTCACGAATGATAGTGTCCAAAAAGAAATCCAATCAGGATTTTCAGGAATTTTAAAATTTTGCCATACGATGCTTTGTTGAGGTAGGTAGAAATGTTTAGCTCTAAAAATCTTTTTGAGGGAGTATGATCATAACAGCTATGTTAAAATGTTTCAGAGTTTTAAATTGGAAATTAAATTTATCCCGTGGAATTCCAAAGGAGAGATGTAGAAAATGGTGGGTCTGATTATAGTGAAACAGAAAGTATTCAGGATATAGAAGAATCTTTCAGCAGTTAGTTATATAATAATGAAATTGCTTCACAAAATGATGAGCTCATTGTCACTGCAAGTATTTAACAAGAAACTTAATGATTTAACAAGAAACTTAAACAAGGGTTTATCAGGAATATTGGAGAAGGAATTCTTTTCTTATGAGGAACTCAGGAGGGATCTTAGATTATCCAAGCCGAAAGAGTCATGATTCTCTTCCTTTTTCTCAGAAACAGTGGGGAAAACATTCCTGGGGGAATGGACTGGTGGAATTCCTTTTCTAGGTGCTTACCTACTATTTTAAGGAACTGCTATGAGATTATTTGTAACTGTTACAGAAGTGAAGAGAAAATGTCATAGTCGTTCAACATAAAGAGAAAGAACAGAGTATGAGTTGCAAATGAATTATTATTTTTCCTCCTATATTTTGGAAATACCTATTTGCTGGCATAAAGGGAATATTGATGCATACGATCAATTCAATTCAATTTACATTTATTACGTGGCTGCTATATAAAAGGCAGTATTCTAAGCATGGAAAGCAAAGAAGAAAAAACTGTTAAATTATGTAAATCAGGGTTGATTTATTGTTTTGTTGATTATCTAGACCTAAGAAAGAGATGCAGAAAATGTTAATGATGAAGACTAAATTTAAAAATGTTTCATACATATATTTTCTAAGAGATTCAGGACCTTTACCAACACACAACTAATTTGAACACATCTTTGCCACTGGTTGCCTGTGTGATCTTGGACAAGTCGTTTCCTTTCTTTAAGCTTCAGTTCTTTTAATTGTAAAATGAAGAGGTTGGACTAGATGACTTCAAAGGTTCCTCAGATCGCTAGCATTCTATGATGCTGGTTATCCTTTCAACACCCAGGAAACTCTCTAAGACTATCAATGAAGGAGTAGGTACATCTATAAAGAGAGTTTCTTCACCAGTGGATATCCAAATCAATGAAATCCTAAGTCTCATGAGAGAGGAAGAAAAATGAGGAGGAGGTAGAAAGAGGAGGAGGAGAAAAGAGACAAAACCAGTGACAGAGAAAGAAAGAGCAGGAAGATATAGACACAGAGAAAGAGAGAAACAGAATGATATTAAAAGACAGAGGCAGAGAGACACAGACATAGAAAGTGACAGAAAGAGATTGAGACTAGAAATTTTATACTACTAAAAAGCTGTATCTATTGCTAGTTGTGAAACTAATTATTATTAGGGAACCAGAAGATCTTGGGGCATCATGTTTGAGTAGGTTTTCATAGTACACAGCACAGTGGCATATGTTTGAAGACTTAATAAATATAATATGATGTTAACAATAAGAATGACGATAAAGATAAGTTTTAGTACTACTTGAAATATTCCCCTGGGAGGTCTAATCGTAGCAGATGAAAATCTTTGTTAGAGAATAATGTGCTTTGCTCCACATTATTCTATTTGTCATAAAACTGTCTAATTGTTCTAATAGTTATTTACATTTAAGCATTTGTTCTCTTGAAGCTTAAAAATCCATCTGTGTTTGGTTCTCATTTTGTGGATATGAAATTCTGTAACATTCAATATTGGCATTCTTAAGCCACAGTAGCAATGTTCAAATTACACTCATTTGCATCTACTCAAAACTTAAAGACAGTATTTACACTCCATGCATTCTCATCAGCTTCTTTATTCCAAATGTCAATTATGTGTCCAACAGATGTACCTGTCATGTTGCCAGATGTATCTGATGAGACTCTATGATTAACAGTTTCCTGGGAACTGTCTTTTAAATTGACATCTAATAAGTGTGTGTGTGTGTGTGTGTGTGTGTGTGTGAATGTGTGTGCACATGCATGCATGCATATATTGGTTTCCTGAACTAATTGGTTTAAGGACTATTGGTTTAAGGATTAACATCAAGAAATGAAATGACTGTCCGGGCAAACTTCATTCATTTTTCTTTAAAGTCAAAAAAGTTGCTATCAATGAGAATGATTTTTTAAAAAGTTGGTGCATTGAAATTCTTATAAGGCAAGTGGGAAAAAAGTATCATTCTCTGTAGTTTGAATGCTGGAGTCTTGTATTCTAGAGACGTTTTCCTGAAGCACCAGTTCTACGTATCGTTTTATAACTTACGATTTATTTATTTTTCACATTCTTTTCTTTTTAACTTCTGAGATATAATTTCTTTTCTACTCTCCTAGCCCTCTCCCATTCACAGAGAAGGGAAGAAAATCATGCAAAACATATCCATATTTGCCTTATCCTGCCCTCCAAAAGTAAAAACAAATAATAAAGGAAGAAAATGTTACTTCAACTTGTACTCAGAGATCCTCTGTCTGCTGGTGGATAGTATATTCTTTATCAAGTCATTTGGAATTGTCTTGTATCATTGTACTGATCAGAGCAGCACAGTTAATCATCATTATATCATGACGGTTCCTGTGTACAATAATCTCCCCATCTTTCTCACTTCACTTTGCTTTAGTTTATATAGATCTTGATTTTTTTCTGACGATAACCCGAATAATTTCTAAAAAAAAAAACAGTTACATGCAAAGAAAATTTTTAACATTGTTTTGAAAACTTTGAGTTCCAATTACTCCTCCTTTCCTCCTCACCCCCTAAAGGCAAGCAGTTTCATAACACGTGAAGTCATGCAAAACATATTCATAATAGTAATGTGAAAACACGCAAAAAACTCAAGAAAAATGAAGTAAAATAATGTACACTTCAAACTGTACTCATCCACCACCAATTCTTTCTCTGAGGATGGATAGCATCATAAGTCCTTCAGAGTGGTCTTGGGTTGTTATATTGTTAAGAATAACTAAGTCTTTCACAGCTGACCACCTAAGAATATGTTGCTATTTTGTACACAATACATTTCACTTAGTTTCTACCCATTCAAGTCTTATCAAGCTTTTCTGAGAGCATCCTATTAATCATTTTATAAAAGACAATAGTATTCTATCATAATTGCACACCACAATTTGTTCAGTCATTCTCCAATTGTTAGGTATCGCCTCTATTTCAAAATCTTTCCCCGAGAAAATTACTGCTCTAAATATTTTGCACATATAGACCCTTAACGGTTTTGAGATACAGATTTAGTAGTGGTATTACTAGGTCAAGCGGTATGCATGATTTCATAGCTCTTTGGGCACACTTCCAAATCATTCTACAGGATGGTTGAATCAATTCACAACTCTACCAAAAGTGCATTAATGTCTCATTTTTCAGTGCATTAGTGTCTCATTTTTCTAACATCCTCTCCAACATTTCTCATTTTCCCTTCTGCCCTATTGACCAATCTAATATGTATAAGGTAGTACCTCAGAGTTGCTTTAATTTGCATTTTTTCCATCAATAGTGAGTTATAGTTTTTTTTTTTCACACGACTATAGATAGTTTTGATTACTTCATCTGAAAACTGATCATATCTTTTGGTAATTTATCAATTGGGGAAGGACAGTTTTATAAATTTGACTCAGTCTCTATATATTTGAGAATATATCATCATATCAGCTTCATATCAAACTTCATCAGAGAAGCTTGATTCAAGATTTTTTCTTCTTTTCTAATGCTAACTGTATTTCCCTCCATCGTTCTCCCCTTCATGTGTTCTTATTCTTTATCCTTTTACCCTATCCTTTCTTGAAAGTGTTTTTCTTCTGGTTGCTACCTTCTCCATCTGTACTCCCTTCTATCACCCTTCCCCTTCTCCTACCCCCATCAACTTCTACTGTCCTCTAGAGTAACATAGCTTTCTATACTCAATTGAGTATGTATGTTATTCCCTCTTTGAACCCATTCTGATGAAAGGTTCTCTCATTCCTTATCATTTCTTTCATCTTCCCGTCCCTCCAATTAGAGTTTAGTAATAGACTGAACTACTTTATACCCCTATAAAATACAATCAGTTCACAAATAGAAATGGCAGGTAATCTGCTTTGGGATGAAATTCCTTTTTTTTTTTTTTTTTGAATTTTTGGTGTTTTTTTTTTTTCATTTTAAATTTATTTATTTATTTAACTTTTTTCACATTAATTTTCACAAAATTTTGGGTTCAAAATTTTATCCCCATTCATCCCCTCCCCCCCCACCCCAATACACCGAGCATTCTAATTTTCCCTATCACCAATCTGGCCTCTCTTCTATCATCCCTCCCTTCTCTTGTCCCCATCTTCTCTTTTGTCCTGTAGGGCCAAGATGACTTTCTATTCCCCATTAACTGTATTACTTATTTCCTAATAGCAAGAACAATACTCAACAGTTGTTCCTAAAACTTTGAGCTCCAAATTCTTCCCATCCCTCCCCTCCCCACCCATTCATTTTGGGAAGGCAGGCAATTCAACATAGGCCCTATCTGTGTAGTTTTGCAAATGACTTCGATAACAGTCATGTTGTATAAGACTAACTGTATTTCCCTCCATCCTATTCTGCCCCCGCCATTGTTTCTGTTCTGTCTTGGTCCTGTCCCTCCCCCAAGAGTGTTGACCTCAGATTGCTCCCCTTCTTCCATTGCCCCTCCCTTTCATCATCCCCCCCCCTCCCTGCCCATATCCTTCTTCCCCACTTCTCCGCACTGTAAGATAGGTTTTCACACCAAAATGAGTGTGCATTTTACTCCCTCCTCCAGTCGAATGTGATGAGGGTAAACCATGTTCTTTTCGCGGCTCTCCTCTTTTTCCCTCCACTAAAAAGTTTCCTGCTTGCCTCTTGAATGAGATATAATTTACCCTATTCCATTTCACCCCTCTCTCCTCCCACTACATTTCTCTCTCACCATTTACCTTAATTTCTTTTAAGATATGGTTCCATCCTATTCAATTCACTCTGTGCTCTCTGTCTCTGTGTGTGCATGCTTGTGTGTATGTGTGCGTGCATGCATGCATGTACATGTGTGTGTGTGCGTTTGTGTGTGTGTACATCTCTGTGTGGTCCCACCAACTACCCAGATACTGAAACGTTTTAAGAGTTAGAAATATTGTCTTTCCATGTAGGAAAATAAACAGTTCACCTTTGGTAAGTCCTTTATGACTTCCCTTTGCTGTTTACTATTTCATGCTTCTTCTCATTCTTGTGTTTGAAAGTCAAATTTTCTTTTCAGCTCTGGTCTTTTCATCAAGAATGCTTGAAAGTCCTCGATTTCATTGAAAGACCATATTTTTCCCGGAAGTATTATACGCAGTTTTGCTGTGTAGGTGATTCTTGCTTTGAGTCCTAGTTCCTTTGACTTCTGGAATATCCTATTCCACGTCCTTTGATCCCTTAATGTAGAAGCTGCTAGATCTTGTGTTATCCTGATTGTATTTGACAATACTGGAATTGTTCCTTTCTAGCTGCTTGCAATATTTTCTCCTTGACCAGGGAACTCTGGAATTTGGCCACAATGTTCCTAGGAGTTTCTCTTTTTGGATATCTTTCAGGCGATCATTGATGGATTCTGTCAATACTTATTTTGCCCTCTGGTTCTAGAATCTCAGGGCAGTTTTCCTCGATAATTTCATGGGAGATGATGCCTAGGCTCTTTTTTTGATCATGTCTTTCAGGTAGTCCCATAATTTTTAAATTACCTCTCCTGGATCTATTTTACAGGTCTGTTGTTTTTCCAATGAGATATTTCACATTCTCTTCCATTTTTTCATTCTTTTGGATTTGTTTTATGATATCTTGGTTTCTCAGAAAGTCATTAGACTCCATCTGTTCCATTTTAATTTTGAGAGAACTACTTTCTTCAGTGAGCTTTTGAACCTCTTTTTCCATTTGGCTAATTCTTCTTTTGAAAGCATTCTTCTCCTCATTGGCTTTTTGAACCTCTTTTACCAATAGAGGCAGCCTATTTTTCAAGTGTTATTTTCTTCAGCATTTTTTTGGGTCCCCTTTACCAAGGTATTGACCCGTTTTTCATGCTTTTCTTGCATCTCTCTCATTTCTCTTCCCAGTTTTTCCTCCACCTGTCTAACTTGATTTTCAAAATCCTTTTTGAGCTCTTCCATGGCCTGAGCCCACAGGATATGCACCTCGGATGTAGGGGATAGAGAGGCCCCGACCTCCACCTCTTTCTCTGATGGCAAGCATTGTACTTCATCATCAGAAATGAAGGGGGGAAGGAACATCTTTTCCCCAATAAAGTAGCTCTTTATGGTCTTTATTCTGCTTCCTTTTTCTGGGCATTTTCCCAGCCAGTTACTTGACTTCTGAGGTTCCTGTACACCCCTGTCTAGATCTGCCCAGCTAGTGCTTGGGGTCTGAGATTCAAATGCTGCTCCCCAGCCTCAGGGCTTTCCGTGGCGTGCGCAGCTGCTATTCAATGTGAGCTTAAGTTCTGGTGCTGGAGTGGGGGCAGGGCCGCCTCCCAGGCTCAGTTCCCTCAGGGATTTTATGCAGAGACCTGAACTTCTGCCTGCTGCTCGGGGAGTCCCAGGCCACCGCCGCTGCCTCTGCTGCTGCCCCTGCCTCTGCCTCTTCCTCCCGAGAGGGCCTGAGTCACGGAGGCACGCTGCTTCCCTCTTGGCCAGCCCAGATGTCTCTCTCACTGACTCATAGCGTCTGTGGGTGGAGGGACCTTCCCGGCCGCCAGAGGTTCTTTCCCTGAAGCCTGCTCAGATGTGCTCCTCTGGGGCCGACTGGCCAGGGCAGTGCAGGGGTGGGCTCTGCTTTCCGGGGCATGATGGACCCTTGGGACAGCTCTCCAGGGCTCTCTGGAACGGAAATCTCTTCCACTGTGTTTCTGTGCGCCTTGCAGTGATCCAGAATTTGTGGGAAGTTCTTCTTACAGGAAATTTATGGGCTGTGCGTTTGGAACTAGTATACAGTGAGTCTTTCTACTCCACCATCTTGGCTCCTCCCCCTGAAATTCTTATTTAAATATTAGCCTCTGCTGAGTTATAGCTTCTAAAGAAAACTCTTACCATCTACTTGGCAAAACCCCATCTTGAATATTTTCCAAGGGCCCCCAGTGCTCCCATTTATTTAGGTATTTTCAAGCACAAGTGATTAGGGAAAATGTTGTGGAACTATATTTTGATTGATAGACCTAACAGTCATCAGCATTTTTAGAGGGAATGTGACCAGTTATGTAAAGACAAAACAGTTTCTGAGTCATAGATCTTAATATTGCAAGGGGTTTAGAGAACACTAAAATGTTCAATTATTCAATTATAGAAGAACCAAAGAAGGCCATGGGTCCACTGGTATTTGTCTTGTTTGTGATGCAATATTATACTTTCCTGAATTTTTGAATTATTTCCCTTCAATTCATTCCATTTCAACAAGTTTTTGTCAAGCACCTCCTACATGATTTTTAAAAGTAATCATTGTAGATGCAAAGATGAGATGAAAAATATCTCTTGCTCTCAGGTAGTTTATATTCGAAATGACCAAAGTTGATTGTGTTCATGTGTATGTTTCTTCATGATTTTTATCATAGTTGCATCATTAGAAATCAAATGGTGGCACATTTCTGGGGCCAAATTTTACAATTTGTAAAATTTGGTAGGAAATCCATTTATTAAGAACCTACTTAATTTTAGATATTGTGTTAGGCTCTTTACTTTGAGTTTCTTCCATTCCATTTCTGGAACTCAAGTGTCATCAACAACTACTAATGATGGTTTTTCACTAGAATGACAGATTTTTTTTCATTGATTTATTTGATGCATGGACACTCCTATGATTTACACTCTCTCTTCATGGCATACACTGCTTGTTATACTTGCCTTTGTTTCCCCTACACTGTTCATTTTTATAAGTTTAGTAGCATTTTATATTTTCTACAGTTAATTGGCAAGAAAAGTTTTAGCATTCATGTTTATAAGATTTTGAGTTTCTAATTTTTTGCCCTCACTCCATTCCCTCTCCTAAAAATGGTAAAAAGTTAGATGAAGTTTATACATGTGCTATCATATAAAGTGTATTTCCACATTAGTCACAATTGTGAAAGAAGGGATAAAAGAAAAAAAAAACGCATAAAAAAGAATAAAGTAAGGGAAAAATATTCTTTGATCTTCATACAGAATCCATCAGGTCTTTATCTGGATATGGATAGCATTTTCCTTTGAGTCCTTTGTATTTGTGTTGAGTTATCGTGTTTTTAAGAGGTGCTGAATCATCCATTGTTGATAATAGCACAATGTTGTTTACACTGTGTACAATGTTTTCCTTTCAAAAATTAACTAATTAATTTTTAGCTTGCAACATTCACTTCCACAAGATTCTGAGTTTGAAATTGTCTTCCCATCTCTCCCCTGTACATACCTCAAGATATCATGCATTCTGATTATCCCTTTCCCCAATCTGCCTACCCTTCTATCATACCCCTCCCTTCTGGTATCCCCTTCCCCTCGATTTTCTTGTAGGGCAAGATATATATCTATACTCTATTGCATGCATGTCTTATTTTCCATTTGCCTACAAAAACAATATTTAACGTTCATTTTTAAAACTTCGAGTTTCAGGAGAGAAGCCAAGATGGCAGAGTAGAAACACTCACGTATGCTAGCTCCGAACCCACAGCCCATATATTTTCTGTAAAAAGAACTCCCCACGAATTCTGGATCAGTGCAAGCCACTCAGAAACACAGTGGAAGAGATTTCCGTTGCAGAGCGCCCTGGAAAGCTGTCCCCAGGGGTCTGTCGCACACCGGACAGTGGAACCCACCCCTGCGCTGCCCTGGTCGGGTGGCCCCAGAGGAGCAGATCCAAGCAGGCTTCAGGGACGGAACCTCTGGCGGCCGGGAAGGTCCCCCCACCCACAGACGCTACAGGTCAGTGAGAGAGACTTCTGGGTTGGCCGAGTGGGGAGTGGGGTGTCTCTGTGACTCGGCCCCCCCTTGGGAGGCAGTGTCAGAGGGAGCTGCAGAAGCAGCGGTGGCCAGAACTCCTGGAGCAGACAGGGGATCGGGTCCAATACCAAAAGTCTTTGCATAAAACCCCTGAGGGAACTAAGCCTGGGAGGCGGCCTTGCCCCCACCTGAGCACCAGAACTTAAGCTCACATTGAATAGCAGCCGTGCACGCCACGGAAAGCCCTGAGGCTGGGGAGCAGCATTTGAATCTCAGACCCAAAGCACTAGCTGGGCGGATCTAGGTGGGAGTGGAGAGGAATCTCAGAAGTCAAGTAACTGACTGGGAAAATGCCCAGAAAAGGGAAGAAAAATAAGACCATAGAGAGCTACTGTCTTGGGGGACAGATGTTCCCACCATTCATTTCTGATGACGAGGAACAATTTTCACCATCAGGGAAAGACGTGGAGGTCGGGACCTCTGTTTCCCAGACATCCAAGACAGATGTCCGGTGGGCTTAGGCCATGGAAAAGCTCAAAAAGGATTTTGAAAATCAAGTTAGACAGGTGGAGGAAAAACTGGGAAGAGAAATGAGAGAGATGCAAGGAAAGCATGAAAAATGGGTCAATACATTTGTAAAGGAGACCCAAAAAAAATGCTGAAGAAAATAACGCCTTGAAAAATAGGCTCACTCAATTGGCAAAGGAGGTTCAAAAAGCCAATGAGGAGAAGAATGCTTTCAAAAGCAAAATTAGCCAAATGGAAAAAGAAGTTCAAAAGCTCACTGAAGAAAATAGTTCTCTCAAAATTAGAATGGAACAGATGGAGTCTAATGACTTTCTGAGAAACCAAGAAATCACCAAACAAAACCAAAAGAATGAAAAAATGGAAGCAAATGCGAAATATCTCATGGGAAAAAACAACTGACCTGGAAAATAAATCTAGGAGAGACAATTTATAAATTATGGGACTACCTGAAAGCCGTGATCAAAAAAAGAGCCTAGACATCATCTTTCATGAAATTATCAAGGAAAACTGCCCTGAGATTCTGGAACCAGAGGGCAAAATAAGTATTGACGGAATCCATCAATCACTGCCTGAAAGAGATCCAAAAAGAGAAACTCCTAGGAACATTGTGGCCAAATTTCAGAATTCCCAGGTCAAGGAGAAAATCTTGCAAGCAGCTAGAAACAATTCCAGTACTGTGGAAATACAATCAGGATAACACAAGATCTAGCAGCTTCTACATTAAGGGATCAAAGGGCATGGAATAGGATATTCCAGAAGTCAAAGGAACTAGGACTCAAACCAAGAATCACCTACCCAGCAAAACTGAGTATAATACTTCAGGGGAAAATATGGAAAACAGAGGGCTTTCAAGCATTCTTGATGAAAAGACCAGAGCTTCTACATTAAGGGACTCACCAAAGATGAACTGTTTACATTCCTACATGGAAAGACAACGTTTGTAACTCTTAAAACGTTTCAGTATCTGGGTAGTTGGTGGGATCACACACACACACACATGTACATGCATGCATACACTCACACATACACACATACACGCACATACAGAGACAGAGAGCACAGAGTGAACCTTATAGAATGGGACCATATCTTAAAAGAAATTAAGGTAAACAGTGACAGAGAAATGTAGTGGGAGGAGAGAGGGTGAAATGGAATGGGGTAAATTATATCTCATTCAAGAGGCAAGCAGGAGACTTTTTAGTGGAGGGAAAAATAGGAGAGCTGAGAAAAAAAAACATGAAGTTTACCCTCATCACATTCGACTGGAGGAGAGAGTAAAATGTACACTCATTTTGGTATGAAAATCTCTCTTACCATACAGGAAAGTGGGGGAGAAGGAGATAAGCAGGGTGGGGGGGGATAATGGAAGGGAGAGCAATGGGAGGAGGGAGCAATTTGAAGTCAACACTCGGGGAGGGACAGGATCAAAAGACAGAATAGAAACAATGGGGGGCAGGATAGGATGGAGGGAAATACAGTTAGTCTTACACGACACGACTATTATCAAATCATTTGAAAAACTACACAGATATGGGCCTATATTGAATTGTCTGCCATCCCAAAGTGAATGGGTGGGGAGGGAGGGATGGGGAGAATTTGAAACTCAAAGTTTTTGGAACAACTGTTGAGTATTGTTCTTGCTACTAGGAAATAAGTAAACAGTTAATGGGGAATAGAAAGTCATCTGGCCCTACAGGACAAAAGAGAAGTTGGGGGCAGGAGAAGGGAGGGATGATAGAAGAGAGGCCAGATTGGTGATAGGGGAAATTAGAATGCTTGGTGTATTGGGGTGGGGGAAGGGGATAAATGCAGAGGAAAATTTGGAGCCCAAAATTTTGTGAAAATCAATGTAAAAAGTTAAATAAGTAAGTTTATCGTTTAAAAAAAAGATTAAAAAAACAAACAAACTTCGTGTTTCCACTTTTCTCCTGTCCACTCTCCCTGTGCATCCCCATTGAGAAGCCAAGCAACTTCATATAGGTTATACCAGTGTAATCATGCACAACACTTTCATAATAGTCATGTTTTGAAAGAGTAACCATCTTTTCCATTTACTCTATTCTCCATTTTGTCCTTGTCCGTCTTCAAAAGGGCACATTTCTAATTATGCCGTCTTCCCATTTGCTATCCCTTCTTTCCTCCTCCTAATCACAGCTTATCCCCTCCTCCTTGAATAAGGTAGATTTTCATACCAAATTCAGTATGTATATCACTGCCTCCTTAAGTCAAATTCAATGAAACTAAGATTCACTCTTTCCCTCTTCCCCTCCATTGATCAAAGCTTATTCTTGCTTCTTTAATGTGAGAGATAATTTACCACATTCTAGTTTCCCTTTTCTCCTTTCATTTGGCCATTCCCTGGCTGCTTCTTAAAGAGGCTTATTCGCTCAATGCGTGTCACCTCCCTCTGAGTAGCTGAAAAGGTCAGCCTAAAATGGTCAAAGTCTCCCATTGCATCCTGGGCTATCTCCACTCATCCTGATGACTATCTGGTCACTGGACTCAGATAACTCAAGAGGAGACAGTGCGGTTGGTGAAATTGCACAGCCCTCCATCACTCAAAACAAAATCAAATGTTAATCATGTCATCATTTCTCTGATGTCATGGTCTTCTTCAACAACAAAGGAGAAACATAACCTGTGAGTAGACAGAGCTACAACAGAGCGGACTCAGCTAGCTGGGTAACCCAGCTCATACTCTGCCTTCTGTCTCCCCCTCCCCTTCCTTTGGAGTTTCCTGGCTAGATATCCTTTCCTTCCTTCCTTCCTTCCTTCCTTCCTTCCTTCCTTCCTTCCTTCCTTCCTTCCTTCCTTCCTTCCTTCCTTCCTTCCTTCCTTCCTTCCTTCCTTCCTTCCTTCCTTCCTTCCTTCCCATTCACACAACCTTATATCCAGTGCACCCTGAAGTCCAAAAACGGGACAACAATAGGTCCTCTGAAGCCCCACTTAATGGCTGGTTTAGGTGATTATCAATAATAACAGTTTCTATTTCCTCCCAGCTTGCTTTAGTTATTTTTTATTTTGTTTATTAAACCAACCACTCCCTGGCTACTTCTTAAAGAGCCCTATTCCCTCAATGGGCATCACCTCCTACTAAGTGAGTACCTGAAAAGGCCTGCCTAAAAAGGTCAAGGTTTCCCATTGTATCCTGGGCCATCTCCAGTCATCCTGATGAATATCTAGTCACTGGAACCAGATGGTCCAGGAAGAGAAAGTGAGGTTGGTGACCTTGCACAGCCTTCCCTCACTCAAAACAAATCAAGTGCAAGTCACGTCGTCACGTCATCATTGTTCTCATGATATGGTCTTCCTCAAAAACAACAGATAAGAACAACAACAATAATCTCTTCCCAAAATATTCCTCTCTCACCCCTTAATTTTGCTTTTCTAGATATCATCCCTTCATATTCAACACGTACTATATCCTCTCTCTATCTCTGCTTCCTTCTCTCTGTCTCTGTGTCTGTCTGTCTGTCTGTCTCTCTCTCCATACATACATACATACATGCATATATGTATATATATAGAGACATATAAATCTATGTCTATATAGAAAGATAGATAGACATATATATGTATATACATATACATATATATATATCTGTCTATAAAATGTGAGCTACAAATATTATCTGTTCATGTAGGAAGCTAAACAGTTCACCTGTAGTAAGTCCCTTATGATTTCTCTTTCTTGTTTATCTCTTCATGTTTCTCTTGTTTCTTGTACTTGAAAGTCTTTTGATCTTCGTCTTATAAAGAATGCTTGAAAGTCTTCCATTTCAATGAATGCCTATTATTTCCCCTGAAGGATTAGTTCACTTTTGCTAAGTAGGTGATTCTTGGTTTTAATCCTAGCTCCTTTGACGTCAGGAATATAATATTTCAAGGTCTCCAAATCCTTGATGTAGAAACTGCTTTATCTTGTGTTATCCTGATTGTGTTTCCATAAGACTTGAGTTGTTTCTTTCTGACTGCTTGCAATATTTTCTCCTTGACTGAGAACTCTGGAATTTGACTACAATATTCCTAGGAGCTATCCTATCTTTTAGGTCATGATGGGTGGTTTCTTTCAATATATTTTTTACTCTCTGGTTCTAGAATATCAGGGTAATTTTCCTGGATACTCTATTGAAAGATAATGTCTGGGCTCTTCTTTTTGATCATGGATTTCAGTTAGTCCAGTAATTCTTAAATTGTCTCTCGTGGATGTATTTTCCAGGTCAGTTGTTTTTCCAATGATATATTTCACATTTGTCTCCTTTTTCTTTCATTTTTTGGTTTTGTTTCATAATTTCTTGATTTTTAATAAAGTCATTAGTTTTAATCTGCTACTTTCTAATTTTAAAAGAATTATTTTCTTCAGTTAACTTTTGGACCCCCTTTTTCATCTGGCCAATTCTGTTTTCTAAGGCATTCTTCTCCTCATAGGTTTTTAGATCTCCGTTCATTTGGGTTAGTCTTTTACTTTTAATTAATTTATTTGTTTTAAGCTTTCAACAATCATTTCCTTGAGTTTTAAGTTTTCTCCATTTCTTCCCCCTTCTCTCCCTGAGGCAGCAGGCAATCTTATATTGGTTCTATGCATACATTGTTAATAAACAGACTTTCACATTAGTCATGTTGCATAGAAGAATTAAAATCAGTGGGAGAAACCATGAAAAAAAAGCACCACAAAACATAACTCAAGTCTGGTTTATCAAGCATTTGGATTCCATAGTACTTTCCCTCAATGGGGATGGCATTTTACATCAAGTCCTTTGGGAATTACTGTAAGTCATAGCAATGACTTGAAGGGCTAAGTCTATCATAAACAGTCCTCGCATATTGTGACTGTTATTGCGTATAATGTTTTCACTCCACATCAGTTCATGTAAATCTGTCCACATTTTCTCTGAAGTGTACCTGTTCATCATTTCTAACAGGACAACTTGCTCACAGCTTGTTCAGCCATTCCCTAGTTGATGTGCATTGCCTTGATTTTAAGTTTTTGGCCACCAGAAAGAGAGCTGATATATATTTGTGAATGTGAGACCTTTTCTAATTTTTTTTTATCTCTTTGGGATACATTCCTAGAAGTGATATTGCTGGATCAAAGGGTATGTACATTTTTATAGATCTTTGGGAATAGTTCTAAATTGCCCTCCAGAATAATTGGATCAGCTCAAAGCTCAACAGCGATAAATTAGTGTTCCAACTCTCCCACATCTTCTCCAACATTTATCGTCTTCTAGTTTTGTCATGTAAGCCAATCTGATAGGCGTGATGTGGTACCTCAGAGTTGTTTTGATTTTTGCCTCTCTAATCAATAGTGACTTGGAACATTTTTTCCTACGACTATATATAGTTTTAATTTTTTTTTCTTAAAGCTACCTGTTCATATTCTTTGACTATTTGTCAATTGGAGAATGTCTTGTATTCTTCTAAATTTGATTCAGTTCTCTATTTTTTAAATGAGTCCTTTATCACAGATAATAATTGTAAAAATTCTTTCCACTACATTGACTTTGTGCAAAAACTTCTTAATTTAATGTAATCAAGATCATTCATTTTGAGTTTCATAATGGACTCTATCTCCAGTTTGATCATAAATTTCTCTAATATCCACAAATGTTATTAATAAACTATCCTTCACTCCCACAATGTGTTTAAAGTATCAGCCTTTATGCCAAGATCATGTACCCTTTTGGATTTTATTCTGGTGTGTGGTGTCAGGCATTGGTCTGTGTCCAGTTTGCAGCATACTCTTACCCGGTTTTCCCAGCGGTTTTTGTCAAACAGTGAGTTTTTACACCAGAGGTTGAGGTCTTTGGGCTCTTCAAACACTAGACTTCCATAATCATTGAGTACTGTGTCTTGTGTACCTAACCTATTCCACTGATCTACACCTCTAGTTCTTTGACAGTACCAAGTGATTTTGATGATTGTGACTTTATAATACAACTTTAGATCTGATATTGTGAGGCCACCTTCCCTAGCATTTCTTTCCATTAATTTCCTTGATACTCTGAATCTCTTCTTTTTCAAGACGAATTTTGATATTATTTTTTGAAACTAGAAAATAATTTTCTGATAGTTTGGTTAGTATGACAGTGAATAAGTACATTAGTTTAAGTAGAATTGTTATTTTTATTATATTATCACAACCTAAACACAGGAAACTGATGCTTTTCCAGTTAATTAGATCTGAGTTTACTTGTGTGAAAAGTGTTTTGTAATTGTGCTCATATCATCCCTGATTTGTTTTGGCAAGTAGACTCCCAATATTTTATAGTGTCTACAGTAATTTTAAATGAGATTTCCCATTCCATTTCTTTCTGTTTGGCTTAGTTAGTAATTTATAAAATGCAGATGATTTATCTGGGTAATTTTGTAATCTGCAACTTTGTCAAAGTTTTTTTTTTTTATTATTTCAAATAGGTTCTTTTTTGTTTACTTGATTATTTAAGTATATCATCATATAATCTGCAAGGAGTGATAACTTGGTTTTTTCTTTGCCTCTTCTAATTCCTTCAATTACTTTTTCTTCTCTTATTGATAAAGCTAACATTACTAGTGCTGTAGTCAATAACAGTGGTAATAATAGATACCCTTATTTCTCTCCTGATTTGTTGGAAATGCATCTAGCTTATTCTCATTGCACATAATACTTGCTGATGGTTTTAGACAGATAGTACTTATTTTAAGGAAGGTTCTATTTATTCCTGTGCTCTCCAGTGTTTTCAATAGAAATGGGTGTTGCATTTTCTCAACAGTATTTTTTCTGCATCTATTGAAATAGTCTGATAGTTTCTTTAGTATTGTTGTTAATATGATCAATAATACTCCTAGTTTTCCTAATAGTAAACCATCCCAGTATTCCTGGTATAAATCCTTCCTGATCATAATGTTATTCTCACGATAAGTTGCTAAAATGTTTTTGCTAATATCTTGTTTAAAATTGTTCTATCTATACTCATTAGTGAATTGATCTATAATTTTCTTTCTCTATTTTGGCTCTCTCTTTTTGAGGTATCAGAACCATATTTGTATCATAAAAAGAATTAAGTAGGAATCTTTCTTCAGCAATTTTACCTAGTAGTCTATACAGTATTGAAATTAAGTGTTCTTTAAGTGTTTGATAGAATCCACTTGTAAATCCATCCCTGGAGATTTTTCCTAGGGATATGTGTCTTTTCAATTTCTTTTTCTGCGATAGGATTATTTAAGTCTTTAATTTCTCTTCTGTTAATCTAGGCAGTTTTTTTACATGTATTTTTTACAGGTTCATTTCACTTACATGGTCAAACTTATGGGCATACAGTTGGACAAAGTAATTTCTAATTATTGCTTTAATATTCTCCTCATGGTAGGTGAGGTCACCCTTTTTATTTTTTATACTGATAATTTGGTTTTCTTCTTTCTTTTTCTTAAATCAAATTGACCATAGGTTGAAAATTTCATTTTTTTATTTCATAAAACCAACTTTTCATTTGACATTATTTCAATAGTTTTCTAAATATCAATTGTACTTATCTCTCCTTTGGTTTTCAGCATTTCTAATTTGGTGTTTAGTTGAGAATTTTAAATTTGTTCTTTTCCTAGGTTTTTCAGGTTCATGTCCATTTCATTGATTTCCATTTTCTCTATTTTGTTCATGTAAGCAATCGATTATATAAAACTTTCCCTAAGTACTGCTTTTGCTGTGTCCCATAACTTTGGATAGTTTGTCTCATTCTCTTGAATAAAGTTTTTGATTGTTTCTATGATTTGTTGTTTAATCCAATCATTCTTTATGATTAGATTGTTTGGTTTCCAATTAATTTTTGGTCAAACTTTCCATGGGCCTTAATTGCATATAATTTTTATTTAATCAAGATCTGCAAAAGATACATTGACTACTTCTGCTTTTCTGCAATGGATTATGAGGTATTTGTGGCCTTGGATATTTTTGTGTATTTGCCACAAACTACTGAAAAAAAACGAATATTCCTTTCTATCCACATTCAGTTTTCTCCAGAGGTCTATCATATCTACCTTTTCCAGCTTTCTATTCACCTCCTTAACTTCTTTCTTGTTTATTGTGATATTATGTTTATCAAGAGCAGACAGGAGGTGATTAAGTTTCCACACTAGTAGAGTTTTGCTGTATGCCCTTAACTTCTCCTCTAAGAATCTCCATGCTATACCACTTGGAGGATATATGTTTAATAATGATATTACTTCATTGTCCCTGGTGATTTTTAGCAGGATATCATTTTTTTCTTTATCTCTTTTGATTAGGTGTATTTCTGCTTTTGTTTTGTCTGGGATTAGAATTGGTATCCCTGCTCCTTCTACATCAGCTGAAGCATCAATTTCTTTCTTCAACCTTTTACCTTTACCTGTATGTATCCTCCTGTTTCAAATGTGCTTTTTGTAAACATCATGTTGTAGGATATAATTTTAAATCTATTTTGCTATCTTCCTCTGTTATGTGGGAGAATTCATCCCATTCACATTTACACTTATTATTACTGTCTGTGTCTTTCTCTCTATCCTATTTACCCCTTGTTCTTTTTATTTTATTTCTCCCTTCTCCCTTTCCCTTCTCAATAGAATTTTTCTTTTCACTATTACCTCCCTCCATCTTCCTTCCCTTCTATGAGTCCTCTCCCTCTTACTTCCCTTTTTCCTTACCACTTCTTCCCTCCCTTGTAAAACTCTTCCCTTTATTTCCCCTTTTCCCCTCCTTCTGCTGGTAGGGCAAATTAGATTTCCATATTTTATTGAGTATGTTTTACCCTCTTTGAACCAGATCAGATGAGAGTAAAGGTCAAACAATGCTCAACTACCCTCTTTCCTTCAAATATATTTTTGATCCTCTTCCTGTGATGTAATTTACCTTTTTCGGTCTGCTCCTTTTCTCTTCTCCCATTTTAATCTCTTTACACCCTTAAAATTACATTTTTATCATTACATCAGTTAATTTCGACCCATTCCTTCTATCTTTGTGCATATCCTTTAAATATCATAATAAATGTAGAATTCTCAAGATTAAAAGGTATCATTCCCTCTTATAGGAATGTAAACATTTGGCCCATATAGAATAACATGTATTTTCCCCTTATTTACCTTTTCATGCCTGTCTTGATTCTTGGATTTGAAGATCAAATTTTCTGTTGAATTCTGGTCTTCTCTTCATGAAGTTCTGGGAATTCATTCTTTCATTGAATTTCTATCTCCTTGACTGAAAGATATACTCATTTTTGCTGTAATATTGTAATCTAATCACCTTTGCCTTATAGAATGTCATATTCTAATTCCTCTTATCTTTTAATGTAGAAAGTGCAAGGTCTTCTATGATGCTAACTGTAGTTCTTAGACATTTGAATTGTTTCTTCCTGGCTGCTTGGAGTATTTTCTCCTTACCTTGAAAGTGTTGGAATTTGGTAACAATATTCCTTGACGTTTTCAATTTGGGATATCTTTCAGGAGGTTATTTGTGGATTTTTTTGATGCCTATTTTGCTCTTTGGATCTTGGATCTCAGGGCACTTTTCCTCGAGGGGTTCTTGGAGGATGCTTTTCATACTCTTGCTTTCATCATGGCTTCCCAGTAGACTCATTGTTCTTAAATTTTCTCTCCTGGAACTGGTTTCCTGGTCAGTAGTTTTTCCAATGAGGTATTTTATATTTTCTTCTATTTTTTCATTTTTTAGATCTTTTTTGACTCATTACTGATGTCTCATAATGTCATTAGTTTCTACTTGCCAGATGCTAATTTTAATAAATTGTTTTCTATACTTAACTTTTGTGCCTCCTTTTCCATTTGTCCAGTTGCTCCTTGTAAGGAGTTATTTTCTCTACTTAAGTTTTGTACCTCTTTCTCCATTTGCTCAATTTCTTTTTAAGGAGCTATTCTCTTCAGTAAATTCTTTTTTTTTTTCATTTTGTCAACTGTATTTTTAAAATCATTGGTCAATTTAGTCTATTTCTCTAATTTCACTTTTAAAATCATTCTTGAGCTCGTCCAAGAATGTTTTTGACCTTGAGACCAATTCATATTACCTTTTTCAATTTCAGATGTAGGTATATTGTAAGCACTGTCTTCGCTTGAATTTCATTTTGGCCTTCAGTCTCCCCATAGTAAGATTGTATGTTCTTTGCTTTTCTCATTTGCTGCTTATTCACAGTGATTGCCTTTCTCCTAGCTTTTTTTATATTCTCTAAATCTTTTGGTAAATTATATGAGGATGAAAATATTTAACAACATTTAGGAACACATTCTTGTTCCATTCCAATGAGTTCATTAATGACGCTTTTCACACATTTGTAGATGATTCTCAAAAAAAAAAAAGTTTCACAAATGGGAACGTAGGCATATAAGTTAGTACCTGCCGCTATGCTCTTTTTTTTAATAAAAATTTATTTATTTAACTTTTTACATTCATTTTCACAAAATTTTGGGTTCCAAATTTTCCCCCCTTTTATCCCCTCCCCCAACCTCAATACACCGAGCATTCTAATTTTCCCTATCACCAATCTACCCTCTCTTCTATCATCCCTCCTTTCTCTTGTCCCCATCTTCTCTTTTGTCCTGTAGGGCCAGATGACTTTCTATTCCCCATTAACTGTATTTCTTATTTCCTAGTAGCAAGAACAATACTCAACAGTTGTTCCTAAAACTTTGAGTTCCAAATTCTCCCCGTCTATCCCTCCCCACCCATTCACTTTGGGAAGGCAGACAATTCAATATAGGACATATCTGTGTAGTTTTTCAAAGGACTTCGATAATAGTCGTGTTGTGTAAGACTAACTGTATTTCCCTCCATCCTATCCTGCCCCCCATTGTTTCTATTCTGTCTTTTGATCCTGTCCCTCCCTGAGTGTTGACTTCAAATTGCTCCCTCCTCCCAATGCCCTCCCTACCATCATCACCCCCAACTCGCTTATCTCCTTCTCCCCCACTTTCCTGTATTGTAAGATACGTTTTCATATGAAAATGAGTGTGCATTTTATTCCTTCCTTTGGTGGAATGTGATGAGGGTAAACTTCATTTTTTTTTCTCAGCTCTCCTATTTTCCCCTCCATTAAAAAGTCTCCTGCTTGCCTCTTGAATGAGAGATAATTTACCCCATTCCATTTCACCCTCTTTCCTCCCACTACATTTCTCTCTCACCATTTACCTTGTCTTTTAAGATATGGTCTCATCCTATTCTACGCACTCTGTGCTCTCTGTCTCTGTATATGCATGCATGTGTGTATGTGTGTGTGTGCATGCGTGTACATGTGTGTGTGCGTGTATGTGTGTGTGTGGTCCCACCAACTACCCAGATACTGAAAAATTTAAGAGTTACAAATATTGTCTTTCCATGTAGGAATGTAAACAGTTCACTTTTGGTAAGTCCCTTATGACTTCTCTTTGCTGTTTACTGTTTCATGCTTTTTCTCATTCTTGTGTTTGAAAATCAAATATTCTTTTCAGCTATGGTCTTTTCATCAAGAATGCTTGAAAGTCCTCGATTTCATTGAAATCATTGAAAGACCATATTTTCCCCTGAAGTATTATACTCAGTTTTGCTGGGTAGGTGATTCTTGGTTTGAGTCCTAGTTCCTTTGACTTCTGGAATATCCTATTCCTCGCCCTTCAATCCCTTAATGTAGAAGCTGCTAGATCTTGTGTTATCCTGATTGTATTTCCACAATACTGGAATTGTTTCTTTCTAGCTGCTTGCAATATTTTCTCCTTGACCTGGGAATTCTGGAGTTTGGCCACAATGTTCTTAGGAGTTTCTCTTTTTGGATCTCTTTCAGGTGGTGATCGATGCATTCTTTCATTAATTACTTTGTCCTCTGGGTGTAGAATATCAGGGCAATTTTCCTTGATAACTTCATGTAAGATGATGTCTAGGCTCTTTTTTTGATCATGGCTTTGAGATAGTCCCATAATTTTTAAATCGTCTCTCCTTGATCTATTTTCCAGGTCAGTTGTTTTTCCTATGAGATATTTCACATTCTCTTCCACTTTTTCATACTTTTGGTTTTGTTTTGTGATTTCGTGGTTTCTCAGAAAGTCATTAGCCTCCATCTGTTTCATTCTAACTTTGAGAGAACTATTCTCTTCAGTGTGCTTTTGAACCTCTTTTTCCATTTGGCTAATTCTGCTTTTGAAAGCATTCTTCTCCTCATTGGCTTTTTGAACCTCTTTTTCCAATTGAGTGAGCCTTTTTTTCAAGGTGTTACTTTCTTCAGCATTTTTTTGGGTCTCCATTGCCAAGGTATTGACCGGTTTTTCATGCTTTCCTTGCATCTCTCTCATTTCTCTTCCCAGTTTTTCCTCCACCTGTCTAACTTGATTTTCAAAATCCTTTTTGAGCTCTTCCATGGCCTGACCCCACCGGACATCCACCTGGGATGTCTGGGATACAGAGGCCCCGCCCTCCACATCTTTCCCTGATGGTAAGAATAGTTCCTCGTCATCCGAATTGAAAGGTGGGAACGTTTGCACCTGCTCAAAGAAGCTCTCTATAGTCTTATTTTTCTTCCCTTTTGTGGGCGTTTTCCCAGCCAGTTACTTGACTTCTGAGATTCCTGTCCACCGCCGCCTAGATCTTCCCAGCTAGTGTTTGGGATCTGAGATTCAAATGTGCTTTCCGTGGCAGGCGTGGCTGCAGTATATTCAATGTGAGTTTAAATTCTGGTGCTCGGGTTGGGGCAGGGCTACCTCCCAGGCTCAGTTCCCTCAGGGGCTTTATGCAGACCCCTTCAGTAATGGGGTGGTTGAGGCAGGGCCGTCTCCCAGGCTCAGTTCCCTCAGGGGCTTTATGCAGAGACCTTCAGTAATGGCCCTGAACTTCTGCCTGCTGCTCGGGGAGTCCCGGCCACCACTCCCTCTACTGCTGCCTCTGCCACTGCCTCCTGAGGGGCCCCGAGTCACTGATACACCCCCGCTCCCCTCTCGGCCAGCCTAGACGTCTCTCTCACTGACCTGTAACATCTGTGGGCGAGGGACCTTCTCAACCGCCAGAGATTCAGCTCCCGAAGCCTGCTCAGATCTGTTCCTCTACGGCCGCCTGGCCAGGGCAGCACAGGGGTGGACTCTGCTGTCCAGAGCACGACGGACCCCTGGGGAAGGCTCTCCAGGGCTCTCTGGAATGGAAATCTTTTCCACTGTGTTTCTGCGCGCCTTGCAGTGATCCAGAATTTGTGGGGATTTCTTCTTGCAGGAAATATATGGGCTGTGGGTTCGGAGCTAGCATACTTGAGTCTTTCTACCCCGCCATCTCTCCTAGCTTTTAAAGTGCACCTATCCTTGTGCGGTACAGGGGTTTCTGTTTCATATTTCTAGTGCTGAGAACTTCAGGTTTTTGTGTTTTGGACTGTGATATTTTCAGCTAGAAGCTAAATGCTGCAGCTTACCTGGTGCTGAGTTAACTACTTTGTGCCAAGACTGAGTCCAGGAGAAGTCTTTTTGAGTTTGTAAAGGTTACACTGAACCTCCTTGCTTGAGGCGTGGGGGAGGAGTGGTTTGTCCAATGGAATTCTTCTCCTCCCCTGAGCTACAGAACAGCTAGGCTCAATGCCTTGAGATCCCCTGTCTGGGCTGATGTCTGCCCAATTCTCCTGGCTATACTAAAGCCCACCTGGGATCTTGGTGTTGGCACTTCCAGGTTCTAACCCCCAGGATCTCAGGATCTCCTCTTAGCTTGCTGAGATGAGGCTGTGTGAGGCAACTCTGGTTCTGCACTGATCCTCTTCAGTTACTGCACGAGGCACTCTTCTTGTCAATCTCCTTAGCTTCCTTAGCTGAGAGGCAGTTGTGCTTTTCTGCTGTTCCCATTATTCCAGGATTTTTCCTGGGGAACAATTCTGTGGTTATTTCAAGGTCAATAAGGGGATGGTGAGAGCACTCAGTTTATTTCACCTTCTTTTATTCCAGAAATTCAAGTAGGTGACTTTCAAACTTAATACCTGGGCTGATAATCTCGGGAGTGACTGTTGCTATTTCCGCGATCTCTGCCTTTCTCTCTCACTCAGTTCTGTTGGATGGCCATCCTATGCTATGTTTGAGAATCTACACTTCTACTTCTGTTTCAGTCTGCCCTGGTGGTTTCTGGTCTGTTTAGCTTATTTTTAAGGTATAATTTTCTTCAATATTTTTTGGTTCCCCTTTTGCAAGCATTTGACTCGTTTTTTTATGATTTTATTGAATCACTCTCATTTCTATTCCCAATTTTCCCTCTACTTCTAGTATTTGATTGTCAAATTATTCATGAGCTCTTCCATGTTGTGAGACCAATTCATATTTTCCTTGGAGGCTTTGGACGTAGGAGTTTTGACTTTGTGCCAAGACTGAGTCCAGGCTGTTGTATGCTTTGATCTTCCCTGTCACCAAAGTTAGATCCTATAGTCTGATTTTCCCCTGTTTTTACTCATTTCCCTAGCCAATTACTTGACTTTTGAGCTCTTTGTCAAGGAAGTGGAGGATGTGTATTATGAACTACTAGATACCTTCACAATCTGTGGGCCTAGAGTTCCAGAAACAGCTGCTGTTGTTGCCCTTGCTGCTGTTCCTTCTCTGCTCTCTCCATTGCCCTAGGACTGGGGCTGAACCACTCTATTATGTCACACAGGTCTAGAAGTATTCTTTTTTCTGGTAACCTTCCACTTTGTCCCTGATGCTTGGAATTGTGATGTCTGGAAACCACCACTTGTCCCAGTGACTCAGTCCCCGCCGAGGGCTACTGAGGTTCCAAGTGTACCCTCTTGCTGGACTGCCCTTTGCTCCCAGCCTGGCATGATAGACGATCCCTGTTGACCCTAGAGGCTATCTTGGTCTGGAGATTTGGTTCACTCCATCATTCTGTGGATTCTGCACCTCCAGAGTTTTCTTAGAGTCATTTTTACAGATATTTTTCTGGGTTTGGGGGGAGAGCCCTAAAAAGTCCCTGATTTTAACTCTCCTCTTGGCTCTGACTGTCCTCAAGTTCCAATTATTTCACTTTGCATCAGTTCATATAAGTTTTGTCAGGATTTCCTGTAACTTTCCTATCTATCTTTTCTTATTGCACAAGAGTATTCCATGACATTCATGTTGCAATGGATTGCTTAGACATTACTCAATCAATGGTCATCCCCTCAGTTTTCAATATTTTGCCAAAATGACAAGGACTGCTATAAATATTTTTAGAACATGTAGCTCCTTTTCCTGTATATCTAGTGTTCCCTAAGTATACCATAATATCATCTACAGAGATTGATAGTTTTGTTTCCTTGTTGCCTATTCTAATTCCCTCAATATCTTTTTCTTCTCTTATTGTTATGCTAACATTTCCAGTACAATATTGATTAATAGTGATGAAAATTGAGATTCTTGCTTCACCCTTGATCTTATTGTGAACGTTTCTTGCTTATCCCCATTATGAGTAATGTTTGCTAATGGTTTTAGATAGAGACTGTTCATAATTTTAAGGAATGCTTCCTTTATTCCTATGCCCCCTCATTTCTTTTAATAAGAATGGGTGCTGTATTTTGTCAAAAATCTTTTTCAACATCTATTGGAATCATCTTAAGATTTCTGTTATTTTTGTTATAGATATAGCCAATTATAGTTTCCTCAATATTCAGTCAAACCCGCACTCCTGGTTTTAATTTCATCTGATCAAAGAATTCGATTCTGGTGATATATTGCAGTAGTAACTTCACTAATATTTTGCTCAAATTTTTTTTCCCTTGACATTTATAACTGAAATTGGTCTATAACTTTCTTTCTCCATTTTAGCTATTACTGGTTTAGATCTCAGGTCTGTATTTGTGTTTGTTAGGGTTCTATCAATTTTTTGAAATAGTTTATATCATATAGGAACTAAGTGTCCCTTAAATATTTGGTAGAATTTGCTAGTAAAATCATCTGGTCTTCAGATTTTTTTTAATTTAATTATTTTATATTTTTCAGTGTTTGACAATCACTTCCACATATCTTAGATTTTTTCCCTTCCCTCTACATATACATTCCTATTAAATACATGTTGCATAGAAGAACTAAAATGAAGAGGAGAAACCACAAATCAAAGCAAAACAAAACATAATACAAAAGAAAATGATCTGTTTCTATTTGCTATCCAATTCTATAGTTCTTTCTCTGGATGTGGAAGACATTTTCCCTCAAGAGTCCACTGGAAATTTTTTAAGTCCATGCATTGCAATGAAGTACTACCAGAAAAATTCTACCAGAAAAATTCCTCCACAACAGGCACAGTTTGTGTATTTGTGTATATAATGGAATATAATAGTATTCCGTTACATTCATGTACCACAACTTGTTCAACCCTTCCTCAGATCATGGGCACACCTTTGATATCCAGTTTTTGGTTACCACAAAGAGAGCTTCCATAAATAATTTTGTACATGTGGGACTCTTTCCCAGTTTTATGATTTCTTGGAGATACAGTTCTAGAAAAGGTGCTGCTGAGTCAAAATTATGCAAATTTTTTAGCCCTTTGGGCATAGTTTCAAATTCCTTTCCAAAATGGTTGAATCAGCTTGCAGCTCCACCAGCAATTAGTGTTCCAACTCTCCCACAACTTCTCCGACATTTATCAACTTCCTGTTTTGTCATATTAGCCAATATCATAGGTGTGATGTGGTACCTCAGAGTTGTTTTAATTTGCATCTCTCTAATTAATGGTGATTAAGAGGATTATTTCCTTTGATTACAGATAGCTTGAAATTTTTCTTCTGAAAACTCCCTGTTTATATCCTTTCACCATTTATCAATTGGGGAATGACTTGTGTTCTTTAAAGTTTTTCTCAGTTTTCTATATATTATGCAAATGAGGCCTTTATTACAAACACTAGTGACAAAATTCTTTCCCAAATTTCTTCTTCCCTCCTAATCTTAGTTGCATTGGGTTTGTTTGTGCAAAACCTTTTCAATGTAATGTAATCAAAATTATTCATTTTGTGGGGAGGAGCCAAGATGGAGGAGTAGAAAGATTCACATATGCTAGCTCCTAACCCACAGCCCATAAAATAACTATAAAAAAGAACTCCAAACAAATTCTGGAGCGGCAGAAGCCACAGAACAACAGAGTGGAGGAGATTTCTGTTCCAGAGAGCCCTGAAAAACCAACACAAAATATCCGTCGCACACAAGACCCAGAGCAGAGCCCAGCACTGCCTTGGCTGCGCAGCACAGAGAGGACCAGATCGTAGCAGGCTTTAGGGACGGAATCTCCAGCAACCATGAAGGTCTCTCCACACACAGGTGCAAAGGTCAGTGAGAGAGCACTTTAGGCTGGCTAATAGGGGAGTGGGGTGTCTATATAACTCAGGACCCCTCGGGAGGCAGCAGGGGGGGAAGCGGCAGACAGGAGCTTCCAAAGCAGGCAGGAGCTCGGGATCCATTGTTGAAGACCTCTGCATAAATCCCTGGAGGGAACTGAGGCCCGTGTGGTGGGCCTGCCCCCACCCAAGCAGCTAAACTTAATCTCACACTGAATAGCAGCCCTGTCCCCACTGAAAGCCCTGAGACTGGGAAGCAGCATTTGAATTTCAGACCACAAGCACTAGCTGGGCAGATCTGGAGGCGAGGTGGGGTGTGGAGAAGAATCTCAGAAGTCAAGTAACTGGCTGGGAAACTTCCCAGAAAAGGGGAAAAAAATAAGACCATAGAAGGTTACTTTCATGATGAATGGATATCTCCTCCACTCCTTTCTGATGAGGAAAAACAAGGCTTAGCATCAGGGAAAGACATAGAAGTCAAGGCCCCTGAATCCCAAATATCCGAAATAGATATCCAATGGGCTCAGGCCATGAAAGAGCTCAAAGAGGATTTTGAAAATCAAGTTAGACAGGTGGAGGAAAAACTGGGAAGAGAAATGAGAGAGATGCAAGGAAAGCATGAAAAACGGGTCAATACATTTGTAAAGGAGACCCAAAAAAAGGCTGAAGAAAATAACGCCTTGAAAAATAGGCTCACTCAATTGGCAAAGGAGGTTCAAAAAGCCAATAAGGAGAAGAATGCTTTCAAAAGCAGAATTAGCCAAATGGAAAAGGAGGTTCAAAAGCTCACTGACGACAATAGTTCTTTCAAAATAACAATGGAACAGATGGAAGCTACTGACTTTCTGAGAAACCAAGAAATCACAAAACAAAACCAAAAGAATGAAAAAATGGAAGATAGTGTGAAATATCTCATGGGGAAAACAACTGACCTGGAAAATTGTTCCAGGAGAGACAACTTAAAAATGATGGGACTATCTGAAAGCCATGATCAAGAAAAGAGCCTAGACATCATCTTTCATGAAATTATCAAGGAAAACTGCCCTGAGATTCTAGAACCAGAGGGCAAAATAATTATTCAGGGAATCCTCCAATCAATGCCTGAAAGACCTCCAATAAGAGAAACTCCTAGGAACATTGTGGCCAAATTCCAGAGTTCTCTGGTCAAGGAGAAAATATTGCAAGCAGCTAGAAAGAAACAATTCCAGTATTGTGGAAATACAATCAGGATAACTCAAGGTCTAGCAGCTTCTACATTAAGGGAGTGAAGGGTGGGGAATAGGATATTCCAGAAGTCAAAGGAACTAGGACTAGAACCAAGAATCACGTACCCAGCAAAACTGAGTATAAAACTTCAGGGGAAAAAAATGGTCTTTCAATGAAATAGAGGATTTTCAACCATTCTTGATGAAAAGACCAGAGTCAAAAAGAAAATTTGACTTTCAAGCACAAGAATGAGAAGAAGCATGAAAATGTAAACAGCAAAGAGAAGTCATGAGGGACTTAACCAAAGGTGAACTCTTTACATTCCTACATGGAAAGACAATATTTGTAACTCTGGAAACTTTTCAGTATCTGGGTAGTTGGTGGGATTACACACACACACACACACACACACACACATACATGCACACACGCACACACACATACGTGCATATACAGAGACAGAGAGCACAGAGTGAATTGAATAGGATGGGACCATATCTTAAAAAATTTAAGGTAAACGGTGAGAGAGAAATGTATTGGGAGGAGAGAGGGAAAAATGGAATGGGGCAAACTATCTTTCATAGAAGAGGCAGGCAGGAGACTTTTTAGTGGAGGGAAAAAGAAGGGAGCTGAGAGAAAAACATGAAGTTTACTCTCATCACATTCGACTAAAGGAAGGAATAAAATGCATACTCATTTTGGTATGAAAAGCTACCTTCCAATACAGGAAAGTGGGGGAGAGGGGGATAAGTAGGGTGGGGAGGGATGATGGAAGGGAGGGCAATGGGAGGAGAGAGCAATTTGAAAGCAGCACTCCTGGGGAGGGACATTATCAAAAGAGAGAATAGAAGCAATGAAGGGCAAGATAAGATGTAGGAAAATATAGTTAGTCTTACACACCACGACTATTATCGAAGTTATTTGCAAAAGTGCACAAATATGGGAGGGGTGGGGAGAAGTTGGAACTCAAAGTTTTAGGAAGAATTGTCAAATATTTGTCTTGCTACTAGGAAATAAGAAACACAGGTAATGGAGAATAGAAAGTTATCTGGCCCTACAGGACAAAAGAGAAGATGGGGACAAGGGAAGGGAGGGATGATAGAAGAGAGGGCAGATTGGTGATAGGGGAAATTAGAATGCTCGGTGTTCTGGGGTGGCGGAAGGGGACAAATGGGGAGAAAATTTGGAACCCAAAATTTTGTGAAAATGAATATAAAAGGTTAAATAAATAAATTAATAAAAAATAAATTAAAAAATCAAAAAAAAGAATTAAAAAAAATTATTCATTTTGTACTTCATGATGTTCTCAATCTGTTATTTGGTCATACATTTCTCCATTCTCCATGTATTTGGCAAGTGCACTATTTCTTAATCCCTTAATTTGTTTCTAGCATCAGTTTTTATACCTACATCATTCATACATTTGGACTTTATTCTCTTGTACACTGTCAGTCTTTGTTCTATGCCCAGTTGTCACTATACTGGTATGCAGTTTTCCAAGATCATATATCACAAATGCCACCTTAAACCTAGAGACTGAGTTTTTTCTATTCTCCCACACTTTCAGCCTACAGGAGCCTTTTGACCTTGACACATATAACCCCAAAAAGTTTAATAACCTCTGTTCTAAGGATTATTTAAGGATTATACTTTAGGTTAACATTTTAAAATCTGCTCCCTGTTAACTCTGATTTTCAGTGGCTTGTATAATGAGACCTCTATTCATTCCACCCCCCTCCTCCTCCTGAGAATGAGATAAGTCCGAATACATAACATAGTTTAAGTTGAATCGCAGGTATTGAATTAATTTAATATTACTGTGCTGGTCCACATGGATATTCTTTACCTATTACTTTCTCAAATAGACTTCACAGATTAAACAGAAAATGGGAGAATAGTGTTCAGGCTGTGAATATATATTTAAAATTCTATCATACTCAATTAAGCAGAATGCCCCAAAGTTCTTTTTCATTCTCATTTCTAGGAGTCTATGGATTAATTCCTTTAAAACTATTTTCTTGCAAGATGTACAATAACAATCTGTCTATGACTGCTCAAAATCCGCATTTTCCAACTAACTCAATCAACCAATTGTATGCGTTGTTAAGCGAAATACATTATTTGTATTCTAACTATAATGTACTTTTTAAGGGGTATTGAAACTGTCCACTTCTGTGGAACTGTTGTTCCATCCATCTATAATTATAGATGCCTCTCTCTTGAGAAACATGGAGACAGTTTGTTACCCTAATCAAGGATATATCTACGCTGTGATTATTGAACTTATGTCACCCCATGTGATGACAAATGTACACAATTGAGAGATAGGAGCAGGTGGACAGCTGCTGCAGGATGTCATTTGAGCACTGCAGATGTTAACTGCATGGGTTTAACCACGTAGATAGTGTGACAGTAGGATAACCTGCAGATTATTATTTTCTTAAAAAACTACAATATAGAGAAAACAAACAGGAAAGCTATTTGACTAATTTGGATAATTTTGACAATTTTCAGCATTTCAAAAAATAAGAAAATAATGAGAGTTTTCCTTTCAAATAAGAAAGGCATTATCTTCCCTTCCCCCCCCCCGAAAAAAAAAACAATTGGGTTGTAAATTTAAGGTTTGTTTTCCCAACAAAAACTTTCAAAATGATCCCATACTGATATATTTCTTGATTTTTATGAGATTTGGATCTATGAGAGACCGTAAAGTTCATCTTTATCAATGCTTTCATTTTTACAGATTAGGGAACTGAGGGCCAGAGGTGTAAGCTTTCTTGTCCAAGGTCACATTCCTAGTAAATGGCAGATTAGAAATTCAAGTCCAGGTGACAGGATAACAGAATTAGATTTAGAGCAACATAATGACCATGTAATCTGAGCCCTTCATTTTATGGATGAGGGAACTGTGTCCCAGAGAAGTTAAGGTAGATGCTCACAGTGACAGAGATACTGAACCTGACGCAAGATTTTAATCCATATCTTTTTAGCTTGAGGATTCTATGTACTACTTAAAGGCTTTGATTGCAAATCCAGTACTCTTTCTAATACAATTTCTGTCCCTTCAATGTATCCTGGTGCTTATTTCTCTTAGGGGTGCCTTGGATATAGCTATGGAGCTGCTTGGGAGGAAAGCAATAATTTCATCAGAATTCAGAAGACAGTACATAGATAATGCATCCCATACATAAACATACACATGAAACTCAGTCTTTTCAGATGTAGAAGTCTGAGCTTTCCAAATAATGAACTTTTCTTTTACTGAATCCTGTTGCACTTACAAATATCTTAAAGAAAGCAAAGCTCATTCCATGAGTTAGACTTCCAAGCAGAATAAGGAAGGTAGGAAGAACTCAAAATTTTTCTGACATAGAGGAAAGACAATTTAACATGAAATCAGAAGAACGAATTTAATTCTCACCTCTGCTCTACCCACTCCAGTTTGGCCTATAAGATACTGATATGACTTTGGGCAAGTCATTTAAAATCATTGAATTAGAACTCAAAGACAACTTAAAGGTCATCTAGTCCAATCACCTAATATTATAGTTTAGGAAGTTTAAATATAGAGGGGAAGAGTGAGTTATTCAAGTTCAAAAGAAGATGGAGAGGTCAGAAATTAACCCTAAGTAATATGTAAATTGGGCACCATTTTCAATGCACTAACCTGGACTGCAGATTTCTTATATGCATGAAGGGACAGTATCTTTAGATGAGCTTCAGGAGCTTCTGTAGTGCTAATATTCTAGATTCTGTAATTTAAAAACAATCAATTAAAATTAATTTGTCCTTCACTTACTATTTCATAATAGAAATAGTCCCACCTGGAAAATTAAATCAAGCATCATTTCTATTGCAGTAAAAATGCACTTGTTAAAGATAATCCCATTAGTACCTGACTGAGATAAACAGCATTCAGAACGTAGGTGGGAGGGAGAGATAATTTTGAAGGTAAAGATGCCTTAAGTGGAGTGAAGAACATTAACTTAAAATCTTTTGCTCAATGGACAAGTGTCACAATCTATGGCGGGTACAACAACTCTAAGCACAACCTTGGTGTCAGGATGTTGAATATTTCGCATGATATAGAGAACCTGGAAAGCCTATGAGAGGTCACATTTAAGGAAGTTTCCATACAGGATGAAGGAGAGTGAGGAGAAAAGAGAATTCATTCCAGTCCAACATCTTTTGTGATTTAATTCTTATAATTCTTAGATTAATTTAATTTGACTTTCATTTATTATCAAAGAAGTTTCATACATATTATCTTATTTTGTAAAAACACATCACTTATGCCTTCTAATGCAGAGTTCAAAAGCACAAAACAGAGATACAAATACTAAGTAAAATGTGAAATGATATAGAAATTACTAAGCAAATAGTGACAGTAATATACAAATGAAAGAAAATAAGTACGATGTTTCTTAGGAAGGTTGTTTTTATTATACACTTGTAGATACAAATTATTTTGTATTGTTTCATTCCCAAATTGCCAATTGTATTTCTTTGTACTTCCTTTTGTGAGAACCTATACATCACAGTTAATAAGAAAATGTAAACAACAAAATGATAGAAAATTCACAGAAATGAGATTAAGGTTGAGTCTCATAAGTATCCCTAATAGATTGTGTTATCATAGGCAAATCACCCTGTCTTCACTTTAGGTGATTGCTAAGGTCCTTTCCAGTCCCAAAGTCCAGTCCCATTGTGAAGAAATTGGTATACTATCGTGCTATAAACAAAGGTGAGCTCAACGATATTAGAAAACATGGATAGATTTGAATGAAATAATGAAGAACAAAATGAACAGAACCAAGGGAATGTTGTGTATAGTAACAACAGTATGATTTAAAGAACAGCATTGAGTAACTAAGTCCAATTGACTGCTATAAATATCAAATTCAAGTAGAAAGAGCATATAAAGGAAGATGTTATTTGCAACCATTGAAATAAACGATAAATTTAAATACACACAGAAAATTTTGTACACACATACACATTTCTGTCTAATGATAACCATCTGGGGGAAGGGGGAAGGAAAAAAGAAATGTACATAACACAATTACATATTAGAAAGTAAGAGTATGTTGTACACAATAGATTTGCAATTTCATGTGCAATCATCTTTTTTATTTTTTTTTTTTAGGGCTTGATTTATGGCTTTATTGATTTCTTTTTTTAATAAATTTATTTATTAAAATGTTTACATTCATTTTCACAAAATCTTGGGTTCCATATTTTCCAAGCATTCTAATTTCCCCTATCACCAATCTGCCCTCTCTTCTATCATCCATCCCTTCCCTTGAGCCCATCTTCTCTTTTGTCCTGTAGGGCCAGATAGCTTTCTCTTCCCCACTATCTGAATTTCTTATTTCCTAGTAGCAAGAAAAATGCTTCCTAAAACTTTGAGCTCCAACATCTCCCCACCCCTCCCTCCCCACCCATTCCCTTTGGGAAGGCAGGCAATTCAATATAGGCCCTCTCTGTGTAGTTTTGCAAATGACTTCGATAATAGTTGTGTTGTTGAAGACTGACTATATTTCCCTCCATCCTATCCTGCCTCCCATTGTTTCTATTCTCTCTTTTGATCCTGTCCCTCCCCAAGAGTGTTGATTTCAAATTGCTCCCTCCTCCCATTGCCCTCCCTTCCATCATCCCTCCCACCCTGCTTATCTCCTTCTGCCCCACTTTCCTGTATTGTAAGATAGGTTTTCATACCAAAATGGGTGTGCATTTTATTCCTTCCTTTAGTGGAATGCGATGAGAGTGAACTTCATGTTTTTCTCTCAGCTCTCCTCTTTTTCCCTCCACTAAAAAGTTTCCTGCTTCCCTCTTCTGAGATAATTTGCCCCATTCCATTTCACCCTCTCTCTTCCCAATGTATTTGTCTCACCGTTTACCTTAATTTTTTAAAGATATGATCCCATCCTATTCAATTCACTCTGTGTGCTCTGTCTCTGTGTGTGCATGTATGTGTGTGTGCATGTGTGTGCGTATGTGTGTGTGTGTGTGTGTGTGTGTGTGTGTGTGTGTAATCCCACCAACTATCCAGATACTGAAAAGTTTCCAGAGTTACAAATACTGTCTTTCCATGTAGGAATGTAAAGAGTTCACCTTTGGTTAAGTCCCTCATGACTTCTCTTTGCTGTTTACATTTTCATGCTTCTTCTCATTCTTGTGCTTGAAAGTCACATTTTCTTTTTGACTCTGGTCTTTTCATCAAGAATGGTTGAAAGTCCTCTATTTCATTGAAAGACCATTTTTTTCCCCTGAAGTTTTATACTCAGTTTTGCTGGGTACGTGATTCTTGGTTCTAGTCCTAGTTCCTTTGACTTCTGGAATATCCTATTCCATGCCCTTCGATCCCTTAATGTAGAAGCTGCTAGATCTTGAGTTATCCTGATTGTATTTCCACAATACTGGAACTATTTCTTTCTATCTGCTTGCAACATTTTCTCCTTGACCTGGGAATTCTGGAATTTGGCCACAGTGTTCCTAGGAGTTTCTCTTTTTGGTTCTCTTTCAGGCGGTGATTGGTGTACTCCTTGAATAATTATTTTGCCCTCTGGTTCCAGAATGTCAGGGCAATTTTCCTTGCTAATTTCATGAAAGAAGAGGTCTATGCTCTTTTTTTGATCTTGGCTTTCAGGTAGTCCCATCATTTTTAAATTGTGTCTCCTAGATCTATTTTCCAGGTCAGTTGTCTTTCCAATGAGATATTTCACATTCTCTTCCATTTTTCCATTCTTTTGATTTTGTTTTGTGATTTCTTGGTTTCTCATAAAGTCATTAGCCTTCACCTGTTCCATTCTAATTTTGAAAGAACTATTTTCTTCAGTGAGCTTTTGAACCTCTTTTTCCTTTGGCTCATTCTGCTTTTGAAAGCATTCTTCTCCTCATTGGCCTTTTGAACCTCTTTTGCCAATTGAGTTAGCCTATTTTTCAAGGTGTTTTTTATTCAGTATTTTTTTGGGTCTCCTTTACCAAGGTATTGACCCGTTTTTCATGCTTTTCTTGCATCTCTCTCATTTCTCTTCCCAGTTTTTCCTCCACCTGTCTAACTTGCTTTTCAAAATCCTTTTTGAGCTTTTCCATGGCCTGGGCCCATTGGATATCTATTTCGGATGTTTGAGATACTGGGGCCTTGACTTCTATGTCTTTATCTGATGGTAAGCATTGTTCTTCCTCATCTGAAAAGAAAGGAGGAAACATCTGTTCACTGAGAAAGTAACCTTCTATGGTATTATTTTTTTCCCCTTTTCTGGGCATTTTCCCAGCCAGTTACTTGACTTCTCAGATTCCTCTCCATTCCTGCCTCACTAGTGCTTGTGGTGTGAGATTAAAACGTTGCTTCCCAGCCTCTGGGCTTTCAGTGGGAGGGGGGGCGGGGCTGCTATTGAGTGTGTAATTAAATTCAAGTACTCATGTGGGGGCAGGGCCGTCTCACAGGGATCAGTTCCCCCAGGGGGTTTATGTGGAGACCTTCAACATTGGATCTGAGCTCCTGTCTGCTTTGGGAGCTCCTGTTAGCTGCTTCCCTCTTGCTGCCTCCCAAGGGCGTCTGAGTGATGGAGACACCCCGCTCCCCTCTTGGCCTGCCAGATAGTGTCTCTCTCTGACCTGTAGCGCCAGTGAGTGGAGGGACCTTCACGACCACTGGAGATTCCGTTCCTGAAGCCTGCTCATATCTGCTCCTCTCGGGGCCAAGTGCCCAAGGCAGGGCTGCGCTCTGCTCTGGGCCCAATGCATGATGGACCCTCTGTGTCGGTTTTTCAGGGCTCTCTGGAACAGAAATCTCCTCCACTCCATTGCTGTGCAGTTTCCAGTGCTCCAGAATTTGTTGGGAGTTCTTTTTACAGGTAATTTATGGGATGTGAGTTTGGAGCTAGCATATGTGAATCTTTCTACTCCACCATCTTAGCTCCTCCCCTGAGCTGTTTTATTTATTCTCAATCATCTTTTTAAAAATTATTCTGTATTAAGTTAATGCTTGCTAAAATACAATAAATAAATAAAGTAAAAACATTGACTAGACATGAGGCTTTGGCAAGGACCTAATAGAAATTAGACAATAAGAAGAGAAGGAGTCTGTAGTAGGAAAAAATTGTGAGTTCTGTCTTGGACATTTTGAGCATGGGAAGCCTAAGGCATTCAGGTAGTAAAATTCAAGAAGTGGTTGATGTCATACAAGAGATGAGGGAAATGATGGCATGTCAGAGAGATTTAGATTCAAAATATGTCTGACATTAGCTTTGCAATCCATGGACAAATTTCTTAACCTTTGTGAATCCTAGTCACAATACTAAGATATATCTAGTAAATTATAGAATTTTGTGACATGTATCTGAGAGAATTCTCAAACATATGAAATTATATATCTCATCAGATTTTTGACGTTATTGTGACTACAAATTAAACAAGATGCTAGGGCTTTGTGAACTGATCCAATCATTGTGGAGAGTAGTTTGAAACTCTGACCAAAGGGCAACCTAATTGTGTGTACCCTTTGATCCCAAAATAGCATTACTAGGTCTATATTCTAAAGATATGAAAGGGAAAAGGACCTAAATGTGCAAAAATGTTAGTAGCAGTTATTTCCATGGTGGCAAACATTGGAAACTGAAGGAATGTCCATCAATGGCTGGGCAAGCTGTGGTATCTTAAGATGATGGAATACAATGGTGCAATGAGAAATGATTAGAAGAAAGATTTCAGAAGATCCTTGAAAGAATTGAATGATGTGATGCAAAACGAAATGAGCAGAACATTGTACACAGGTGATGATTAGCTATGAATGACTCAGTTCTTCTCAGCAACATAATTATTCAAGACATACAAAGGACTCATGAAGAAAAATGCTCTTCATATCCAGGTGAAGAACTGTTGGCTCTGAATGCAGATCAAAATATATTTTTTTCACTCACTGTATTCTTTTTTACATTTTTCCTTTTTTATCTTTGTTCTTCCAAAGTGTGACTAATATAGAAATAAGTTTTCCTTGATACCACATGTTTAAATTATATCAAACTGCGTGTCATTTTCAGAAGAGGGGAAGGAGGAAAGGGAAAAAATTTGAAACTCAAAGTCTTGCAAAAATGAATGTTAAAAATTTTCTTGACAAATATCTGGGGAAAAATAAAATACTATTATACTCAAAAAGAGAAATGTAGGGTCTGATACATAGGTACCCAATAAGGATGCATTGCCAATTCCAGGAAAAGATAAACTTTATCTTAGGCATCAACCATACCTTTATGATAAAAGTCATAGTGTAATTCTGGCCCTGAGAATCCCTAGAACTAGAACTTATTAAATGATGTGGTATGCCACACATCAAGAAGTATCAAATTTCACATAATTAACATTTTTGTATCTCTCTAAAAGGCATGCAGAGAGTTCAGTCTTCCAATATCAATCACAGCATATGTTTTAGGACCTCATAATCATATTTCATTGCTCTTGTGACTTTTACAATGAAAATGGTGACCAAGTCACCCTATGAAATTCTGCAACTCTATAATCTGTTGACGACTTGACTCTGTGCTTTCCAGAGTTTACATAGTTTACTGGTCTGTTCTAACAGGGTTTGAATTCTTCATTTTGTTGCACATCTTGCTTTCTATGTATGTTTGCATCTAGATGTTCTTCTTTTCTCCCATGTTTTCCTTTTTTTATAGGCTTCCATTTTATTTAGAAACAGGAAGTGCAACATATGCATATGGATCTGTGGTTTTCTTTTTTTGTTTGATTTTACCACCTCCTTTCTTTATCTTGGCCAAATAGCTTCACTACAGGAAGGAGAATGCTGAAACATCCATTCTTGCTTGAGAAAAGTTTAGAATTAGACATTGTAAAAAAAATCAAAACAGAACAAAACTTTTCATGGTCATGTCCATCAAAAATTTTGACTTTCTTTCCTGTCCATTCTTCCTTCCATCTCTTCCTTTCTTCCTTCCCTCTGTTCTTCATTCCCTCCATTCTTAATTCCTTCCACTAGAATTTGGTCAGGGTTCAAATCTGGTTGAGTGTGATATACAAGAAAAGAGTTCTGCAAGATATATACCAGAGGTATCTAAGACCAGATGTTCCTTACCATCAAGAAAGTATGCCTGCACCTGCAGACTTTAGCTTCTTTAGTACCACAGTGCCTTCAAGCCACCACCCCAAACACAAACACACATTTTGTGAATTTTTTGCATTGTTTCACTTCTAAGTCTCTTTATCCACATCGAAAGTGATAAGATCTAGAATATAATGTGAACTTACATATAATGTGAAAAAATAGTAAAATCATAGAATTCTTTCTCATTGACTCTGTCTCACTTCAATTTAAGCAGAGGAAAAACTCTATTCCCCTCAGTTACATTTAGCCTATTTGTTACATTCATAGTCAGAAAAACTTATGGCAAATTGAAATAAAAGTTTAATAGCTGCATGAAACAACATTTAGGGTTAGTTCAAATAATTATCTTTTTCATTATCTTCAAATCTTCAATTCACTGTCCTTCCACTGGGCTAGAAGGCAAATAGGAAACCAGTTGTTGGATAGTTCAATGGATAGGAATATCCATGCTCCAGGGATGGAGAGGGAATTAAGATTCTGAGGACTTGGTCTGGGTGTTTTAACAATGATGCATCTTCCCAATTGTGATGACAAGCAAAGAGGGATCTTTTGCTGTTTTTATTTTAGTATAACCAAGTGTCTCTGATTGAATCTTGCCTTTATCGACCAAGAATCTTTACTAGGAGTGAAGTACAGAAGTAAGAGTTTCTTTAACTGGAAACAGTATATGTATTTATAGTGTCAATGTGATTAAAAATCCCCTCTTCCCCTCCCCCCCATTAATGGTCCTGGGAAGATTTGCAGGAAGGCTCACATCTTTTCTTAAAGAGGCACTGGTTCTGAAGGATTGTGATGCCCTTTGGCTCTAAAAATGGGTAGATACTCTAAGGGTGAGGTTTTACTTTGGGCTTTACTGACTAGAAGTGTTTGTTTAACATGCAAGACTGCGGGAAGCCTCTAAGGAGCCCCCTGGCTTTGAAAATCCAGATGCTGGTGCTTCCCACCCTAGTAATTATGGTCAGACAGACCCGTATGTTGATTTCTGATGTGTGTATTGATTATGTTCAGACAGTTGGAAGTCATTTCTGTTGATCTTTGATTTCTCTGTATTTTTTTCTAAAGCTCAGAGACTTTTCCCCTTGAACTAGGTGAATAATATATGTGCTTGATTAAAGGAGATTACTAACATCCTCACAAAGTACCTTTCATTTTATAAATGCAGATCTAAGAACTTGGGGTAGCAGACTCCCCGTATATGTCAGGGTCCTTACTGTTACACTATGGCATAGTCAGTAGGATCTGCGTAAATTAAAAGGAAAGTATCAGGTTTTCTGGGACCAGGATAATTGTTTCCCGGTTGTGGTGGCTATGGTTCTGTGCAGCCCTGAGAAGTGGGGATGGTCAGAGCCTGGGCAGGAGTGGATTAGCCTGGATTCTGACTGTGCGGGTAGTGAAGGCAGTGAAAGTATATCATATACAGAAACCAATCCAGAGCGATGAGAACTTGGAATGGAGCCCTTGAACCTGAGTGGAAAACTGATTTCATACTGACCCATCAGAAGCAGAAAACTGCCAATGTGCTGATCTTGGTGAGGTGAGAGGAAGGGGAGCAGAGAGCTGCCTGTGTAGACCCAGGTGAAAGTTTGGAGTTCTCAGCTCCTGATGCAGGTGGAAGAATCTTAGGAGCTCAGAGCTTAGCCCTGAAGCAAGATGGGGAGTGTGTAGCCAGGCACTGAGTGTAGTTTTTTGCATCATTTTCCTGGGACTATTTGGGACCCCGGGGGTAGAGTTGCTTATGGTGGGTGGGGGGAAGTGCTCTGTACCCCCAAAGACTCCACCCTAATGACTTTGTGGCCAGAAGCCCCAATCAGAATTTGGAAGAAGAACCTGCAGCACTGCTAAGACTGGGACTTGGCTTACTAGAGCCTACACCTGAGAGTGCTTGCAATGGCAGGGTGGAGAGGACATTTCTGTTTGGGATTGAGGAAAGAGAAACTGGTTGCTCTCTCCTCAATGAATGACGTTATGTTATGTATATACCTTTGTGTTTGTTTAAAGCCATAAAACCACTCTGGTAATGAGTTGGTATGTTACATATTCTGTAATACTACTAGTATTTACATAAGAAATGTTAATGTCTCTATTTGTTCCAGGATCTCTGGTCATTTTGATTATAAGGCCAAAAATCCTGGAAAAGTGCAGTGTAAAGTCATGCAAAGTAGGATCTTTTGCTGTTTTTGTTTTAGTGTAATCAAGAAGTATAATGCCCTTACTTGTTCCAGGATATATGGCTATTTGGATTGTAAGGGCAAGGATCCTGGAAGGGTGGAGTGTGATGCGAAGCAAAGTGGGATCTTCAGTTATTTTTCTTTTAGTATAATCCAGTGCCTCTGATTGAATACTGCCTTTATCAACCAATATTCTGTACTAAGGGAAAAATCTGAGGACTGAAAGTGTTTGTTTGGCCAGACAGACTGGAAAGTCAGTAAGGACCCCCTGAGTTTTGAAAACCAAGTTGTTGGTGTTTCCTTTTCTGGTAACTATGGCCAGAAAATTGAACCTGTCTTTTCATCTGTGACATATGGATTGATTATAATCAGAGAGTTGGAAGTCATGTATGTTGATCTTTGATTTTTTCTGTATTTTCTCTGAAGCTTAGGGCACTGACTTTTTCTCATGAACTAGGTGAATTACAGATGTGATTGATTTTTTTATTATTTAAGTTTTCAACATTTATTCCCACAAAATTTTGAGTTCCAAATTTTTCTCCATCTCTTCCCTCCCCTCACCCCAAAACGCCTTGCATTCTGATTGCCCCTTCCACCAATGTGCCCTCCCTTCTAACACCTCTCCTTTCCCTTATCTCCATCTTCTCTCTTGTCCTGTAGGGCAAGAAAAATTTTAATACCCCATTATCTGTATTTCTTATTTCCCAGTTGTGTGCAAAAACAATTGTCAACATTTATTCCTAAAACTTTGAATTCCAACTTCTCTTCCTTTCTCTGTCCCCACTCATTCCCACTGAGAAGGTAAGCAATTCAATATAGGCTATATATGTGTAGTTTTGCAAATGACTCCCACAAGAGTCACATTGTGTAAGACTAACTATATTCCCTCTATCCTATCCTGTCCCTCATTTTTACTATTCTTTCTTTTCACCTTGTCCCTCCCCAAGAGTGTTTACTTCTAATTGCTCCTTCCTCCCATTTATCTTCCCTTCCATCATTTTCCCCCTGTCCTGGTTATCCCCTTCTCCACTACTTTCCTGTAGTGTAAGATAGATTTACACACCAAATTGAGTGTGCATGTTATTCCTTCCTTGAGCCAAATGTGATGAGAGTAGCTCCACTTTTTCTCTCTCACTTCCCCCCATTTCCTGCCCATTGGAAAAGCTTTGTGCTGCCTCTATAATTTATTCCATTCCATTTCTCTCTTTCTCCTCCAATATTTTCTTCTCTTACCCCTTAATTTTATTTTTTTAGATATGATCCTTTCCTATTCAACTCACCCTGTGCTCTCTGTCTCACTCCCTATGTATATATGTGTGTGTGCATGTATGTGCATATGTACATATATGTCTGTGCGTGTGTATGTATAATCGCACCAACTACCCAAATACTGAGAAAAGTTTCAAGAGTTGCAAATATTATTTTTCCATGTAACAATGTAAGCAGTTCAACTTTAGTAGACCCCTTGTGATTTCTCTTTCCTGTTTACCTTTTTATGTATCTCTTGAGTTCTGTGTTTGAAAGTCAACTTTTCTTTTCAGCTCTGGTGTTTTCATCAAAAATGCTTGAAAATCCTCTGTTTGATTAAATGACAATTTTCCCTCCTGAAATATTATATTCAGCTATGCTGGGTAGGTGATTCTTGCTTTTAATCCTAGTTCTTTTAATTTCTGGAATATCATGTTCCAAGCCTTTGATTCCTTAATGTAGAAGCTGCTAGATCTTGTGTTATCCTTATTGCATTTCCACAATATTCGAATTGTTTCTTTCTAACTGCTTATGGTATTTTCTCCTTGACCTGGGAAGTTGCAGCAATATTCCTAGGAGGTTCTCTTTTTGGATCTCTTTCAGGTGGTGATCAATGGATTCTTTCAATATTTTGTCCTCTGGTTCTAGAATATCAGGGTAGTTGTCCTTGATAATTTCATGAAAGATGATGTCTAGGCTCTTTTTTTGATCATGGAGTTCAGTTAGTCCCACAGTTTTTAAATTGTCTCTCCTGGATCTATTTTCCAGGCCAGTTGTTTTTCTGATGAGGTATTTCACATTATCTTCCTTTTATTCATTCTTTTGGGTTTTTTCATAATTTCTTGGGTTCTCATAGTCATTAGCTTCCATCTGTTTCATTCTAATTTTTAAGAGAATATTTTCTTCAGTGAGCTTTTGAACTTCCTTTTCCATTTGGCTAATTCTGCTTTTTAAAGCATTCTTCTCCTCATTGGCTTTTTTGAGCTCTTTTGCCAGTTGAGTTAGACTAATTTTTAAAGGCATTATTTTCTTCAGCATTCTTTCAGGTCTCTTTTAGCAAGCTGTTGACTCATTTTCATGATTTTCTTGCATTGCTCTAATTTATCTTCCCAATTTTTCCTCCACCTGTCTAACTTGATTTTCAAAATCCTTTTTGATCTCATCCATGGCCTGGGACCATTGCCTATTTATTTTGGAGGCTTTGGATTCAGAAACCTTAACTTTTGTGTCTTCACCTAATGGTAAACATTGTTCTTCTTCATCTGAAAAGATGGGAAAGATTACCTGTTCACCAAGAAAATAACCTTCTACAGTCTTATTTTTTCCCTTTTTTTTTGGCATTTTCCCAAATTGTTCCTTGATCTTTGGGTCCTTTGTCAAGAGTAGGGTACCGTCTGAGGAGCTGTAAGCTCTCATGTCCTCCAGGGTGACACAACCAAAGGTGTTTACCCCTCAGGGACTTCCCGCTCTGCCATGCCCAGGACCATGCTCAGGGCTGAGGTTCACAGTAGCTACTCAATTCCCCCAGGGACTTTACTGAGGCACTCCAACAACGGACCCTAGTTGTTGCCCTGGCCACTGAAGCCACCCCTTGCCCCCTGCTGTTATTGCCTCTGCCACAGCCTGGGGTTTGTTCTAGGGAAGGACCCTTCTCCTTTCTTACTGTGGTTGAAAAAGTCCTCTCATTGACCTTTGGCACCCGTGGGTTAAGTGATATATAAAACCCTTACTCCTCCTAGTACTAAGGGGCCAAGGCTGGGCTGGGCTCCATTCCCCGTATGGTGCAACAGACCTTTCCCGTCAGCCTTCCAGGTCACCCCGAACTGGAAATCTTCCTCACTCCATCATTCTGTGGCTTCTGCTGCTCTAGAATTTTTTGAGAGTCTTTCTATACCGGTGTTTTATGGACTGAGGGGGAAGAGCTAGAGTATGGGTGTCTTTCTTCTCTACCATCTTGACTCTGCCCCCCCCCCATATGTGCTCGATTAAAGGAGATTATTAAACCCTCAAAAAGTACCTTTCCTTTTATAAATAAAGATCTAAGAACCTGTTATAGCCGATCTCCCCCTGTGTATTTTAGGATCCTTTTTTTTAATACTAATTTTCCCTAGTTCCTTGACTCTAGTCCCATTATTTCTGCTTCTTCTATTCTGGTCTCCATTGTCTTTATTTTTTTGGTCAGAAAAGCAATGACTTCTGGTCATTATTGTGTGGTATGCTTGGATGGTTCAGGTTTGAGGCCTAGAATGTGCCTTACACTGATGTTATCTCACTCCTGCCCGATAGCTTCTGCTTCTGTTTTCTGCTTCCCCATATGGCTTTTTTTAGAAGTTCCTTCCAGATCCAAAGCCACAAAGAATTTCTAAAGCCATCAAAATTTAGGCATCTCTGCTAAATGCCTATAGCATATAGAGGATAATGTTTTCCCCAGTGTCCTAGGACATGGAGCAAAATGACATTTCAGATACTGTGAAGATTTATGATCCCTAAGGAGAAGGTCCATTTGCACATTAGAAAATAATGTCCTCTGGAAAATTAAACATGATGACATTCTCTGAAGTCCTAATGGAAGGTCTGGGGTAAGTATCATTAAACTTCAATTTAAAAACAGTAGTATTTCTCAAATAGAACAAGTTCTTTTTCCAGTCCTCATTTCTAACTATAGGGGGAGACTAGGCTATATTTGTAGCCATTACATTTCAGCTTAATATTTGGAACTGAATTACTAATCAGATGAAATATTTGACCTATTTGAAAAGTGCATTATACACATTCCCTTAATTACTATTGTCTTCTCTAGACCGTAAAGTGGAAGGTTTAAAATTGCTTTTCTCTCTGCATTCCTTCAAAGCATGTCTGAACTCTTCCCATTTTACAGATGAAGAAACTGGCACTCAGAGAGATTAAATGACTGGTGTAAGGTCTCATAATTAGTAAACATAAGAGGCAGGATTTAAATTTCATCTTCCTGATTCCCCATTGATTGTGCCACTTAGCTGGGGAATGTGTTTGTATCTGTGTGTGAGTATGCGTGTATGTTTATATGTGTGTGCGTACACGTGTGTTTATTCATTTGCTCTTGTTTATTCTTATTTAGCACTATAGATGGACCACAAAACACAACATGTCAGTTTGTAATGCCTACACTTGATGCCCTGTGTGGACTTGTAGGGTCAAGGGGCAGGAAGGGTCTTCATTTATTTCAACTTTTCATTGCAATTCAGAAGGCCTACACATTTTAAATTATCTACTTTTGTTTGTTCAGTTTAGTTGCTATAGATTTCATGAACAAAGATATCATGATTTTGCCAATACCCTGGTTTTAATCAGGTAAAAACACAAAAGTTTTTCAAACATTTTTCATTTATGACATTTCTGTAAAATGAATAAAGTTTGGTTGAATAAGTTAGTGCCATTCTGTTACCTTCTGCTTTCTCGTAGTTGACTCTCCTCTTTGCAAGATTTCTACAGCTATTGTTATTCCTCACCATTTGCTTCCATCTACCCACAAACAAGAAGACCAAATGGTCTATAAATGTATCCCTAAATGGAAATGTTTCCTTTTACCTATGGAAGTCTATAGAGGTAAGTATTATGTTCTAGAAGAATTATGAATTATACTACGTGTTTTCTAATGCAATACTTTTCCATAGTAATTCAAAATGAACTGATTTTTATGTCATTTTCATAATCTATTATAATTTGTGAAGATGTGTAGTGAACAAAGTCAGTATACTATTAATTTTTCTTACCTGTGATTTTAAGGATAGAAAATAAAGTTTTTCTCATGATTTCCTTTTGAGCATGCAACATTGGTAGAAACACACTTCTGTATTGGTGAACATGTAGAGAATAAACTCTCCTTTCAGCCTATTTTTTGATTCTTCTGAAGAGCTAGGATCTGGTGTAGCTAAAGGGGAGAACTACTTCCACTTACTAGTAGCCTTTAAAACTAGCACAGTTATTTTATCACCTGGTCTCAAAAATGGCCCCGTAAATCTGTTGAATGAATGATAAAGGGCTATTAAGTTCTATGTACAAAGCACTTGGGATATAAACGTAAAAGTGAGGTAGTACGTGTTTGTGAGGGACTCACCTTCTATTGGGGAGACAATACATAGATAGATATTGGAAGTTTCAGCTGCAAGTTAGATGGATAGGCCCAGTAGTCCTTAAGTAAAACTACAAATCAGATGATAAATCATCTTCTTTAATGTTACTCCCACTGATAAAACAATGCTCTTATGCTAAACCATTTAACAGTGTCAAGGATTTTGTTGCTGAGAAACTTCTTTTCTAAATCATTGCAGGTGCAAAAATAGCTGCAATAGAAGTTGTGCATTGTCATCCTCATGACGGTTACATTTCTGGACTATGCTTGTGGGAGCCTAACTGGAAGAAATTTTAGTTGCCTGCGGTATACTTTCTTTCCTTGGAGTTCTTGGGTTTAACTACAACATGGGCACAATAGAAAGAAATTTCATTTCCCAATGAAACAAACGAGACAACAGCTCTTTATCCACATGTAAATGTAGATCCTTCCTCTATAAAAGGGATTGAGATTCAAACTGAGGTCTTTTGACTCCAAAACTAGTTCTTTCCTTCCTATACCTTGCAGTCTTCCGATTGATGACATACCACAGTTAAAAACAAAGAAAAGCAAAATAAACAAAAAAAAAAGCAAAAATATAACAAAACTAAGTTCTCCCATTCATCTATGTGGGAATATGAAATCTTTCCTTAACACCACATAGCTCAATTTCCCACAAAAGGAGACTAAATGAGGCCAAAGGAGAAAGGGATCAAATGGGAGAAAGAATTGATTCAGCTTAAGTTTTTTTTCCCTCCCTGCCTTTTTCACTCCTTCCTTGCTTCCTTTTTCCTTCTTTGATTCTTTGTCTTTCTTTGTTTCTTCCTCCCTTCATTTGTTTCTTTACTCCTTCCTTCTCTTTCAATCAAAATAGATTTGAGGGGGAAGAGCCAAGATGGCGGAGTAGAAAGACTCATGTATGCTAGCTCTGAAACCACAGCCCATATATTTTCTGAAATAAGCCATGGAGAAACACAGTGGAAGAGATTTCTATTCCAGAGAGCCCTGGAAAGCCATCTCCCGGGGTCCGTCATGCTCCAGATGCGCAGTCCCAGAGGAGCAGATCTGAGCAAGCTTCAGGGACGGAATCTCCAGGGGCCACGAAATTCCCTCCACCCACAGGTGCTCCAGGTCAGTGAGAGAGACTTCTGGGCTGGCCGAGAGGGGAGCGGGGTGTCTCCGTGACTTGAGCCCCCTCGGGAGGCAGTGGCAGAGGCAGCAGCAGAAGCAGCTGTGGCCTGGGACTCCCAGAGCATCAGGCAGGAGCTCAGGGCCATTAGTGAAGGTCTCCACATAAACCCCCTGAGGAAACTGAGCTTAGGAGGGGGCCCTGCCCTCATCCAAGCACCAGAACTTAAGCTCACATTGAATAGCAGCCACGCCCACCATGGAAAATCTTGAGGCTGGGGAGCAGCATTTGAATCTCAGACCCCAAGCACTAGCTGTGAAGATCTAGGCAGGGGTGGAGAGGAATCTCAGAAGTCAAGTAACTGTCTGGGGAAATGCACAGAAAAGGGAAGAAAAATAAGACCATAGAGAGCTACTTTCTTGGGGAAGAGATGTTTCTTCCTCCTTTCATTTCTGATGAGGAATTACAGTGCTAGCCATCTGGAAAAGACGTGGAGGTTGTGGCCTCTGTATCCCAGACATCCGAGGTGGATGTCTGGTGGGCTCAGGTCATGGAAGAGCTCAAAAAGGACTTTGAAAATCAAATTAGATAGGTGGAGGAAAACCTGGGAAGAAAAGTGAGAGAGATGCAAGAAAAGCATGAAAAACGGGTCCATACCTTGGTAAAGGAGACCCAAAAAATGCTGAAGAAAATAACACCTTGAAAAATAGGCTCACTCAATCAGCAAAAGAGGTTCAAAAAGCCAATGAGGAGAATAATGTTTCAAAAGCAGAATTAGCCAAATGGAAAAAAGAGGTTCAAAAGCTCACTGAAGAAAATAGTTCTCTCAAAATTAGAATAGAACAGATGGAGGCTAATGACTTTCTGCGAAACCAAGAAATCACAAAACAAAACCAAAAGAAAGAGAAAATAGAAGATCATGTGAAATATCTCACTGGAAAAACAACTGACCTGGAAAATAGATCTAGGAGAGACAATTTAAAAATTATGGGACTACCTGAGAGCCATGATCAAAAAAAGAGCCTAGACATCATCTTTCATGAAATTATCACAAAAACTGCTCTGATATTCTAGAACAAGAGGGCAAAATAAATATTGAAGGAATCCATCAATCACCACCTGAAAGAGATCCAAAAAGAGAAACCCCTAGGTACATTGTGGTTAAATTTCAGAATTCCCAGGTCAAGGAGAAAATATTGCAAAGCAGCTAGAAAGAAACAATTCCAATATTGTTGAAATACAATCAGGATAACACAAGATCTAGCAGCTTCTACATTAAGGGATCGAAAGGCGTGGAATAGGATATTCCAGAAGTCAAAGGAACTAGGACTAAAACCAAGAATCACCTACCCAGCAAAACTGAGTATAATACTTCAGGGGAAAATATAGTCTTTCAATGAAACAGAGGACTTTCAAACATTCTTGATGAAAAGACCAGAGCTGAAAAGAAAATTTGATTTTCAAACACAAGAATGAGAAGAAGCATGAAAAAGTAAACAGCAAAGAGAAGTCATAAGGGACTTACCAAAGGTGAACTGTTTACATTCCTACATGGAAAGACAATATTTGTAACTCTTAAACTTTTCAGTATCTGGGTAGTTGGTGGGATCCCACACACACACATACACACACACACATACACACGTATGCGTGTGCGTGCACATACATATAGAGACAGAGAGCACAGAGGGAATTGAATAGGATGGGACCATAAAGAAATTAGGAGACAAGGTGAGAGAGAAATGTAGTGGGAGGAGAGAGGGTGAAATGGAATGTAGTAAATTATCTCTCATTTAGGAGACAAGAGGAGACTTTTTAGTGGAGGGAAAAAGAGGAGAGCTGAGAAAAAAAAAAACACATGAAGTTTACCCTCATCACATTCGATTAAAAGAAGGAATAAAATGCACACTCATTTTGATATGAAATACTATCTTACAATACAGGAAAGTGGTCGAGAAAGAGATAAGCAGGGTGGGCGCGAGGATGGTAGGGAGGGCAATGGGAGGAGGGAGCAATCTGAAGTCAACACTCTTGGGGAGGGACAGGATCAAAAGAGAGAACAGAAGCAGAGGGGGCTGGATAGGATGGAGGGAAATATAGTTAGTCTTACACAACACGACTATTATGGTAGTCATTTGCAAAAGTACACAGATATGGCCTATATTCAATTGCCTGCCTTCCCAAAGGCAATGGGTGGATATTGAGGTATGGAGAGAATTTGGAACTTAAAGTTTTAGCAACATCTGTTTAGTATTGTTTTTGCTACTAGGAAATAAGAAATACAGTTAATGGTGAATAGAAAGTCATCTGGTCCTACGGGACAAAAGAGAAGATAGGGACAAGAGAAGGGAGGGATGATAGAAGAGAGGGCAGATTGGTGATAGGGGAAATTAGAATGCTCGGTGTATTGGGGTGGGGGAGGGGATAAATGGTAGAAAATTTGGAACCCAAAATTTTATGAAAATGAATGTGAAAAGTTAAATAGATAAATTTAATAGTAAAAAAAAAACATTTGAATGCATTATTTCTTTCCCTTTAAGATGGTATAGAATTGGTTTAAAAAAAAAATCTGTTCTAGGGGCTGGAGAATCAGGGTGTATCGTTTCATTACTTTTTTTCCTGGAATTGGTTTATTACACCTTCTATTGCAAAGGAAGGGAAAGAGATCTCTTCATGTTGGTATCTATTTTCTTCACATTTAGTAGAGAGCTACTAAAAATGTAGATAATAAGACATATTTAAACCACCATAGACTAATGACTACCTAAAGAGTGGGCCTCTGAGTCATAAAGATTTGGCTTCAAATTCAGTCTGGGATACATTCTGTGTGGCTCTGAGTCACTTAATCTTTCAGTGCCTTAGGTATTCTCAGGGATGGTAGGTTGCAGAGAAATTGATAATCTACATCAGAAGAGGGGGCTTCCTTATTGAATTACTTATATCAATGAAATCATGGAGAAGTGGTAACCAGAGGTTTCTCAAGACTTTATATTTATCTTTCTATCTCCCTCCTTCTCTCTCTCTCTCTCCCTTCCTCCCTACCCCCTCCTCTCTCTCTCTCTCATTGTAAACAAAAGTTCTGACTGACTCAGATTGAAAAAAAATAAAACCTTTTACTACCAAATTGGCAATAAACCAAATAGTTATAGTGGGAGGACAACCTTTCAAAGTTCAGTAAATCTCATCACTTTGCTGGCCATCAGAAAATTTTGGCTACAGAAACTTAAGAGAGCAATATGGGCAAGAAAGGTTGCATGTTCTCTGCTTTATAGGAGAATTTCCCTGTCAGAAATATTGCAAATCTCTGAAATTTTATACTTGCAAAATAATTTGTAAACTTTTTTTTCAAAATTTGTGTATCGTTGTTCTCATGCTACAGATTAAGGAAACAGCTTACATAAGACTTTGCCAAAGGCTCACAACTTCAAAATATTGTCACCAACATTGTTTATCAAACTAGTGATATTTTAGATTTAGAATATTTCAGAATTCAATAGACTGTTCAAAAGTTCTCAAAAGTACTGTTCAAAAGTGCTCAAAGCAAAATGAAGATTAGAAAAAAAACAAAACAAAGAAGACAAACATTTAAATGTTTTCAAAATACAAAATAGGAACAGGCACTGGAACCCTTCTAAAGCATTCCTTAAAGAAGAAATACAGTGTATATAGAAGTCATAGTCACATATGGTCCAGGGAAATAAAGATAGTACTATGGGATTAAATCCATTTGTTTAAAAAATTAAATGACTATGCAAAAGGGTAAGGAAGGGCATCAGAGAGAGTGAGAGAGAGGAAGAACAGAAAGATTACCATGGAGTGGCAAGGTCACCATTTAGGGCTTCTTTCTAAATAAGTGGGGCAAAGCTTTTTCCTAAATAAATTGAGACTTTTGCTGACTTTCTGCTATGTAAGATCATCTTATTGGGTCATCCTATTTAATTCAATTGAATCTACTATGTATTTGTTAAGTACTCAACCTATGTGAGGCTCTGGGCTGGGTGTTAGGAACACAAAGATGGAACAAAAACAATTCCAAGTCTCAAGGATCATACACACTTCACTATAGATAAAAAAGACATGCCTGACTTTTTCAGGTTAGCTAGAAAGCTTCCCTGTTTGGACAGAAAATCGTGGATTCCTGCTTTACAGTTTGCATATCATGCATGTAAAAAAAATAAAATTGAGGGTTCATTTGAATCCAGAGCTCTTTAAGTACAGTAGACACCTAGGACTGTTCCTAGGCTTTAATGTGCACATTTTCCCCTTTCCTCTAGAATATGAGTTAGGGAAAAGTTTTGAAGAAGTATTTGTGTCTGTTGAAAAACCCTCTACATACAGTAGCAAATAAAACCCCACGAACCAAGCTTTCCAGGTTTTATTAATCACTTTATTCATTAGGCTAGCCAATAATCTATAAATTGGTGATTAGTGGTTTCTTTTGGCAACCAAAGACTACAAGTGAAATTCTGAAACCCTTCAATGGTTGGTGGATATTTAATGAGGAGGTGTGCTACAAGTCCTCCTCCTGAGAACTGATTTGATCATGAGATTCAGAAGACTCAAGTCATCTGGGCAGGGGAGGTCAATTTGGTCCAGAAGTCTCTGGCCAATTTTCTCCTTCAAGAGCTTTGGACTGATTTAAACTGTAATGGAGGAGATTAAGTTCTTCCTTCATGGAAAGTATTAAGCTAGTCTGGTTTTTATTTATACTGTAAACAGTAATTAGATTCCCCAGTTGAGTGGGATCCTGGCTGACCTATTTAATGATCACGTGCTTGGAGTATAGAAGTATATGGAAGCTCAATTACCTCATATGCTAAATGATGATATCATGTCACTTAGACTGATTTATCTTTTCAGAAGTAAGAGGAAAACAATAGTTATTTAGAATAGTTATTACTATGATAGTATAATATTTTGTCATTATTATAATTCAGAAACTAGTATAGAGGGGTACACCATATTTAAAATTGTTGAACATTAGCAGGAAAGATGAGAAAACATTATCAAGGTAGACTCAGTGGTCCTTTAGCTATTCTGGAGCATAGCAATAGGGAGATGGGCCTCTGAGATTGTTGCTAAAAACAAGATACTACACAGTATGACTCAAGTTTTATTTATACATCTCAAACACCTTGACAAGTCTTTTGAAAGAACTTTTGCAGTATTGTAGCTTCCAGTTTTAGTATTGTAGCTCCCAAGTTTATTGTATTGTAGAGTTTGTTTTTAGAGAAGCAACTATGAGCTGTCCAACTGCTGACACACTGGGGAATTACTTAAGGAAGTTAAGAGATACTCTGGAAACAGATATGAATCATTGCTGTCAGGAGCTTCACGGGAAGGTGGAGGATAGAGAATACTAAGTTTTCTTCATCCTCTTTATTGAAAAAAGAATATAAACCTGTAAAATCAGTGTCAGATAGTGAAACATTGACTTTGGGTCCTGTGAGGTGTTGTTTGGAATTCTAGCCATTCCATTTACCTGGGGATCTTGGGCAAGCTATTTTAATTATCATAATCCTAATTCCCTCTAATGAAAATTTAGGATTTTCAGATAAACTATTTCCAAGATAGTTTCAGCTTTAAAACACTGATTTTATGAATGTCACAATATGAAACTTAAAGGTCTTGAAGACTAGAAACTACAGGTGAAAGAAAAAAGCAACTAAATACTATAGGTTGCAACTTCATGCCCAGGTTGCCAATCTCAAGAGTGCAATTTAGGGCAATCTATCTACAATCAAATGTCTCTGAAGTTCTAGCTGATCAATTAAAAATTTTTAAATATGCACATTTCTGCTTATAGGAGATTCATTATATTTGCTAGGGCAAGAAACAAAAGAGTAGCTCTATAATGTTGTAGCAAGCTCATGACCACCCAAGATCTCTCTTTATTTAGTCAGGTATGATGAGTATACTAATTTTTGCTATGCAAGATGTTGAACATGATGGTTTCTAGGAAAAATTGCTTTGTACAAAGAATGAGCCCATCATGTTAGGAATATCTGCCAAAGAATGGTGAGAGCCATATGGTAGCTTCTCTTTCAGGCTTTCTAGATCTATAGTAGCTTAACTAATAATTCCAAAGACCATATTTTCGTGGGAGTTCAGTGACCCAGGAGTTATAAAGAAAATTCTGGATGGATGTTAATGAGTCTGGTGCAAAGTTGGAACTTTTTAAGATTTTATTTGTTTCAAGACCTTTGTTTGATGTGTTGTGGTCAAGAACAAAAGATAAAAGAACATAAAGGAAACAACACTTTTAATTTTTCATATTATTTAAGTAATTATATATTAATTTTTATCAGTTTTGTGCTAATTCTTCCTCCAAGAATAGTTGCAAAAAGTACCTGATCTTATTTCATCTAATTCTTTTTAAAATAGAGTGACATTTGAGAGTTCAAATATTCATTATGAGTTTGATGTGCTGTATGTTGTAGACTGTCTACACCCCACTTCTGCTCACTTTCTTTCCATCTAACCTGACTTTTTCACTTTCAAGTTGGCTGTAAGTAATTACGTAACATTGGGGAAATCTCTAGGACTATAATTAGCATCTGGGCACTAGGGGTTTTACCCTAGGGTGCTAATATCTAAGATGGAGGTAGATGGGTCATATTCCTGAGACAATTACTGTACACGTTCTTCACCTCATAGTTTTCTAGCAGCCCACTCTAATAGTAAACAATATGGCTGTTGTAGTTCAAAACTTCCACACCTCCATATCCCCAGGATCTTGTCATTATGCTTCCCTTGTCCAGTGGACCACGTTAGCCTCAACTGTCTCTGATGCATGAATCTCTGTGAGGCATGAATCATTCTATTTCCCACCTTACTTGCATTCACTTTTAGACATTATTCTTTACCACAGTTGCCACTGCTTTCCCAGTCTATAAAAGTCAACTGGATTTTCTCCAGAAGCAAAAATTTTTAATATCTCTGTAAGTCCTAGAAACTTTTGGAAGCTCAATTACCTCATATGCTAAATGATGATATCATAATTAATTGACTTATCTACTTAGTTCACATGTTTTTAATGTGGTCTAAGTAAGCCAATTATGTGAATATAGCCTGAAAAATACAAAGCAAATGTAGCCAATACAAAGAAGTAATATATGATGGAATGGACTTGCTCCATTCTGCCTTCTCCTTACTGGAGAAGCCTTTACTAGGCTACTGAAAAGTATTGAAAATGGGGACATTGATTAGAGTCAAAAAAGAAATAAATGATTAAAAAACCTCCCCATGAGAAAATAATTAGTGATCAAAAAAGTAGTGACATAGTCCTAGTAATGTTGAAAAGCTAGCTTTTGGAACAGATGGAAAATTAAAAGGTGACTGTGCTATAATTTTTTAACATTTTAAAAATATAGAGTGTTGAACCTGGATCTTGAGTCAATCACTTACTATTATATGACTTGGACTATACCTTTCTTGGACTCAGTTTCCTTATTTAGAAAAGAGAATAAAATCTATTTTATAGGTTTTTAGGTAGTATGAAATGAGAAAATATAAAGGAAGCACTTTGCAAACCTTAAAGTACTATATAAATGTCAGATATTATAGTAATCATTATTTAATATTATATTTGATTTTTTAAAACTGTGAAACATTTGATATTATTTTACATAGTTTTCAACCCTCTTGGTTTTATTTAAAATGAATATAATATTTATTTTTATCTTTAATTTGATTTGTTGAAATAAAATTACCTGTTCATATAAATTCGGAGAGGTTTTTCTTTGATTTGAAACTTTAAAAGCCATAGCTTCAAATCACCAGAGCATATGTAGGAAAGAGAAGTCTGCCCTTGAGAGGAACACCTGACAGTTCGCATAAAATGGAAAGGAAATAGAGAGCATGGTCATTTTCTGACAGGGAGATTACATTGCTTGAGGGGAGAGAAAAGTAGTAAGGTCACTTTCATTGATTGGTCCTATACTTTCTATTCCCCTTCATAATGAAGTTTAAAATTTGAATAATGGTCCATTAAATATAAATATTTCTTCAAATCTAATGGTTTAGCACTCAACACAACTTTTATTTCTTCAGTCCTTTGAATTAGAGAAATCTATTTATATGAATGTTTCAGGGTTTAAAATCATCAAAAGGTAGGTGGTAATAATTTGAATACCTAGAAAAATAGAACTACTGTTTTAGCTTTTTCTGATGCCTTTTCTTCTACCTTATAAATACAGGCCTTCTTTATGTGTGTCTGGGACAGCACAGTACTAGGCATATAATAGACATGAAATAGATATTTGGTTAATTGATTGCTGAATAAGTACTGCTTTCTAGATGGGCAGATGAAGACAAGAAGTGGTCATGGTGTTACTTGAATTTATTCCACCATAGGGGGGGATTTGAACTCCATTCTCCTAATTCCCAATATTAGACTTTATCCTTTAGATCATGTTGCCTCCCTGCATGCAAGAAAAATAATGAACACATTTTATAATGTGTCAGTCAGTAATAATTTATGAAGCACCTACTATGTGCCAAGTACTGTGATAAACAACTTAGCATAAATATTTTGTATAGTATACATTACACAAATTATATACAATAGACAAGTATAGAATGCTAAATGTATATTATAAAGACACACATGACTGCAATAGAAAGCACCCCAAAATACACAAGGGGGGTCTATCACAGGTTCTTAAATTTGCATTCATAAAAGCAAAGGCAGCTTTTGAGGGGTTAACAATCACTTTAATCAAGCACATGTATCTTTCCTTTAACCAAGTATATATATGCCCACAGATAGATAGATAGATAGATAGATAGATAGATAGATAGATAAAATTCATCTAGTTCAGTGGAGTCAGCACACCAAACTTCAAAGAAAACACACAGAAATCAAAGATCAACAGATATGGCTTCCTCTGACCGTAACTCCACAGACCATGATTCAATAGTCTGACCATAGTAACTAGAGAAGGAAGCACAGACATGTGAGTTTTCAAAGGCCAGGGCTCCTTAGCAACTTTTCAGAGAGCTCATCTGGCCAAACAAATACTTCCAGTCAGTAAGGCCCCAGAATGAAACTTCAGCTCAGTAGTTATACCTTTTCTAGAGTCAGAGAGCATCACAACCCTTGAGAACCTCATTAACAAGAGGCTTGGGCCTTCCCACAAATCTTCCCTAATCCAACCCCTCTTAATGGGTAGGCCAAATCTCATTAATGGATGGGGAAGACCTTTAATCACATTAAAATAAATAAAAATACAAATACACATATTGTTTCTAGTTAAAGAAACTCTGGTTTCTGTACTCTACTCTTTGTAAAGACTCTTGCTTGATCAAGGCAAGATTCAATCAAAGACAATTGATTATATTAAAACAAAAATAGCAAAAGATGCTATTTTGCTTGTCATTACACTAAGATGCTTATATATATATATATACATATATATATTATATATATATGTATATATATATATATGTTGATTGTTGTCCTTCTTTTCCAAGATGAGCAAAATAACATCACCATGATAATATGAAGTTTCAGTGTGTTGAACCAACATGAGCTTGGAATACTCTACCATAGTTTGGGCACAGATAGTCCATATGAATTTTGGGGATGAATACTCCAAATTTTATCATCCTACATTTACTTTGTGCTGTCTCAATTCTGCTTTGCTCACAGAACACAGCATCCTTTCTGATGTGGACACACCATGCTGAGTGGTCCTGTGCCAGTGTCTCCCATGCTGCACAGTCAAATCCAAACTTCTTGAGAGAGACCTTGAGAGTGTCCTTGTATCACTTCTTCTGACCACCATGTGATCACCTGACCCATTTGAGTTCTTCATAGAATATTCTTTTTGGCAAGCATATATTTTGAATTCAAAGAACATGGCCAGCCCATCAGAGTTGTGCTCTCTGAAGCATAGATTGAATGCTTGGCAGTTCAGCTTGAGAAAGGATTCCAGTGTCTGATACTTTATGCTGCTGGGTGATCCTCAGAATCTTCCTAAGACAGTTCAAGTGGAAGTGATTCAGTTTCCTGGCATGGTGCTTGTAGATTGTCCATGTTTAGCAGGCATACAACAATGAGGTCAACACAATGGCTTTGTAGAATGTCAGTTTGGTAGTCGGTCTAATACCTTTTCTCTCTCAAACTTTTCTTTAGAGTCTTCCAAACACTGAGTCAACTCTGGTGGGTCAACCTCATTGTCAATGTATACATCCCTGGAAAGTACATAGCATTCAATATGTTTCCATTTCTTGTAAACAATGGTTTTATGTATGGATGATGTGGTGGTGGCTGATAGAGCACCTATGTTTTCTTGGTTATAATGCATATTGCATATACATTATATGTATATGTATACATACACACATATATGTATGTATACATATATGAGCACATACATATATGTATATATTAGAGGATCATCTCACAGGGAGGACACTAAGATTATAGAGAATTGGAAAAGTCTTCTTGTAGAAGATGAAACTTTAACTGAGAGTTGAAAGCATACAAGCAAGCCAGTAGAGATGTGAAGAGTTGTAGGAATGGGGGATAACCAATAAAAATGCCTAATCAGTTGATTGAGTTTATATGTAAAGAACAATAAAAGAGGGCAGTGTCACTGAATCATAGAGTAAAGTATAAGAAAACTGGAAAGAGCAATGACTTTGGAATTGGAAGATCTAGGTCCAAGCCTCTTTTCTGTTACTACATGTTTAACCTTGGGAAAGTCATTTAACATCCTTGTACCTCAGTTTCCTCATTTGGAAAAGAGTTTAGATTATATTGTCTCTAAGTTTACTTCCTGTTCTAAAACTATGATCCTATGAGCAGATATAACAATGTTAGACCGTGTTAGACAATGGAGAAAGAAAGTTAGGTAGGTTTACTCTCAACGGCCTTAACATCTAATGTAGGTAAAGTAAGGGATAAAATACATATACCAGCTAGGGGAGGCTAGATGGTACATTGCGGAGACCACTGACCCTGGAGTCAGGAGGACCTGAGCTCAAATCTGGCCTTAGACACTTGACATTTACTGGCTTTATGACTTTGTGGCTTAATCCCAATTGTCTTCCCTTCCAAAAAAATGTATATATACTGAACATAAATTATGGTTCTAGATAAAGTTATGAAAATTTTGATAAGGTAGATACAACTACTTATTTTTTTTGTCTCAGGGATGGGAAGGTAACCCCAGATAAGACTTCAAAAAGAAACAGCATTGAATTGCATGAAAGACTTCAATAAGAAGAGATGGATGAGGAAAGTTAAACAGGCATGAAGATAAGAAAGAATACAGTAAAAATGAAGATGGTGATAGGTAGTACAAGTTACTCTTCATATAACATGCAGGAAAGAGAGCAGGATAATACTAGAAGGATTTGTCATGGTTATATTGAGCCAGTTGTTCAATTTCCTTGTTAAGAAGAGCTATACTTTCTTCAGTGAAAAGTAGGCATTAACTGATTGTTATGCTCAGTGTAATAAGAATATTAACGACATTATGTGGATGAGTTCCATAGATGAATTAGATGATCTAAATCAGTATTGATTAGAGAAATGAAAATTAAAATAACTCTGAGCTACCACCTCACACATGTCAGAGTGGCTATTATGTTAGGAAAAAAAAATGATAAATATTGGAGAAAATGTAGGAAAGTTAGTACGCCTTGTTGGTGGAGTTGTAAACTCATCCAATCATTCTGGAGAGCAATTTGGAACTATATTCAAAAGTCAATCAATCTTTGCATACCTTTCTGTCCAGCGATATGACTACTAAATCTCTATCTCAATGAGATCTTTAAAAAGAGGAAAAGGACATACATGTACAAAAATACTTTTAGCAGCTACTTTTGTAGTGGCAAAGAATTGGAAATTGAGGAGATGTCCATCAACTATAGGATGCCTAAACAAGTTGTGGTATAGGAATGTAATAAATAGTATCATGCGATAAGAAATGATGAGTAGGCAGATTTCAGAAAGCCATGGACTTACATGAACTAATGCTGAATAAAGTGAACAGAAACAGGAGAATATTTTACACAATAACAGGGACATTGTGCAATGATCAACTATGATTAACTTAGCTCTTCTCAGCAATACAACCAATCCAATACAATCCCAAAAGCCTCATGGTGGAATATGCTATCCGCAACCAGAGAAAGAACTGACAGTCTGAATGCATATTGAAGCGTATTATTGTCATTTTGTATATTTTAGTCATAGTTTTTTTTATTATATTCCTTTTTCTTGTAAAATATGGCTAATATGGAAATACATTTTATATGATTGCACATATATAACCTTTATAATATTGATGGCCATCTTACAGGGAGAGGGGGGAGAAAATTTGGAACTCAAAATTTTATTACATATATTTGGAAAAAATAAAGGATGAATTAGTGTAAATACATACTGAAAAACTAAACTAACTAAAAACTTACTAAAAAGAAGAGGAGCTAAGAAGTTTTCCAACAAGATGTGAAAAAAATTTCCTTAATCAACTTGAAGGCATTACAGAGCCGTAGATGAAGAAAACTGACACCACACAAGAAACATCTAGTCACAAGATTATTTAGTCAATCATATCCATTGTGTGTGTATGTGTGTATATACACATAAAAATGTGCACATATTTATATGTATATATTCATATATACATACATATGCATGTGTGTATCTAGAGAGGATACATGCATAAAGACATAGAAATATGTGTGTGCATGTATGCATGTATAAGAGACATCCAGAAGTTTATGAAGAATTGCTTCTCATAGCAGTTGTATGATACAAATCATTGCAAGAAGTGAGGAAGAGAAGGGAATCAGTCATGGTCCTTTGGATCAGAAAGCATCATCCACTCCTGTAGTTGGAGAATAAATTCAACATTACTGGAGGCCCATTTGAAGAAGCAAGATCACTTATTGCAGGAAGATATGAAATTCAGAGACAATTACTCAAAGGAAGAAATAGATTCAAGGTAAGTTACATTTTATGACAGAATATGAAGCTAGCTATAGACTCAAGAGAGAGCTGACTCTGGTAATTGAGAGTGTGACTTTGGAGGGGACTAAATGAAAAGAGAAAAGACTCCTAAGGTTTGCAGTTCTGGATTTGTTAACTGCCTTTGTACATGTACTCTCTCCCTACTGTCATGCTCAATCTTCCTGTGAATGCTATTCATATTTGTGGGAGAGTATGCCTCAGACTTATGAAGGAAATGTTTTAGAGGTATTGGCTATACAACTAAGTAAATGCCTCTGTTAAGAATAAATCGTATTTACCAGCTTAAATACTTAATGGAAAACTTGGGAACTTATGAGGTGTAGTACTAAGAATAGTATCTTCTAAGTGGGAGCTAGGTGGTGCAGTGCATAGAGTGCCAGGTTTGGAGTAAGGAAGACCTCAGTTCAAAGTCTACCTCAGACACAAGCTGTGTTACTCTTGGCAAGTCATTTAACACTGTTAGCCTCAGTTTCCTCATCTATAAAATGAGCTGGAGAAAAAAATGGCAAACCATTTCTGTATCTTTTTGAAGAAAACCACAAATGGGGTCATGAAGAGTTGGACACAACTGAATAGCAACAAACTTTTTTAGTATTCCCTTTGAAATTCCTAGGCAGTACTTTTACTTTGAGAATCCAACACACTACTATGAGAGTGCGTAGGTGGGCAAAGTACCCAGAGTGAATGCTACATATGTAAGGAAAGATGAAGACTACATATTCAGTCAGATTCTGCTGTAGGAGAGGAAAGGAAGAGACAGATTGTGAATTATAATGGAAGTGGCATGTTTAGCAAGTAGATGAAAATGTGCATTGAGGAACAAGACATTCCATGTTGACCCTAAGGTTTTGATGTAGGTGCTGCTATCAACAGAAAGGGAGAAGTTAGGGAGAAATGTTAATTTGTGAGGGAAACATGTATTTGACATGTTGTTAGATCATAGACTGGTAGACCTCCACATGGCGATATGTCTAGCAGACTGTTGGAAAAATGGAATAGGGGTTCTGAGATGTTTGTGCAGATACAGCAATATGGTAATTATCTGAAGAGAAGCTTGACTATTGAAGTCTTATAAAAGTTTATACAATCACAGTAAAGAAACATAAGAGAACAAGGCAAAAGGCAGGACCTTGGTGCACTCTTAACCTTAAGAGAGGGAAAATGATGGAAAAGCATCAAGGAGAGAGAGGAATGGTCATAGAGGTGGAAGGAAAACTGTGAGAGTACAGTATTATGGTAGGCAAAGGAAAAGAGAGAAATAAAACTGGGGTCTTCAGTACCATAATGTATTACAACAGATCCTGAAAGATAAGAACTGAAAAAAAAACCTTTGGATTTCTCGACATCATAGTCATAAGTGGACTGATTAGTTAGCAGACAACCAATGAAACACTTATTCCAAGCATTTGTGAACAATGCCTAACACCAGAAGGCATTCGAGAGATATCTCTCAAGCTCACTGTGATCCTCAGAGAGCTGGTTGATCTTCCCTTTTATGAGCAGGACGCTTGGCTCATTATCTAAAGAGTTTGAAATTAATTTATCCAATTATGGTTTTGTATGATACCAACACCCCTGGAAACAGTAAAAATCTCTTTTTTCTGTCTCTGCTCTATTATTTCATTTTCAACTCAAAGATATCATGTGAGAAATATTTGATCACAAAAACTCAAGGATAAAATTATATGAAAGCATTTATCTGAATATAATAGAGTTAATAGATCTTGCCATCCTTTCGTTTCATATATTAGAGCCCTCTTAAAGCCAAATCATTTTGGGGACTGAAATCTGTCTTTTTCTCTTGTTTCCTCTCTCCAGGCCCCAATTTCTAGAAACTGCTTGTATTTTTTTAAAAAATAATTCCTTTCTCCTTGCCTTCAGCTATTTAAGTCTGAAGATCGAGGGCTACTTCTCAGATACATTATAAAATTCTTGAGGGCACTGGACTGTGTTCTATACTGTGATGCCTTGATTAACAAATTGCTCATGAATAAAGTTTTTTTATCAGAAGTCAGCCATGTTCAAAGAATCTTCATAAATCATGCAGTTGACTTTTGCAGCTATGCACAAGAAATAACCTTATTCACACTTTCTATTTGTGATCAATCTAGATTTATTTTCAAAAGTAGGGAATAAAAAGCAACAGTTAAACTGAAATTAGAAGATCTGAACTTGAAGTCTTGGTTCTTTGACTGACTATGGGAGGATGAACATTATCTTTAACTCCTCTGCTTTCTGTTTTCCTTATTTCCTTATAGAGAGTCTATAGAAAGGAGCAATTATTTGCCTAATCAACAGACAAAAGTAAAAGGGCCAGGGATAGCATGGACTATCAATTTGAATTTTTGAGGGGAAGAATAAGTCCTCAAACTTGGGGAGACAGACTCTCAAAAACCAAATAAAAGAGACTCGTTGATATTGACTTTTTTTTTTTTAGCAATTTCATTCATTTTTAAGCACATATGCTCCAAGTGGTATAGTATCCAAATTCTTAGAAGAGAAGTTAAGGGAGTTACTGGAAGCAATAGACAGCAAAACTAAACTAGTGGGAGACCTCAACCTCTCCCTCTCTGAACTTGAAATATAACCTCAAAATAAACAAGAAAGAAATTAAGGAGGTGAATAGAACTCTGGATTAGGTAGATATTATAGATCTCTGGAGAAAATTGAATGGGGATATATTGAGTGGGGATAGAAAAGAATATACCTTTTTCTCAGTGATTCATGGCACATAAACAAAAATTGACCACTTACTAGGTCATAAAAAGTTCACAATTCAATGCAGAAAGGCAGAGAAAGCCAATGTATCCTTCTCAGTTCATAATGCAAAGAAACTTATATGTAATCAAAGGCCATGGAAATAGGAACCAAAAAGTACTGGAAACTAAACAATATAATCCTAAAGAATGAGTGGGTTAAAAAAACAAATCATAGAAACAATCAACAACTTCATTGAAGAGAATGACAATAATGAGACCACCTACCAAATTTTATGGGATACTGCAAAAGTAGTTCTTAGGGGAAGTTTAATATCTTTGAATGCCTACATGAACAAAATAGAGAAAAAAGAGATCAATGAACTGGGCATGGAGCTGAAAAGCTCTAAAAAGAACAAATTGTAAATCCCCAAGTAAATACCAAAATAGAAATATTGAAAACCAAAAGAGAGATTATTAAAATTGAAATTAATGAAACTATTGAAATAATAAAACTAGAAGTTGGTTTTGTGAAAAATAAAATTGATGTCTTTGTTCAATTTGACTTAAAAAAATAATGAAAACCAAATTATCAATATCAAAAATGAAAAGAATGAACTCACCTCCAATGAGGAGGAAAACAAAACAATAAAAGGAATTATTTTGCCCAAATATATGTCCATAAATTTGACAATCTACACAGAATGGATGATTATTTTAAAAGACATAAATTGCCCAGATTAACAGAAGATCAATTTTAATATGTAAGTAATTCCCTGTCAGAAAAAGGAGTTGAACAAGCCATCAACAAATTCTCTAAGATAAAATCACCAGGGCCAGATGGATTCACAAGTGAATTGTGTCAAACATTTAAAGAATAGTTAATTCCGATACTACATAGAATATTTGGGAAAATTGGAGGAGTCCTGCCAAATGCTTTTGATGACATGAATATGGTTTTGATACCTAAACCAGTAAGAACTCTAATGAACGTAGATACAAAAATTTTAAATAAGATTTCAGCCAAAAGAATATAGCAACTTATCATGAGAATAATATATTATGATCAATGTGTACTAGAAATGAAAGGACCATTCAATATTAGGAAAACTATTAACATTATTGATCATATCAACGATAAAAGTAACAAATCACATGATTATCTCAACAGATGCAGAAAAAGCTTCTAACAAAATACACCAATTCTTATTGAAAACAATAGAGAACATAGGAATAAATGGAACTTTCCACAAAATAATAAGCAATACCTAACTAAAACCTTCAGCAAGCATTATATGCAATGGGGATAAGCTAGATGCATTTCCAAAAAGATCAGGGGTAGAACAAATATGTCCATCATCACCACTATTATTCAGTATGGTACTAGAAATGTTAGATGTAGCAATAAGAGAAAAAAATTGAAAGAATTAGAATAGGCAAAGAAGAAACTAAGTTATCACACTTTGTAGATGATATGATGATATACTTAGAGAATCCCAGAGAATCGAGTAAAAAAAAACACTTGAAATAATAAACAAATCTGTCAAACTTGCATTTTACAAAATAAACTTAGACAATTATTCTGCCTTTCTATATTTTACTAACAAAGCCCAACAGCAAGATATAGGAAGAGAAATCTGATTTAAAACTATAGTAGACACTATAAAACAAACTCAGGGACTATAAGAACACAATTACAAAACAATTTTCACACAAATAAAGTCAGATCTAAGTAAGTGGAAAAACACCAGTTACTCATGAGTGGGCTGAGCCAGTATAATAAAAATGGCAATTCTATCTAAATTAATTTACTTACTCAGTGCCATAACAATCAAACTATCAGACAATTATTTTGTAGAGCTAGAAAAAAATAACATCAAACTTCATCTGGAGGAACAAACGGTCCAGAATATCGAGGGAACTAATGAAAAGAAATACTAGGGAAGGTGGCCTAGTTCTACCAGATTTCAAATTGTAGTATAAAGGAACAATTATCAAAACCACTTCGCACTGACTTAGAAACAGAAGGGTAGACCAGTCGAATATGTTTGGTACCCAAGACACAGTAGTCAAAGAATATATGAATCTACTCTTTGATAAACGCAAGGACCTTAGCTTCTGGGATAAGAACTCACTGTTCCACAAGAATTGCTGAGAAAATTGGACAACAGTGCGGCAGAAACTAGGCATAGACCAAGGCCTGACACCATACACAAGAATAAAGTTAAAATGGGTACATGATTTGGTATAAAAATTGATACTATAAACAAATTATTAGAGCAAGGTAAAGTGTATTTGTCAGATTTATGTATAAGTAAAGAATTTTTGACAAGAGATAGAAAATATTATGAAGTGCAAAATAGATAAATTCAATCACATTAAACTGAAAAGCTTTTGCCCAGACAAACCCAATGCTATCAAGTTTAGGAGGGAAGCAGAAAACTGGGAATGAATTTTTGCAACTAGTGTCTATGATAAGGGTTTCATTTCTAAAATATATGGAGAATTGAGTGAAATATAAAATAATACAAATCCTTCCCCAGTTGACAAATGGTCAAAAGATATTAAGAGGCAGTTTTCAGAGGAAGAAATTAAAGCTATATATAGCCATATGAAAACAATGCTTGAAATCACTATTGATTAGAGAGATGCAAATCAAAACCACCCTGAGATACCAAATCACACCTATCAGATTGACTAACATGACAAAGTAGGATGATGATAAATGTTGGAGAAGATGCGGGAGAGTTAGAATGCTAATTTATTGTTGGTGGAGTTGTGAGTAGATCCAACCATTCTGGAGAGCAATTTGGAACTATGCCCAGAGGGTTACAAAAATGTGCATGCCTTTTGAGCCAACAACACCACTTCTAGGACTGTATCCCCGAGAGATGATAAAAATAGGAAAAGTTCCTACATGTACAAAAATATTTATAGCAGCTCTCTTTGTGGTGGCCAAAAACTGGAAATCAAGGGGATGCCCATCAATTGAGCAATGACTGAATAAATTGTTATATGAATGTAATGGAATACTATTGTACTATAAGAAATGATGAACAGGAAGACTTCAGAGAGGCCTGGAAAGACTTATATGAACTGATGCTGAGTGAAAGGAGCAGAACCAGGAGAACTTTGTACACAGCAACAACCGCAGTGTGCGAGGATTTTTTTGGGTAGACTTAGAAATCCATTTTCTCTAGTATCAGTGTTACTAATACCCTCCTCTTAACTCTCCTTGTAACTCCAAAATTAAAAATTTCTATTCTGATCCTCAAGGCTCACTTTCTTATCCTCTACTTGCCGTGGTAGGCTTGGCCCCTGAAGCATTACATAATACTATGCCTTTCAGTTTTTCTCAGTTTTCTAGGAGTAACCCAAAGTTGTTATGAACTTCCACAGTCCCACTGATATGCTCCTGTCTGGAGGGCTTTCCCAATACCAGTCAACCAGTTTAAATAAACCAATTCACATCAAAACCTCTGTCTGTGTATGTGTATGTATATATGTATATGTATAAATATATACATACATACACACATACATTCAAGCACATGTACACATACACATATGTATTTGCTTGTGAATGTATATACATATTCACAAATATTATATATACATATATATAGATATATATTTGAAATTTCTCCCCAATTACATGCTAAACCAATATTCAATTTTTTTTTAAGTTTTGAGTTTTGGGGCAGAGCCAAGATGGTGGAGTGAGGGCAACTGCTCACATAAACACTTAGACACCTAAACTCTTAGACAAACTCCTTCAGATGCCTCTAAAAAGAGAATCTGAACAAATTTTGGAGGTGCAGTGTCCAATAGGAGACAGACTGTGGCAGATTCACAGCCCAGGACAGACTGGAAGATCAATGGAAGAATCTGTTCCATGGGAGTGGAGGAGCACACAGCACACAGTTGTAGTGCCTCCTGGATGTGGCAGGGCTGAGCAGGAAAGCCCCAGGGTGGTCTGTGGAAACAGCAGCAAGGCAGAACAGCAGAGTAGGGTGGAAGTCCCCCAGAGTCAAACAAGTGAGAGCTGCTGAGCACCAGGTATCAGCAGCAGCTGCTCCTAAGACTATCAACCAGCAGATTAAAGGTCTGTAAGTCACCTACTTGAACTTTCAGGAGCCAACATAGCAAAGTGATTGGTAAATGCTATCTCCCTCTCCCCTGGTTGATCTTGAAAGAACCATAAAATATTTCCCCAGAAAAATACTATATCAATGGGATCAACAGTAGGGTCATATGGTCTCGTACCACAGTGAGGCTACAAAAATCACTAAGGAGGATTCCTTTTACTGTGACTGAAGACCAGAACTCCAGGGGGTAGAGCCTCGCAACTAACACCAGGATCCCAAGCATGTCTCAGAGCACAAGGGAAAATGGGAAGACAGTAAGGCAGCCTGGGATCACCAAGCACTGAGATTGCCTTTGCTCTAGTTCTGCTGAGGAGAACTCCTGTGACCAGACCACCCCTCCACTACACTTAAAAAGCTGGCTGCAGGGATAATTCAGCTCAGCACAAGGTTCATTAGCTTCTAGATGAAAGAACCAGAGGTCACAACACACAAAGCCTCACCATCATGAGTACGAAGCAAAGGAGGAAGGAAAATAATGTAGAATATTTCTATTGGGACAAGGATCAAAATGCAAATACCAAAGAGGTCAGTATTGAGGCCACACTCCCACATGAAACTTCAGAAGGGACTGTGAACTGCTCGCATGCACAAGGAGCACTCTTGGAAAAGATGAAGAAGGAAAAAGGCGAGAAATGGCCCACGATTTTAAAAGTATGAAAAAAGAATTCACTGAAGAGAACAGCTCTTTAAAAAGGAAAATTGAACAAATGGAAAAGAAAGCACAAAACCTAACTGAGAAAATGGGACAAATGGAAAAGGAAACACAAAATTTAACTGAGAAAGTTGGAAAAAGAAAGTGCAAAATGAACTAGAGAAAATAATTCCTTAAAAAGAATAATTGGATAGGTGGAAAAGGAGATGCAAAAGTTAACTGAAGAAAACAATTGGATGAAAATTAGAACTGTGTAAGTCGAAGGTAATGACTCTATGAGACATTAAGAATCAGTCAAACAAAATCTAAAAAATTAAAAGATTGAAGGAAATGTCAAATATTTAATTGAAAAAACAACTAACTTGGAAAATAGATCCAGGTGGAATAATTTAAGAATTATTGGACTACCAGAAAGCCATGATGAAAAAAAGAGTCTGGACAATATCTTCCAAGAAATCATCATGGGGGGGAGGAGCAAAGGTGATGGAGTAGAAAGCCACACACACACTAGCTCCGAACTCACAGCCTATAAAATATCTGTAAAGAAGAACTCCTAACAAATTCTGAAGCAGTGGAAGCCACACAACAACGGAGTGGAGGAGATTTCTGTTCCAGAGAGACCTGAAAAACGGACATGAAAGGTCCATCATGCACGGGACCAGAGCAGAGCCCAGCCCTGCCCTGGCCATGCGGCCCTGAGAGGAACAGATCCGAGCAGGCTTCAATGACGGAACAACTGTTGAGTATTGTTCTTGCTACTAGAAAATAAGAAATACAGGTAATGGGGAATAGAAAGTTATCTGGCCCTACAGGACAAAGGAGAAGATGGGGACAAGGGAAGGGAGGGATTATGGAAGAGAGGGCAGATTGGTGGTAGGGGAAATTAGAATGTTCGGTGTATTAGGGTGGGGGAGGGGACAAATGGGGAGAAAATTTGGAACCCAAAATTTTGTGAAAATGAATGTAAAAAGTTAAATAAATAAATTTATTTTTTAAAAAAGAAATCATCACAGAAAACTGCCCAGAAGTGCTAGATTCAGAGAGCAAAATAGTCATAGAAAGAATCCACTGTTCACCTCTTAAAAGGGATCCCAAACTAAAAACACCAAGAAATATTGTTGTCAAATTCCAGAACTGTTAAGTGAAGGAGAAAATACTACAGACAGCCAGAAAGGAACCATCCAAATATCAAGGAGCTACAGTCAAGATCACACAGGACCTTGCAGTTTCTACATTAAAAGACTGTAGGAATTGGAATATGATATTTCCTAGGGCAAAGGAGCTGGAACTGCAACCCAGGATCAACTACCCAGCAAAGTTCAGCATAACATTTTGGGCAAGGAGATGAAATGAAAAATGGGATTTCCAGACCTTCCTGATAAAAAGGACAGAACTCAATAGAAAATTGGATCCCCAAATGCAGGTCTCAAGAGAGGCATTAAAAGGTAAACAGGGGAAAATAAAAACTTGTTGCTCAATGTGGGCAAGATGTTAACTTCCCTATTAGGGAAGGTGATACTTGTTAATCTTGAGAATTGCATATCTCTTATAAATATAAAAGTCATATACATAGATAGAGGGAGCAGGTATAAAACAAATGATGTGATGATAAAAATGTGATTTAAGCATGCAAAGGAATTGTAACAGAAGATGTGCAAAGGAGGAAGCAAAAAATGGTATATTCCATCACAGGAAGAAGTACAAAACTATATTACAGAAGAAGTAAAGAGAGGAGGGAGATGAGCATTGTTTGAGAGATACACTCATCTGATTTCATTCAAGGAGGGAACAACAAAGTTAACTACGTATATAAATCTAACTAGGTCTATAGGCAGCAGGAGTGGAAGGAGGAAAGGGAGGGGAGGTTAAAACGAAAGGAAGAAGTAGTAAGGGTAAAAGGGAGAAAAAGGAAAGGGGCTGAAAGAAGGGAAGACTGCAGGAGGTGGTGGTCAAAAATTAAAAATAAAAACATAATAAAATAAAAAATAGGAAAAAAAGGTTTGAATTTCAAATTCTATCCTTCCCTCCCCTCTCCATTCTCTGAGAATGTAATCAACCAGATATAGATTATACATGAGACACTATGCAAAAAAATTTCCATATTAGTAATATATTATAAGATTCACAATTTTTTTTTTAAATTTAAGTTTTCAACTTCCATTTCCACAAAATTTTAAGGTCCAAATTTTCTCCCAATTTCTCCCCTTCCTCCACTCCAAAACGCTGAGAATTCTAAATACCCCTTTCACCAATCTGCCCTCCCTTATAATATCCCTCCCTTCCTTTACTCGCATCTTGTCTTTTGTCTTCTAGGGCAAGATAAATTTCTACACCCCATTGCCTTTCTTTTTTTTTTTTAATATAAATTTATTTATTTAACTTTTTACATTGATTTTCACAAAATTTTGGGTTCGAAATTTTCTCCCCACTTATCCCGTCCCCCCACCCCAATACACTGAGCATTCTAATTTCCCATATCCCAATCTGCCCTCTCTTCTATCATCCCTCCCTTTTCTTGTCCCCATCTTCTCTTTTGCCCTGTAGGGCTAGATGACTTTCTATTCTCCATTACCTGCATTTCTTATTTCCTAGTAGCAAGAACAATACTAAACAGTTGTTCCTGAAACTTCGAGTTCTAAATTCTCCCCATACCTCCCTCCCCACCCATTCCCTTTGGGAAGGCAGGCAATTCAATATAGGCCATATCTGTGTAGTTTTGCAAATGATTTCAATAATAGTCATGTTGTGTAAGACTAACTGTATTTCCCTCCATCCCATCCTGCCCCCCATTGTTGCTATTCTGTACCTCTCCAAGAGTGTTGACTTCAAATTGCTCCCTCCACCCATTGTCCTCCCTTCCATCATCCCCCCCCCCTGCTTATCTCCTTCTGCCCCACTTTCCTGTATTGGTAGGTAGGTTTTCATACCAAAATGAGTGTGCATTTTATTCCTTCTTTTAGTCAAATGTAATGAGAGTAAACTTCATGTTTTTCTCCCAACTCTCCTCTTTTTCCCTCTACTAAAAAATCTCCTGCTTGCCTCTTAAATGAGAGATAATTTACCCCATTCCATTTCACCCTCTTTCCTCCCACTACATTTCTCTCTCACGATTTACCTTAATTTCTTTTATGATATAGTCCCATCCTATTCAATTCACTCTGTGCTCTCTGTCTCTGTGTATACGTGCATGTGTGTATGTGTGTGTGCGTGAATGCGTGTACATGTGTGTTTGCGTGGATGTGTGTGTGTGTGTGTGTGTGTGTGTGTGTGGTCCCACCAACTACCCAGATACTGAAAAGTTTTAAGAGTTACAAATATTGTCTTTCCATGTAGGAATGTAAACAGTTCACCTTTGGTAAGTCCCTTATGACTTCTCTTTGCTGTTTACTTTTTCATGCTTCTTCTCATTCTTGTGCTTGAAAGTCAAATTTCTTTTTCAGCTCTGGTCTTTTCATCAAGAATGCTTGAAAGTCCTCTATTTCGTAGAAAGACCATATTTTCCCCTGAAGTATTATACTCAGTTTTGCTGGGTACGTGATTCTTGGTTCTAGTCCTAGTTCCTTTGACTTCTGGAATATCCTATTCCACTCCCTTCGATCCCTTAATATAGAAGCTGCTTGATCTTGTGTTATCCTGATTGTATTTCCACAATACTGGAATTGTTTCTTTCTAGCTGCTTGCAATATTTTCTCCTTCACCTGGGAATTCTGGAATTTGGCTACAACGTTCCTAGGAGTTTCTCTTTTTGGATCTCTTTCAGGCAGTGATTGATGGATTCCTTCAATACACATTTTGCCCTCTGGTTCCAGAATATCAGGGCAGTTTTCCTTGATAATTTCATGAAAGATGATGTCTAGGCTCTTTTTTTGATCATGGCTTTCAGGTAGTCCCATAATTTTTAAATTGTTTCTCTTGGATCTATTCTCCAGGTCAGTTGTTTTTCCAATAAGATATTTCACATTTTCTTCCATTTTTTCATTCATTTGGTTTTGTTTTGTGATTTCTTGGTTTCTCATAAAGTCATTACCCTCCATCTGTTCCATTCTAATTTTGAGAGAACTATTTTCTTCAGTGAGCTTTGGACCTCTTTTTCCATTTGGCTAATTCTGCTTTTGTAAGCATTCTTCTCCTCATTGGCTTTTTGAACCTCTTTTGCCAATTGAGTTAGCCTATTTTTTCAAGGTATTATTTTCTTCCGCATTTTTTTGGGGTCTCCTTTAACAGGGTATTGACCCATTTTTCTTGCTTTTCTTGCATCTCTCATTTCTCTTCCCAGTTTTTCCTCCACCTGTCTAACCTGATTTTCAAAATCCTTTTTGAGCTCTTCCATGGCCTTAGCCCATTGAATATCTCTTTCAGGTGTTTGCGGTACAGAGGCCTTGACTTCTATGTCTTTCCCTGATGGTAAGCATTGTTCTTCATCATCAGAAATGAAAGACGGAGACACCTGTTCAACAAGGAAGTAGCCTTCTATGGTCTTATTTTTCTTCCCTTTTCTGGGCATTTTCCCAGCCAGTTACTTGACTTCTGAGATTCCTCTCCACCCCCGCCTAGATCTGCCCAGCTGGTGCTTGGGGTGTGAGATTCAAATGCTGCTCCCCAGCCTCAGGGCTTTCAGTGGCGGGCATGGCTGCTATTCAATGTGAGCTTAAGTTCAGGTGCTCAGGTGGGGGCAGGGCCGCCTCCCAGTCTCAGTTCCCTCAGGGGTTTTTACAGAGACCTTCGGTAATGGACCTGAGCTCCTGTCTGCTTTGGGAGCCCCTGGTCGCCGCTGCCTCTGCTGCTGCCTCCCGAGGGGGCCTGAGTTATGGAGACAACCCGCTCCCCTCTTGGCCAGCCCAGAAGTCTCTCTCACTGACCTGTAGCATCTGTGGGTGGAGGGAACTTCACGGGCCCTGGAGAATCGATCCATGAAGACTGCTCAGATCTGCTCCTCTGGGGCTGTGCTGCCAGGGCAGGGCAGGGCTGGGCTCTGATGCCCGGTGCACGACAGACCTTTGGTGCCAGTTTTTCTGGGCTCTCTGGAACGGAAATCTCCTCTGCTCCATTGCTGCGTGGCTTGCACTGGTCCAGAAAATTTTGTGGGGAGTTCTTTTTACAGGAAATTTATGGGATGTGAGTTCGGAGCTAGCATACGTGAGTCTTTCTACTCCACCATCTTGGCTCTTCCCCTCGCCTTTATTTCTTATTTCCCAGCTGTATGCAAGAACAATACTCAACAGTTGTTCCTAAAACTTTGACCTCCAACTTCTCTTCCTCCCTCTCACCCCACTCATCCCCATTGGGAAGGTAAACAATTCAATATAGGCCATATCTGCATAGTTTTGCAAATCACTTCCATAATAGTCAGGTTATGTAGAACTAACTATATTTATCTCTATCCTATCCTGCCCCCCATTTCTTCTATTCTCTATTTTCACTTTGTCCCCCCCCAAGAGAGTTGACTACTAATTGCTCCCTCCTCCCATTCCTCTCCCTTCCATCATCCCCCCCTCATCCTGCTTATCCCCTTCTCCCCACACTTTCCTGTTTTGTAAGATAGTTTTCACACCAAAATGAGTAGTATTTTATTCCTTCCTTGAGTTGAATGTGATGAGAGTATGCTGCATGTTTTCTCTCTCACCTCTCACTTTTTTCCCTCCATTGAAAAATCTTTTACTTGCCTCTTTAATGAGATACAATTTGCCCCATTCTAGTTCTCCCTTTCTCCTCCCAATATATTCCTCTCTCACTGCTTATGTTCATTTCTTTATGTATGATCCCATCCTATTCAACTCAACCTGCACTCTCAGTCTGTCTGTCTGTCTGCCTCTCTCTCTCTCTCTCTCAGTGTGTGTGTAATCCCACCCACCACCCAACTACTGAAAAAAGTTTCAAGAATTACAAATATTTTCTTTCCATGTAGGAATGTAAACAGTCAACTTTAGTAAATCCCTTACGAATTCTCTTTCCTGTTTACCTTTTCATGCTTCTCTTGATTCTTGTGTTTGAAAGTCAATTTTACTTTTCAGCTCTTGTAATTTCATGAAGAATGACAGAAAGTTCTCTATTTCATTGAAAGACCATTTTCCCCCTGAAGTATTATACTTAGTTTTGCTCAGTAGGTGATTCTTAGTTTTAGTCCCAGTTCCTTTGACTTCTGGAATATGTCATTCTATCCCTTAGTGTAGAAGCTGCTAGATCTTCTGTTATATTCATTGTATTTCCACAATACTCACATTGTTTCTTTTTAGCTGCTTGCAATATTTTCTCCTTGACCTGGGAATTCTGGAATTTGGCTGCAATGTTACTAGGAGTTACTTTTTTTTTTTTATCTCTTTCAGGATGTGAGTGGTGGATTCTTTCAATATTTATTTTTCCCCTTGGTTCTAGACTATCAGGACAGTTTTCTTTGATAATTTCATGAAAGATGATGTCTAGGCTCTTTTTTTGATCAAGACTTTCAGGTAGTCCCATAATTTTTAAGTTATCTCTCCTAGATCTATTCTCCAGGTCAACTGTTTTCCCAATGAGATGGTTCATATTATCTTCCATTTTTTTTCATTCTTTTGGTTTTGTTTTGTTATTTCTTGCTTTCTCATAAAGTCATTAGCCTCCATCTCTTCCATTCTAAGTTTTAAAGAACTGTTTTCTTCAGTGAGCTTTTGAACCTCCTTTTCCATTTGGATAATTCTGCTCTTTAAAGCATTTTTCCCCTCATTGGCTTTTTGAACCTCTTTTGCCAATAGAGTTAGTCTATTTTTAAAGGTGTTATTTTCTTGAGCATTTTTTTTTGGTCTCCTTTAGCAAGGTGTTGTCCTGGTTTTAATGCTTTTCTTGAATCTCTCTCATTTCTCAGTTTTTCCTCCACCTCTCTAACTTGATTTTTAAAATCTTTTTTGAGTTCTTCCATGGCCTGAGACCATTGAATATTTATTTTGGATGTTTGGCATACAGAACCCTTGACTTTTATGTCTTTCCCTGATGGTAAGCATTGTTCTTATCTGCAAGGATGGGAGGAGATATTTGTTCACCAAGAAAGTAACCTTCTATGGTCTCATTTTTTTCCCCCTTTTTTGGGCATTTTCTCAACCAGTTACTTGACTTTTGGATCCTTTGTCAAGAGTAGGGTATACTCTGGGAATCTGTGAGGTGTCAGTTCCTCCAAGGTGGCATGATGAAGCGTGTACTGGTCTGGACATAGAGAGGGATTTTTGTGCCCAGAATCTTAGAAGTTACTTTTCCACCACCACCTGTCCTCCAGTTCTTCCAAGTCAGCACTGGGATCTGATTGTCAGATAAACTCGATGGGCAGGTCTGCCATTCAATGTGAGATGAAGACCAGCTCAGCCAGGGCCTCCACATAGGGCTGAGGTAAGACTCAGATCGTCAGTGCTCCCAGGGACTTTTATGCTCCAACAATGGAGCAGTCTGTATGGGGTACTGTGCAGTCTCTGTGGTCGTTACCTGCTGCCAAAGCTATGGGACGGCCCTTCTCCCTTCTTGGCCAGCTGAAAAAAGCCCGTCACTGACCTTTGGTGTCTGTGGGTTGAGGGATCTGAGGATCCGTTGCTGTGACTGGAGATTCCATCCCCAACGTCTCCTCCTCCCAGAGTCTTGTCTTGTCAGGTCACGTGGCCAAGGCTGGGCTGAGCTCGGGTTCCACATCCAGCAAAACTGATGACATTTCCTGTGGGCCTTTCAAGTCACCCTGGTCTGTAAATCTCCTCTACTCTGTTGTTCTCCACTTCTGCTGCTCCAGAATTTGTTGAGAGTCCCTCTCTACAGATATTATGTGGGTTGTTTAGGGAGACCCTGTGTAAGTGTGTCTTTCTAGTCCTCCATCTTACCTCTGACCCTCATTGTCTTCAATTTTCCTTTTTAAAGAGATGTTCTCATCAGTAAATTCTTTTTTTAAACATATTTTTAAAATGATTGACCAGTTTTTCTTCTATTTCCTTCTTCAGCTGTTCCAGGAGGGCTGTTTGTGCATGTGAGCAGTTCATAGACCCTTCTGAAGTTTCAGATGGAAGTGCGGCCTCAGTACTGGACTCTTTGGTATTTGTGCTTTGGTCCTTATCCCCATAGAAAGATTCTGTTGTTTTTTGGTGCTTATTTTGTTTTTTCTTGTTCATGATGGTGGTTGTGTGTTGTGGCTTCTGTTTCTTTCATTTAGAAGGTGAAGAACTTGGTGTTAAGCTGACTTGTGTGAAAAAGCTAAAAACAAGTGTTGTTTTTTTTTTTATCTTTTTGTTTTCTGTTTCCCTGATCTTCCCTGGGGTTAGCTTGTTGAGTGTGAGTGAGGGGTGGTTTGGTCACCAGAGATCTCCTAAGCTTAACTGAGGCAAAAGCAAGATCAGGGGTTGGTGATCCCAGCTGCCCTATTGTCTTCCCGTTTCCCCTGGAGTGCTGAGGTGTGCCTAGATCCTAGTATGAGTTTCCACCCCTCCTGGGGCTCCTTTCCTGGTGCTGAGGCTCCCCTGAGTCCTAGTGTGAGTTTCCACCACCCTGGTAACCCTCTCTTTCCGATTTGCCTCCCCCACTGTAGGAGGACTAGCTTAGCTATTATTCCCCCTTAGCTATTTTATATAGCTATTATATTATTCCCCCTTAGCTATTTTATATAGCTATTATATTATTCCCCCTTAGCTATTTTCCTAGCCTCAGGTGTTATGAGACTATTTGCCCCCTCTGCTGTTCTAGTGATCCATGATTTTTCTGGGGAAGTATTTTATGGTTCTTTCAAGGTCATCAAGGGGGGAGGAGAGAGCATTTACTGATTGCTCCACCATCCTGGCTCCTGGAAGTTCACGTAGGTGACTTATAGCCTTTTAATCTGTGTCCTGAAAGTCTCAGGAGCTGCTGAAGTTGATATCTGGTGCTCAGTGGCTGTCACTTGCTCTGCTCTGCTGGTCTCTCACCCTGGGCTGCGTCTCCCTTTGGTTCTGCCTACTGCTGTCTCAGGTTTCCCCAGGGCCCTCCCACTCCACTGCGCTGAACTCACTGTGCTGTGCTCTGTGTGCTTCCCCCCTCAGAACAGATCCTTCCTGTGGACCTTCCAGTCTGTCCTGGGCTTTGATCTGCCACACTCTGCCTCCTGTTGGATTCTGCACCTCCAAAATTTGTTCAGATTCTCTTTTTAGAGGTATCTGAAAGAGTTCGTCTAAAAGCTTAGGTGAGTTGTTGCTCTCACTCCGACATCTTGGATCCACCCCTTGAGTAGCCATTTGTTAAGAGTGTCTTTTTATCCCTTACCCCACATACTCAGAGATTTATTCTCTCCCAGTCTGGTGTTGCATGTAGGTGGTTGCACTACTTTGTTCATACAGTAGGATCCCTGTTAGTTTATCTTTATGCTAATTTTTCTGCTCATATTATATTCTATTTGTACTTTGTGCACGTTCAGGGTGCTGACCTTTCCCCTGAACTAGTGATGTAGTTAAAATAAGATTGTCAACACCTTTAAAAGTTGTCTTATCTTTAGCAAAGCAGATTGACCAATCTGTGCTAGCAGGCCATACGAAATGTGCTTGGGTGCTTGCTGCTACAATTGGTTATTTTTATGATAAGCTATTATACTGGAACATTAGTTGAGAGAGTCATGCAGCACAATAACGGACCTTTTTTTGTAAGGAATTATAAAACAAATATAGACTGTTCAGAGAACATTAAGATAGGTTGGTATTAATAACTTCTTCAGTGATAATATGTAGTATGCTTTAAGACTCTAATGATATTTTTAGTGGTACCAGGCCCTTTAGTCCCCCAAATATAGTCAAGGAAACATTTCTAACTTCTCACATTCAACTCTCAGAAAAGGAACAGAATTTCAAAATACTACATTTTAGATACCATGAAGCTGCACATGACTTGTTACTTCTACTTCGAGAAAATTTGAGAAAATTTATTAAAAAAACTCATCTCCTGTCATAGTGTAAAGGCTAGTGTAAAATCTCTTCCTTTGATATACAATAGGATTTACCCAATCCCTAATCATATAAGCATGTGCATAGGTATTACTAAGGCCATACTTTAAAGAATTTTACAAGGAGCATATGGAGCATTGAAATTTAAGGGAATTTCTTCTAAACACTTTATTATTTTGCATACTTCCTAATAGCCACTTCTAAAGGAATTACCAGACCCTCTTTGCAATAGAAGAAAATTGGAGATATTTAGGGCAAATAGAGATAATATTAAAAGACAACTATGGAATTGCCAGAATTTTTAAAGGTTGAGAATCAATGGCATTTAAAAAGGAAGTCTTGCTAGAGCACCTTCTCACTATTATATAGAATTGTTTCATGGGATTGATGTTATCTTCTGCTTGCTATTAAACACTGTCAGCCCTGAATCCAAAAAGCACATTGATTTCTTGTCAGTAGCCTGCATATAGTGGATAGATCAGTTTTTGTCTCTGGAATATGGAATGTTATTTCTTTTCATTGGCTTGGGGTTGTCAGTGTCCATCAATCAGTTAATAGACATTTAATGAATGCTTACTGTGTGCCAGGTAGTGACTGTACTAAGCAAACTAGACTAAGAAAGGAAAAAAAGTCATATTCTTTGCCCTCAAGTAGCTCAGATTTTCATGGAGGAGATGGTATGCAAACAATTATGAACTTACAAGATACATCCAGTCTAAGTGGAAAATTATCTCAAGAAGGAAGGTACTGAATGAAGAATGTGTTTGGGAGTACGATGGAAAAGAGAGCTAATGAAGGCCATCCACAAAAGGTGGGATTTGATCTAAGTCTTGACAAATATCAGGGAACCTAGAGGGCAGACATGAGGAGGACTGCCATTACAGACATGAGTGATAGCTATTGCAAAGGCAAATTCAGGAGATAAAGAGCTTTAGGAAGATCCACATTTATCCCCAGAGAAAGGTACCTGATTATTCCATTTGGGAATTTGTTTTTTAAAAAACAACAGAAATTCTTTTATATACTTCCACTTGGTAAAACAATTCCATTGGAGAACTGATTTGAATAATGACACAATTGAATGATGAAAAAGATTGCCTTCAGTTTCACAAGAAAAACAACAACAGCAAAGTATAGAAGTAGTCTGTGTTATTCTGACTCTGATGCAAGATCAATTATAAGTCATGATTAATTTATTAGCTACTAATTTTACCTACGCTAACTCACATTTGATTATTCACAGGGCACAAAATGGTAACTGGCATATGGAAGGTCCACAGTATCCTTTCAACATCTGTAACATGTAGCATCTTAAAGTTTATCAAAGAAAAATGACTTATTTTAACATCTGTGAATTAGAAGTCACATATCTAGGCATTTATCATGAATTTAAACAGAGGTGTGAAGTGGTAAAAACAAGGTGATTACTTGAAACTTAAATGCCATTTGCAAAACTTCAAGGGAGTTGGTGTCCTTGTCTAGGGAGAAACAGATTATAGATTTGAAAGAGAATGCTTAGGAAATCTATAAAGGGAGGTAACACTGGGGTTATAAAAGTCAATGCTTCTGACAATGGAACTATGCAGAGTAGTCTGTCTCTAGAAACATAGGAAATAAATATTTGCATCAGGGATTTTTCCCCCTCTAAGGAAAAGGACAGAAAGAGTTATTTAGTATTGCTCCAAAATAGAATTCATGTTTATGTGGGTGTATGCAACCCACTGTTCAGGGGTTCCTTTAGGGTCTTACAATATCATGACTTCAAAGGGGATCTCAGATATTATCTCTTCCAACCTGTTTCTAAAAGTTGTGCTATCTTATCACTAACATTCTTGACACAAGATCATCCAGTCATTGATTAAAGACCCCTGAAAAAGAACATCCCATCCCCTCTCAAGCTAGACTGGGTCACTCACTTTTGAACAGCTATAAACATTTAGCAGTTTTTCTTACATCAAGCTGAATAATACCTCTGTGATTTCCATCTGTTTCTTCTGTTTCTGTCTCCTGGAGCCAAGGAGAAGTCTAATTCCTCCCCTATGTGGAAACTTGCAAAAACTTGAAAATATCATTCTTCCCTAATTCTTCTTCTATATGAGGCTTTGATTTTGGTCCTTTTTCTTTTCTTCCTCTCTACTAGCTCGTTTAGTGATCACACCAATTGTTATGGGTCAGTTGTAGAATATGATTCCCAGCACATAGAACCAAGATGGCGGAGTAAAGGCAGGGCTCACCTGGGATCTCCCCCAAGTCCTTGTATCTTTAAAAATGACACTAAACAAACTATAAAGCAGTAGAACCCATAAGAAGATGGAGTGAAATAAATTTTCAGCCCAAGACAACTTGGGAGGTCTGCAGGAAAGGTCTGTTGCATCAGAGTGAAAGGGGAGCTCAGTTTAGGCTACAGTGGTGCAAACTGAGCCTGAGGCAAGTAGGCCTTAGGGAGAAAGAATCACTGGCAGTAGTGGTGGTTTCCAGACCTCTCAGCGCACAGATGACAAAAAAAATCTTAGAATATCAGCAGAAATTTCTTTCACATCTGGGTGAGAATGGAGTGGTCTGGTGCAGGCCGCACCAGTGAAGCCTGGAATACTGCTAATCAGGAGCAGGAGCAGGCCCTGAGAGTGACTGAATTAGCAGCTACTATTGCTTCTGGATCTTTCAGTCCATAGATGGTAAGGTAAGGAGGTCAAAAAACTGGTCAAAAGGAGATTACAAGGGTCTTTTTGCTGGCACTGGGGGGAGGAATCTATTGCTTTGCCATGCACAGATGTGGGTCACAGTTTTGGGTGGCAGTCCCAGTGGGGAGGAGGAATATTGCTACACCAGACCTTGTGGTCACAGGGCAGGGGAGACTCTCTTCATAGCTCCAGAATAGAAAAGAGTGATTACGGTCACAGATCAGAACACAGGCCAAGACAGTAGTAAATAACTCTCTTTAGATCAGTCCACCCTGGAGGAACTGAAAACAGCTACACAAAACCCCTAAGGCTTGTGGTGGTGCACCCTTACCCCTGGAAACAGAGCCTTACTTTAGCAGAGACTTAAAAGTCATCCAATAGGTTAGAGAAATGATTAAGCAATCAGGAAAAAAGCTCTGAGTATTGAGAGTTACTATGGTGACAAAGAAGATCAAAAGATACATTCAGAAGCAAACAACAAAGTCAAAGCTCCTACATCCAAAACCTCCAAGAAAATTATGAATTGGTCACAGGACATGGAAGAACTCAAAAAGGATTTTGAAAATCAAGTAAGAGAGGTAGAGGAAAAATTAGGAAGATGAATGAGAGTAATGAAAGAAAATCATGAAAAAGAAGTCAACGACTTGCTAAAGGAGACACAAAAATACTGAATAAAATCACACCTTAAAAATCAGACTAGGCCAAATGGAGAGAAAAAAGATCCAAAAAGCCAATTAGGAGAAGAATACCTTAAAAAGCAGAATTGACCAAATGGAAAAGGAGATCCAAAAGCTCACTGAAGAAAACAATTCCTTAATTCATGCAATACACTATTTCCAGTCCCTCTCTACTTGCTTGTACCTTCCCTCTAGCATTGCCTTCCCTTTACCCTGTATATATCATGCAAGCACATAGTTATTTTCATATCATCTCCTTCCATTAATGTGAGCTCTTGGAAGGCAGGGAGAATACAGATTGAAGCATACTTGCTTAAAATTTATTTTTCTTGAGGTTTTTTTTTTCCTGGCTATGTTTTCTTTCACAACCTGACAATTATGGATTTGTTTTGCATGACTACACATGTATAGCTTATATCAAATTGCTGCCTTCTCACTGAGGGGGTAGGGAGGAAGGAAAGGACAGAATTTAGAATTCAAAGTTTTAAAAATGAATATTCAAAATTATTTTTACATAAAACTTGGAAAAATAAAATATTGAATAAAAGTTTAAAAAATGAATATGGTTTTCAGAAGTACATACACAACTCTAATGTATCTCCTGAACTGGAGTTCAGTATTAAAATTCCAACTGTCTTTTGGACATCTCAAATTGAATGTGTCACCATATTAAACTCTTCTCTAAAGAGAATTAATTATCTTTCCTTCAAACTCTCTCCTCTTTCAATAATCTAATTACTGTAGAGTGCAGCAATAACTTCCCATTCACCCAGGCTTTCAGTCTAAGTGTCATCCTTCACTTATCTTTTGCACTCATTCCTTATATCCAATATTTTGGCTTTTTCTCAATCCTAAATCTTGATCATTCTACAACTTTTGGCACCACTGATCCCACAGTTCTCTTTGATAATCTTTTCTTCTGAGTTTTTGGGATGCTACTCCTGGTTCTTCTCCTACCTATCAGTCTACTGGTTCTCAGTTTCCAATTCTGAATTTCCATCCAGGTCATGCCCTCTAATCCTAGGTGACCAACAGGCTTCTGTCTCAAGCTCTCTTCTCTTTATATCTCCTCCAGTGATGTCATCAGCTCCCATGGATTTAATTACCATTTCTATACTAATGATCCTCAAATCTAAAAAAAATAGCTGAATCCCCAGCCATCAGCCCAAGGTTTTGTAATGATAATTTAAATGGGAAGAGCTTTCCCATATATTCATTGGCCCGTGTGACCTGTTTAAGTCACGTGGAAACTAGGTCACATGAAGTCTATGGTGGGAGGAGTTTGATGAGTGGGTGGAGCAGGAAGGGTGGAACATGAAGAGGTGAGACGAAATTTGGTCATGAGTCTAGTCAGAGCTAGGAAGTTTGCAGGCAAGCAGGCAACTGCCTGGTGTGAGTGAAAGATCTTGTTTGTGATTTTGTTTTGGGGTCCCTGTTTGTGGTTTGTTTGAAGTAATTAGTTTGTGGGAAACCTGATAAAGGGAAGTCCTGGAGATGGTATCATTCTCTGCATTCTTATTATGTATAGATTATGATGGATTTGGCCTTCTTGTGTCTGAATAAATGTTTTGGTTGTGTCTTTCATGTGGAGAGTATGTGGTATTTCATGATTCAAAATTAGGCTGGGATATTCATGGTCGTTTTTGGCACTGTGAATATCATGTTGACTCTACAGATTGATCCACAGTAAGAGATTAATAAATACTTTTTATTGATTGAAGTCACTCTGATCTTTTCAATACCCTCTCTGCATATATATATATATATATATATATATATATATATATATACATATACATATCTATATTTCTAAGTTTCTCTTCGTGTTTTCACTCTTATTTTACTTCTTCTTTCACTGATTTACTTGTTCTGTTCACTTCTGATTTGAATTTTTCCCAGATTCTGAGATCTACCTTCAAATCAGTATGATCCTTGATAAGAATAACTCCCAAGGTCTCTTCAGACAAGGTAACAAAACAATTGGTGTTTATTTTATCATTGATCCAAAGGCAAAAGGTACTATCATTTCGTGGAGTAGTTGTGACAAACAAAAACAACAAACTGCAAAACTAATTACAGCTTATTGGTAAACATTTTTGGAGAAGATAAAGATAAATTACACTGACAAATTGCAATGAAACTCCAAAAAATTTAATATATTATTTGATAATTTGTGATGTTATTATAAAAGTGATACAGAAGAGGCAGAGCAGGATGGCAGAGTGAGAGCATGAACTCACCTGAGCACTATCACAAATTCCTTCAGATACCTCTAAAAAGAGAATCTGAGCAAATTTTAGAGTGTCATAATCTACAAGGACAGAGTGTGGCAGATTTCCAACCCAGGACAGCCCAGAAGGTTGATGAGAAGGATCTGTTACACAGGGATTAGGAAGTGTAGAGTACACAGGCTACACCAGTACAGACTTTGACATAGTGAAGGAGAGCAGGAGCCACTCAGGAAGGCTGAATAAGAAGCAGCAGTGCCGATACTCAAACATGTCAGTTCAGGATGGGAGTCTAGTGGAACTGAGAGAGAAGTGCAAGACCCCTGGTAAGAGCAGAAGCCACTCATGAGACTATCAGCTCGCAGATTAAATGTTTGAAAATCACCTACTTGAGCTTCCCAGAGGCAAGATGGAGGAGTAAACAAAATGTTCTCACCCTCCCCTTGTTGACCTTGAAAAACCCAGAGAATACTGTCCCTAGAAAATTCCTAGAATAGTGGGACCAGTCAAACGGATAAATAGTCTCTCAGTTTGGGAGACCAGGGAGATCATCAAAGAGAATCCCTCTTGCAGTGACTAAAGAGGACAGTGCACGACCACAGCTGTCCCAGACAGTCCCACTTCGGTGAAACAGGAGGAGACCCTGAGTTGCATGGGATGGAGACCGTAAGTGTCAACATCAGAACCCCAGTGTTCCTTAGCACAGCCAAGGGAATTGGGCAGAAACCAGTGCAAAAGGGGATTCACCAGCCACTGAGCCTTTCTACGCTCTAGCTCAGGGGAAGAGACCTCATGTGCCTAGACCATGCCTCCTCCACACCTCACACAGTAAGCTTCAGGATAACCCTGGGAAAATTCAGAAAGACTTCACCTAGCCTCTGCTTTGGCACACACTAGCCAACTCGCCACTAGGCAAGCTGCAGCATTCTAGCTTCTAACTGAAAGAACCAAAGGCCACAACACACAAAGCCTCAAGTTCTCAGCACAAGAAATGTGAGACAGAGCCCCTGTGCCCCAGAAGCAGAGAGATTCACATTAAAAGTCAGGAAGAAGGCAATCATCATGAGAAAAAAGCAAACCAGAAAAGCAAAGATCACAGAATCTTACTATGGGGTCAAAGACCAAAATAAGAATTCAGAAGATAGCATTGAGACTATACTCATATCTCCAACCTCAATAGGGAATATGAACTGGTCTCAAACCCAAAGAGCATTCTCGGGAGAGTTCAAGAAGAATTTTATAAGCCAGTTTAGAGAGGTAGAAGAAAAATTGGCCAATGATTTTAAAAATATGAAAAAAAGAATTGACCCAAGAAGGTGAATATGGTATGATACATAAATAAGCCGAAAGTTTCTAGACTATATAGAAACTTCCTAGCTGTTTACCATAAATTCTTTTTTTTTAAAAAAATTCTTTATTTAGTATTTTATTCTCTATTATATGTAAAAACAATTTTTAACAATTGTTTTTAAAACTTTGAGTTCCAAAAATCTCTCCCTTCCCCTCTCCCTACCTTCCCCTCGTTGAAAAAGTAAGCAATTCAATGTAGGATATACATGTTTAGTCATGCAAAATATTTATATGATAGTCAAGTTGTGAAAGAAACCAGAGACCAAAAAAAAACCCCTTAAAAATAAAATATAAGTATGTTTCAATCTGTATTTACACACTACCAGTTCTTTCTCTCGGGATGGATAGCATTTTTCATCATAATTTCTTCAGCGTTGTCTTGGATCATTGCCTTGGATCATAAGACTGAGAATTCCTATGTCATTCACAGCTGATCATCACACAATTTTTTTGTTACTTTGTACATAATATATTTCACTTTCCATAAGGTCGTGTAAGACTTCCTGAGAGATTTTTCTGAGTGCATCCTGCTCAGTATTTCTTATAGCACAAGTGTTCCTTCCTAATCACTTAACCCAATATATTCAGCCATTCTGCAAATCATGAGCATCCCCTCAATTTCCAAGACTGATACCAGAAAAGAACTGCTATACATGTTTTTGTACATATAGGTCCTTTTCCTTTTTTTATAAACCTCTTTTGGAATAATAGCCTACTAGAGTTATTGCTAGGTCAAAATGTATGCATGGTTTCATAGCCCTTTGGGAATTGTTCCAAATTTCTCCGCATAATTTTTGAATCAGTTCACAACTCCACTGACAGTGCATTAATGCTTCATTTTTCCTGCATTCCCTTCAATATTTGTCATTTTCCCTTTTTGTCCTATCAGACATTCCAATAGCCATCAATTGGTACCTTGGAATTGTCTAAATTTGTATTTATCCAATCAATAGTGAGTTAGATAATATTTTTTGTTTTTGTTTTCATTTATTTATTTATTTTAAATTTTCAACATTTATTTCCACAAAATTTTGAGTTCCAAATTTTCTAGCTATCTCTCCCCTTCCCCCATCCCATAACTCCTTTCATTCTGATTACTCCTTCCTTCAACATGACCTCCCTTCTATCACATCCCTCCCTTCCCTTATTCCCTTCTCTCTTTTCTTGTAGGGAAAGATAGGCTCCCATATCCCATTACCTGTGTTTCTTACTTCCCAGTTGTATGCAAAAACAATCCTCAACATTGATTCCTAATACTTTGAATTCCAACTTTTCTCCCTTCCTCCCTCCTCAACCATCCTCACTGAGAATGCAGGTAATTCAATATAGGCTGTATAAGTGTAATTTTGCGAAAGACTTCCATAACAGTAATGTTGTGTAAGACTAACTATATTTCCTTCCATCCTTTCCTGTCCCCATTAATTCTATTCTCCCTTGTGACCTTGTCCCTCCACAAAATTGTTTAATTATGATTACTCCCTTCTCCCATTTGTCCTCTTTTCTATCATCCCCCTCACCCTACTTGTCACATTCTCCCCTACCCTTCTGTAGTGCAAGATATACTTTCATACCAAACTGAGTGAGCATGTCATTCCCTCACGCCAAATGTGAAGAGAGTAAATTTCCCCTTTTCCCTCTCACATACTCCCTCTTCTTCTCGACTGAAGACGCTTTTTGTTACCTCCTTGATGAGTGAAAATTCACTACGTTCCCTTTCTCCCTTTTTCTTCCCAATATATTCCTCTCTCATCCCTCAATTTTATTTCATTTTTTAGGCCTATTCTCTTCTTATTCATCTCACCCTGTGTTCTCTGTCTACATCTCTCTCTCTCTCTCTCTCTCTCTCTCTCTCTCTCTCTCTCTCTCTCTCTCTCTCTCTCTCTGTGTGTGTGTGTGAGTGTATATAATCCCTCCAACTACCCAAGTATTGAGAAACTTCTCAAGAGTTACAAATATTATCTTTCCATGTGTGAAAGCAAACAGTGCAACTTTAGAAATTCTTTTATATTTTCTCTTTCCTGTTTACCTTTTCATGCTTCTCTTGATTCTTGTGTTTGAAAGCCAAAGTTTCTTTTCAGTTCTGGTCTTTTCATCATGAATACTTGAAAGTCCTCTATATCATTGAATAATTCCCCATTATACTCTGTGTTGCTAGTAGGGGATTCTTGGTTTTAATCCCAATTCCTTTGACTTCTGGAATATCGTATTTGAAGCCCGTTGATCTGTTAATGTAGAAGTTAGCTGATACTGCGTTATCGACATTGTATTTCCACTATATTCAAACTGTTTCTTTCTAACTGCTTCCAATAGAATCGAGCGCGTTTAATTTGGCTACAGTATTCCTAGGAGTTTATCTTTTCTGATCTCTTTTAGGAGGTGATCTGTGGATACTTTTAATATTTATTTTGCCCTCTGGTTCTAGAATATCAGGGCAGTTTTCCTTCCTAATTTCATGAAAGATGATGTCTAGGCTTTTTTTTGATCTTTTTTGACTACTTTCAGGTAGTCCTATGACTTTTAAGTTATCTCTCCTGGATTTGTTTTCCAAGTCAGTTGTTTTCCCAACAAGATATTTCACATTATTTTCTATTTTTTCATTCTTTTGCTATTGATTTGTAATTTTTCAGGTTCTCATAAACTCCTTAGCTTCCATTTGCTCCATTTTAATTTTTAAAGAACTATTTTCTTCAGTGAGCTTTTGAACCTCCTTTTCCATTTGACTAATTCTGCTTTTATCCTCCTTATTAGCTTTTTGGACCTCTTTTACCAGTTGAATTAGACTATTTTTAAAACATTTTTTGGGTCTTTTAAAAAATTTATTCATTTAACTTTTAACAATAATTTTCACAAAATTTTGGGTTCCAAATTTTCTCCCCATTTCTCCCCTCCCCCCACCCCAAAACGCCAAGCATATTAATTGCCCCTATTACCAATCTGCCCTCTCTTCTAACATCCCTCCCTTCCCTTGTCCCCATCTTCTCTTTTGTCCTGTAGGGCCAGATAAAATTCTACACCCCTTTACCTGTATTTCTTATTTGTTAGTAGCAAGAACAATACTTGACAGTTGTTCCTACAACTTTGACTTCGAACTTCTCTTCATCCCTCCCTCCCCACCCATTCCCTTTGGGAAGCAAGTAATTTAATATATGCCATATTTGCGAATTTTTGCAAACGACTTCCATAGTCGTCATGTTGTGTAGGACTACCTATATTTCCCTCCATCCTATCCTGTCCCCCATTGTTTCTGTTCTCTCTTTGGATCCTGTCCCTCCTCAAGAGTGTTGATTTCAAATATCTCCCTCCTCCCATTGACCTCCCTTCCATCATTCCCCCACCCTGTGGGATGAGAGTAAGCTTCATGTTTTTCTCTCACCTCCCCTCTTTTTCCCTCCACTGAAAAGTCTTTTCCTTGCCTCTTTTCTGAGAGATAATTTGCCCCGTTCCATTTCTCCCTTTCTCCTCCCAATATATTTCTCTCTCACCAGTTAATTTCATTTTTTTAAGATATGTTCCCATCCTATTCTATTCACTCTGCTCTCTCTCTCTCTCTCTCTCTCTCTCTCTCTCTCTCTCTCTCTCTGTGTGTGTGTGTTTGTGTGTGTATGTGTGTGTGTGTGTGTGTGTGTGTATGTGTGTGTAATCCCACCAACTACCCAGATACTGAAAAGGTTCAAGAGTTACAAATATTGTCTTTCCATGTAGGAACGTAAACAGTTCAACTTTAGTAAGGCCCTTATGACTTCTCATTGCTGTTTACCTTTTCATGCTTCTCTTCATTCTTGTGTTTGAAAGTCAAATTTTCTTTTCAGTTCTGGTCTCTTCTATTTCGTTGAAAGACCATTCCCCCCCACTGAATTATTATATTCACTTTTGCTGGGTAGGTGATTCTTGGTTTTAGTTCTAGTTCCTTTCACTTCTGGAATATCATATTCCATGCACTTCTATCCCTTATTGTAGAAGGTGCTAGATCTTGTGTTATCCTGCTTGTATTTCCACAACACTTGAATTGTTTCTTTCTAGCTGCTTGCAATATATTCTCCTTGACCAGGGAACTCTGGAATTTGGCCACAATATTCCTAGGAGTTTCTCTTTTTGGATCTCTTTCCGGTGGTGATTGGTGGATTCCTTCAATATTTACTTTGCCCTCTGTTTCTAGAATATCAGGGCAGTTTTCCTTGATAATTTCATGAAAGATGATGTCTAGGCTCTTTTTTTGATCATGCCTTTCAGAAAGTCCCATAATTTTTAAATTGTCTCTCCTGTATCTATTTTCCAGGTCGCTTGTTTTTCCAATGAAATATTTCACATTGTCTTCCAATTTTTTGCTCTTTTGGTTTTGTTTTGTGATTTCTTGGTTTCTCAGAAAGTCATTAACCTCCATCTGTTCTATTCTAAGTTTTAAAGAACTATTTTCTTCATTGAGCTCTTGAACTCCCTTTTCCATTTGGCTGATTCTGCTTTTGAAGCATTCTTCTCCTCATTGGCTTTTTTGAACCTCTTTTGCCAATTGAGTTAGCCTATTTTTCAAGGTATTATTTTCTTCAGCATTTTTTGGGTCTCCTTTAGCAAGGTGTTGACCCGTTTTTCATGCTTTTCTTGAATCTCTCTCATTTCTCTTCCCAGTTTTTCCTCCACCTGTCTAACCTGATTTTCAAAATCCTTTTTGAGCTCTTCCATGGCCTGAGCCCAATGAATTTTTATTTTGGATGTTTGGCATACAGAAGCCTTGACTTCTATTTCTTTCTCTGATGGTAAGCATTGTTCTTCCTCGTCTGAAAGGATGGGAGGAGATATTTGTTCCCCAAGAAAGTAACCTTCTATGGTTTTATTTTTTTCCCCTTTATTGGGCATTTTCCCAACCAGTTACTTGACTTTTGGATCCTTTGTCAAGAGTAAGGTGTACTTTGGGAATCTGTGAGATCTCAGTTCCTCCAAGGTGGCACAATCAAGCGTGTACTGTTCTGGTCGCAGAGAGGGATTTTTGTGCCCAGAATGTTGTCAGATACCTCTTCAGAGCCACTTGGCCTCCACTTCCACAAAGTCAGCACTTGGGTCTGATTTTCAGATAAGCTTGCTGGACAGGGTCCCCATTCAGTTTGAGACAAAGACCAGTTCAACCAGGGCCTCCACCCAGGTCTGAGGTAAGCCTTAGCTCTTCAATTGCCCCAGAACTTTTTGCACTCCAACCATGGAGCAGTCTGTATGGGCTGCTTTGCTGACTCTGTGGATGCTGCCTGCTGCTGGAGCTATGGGGAGGCCCTTCTCCCTTCCTGACCCCCTGATAAAACCCCATCACTGACCTTTGGTGCCCATGGGCCAAGGGATCTGAGGACCGCTGCTGTGACTGGAGATTCCGCCCCTGAGGTGTCGTCCTCCCAGAGTCTCGTCATGCCGTGGCCCAGGCTGGACTGGGCTCCATGCTCGGCTCCTATGTCCAGTTCAACTGACGTTTCCCTGGGCCTCTCAGGTCACTGTGGGCTGAAAATCTCCTCCACTCTTTTGTTCTCTACTTTTGTTGCTCCAAAACTTGTTGAGAGTCCCTCTCTACAGGTATTTTATGAGCTGTGGGGGGAACCCTGTGTAAGAGTCTTTTTAGTCTGCCATCTTGGCCTGGGTCTTCTTTAGCAAGCTGCTGACTTACTTTTCATGATTTTCTTGCATCTCTCTCATTTATCTTCCCAATTTTTCCCTCCACCTCTCTCACTTTATTTGTAAGATCCTTTTTAAACTCTTCTGTGGCCTGAGACCATTGCATATTTATTTTGGAGCCTTGACTTCCTCTGATGTTATGCTTTGTTCTTCCTCATTTGAAGGGATGGAAGAAAATACCTGTTCACCAAAAAAGTAAACTTCTATAGTCTTATTTTTTCTCCATTTTTGGGGCATTTGCCCTGCCATTTAATTGACTTTTGAGTCCTGGGTTGAGAGTAGATTATATTCAGGGAACCTGTAAGTTCTTAGTTCCTCAAGTTGGCACAATCAAGGGAGAGGTATTTACTCCTCTCCTGAATTGCACACTGGTCTGGGTGTAACCAAAAACTTTTCTGCCCAGAATCTGCAATGGAATTTCCTCACCACAACAGCATCCAGATTCACAGGAAGTCCTCCTCCTCAACCCTGGGTGGAGCTCAGGGCAAAGAATTAGATAGGTGGCTTAATTTCTCTAGGGCCTTCAGGAGGAGGTCTCCCAGGCCTGCCCCTCAGGGCTGAGATTATATTAGCCCTTGAATTTCCCCAGGGTCTCTAGGTTGAGGGTTTTGAAAATGACAGCTGCTGGAGACCTCCCACTGACCTTTGAAGTTGTCTATGGCATTTGTGGGTTGAGGAACCTGGGAACTGCTGTTGTTAGCACCATCAATCTTGTTCTGGGTCCTGTCCTTGCTGTTTCATGTTGGTCTGTGTTTTGCACTGTTTTGCACTCCATGCTGGTCTACACTCATCTCACTGGTCTTGTCTGCACTCATTGTGCTGATAAATTATTTTTTCATATGTCTATAGATAGCTTTGGTTACTTCATCTGAAGACTGATCATATATTTTAGTTGTTTATCAATTAGGGAATGGATCTCATTCTTATAAATTTGACTCAGTTCTCTATATATTTGAAAAATGGAGCCTTTATCAGAGAAATTTGATTTATTTTTAAAGTTATTGCTAACTGCATTCCCCTCTATTCTTTTACCCTAAATCCATTTATTCTATTCTCTCTCTTTTCACACTGTTCTTCCTCAAAAGTACTTTGTTTCTGACTATCTCTTTCCCCAATCTATCCTCCCTTCTACTATCTGTTCATCTTCCCCTTCTACTTTGTTGTAGGCTAAGCTATACTGCTATATCCAATTGGCTGTGTATGTTATATTGTCTCTTTGAGTAAATTTCACTCACTCCCCCACTTCCCCTCAACTCCCTTATCTTTCCCTCCATTGTAAAAGCTTTTTCATGCCTCTTTTATCTGAAATAATTTGCCATATTGTACCTGTTTGTCTCCCAGTACATTCCTCTGTCTCACACCTTAATTTTATTTTTTATGTGTTATCCTTTCATATTCAACTCACACCTATCCCCTCTTTCTATATATACTCCTTCTAACTGCCCTAATAATGAAAAAGATTATGCTCTTCTAAAATTTATTTATTGTCATAATTTAATTGTATTTGGAGGAGCTTAGGGAAGGCTCAGTCCATCCTCTACCCTTACTCCCTCCACCTCCCCATAACTACTTTCTTTATGAAGAGAACCAAATCATGCTAGATGTGGTGAATACTAACTCTCAGCAAAAGGAAGAAATTTATCATATCTTACAAAGGCAGGAAACAACTGATTGCTTATGTGAATGACATTTCAGAATCATCTCTCTGTATAGTTAAATCAATAAGTAGCAGAATGGGAAAACTAATAGGAGATTGCATCATAATGAATAGCAAAGAATAAAGATATGCCATTATAACAGTTATAGGCTTACCTATTGAAGTAAACAGTTACATTTGGAAAATAGCAAAGGTATAAATGTAAATGAATAGGATTATCATAGTATCTGAACCTACTGAGAACTATTTTAGATTCTTACAACTCAAAACTGACATCCTACATTTCCTTCATATGGTTAATTAGATAAAGCACTTAAGCTGGCTCATAGAATAAGTATATGATATTTAATTACAACAAATTATAATATCTTCCAAGAATTAATTACCCTGGATCTGGTAGATCTATCTATTTTCTAAGAAATTCCTCTTTGCTTTTATAAAGGGATCCCCTCTAGATCTGTTTTCCCTCATCTCTCTGACTTCAGGGGAATATGCTCACTTAATTTCTTCTAAATAGTGACAGTGATTGCTTTGGGTAGTGAAATCATAAAAAAGTTGTAAATAAACTAATTAAATGAAATTATTCCTTTAATTATATCTTCTTTGTAGGAATTAAGATCATTTAAGCAATATCTAACTTGATTTAAATGACAAATTAAAAATAAAACAATTAAAACTTAAAAGGCAAACATATGTTCAATAATGTACTTCCTCTCATTTGTTAAAATGTTAGCCTTTAATTAATTAACACTACTGCAATTAAGCCTGTATATTTTGACTGAATTGACCAATCAGCACAGGTTTGTAATTTGACTTTTTGAATTGCCAGTGCTCTCACAAGTGGTTATGAAAATACAGATTTACTAGAGCTTGAATGGACCTTAGAGGTCTTCTGGTTCATATCTCTCATTTTAGAAATGGAAAACAGAAAGAGGTAGTGACCTGTCCAAATTCTCATAGCTAGTAAATGACAAAGTTGATAATGGAACCGAACTTTTATGATTTGAAATTCAGTGTTCTTTCTAATCTTTTTTTCTCTGTCAAATATGCTTCAAACTTCTCTGCCATATTAAATAACTACATTGAATATGATATGATGCTCTCTATCAGTTATGGTGACTATACAAATAAATATAAAATCATGAAAATGATTTTTATAACATATACAACAATCTCAGTGAGTGTTTAATTTGAAGTTTTGCTCAGAACCGTCCCATGTCCCATTGGTAAACAGCATAATATTAATTGAGATCAATGACCTGCATTTCTGGTACATGGGTCAAGCTATGGGAGAGAAGTGATCTTAACAAAATGCCTCTGATCTCAGAACTCTGGAGTCTGACATCTCACTTCTTACTTTGTTGCACTACCTTGGGATTCCTCTGACTTACTTCTTCTGACATTGACTCTCCCACTTCCAACACGTGTCTATTCTTTCTTCCTTTTCAGCTTCCTTTTTATATCTTGTCTTACTCCATTATATTGTAATCTCTTTGAGGATAGGAACTATTTCATTTGTCTTATTTTTATGTCAGAAGCAGTGTTTGGGGGGGCGGAGCCAAGATGGCGGATTAGAAGGACGCACATTTACGAGCTCCGAGCCCACAACCCATGGAATTGAGGTAAAAGGAGATCCCCATAAATTCTGAATCTCTGCAGGGGGTGCATAAACATAGGGGAAGAGATTTCCGTTCCACTGAACCCTGGAGAGCCGTCCCCGGGGTCCATCGCACTCCGAAAAGCGGACCCTACCCCCACCCCTGGCCGCGGCCCCAGAGAAGCTGACCCGAGCAGACTTCAGAGAGGAAAGCTCCGGGGGAAGCTCCGGCAGCCGGGAAAGTCCCTCCGCCCACAGAAGCTACAGGTCAGTAAGAAAGAACGCTGCGATAGGGAAGGGGAGCGGAGCGTCTCCGTGACTCGGGCCCCCTCGGGAGGAAGCGGCTGCGGCAGAGACGGGGGCAGGAAGTGGCGGAGGCAGAGGCGTGGGCGGGCGGCTGAGACGGCAGCGGCCCGGGACTCAGGAATCCCCCAGCAGCAGGTAGGATCTTCAATACTGAAGGTCTTTCCAACCTGAGGGAGCCGAGCAGGGGGACGGCCCTGCCCCCACCCTGCTCTACTGCTGAACGCCTCTGAATAAAACCCCCAAGGGAGCTGAGCACAGCAGGCGGGGCCCCCCACCCCGCCCCCACCCGCTCTGTTCCTGAAAGTCTCTGCAGAACGCCCCTGAGGGCCCAAGCTTAGGAGGCAGCCCTGCCCCCACCCCTGCGCCAGAACTAAAGCTTGTGGTGGGAAAGCGCATTTGAATCTCAGAGGCCAAGCACTAGCTGGGCGGATCCAGGCGGGGGTGGAAAGGAATCTCAGAAGTCAAGTAACTGGCTGGGAAAATGCCTAGAAAGGGGAAGAAAAATAAGACTTTAGAGAGTTTTTTCCAACAAATGCAAATGATCCCGACCTTCGGATCTGATGGGGAGGACAAGAACGTATTTTTCCCATCAGGGAAAGATGTGGAGGGCGGGGCCTCAGTACCCCAGACACCCCAGGGGGGTGTTGGGTGGGCTCAGGCCTTGGAAGAGCTTAAAAAGGATTTTGAAAAGCAAGTTAGACAGGTGGAGGAAAGACTGGGAAGAGAAATGACAAAGATGCAAGAAGAGTATGAAAAAAAGGTCAATATCTTGGTAAAGGAGACCCAAAAAAATGCTGAGGAAATTAACACCTTGAAAAATAGGCTCACTCAATTGGCAAAAGAGGTTCAAAAAGCCAATGAGGAGAAGAATGCATTCAAAAGCAGAATGAGCCAAATGGAAAAAGAGGCTCAAAAGCTCACTGAATTTAATAGTTCTCTCAAAATTAGAATGGAACAGATGGAGTCTAATGACTTTATGAGAAACCAAGAAATCACCAAACAAAACCAAAAGAACGATAAAATGGAAGAGAATGTGAAATATCTCATGGGAAAAACAACTGACCTGGAAAATAGATCAAGGAGAGACAACTTAAAAATTATGGGACTACCTGAAAGCCATGATCAAAAAGAGCCTAGACATCGTTTTGCATGAAATTATCAAAGAAAACTGCCCTGACATTCTAGGACCAGAGGGCAAAATAAGTATTGAAAGAGTCCGGCGATCACCACCTGAAAGAGATCCAAAAAGAGAAACTCCTAGGAACATTGTGGCCAAATTCCAGAACTCCCAGCTCAAGGAAAAAATCTTGCAAGCAGCTAGAAAGAAACAATTCCAGTACTGTGGAAATACAATCAGGATAACCCAAGATCTAGCAGCTTCTACATTAAGGGATCGAAGGGCGTGGAATAGGATATTCCAGAAGGCAAAGGAACTAGGACTGAAACCAAGAATCACCTACCCAGCTAAACTGAGTATAATACTTCAAGGGAAAATATGGTCTTTCAATGAAACAGAGGACTTTCAATCATTCTTAATGAAAAGACCAGAGCTGAAAAGAAAATTTGACTTTCAAACACAAGAATGAGAGGAAGCATGCAAAAGTAAACAGCAAGGAGAAGTATTAAGGGACTTACCAGAAATGAACTGTTTGCATTCATACAGGGAAGGACAATATTTCTAACTCTTAAAACTTTTCAGTATCTGGGTAGTTGGTGGGACCACACATACACATGTACACGCATGCACACACATACACACATGCATTCACATGCAGAGACAGAGAGCACAGATTGAACTGAATAGGATGGGACCATACCTTAAAAGAAATTAAGGTAAATGGTGAGAGAGAAATGTAGTGAGAGGAAAGAGGGGGAAATGGAAGGGGGTAACTATATGTCATTTAAGAGGCAAGTAGGAGATGTTTTTAGTGGAGGGAAAAAGAGGAGAGCTGAGGAAAAAAAAAAACAAGAAGTTTACCCTCATCACATTTGACCAAACGAAGGAGTGAAATGCACACTCATTTTGGTATGAAAACCTATCTTACAGTATAAGAAAGCGGGGCAGAAGGAGATATTGGGGGAGGATGATGGAAGGGAGGGCAAAGGGAGGAGGGAGTAATTGAAAGTCAACACTTGGGGAGGGACAGGATCAAAGGACAGAAGAGAAACAATGAGGGGCAGGTTAGGAGGGATGGCAATTCAGTTAGTCTTACACAACACGACTATCAGGAAGGTCATTTGCAAAGCTACACAGATATGGCCTATAATGAATTGCCTGCCGTCCCAAAGGGAATGGGTGGGGAGGGAGGGATGGGGAGAATTTGGAACTCAAAGTTTTAGGAACAATTGTTTAGTATTGTTGTTGCAACTAGGAAAGAAGACATACAGTTAATGAGGAATAGAAAGTCATCTGGCCCTACAGGAGAAAAGAGAAGATAGAGACAAGGGAAGGGAGGGATGACAGAAGAGAGGACAGATTGGAGATAGGGAAAATTAGATTGCTTGGGGTATTGGGGTGGCGGGAGGGGGAGAAAAGGGGAGAAAATTTGGAACCCAAAAATTTGTGAAAATGAATGTAAAAAAGTTAAATAAACAAACAAACAAACAAACAAACAAACAAACAAACAAATAAATAAATAAATAAATAAATAAATAAATAAATAAATAAAAAGAAGCAGTGTTTGGCACATAGTAGACACTTAATATGCATTATTGATTGAGTGATTGAGTCCATGGGTGGAGAACATGGAATGCTGTAGACGCTGAGGTTATTTTTGTTAGGGGTAGAAAAGAGCAATGCTGATATGAGGATTAAAAACTAGCTAGCAATAAGATGTGAGATTGCAACTCAGGTCTTTCTGACTCCAGGTTGCATTCTAGTTGCCACAACATCTAATCCTCTTGCTTCTCCTAGGTGCTGTCTGGTAGCTACCTATGTTAAAGAACCTTTCTTGCTATCTAGTAATTAGCTGAATTATTTCCATCTATTTGTCTTTCTATACACATGCTACCTCTACCTATACATTTTGGCATCGCTTAGTAAAGCCCTCATTGCCTGGCCTAATTGTTTCCCTGGATGGTTTATAATATATCTGATTTTCCAGGGTGACATCTGTGATTCTTCAGTGTACAGAACTCCCTCTGTGGAAACTCTCTCCATTGAAGTAAATGGGTAACTTGTTTGCAGTTTATAGCCTGAGAGAGTTGCTTGTGGGTGCAGATAAATTGTGACTAACCTGCCTATGGTTAAATGGTTCCTATGGATCAAAGGCAGTCTTTGAACGTAGGTCTTCCTAACTCCATAGTTAACTCCTATAATAACTCATAACACTCATAGCTGCCTTTCAATTTTCTATAATATTCTATCTCTGAAAGTTTTATTACTATAATATCCGAATATGTATAATTATTTCAAAATATTTTAATTTAATTAAGTATATTTATAACTTCTTGAGATAGCAGTTTAATAGATTTCTAAGGAAGAAAACTGTTTTACTATGTCATGCATAGTATTAATTCATAATGGCGGAATGTTTAAATTTTGTAGAGTAGTTTTTAACAATAACCCACTGGGGAAGGTATTTTATTTATCATTTTCCCTCTTTCATAGATAAGGAAAATAAGATTCTGATGGTGAAACATAAGGACATAAAATAAGTAGGAATTTAGGTAAGATTTGAATTCAGGTTTCTTGATACCAGCTCCACTTTTCTTTCTCTGCTTTTTTTTTTCTTTTTTTTCTTTTTTTTATTTATTTACTTATTTAACTTTTTACATTCATTTTCACAAAATGTTGGGTTCCAAATTTTCTCCCCTTTTATCCCCTCCCCCACCCAAATACACCAAGCATTCTAATTTTCCCTATCACCAATCTGCCCTCTCTTCTATCATCCCTCCCTTCCCTTGCCCCATCTTTTCTTTTCTCCTGTAGGGCCAGAAGACTTTCTATTCCCCATTAACTGTATTTCTTATTTCCTAGTAGCAAGAACAATATCCAACAATTGTTCCTAAAACTTTGAGTTCCAAATTCTCCCCATCCCTCCCTCCCCACCCATTCCCTTTGGGAAAGCAGGCAATTCCATATAGGCCATATCTGTGTAGTTTTGCAAATGACTTCGATAACAGTCGTGTTGTGTAAGACTAACGGTATTTCCCTCCATCCCATCCTGCCCCCCATTGTTCCTATTCTGTCTTTTGATCCTGTCCCTCCCCAAGAGTGTTGACTTCAAATTGCTCCCTTCTTCCATTGCCCTCCCTTCCATCATCCCTCCCTCCCTGATTATCTCCTTCTTCCCCATTTTTCTGTACTGTAAGATAGGTTTTCATACCAAAATGAGTGTGCATTTTACTCCTTCCTTTAGTCGAATGTGATGAGGGTAAACTTCTTGCTTTTTTCTCACCTCTCCTCTTTTTCCCTCCACTAAAAAGTCTCCTGCTTGCCTCTTGAATGAGATATAATTTACCCCATTCCATTTCACCCTCTCTCTTCCCACTACATTTCACTCTCACCATTTACCATAATTACTTTTAAGATATGTTCCCATCCTATTCAATTCACTCTGTGCTCTCTGTCTCTGTATGTGCGTGCATGTGTGTATGTGTGTGTGTGTGCACACATGTACATCTGTGTGTGCGTGCATGTGTGTACATCTGTGTGTGGTCTCACCAACTACCCAGATACTGAAACGTTTTAAGAGTGACAAATATTGTCTTTCCATGTAGGAATGTAAACAGTTCACCTTTGGTAAATCCCTTATGACTTCTCTTTGCTGTTTACTTTTTCATGCTTCTTCTCATTCTTCTGTTTGAAAGTCAAATTTTCTTTTCAGCTCTGGTCTTTTCATTAAGAATGCTTGAAAGTCCTCCTTTTCATTGAAAGACCATATTTTCCCCTGAAGTATTATACTCAGTTTTGCTGGGTAGGTGATTCTTGGTTTGAGTCCTAGTTCCTTTGACTTCTGGAATATCCTATTCCATGCCCTTCAATCCCTTAATGTAGAAGCTGCTTTATCTTGTGTTATCCTGATTGTATTTCCACAGTACTGGAATTGTTTCTTTCTAGCTGCTTGCAATATTTTCTCCTTGACCTGGGAATTCTGGAATTTGGCCACAATGTTCCTAGGAGTTTCTCTTTTTGGATCTCTTTCAGGTGGTGATCGATGGATTCTTTCAATACTTATTTTGCCCTCTGGTTCTAGAATCTCCGGGCAGTTTTTCTTGATAGTTTCATGAAAGATGATGTCTAGGCTCTTTTTTTGATCATGACTTTCAGATAGTCCCATAATTTTTAAATTATCTCTCCTGGAACTATTTTCCAGGTCAGTTGTTTTTCCCATGAGATATTTCACATTCTCTTCCATTTTTACATTCTTTTGGTTTTTTTTTTTTTTATGATTTCTTGGTTTCTCAGAAAGTCATTACACTCCATGTGTTCCATTCTAATTTTGAAAGAACTATTTTCTTCATTGAGCTTTTGAACGTCTTTTTCCATTTGGCTAATTCTGCTTTTGAAAGCATTCTTCTCCTCATTGGCTTTTTGAACCCCGTTTGCCAATTGAGTGAGCCTATTTTTCAAGGTGTTATATTCTTCAGCATTATCTTGGGTCTCCTTTACCAAGGTATTGACACGCTTTTCATGCTTTTCTTGCATCTCTCTCATTTCTCTTCCCAGTTTTTCCTCCACCTGTCTAACTTGATTATCAAAATCCTTTTTGAGCTCTTCCATGGCCTGAGCCCACCGGATATCCACCTCCAATGTCTGGAATAGAGAGGCCCCGACTTCCACGTCTTTCCCTCATGGCAAGCATTGTACTTTGTCATCAGAAATGAAGGAGGAAGGAACATATCTTCCCCAAGAATGTAGCTCTCTATGTTCTTATTTTGCTTCCTTTTTCTGAACATTTTCCCAGCCAGTTACTTGACTTGTGAGATTCCTCTCCACCCCTGCCTAGATCTGCCCAGCTAGTGCTTGGGGTCTGAGATTCAAATGCTGCTTCCCAGTCTCAGGGCTATCTGCAGCGGGAGTGCCTGGTATTCAATGTGAGCTTAAGTTCTGGTCCTGGGGTGGGGGCAGGGCCGTTTCCTAGGCTCAGCTTCCTAGGGGGTTTATGCAGAGACCTTCGGTAATAGAGCTCCTCTCTGCTCGAGGAGTTCCGGGTTGTCACTGCCTCTGCCCCTGCCTCCCAAGGGGGCCCGAGTCACGGAGACACCCTGCTCCCCTCTCAACTAGCCCAGACGTCTCTCTCACTGACCTGTAGCGTCTGTGGGTGGAGGGACCTTCCTGGCCCCCGTAGATTCCGTCCCTGAAGCCTGCTCGGATCTTCTCCTCTGGGGCCGAGCAGCCAGGGCAACTCAGGGGTTTGCTCTGCTTTCCAGGTCACGATGGACCCCTGGGGATGGCTCTCCAGGGCTCTCTGGAACGGAAATCTCTTTCACTGTGTTTCTGTGCACCTTGCAGTGATCCAGAATTTCTGGGGGTGTTTTTTACAGGAAATTTATGGGCTGTCGATTTGGAGCTAGTATATGTGAGTCTTTCTACTCCGCCATCTTGGCTCCTTTGCTTTTTCTTAAAAACGATGATTTGGTAGAACAAACTTCTATTTCCCCTTTCAATTTAGTTGACTAAAGTTTTCTTTGTTTATTTTCACTGTGAGATTATCTATAGAGATTTATCCAATTTATATTCGATCAAGGTAGAAACTCTTTGACCTACTCCTGAAGAAAAAGGTAAATATAAGTACTTCAAGTAATCTCAAGGCTAGGCCTAAAATTAAAACCTAAAGGAACTCAAATATTAAAGTGTAGTGAATACTTAAGTCAACCACTGACTGCTAAAATTCTTTAGCTACTTTGAGGAGAAAATTGAGTCTGAGACTTACTGAATTTTTCCCCTTAGATAAAAATGAGGCACTATTTTGATTTTGTTGCACTCGGAGAACATATGGCATAGTGAATAAACTGCTGAACTCAGCATAGAGAGAATCTGATTTCAAACTGGAACTCAGATACTTTTTATTTTTGTGATTAGGAAAATAATCTCCCCTCCTTTACCCTCAGTTCATCATCTTTATAGTGATGCTATTGTATTCATAATCTGAAAGAAAATTAATGATTTGTTTGCCAAATCTTAAGAATTAAAGGGTGCATTGGTAAAGTTCAGAGGAACCCATCCTGTTTATTATTTATTAATAAACTCTCTCTCTGTATATATATATATATATATATATATATATATATATATATATATATATATATATAATTCTGTAAATCAGCATGTACAAGGGATCATATTGATTTAGAATTAAAAAAGATTTAATGACCTATTAGGTCTCTTCTCACTGTAAGTATATATCAAACTGACTTATAGAAACACATGTAATTTATTAAAATAAATCATCAAAATGACAGATTCTGATCTAATCCAATCAACATTTATTAAGCACCTACTCTGTGCCAGTCACTGTGCTATGTTCCAAGGATACAAATAATTTAAAAAAAAAAACAGTCCCTGATTACAAAGAAATTACAATCTAAAGGGAGGATAAAGTACACAACAGGAGGTAGAAAAGCATGCAGGGCTATACCAGGGCATACCAAGTATATTGGCATCTTGTTCCGTGGAATTGAAACCAGGTACAAGGTACTGATTTGCTTTGATTTGTACTGATTCATTCTTTAATATTTATGACTCAACTTCTAAGAAAAAATGGTATTAAACTGACTTCCTTTGAGGTTGCCATCAGTTGTGACAACAGATTATCTACAGGAGATGTTAATGTAGGGTAAGTGATATTGAGAAGGGTGATTTTCTTTCAGATGTCAAAAAATATCCTGGCCAACCAGGATCTTGCTGTGACTTGAAGGTGATGATACTAGCTCGATTTAGTACTGTAAAGTCATTTCTTAAAGCTATTGAAACACTCTAAACTCTCATATAACATGGGGGACCCATCCCATATATTCTACTGTTATTACGGTTTTAGATAAAAACCCCTAAGGATATCTGAAGGGATCTATACAGTTCATTGTCCATAACCTAGCCCTCCAAAAATCCTGGGGAAATTCAAACATACTGATTGTTTTCTAGGCTCAGAAGTGCAAAGCTAATGGCACATTTACAATTAACCACCATAAGTCGCATAAATGCTTATTAAAAAAGAAATCATTGAACAGTTATTTGACCTTATTTCCTTAAATTCTTAAAACTATTAGTGAGATATTTTTTAAGTCTTTGATTATGAATTGCAATAACATGAGCACTTTAAAAGACTTTAAACCATACAATCTACAGAAATGTATATTATTAACATGAAGCTAGTTGATATAGTTCCGTTTTTGTAACGAAAATTGATCAGTATTTAAACTAGACAAAATATATTCATAGTTCATAGGCATTAGAAAGGTTTGTAGACATCTTTTAGTATGGCTTTAGATACAAGATTTTATAAGTTTACCTTATAGAATAGAAAATTAAAGTTTAAAGAGATGAAATTATTTGCCCAAGGTTATACAGGCACATTAATGAGGTTCTCCTCATTCTGGTATTAAAATATTTCACTTTATTTAAGCATCTTTTGGACTTGGTACAGTGAAAAAAAGGAGCACAGTCCGGGAGACAGGAAAGATATAGATTATGATCCTTCTTCCAATACTTACAAGCTATGTGATTATAATCATTAATTCATTTCTCTGGGACTAGATTTCCTCTTCTGTGAAATGGGGGTAATGACATCGTACCGTTGACATGAGAACTGTTTGAAATGGTATATGTAAAAAGCTAGACAGCTTGGTGGAGCAGTAGATAGAGTGTCAGGTGTGGAGTCATGAAGACTGACCTCAAAGCTGCTCTCAGACATTTACTAGCTGTGTGACCATGGGTAAGTCACTTAACCTTGTTCGCCTCAGTTTCATCATCTGTTAAACGAGCTCAAGAAAAGTTCTCTGGTGAGAACTTCCGAAATGTAGTCACAAAGAGTCAGACATGATTGAAAATGATTGAGCAAGCTAGGCAATCTTACAGCAGTCTGTAATTGGCAGTCATATATTATGGCGGTCATAAAAATGATTATGTACCAAATGGAATCCTAATGCCATGAGAGACTGATATGTATTTCCCATAGGCCACAACTGAAGAAAGTGTTCATTCTTAGGATTATTCCTCATAAAAATTTAAAAAAAACCTCAAAATACATCATGCACTACTAATAAAGAGTCAGCATCATCATTTTCTTAAAGTCAAGACACACATCTCAGTTCTCATGCTCCTCCATTTAATCAGAGGCACTGTGCTAAGTTTTAAGCACTTACTATGTGAAAGACACTGTTCAAAGTATTGGGGACACAAGGAAATGAAAAACCGGTTCTGCCCTCAGGGAACACACATTCTAATGGGGAGATAACATGTAAACAGTCAGGTACATACAAAATATATAGAGATCAGAGGGAAGGCAATAGAAAAGGGAACACTCTAGGGAACACTATCCCATATGTTCTCAGGGGCAATAATAGCAAAATAGTGCCTAATTATTAGCTAAGGGGCAAAATTCAGTAAATCCTCAGACACAGTTGTCTCCTCAAGAGAGTTAAACAACAATTCTAGTAGGCTGAAGGACAGAGAAAACCCCCCTACAAAAGGTGGAATTTGAGTTGAGACTAAATAAACCACAGAAGTCAGGATGAGAAGGATACACTGGAGCTTGTTGAGGTATGTGTGTGTGTGTGTGTGTGTGTGTGTGTGAGTGTGTGTACACATTTAGGTATATGTGTTAGGAAGTGGAAGTTGGGTTGTTACACAATCTGTTCTACTTCTCAGGAAAATCTCTGTAGGAGCTGAGTGGAAGATGGATTAGGGCAATTGGAGACTTGAAGCTGGGAGACTGCTTAGAGGTCTATTTTCAGCAATTCACCTAGAAAGTAATGAAGTTTTGAACTAGACTTGTGAGTGTGAGTAGAGAGAAGGGGATATATTCAAGGGATATTGTGAAAGTAGAAATAACAATATTTGGGGGCAAATTGTATATGTGGTGCAAATGAGGAATAGACAGGGATGTCAGTAAGATAACAAAATTGGATGCTGCTGCCCTGGACAGCAATAAGGAAATTCATAAAAATGGAGGGCTTGATGATGGTGGAGGGACATCACAAGTTCTGTTTTAGACTTAATGAGTTTGAGACACAAATCAGATATTCACTTCAAGAATTCGAAGAGGCAGTTAATCATGTGTGACTGCAGTTGAGTAGAAAGATTAAGGCTAGGTATATAGAACTGGGGATAATTTGCAGAGAGTTGATCATAGCATTTGATGAAATAACCAGGGGAGATAGTATAGAAGGAAAACAAAACAAAGAGAACCCAGAGTACAGTGTTGGAGGATACATTATACTTAGTGGATGTGATATAGAGGAAAGGTCAGCAAAGGATTCTGAAAATGCACAGGTACCAGGAGAGATCAATGGCATGATAACCTAGGGGAGAGATAGTTTTGAAAAAGAGGAGGAAAAGGTGATTGAGAGTGTCAAATGATGTAGGGAGGTCTAGCAGAAAAGGGCTGATAAAAATTAGATTTTGCAATTAAGGGATTATACATAAATTTGGTGATGAAAATTTCATTTGAATGCTGATATCCATAGCTGGGTTACTAAGGGCTTAGAAATTGAAAGAGAAGACAGTGAGCATAGATGGTTTTCTCAAAGTGTTTAGCTAAAATGGAGAGGAAAGCTATAGGATGGTAGTGGTAGTGAGCAGGGTTGATAGAATGAAATGAGTTTTTATTAATGATATGGAAGGCATGACCATGTTTGTAGGCAGCAGAGAGTAGAGAGAAGGGAGGAAAAGGGGGGGGAGAAAGAGAGAGAGAGAGAGAGAGAGAGAGAGAGGAGAGAGAGAGAGAGAGAGAGAGAGAGAGGAGAGAGAGAGAGAGAGAGAGAGAGAGAGAACTGAGGAACTGAGAATTGACAATGGGGGAATGAAATGTTTGTCTTGCTTGCATCAAGGGCTTTACGATCAGACAGTATGAATTCATAGTGGATCCACAGCATAGGTTCTTGATTACCTCTAGTTCTATGCAGTAGTATATGAAAAGGAATGAAGGACACAGATGGTTGTAGGAATCCTGGAATGTTGATTGGTAAAGTATAACTGGCCATAGAATAATAGGAAAAAGTTTGTGTATTAGATAAAATGATAGGAAACATTTAAGCTGTATAGGACAATATCATTTTCGTTTTTGCATCGAACATATTGCTTTTTCACATAGGAGGTGCTTGATAAATGTTTTTTGAATTAAGCTGAATCATAGATTTTATGCTTGGAAAAGGATTTTATCAAAGATCTAGTGCAAGACCCATGTTTAGTAGATGAATCTCCAAAAGACTTCCAAGATGAAGTGACTTACCCACACAACCTAGGCCCATTGTCAATAATGTCTCTGGTCTCCGATTTGAGGGTTATATCCACTGTGCTACATTCATAAGAGCTACTATCATTGATAAAATGGCTTGTGCTCAATTTCATATATGTGTATAGAAATACTTACGGAACTGCTTCTGTTTTGGTTCAAGATTGTTTCTAGGTACTATGGATAAAATAACAAAAATAATGGATATAAAAATGATCCCTTATTGTCACATGTAACCTATCTACTCAATTCATTATAATCATGATTTGGAATAGGAAGATCTTATAGATTAGATAGCCATAGGATCATAGATTCAGAACTTAGAAAGAGATGTTAGAGGGCAAGTACTCCAAAGTCTTTCTTTTACAAATGAGGAAACTGAGACCCAGAGAGGTAAAGTGACTTATCAGAAGTCTTGTAATTAGTATGTAGCAGAGACAGGATTTGAACATAGGTCTCCCTGTCTCTAGAACCAGTGTTTTTTTTTACTGTAATCTTTAAGGCATCACGAAATGTATTTTATTTTCACTCCAAAGGTCTTTGCTGTTGTTCATTTGTTTCAGTCATGTCTGATTTTTTGTTGGCTGCATTTGGGGTTTATCTTGGCATAGGTATTAGAGTGGTTTGCAATTTTCTTCTCTAAATCATTTTACAGGTGAGGAAACAGAGGCAAACAGAGTGAAGTGACCTGATTATGGTTGCACAACTAGTGTCTTGAAGTTGTGGAAAAATTCGGGTCTTCCTCGTGTCAGGCTCAGTGTTCTATCAACTGTGTGACCTAAGTGCTCCCTAAGATCTTTAATTAAATGCAAAAAAACCCCAAAAAACAAGAGACAGAAGCAATATTTCATAAACTGTGTGTGTGTGTGTGTGTGTGCTACAATTACAGGCCTTTAGAATTAGAAGGAATCTCAGAGACAAGAGGTCTCCAAAGCAGAGCCAATGGCTTGAACCTAAGGGGGATATAATCTGGCCCATTCTTATATTTCTCATTCTCTTGTCCTCATATGTGACTTGTGACCCAGCAACACTTGCCTACTTTCAATCCCTTGAACAAAACACTCCCTCTCTAATCTCTTCCTTTGTTACTGACTGACTCCAATACCTGGAATGTCCATTCCACTTCAGTTTCTTTGGTTGACTGGACTGTTCCAAAATTAGTTTGAGCATTATCTTTTACAAGAAGCATTTTCTAGTCCCCTCAGCTGCTAGTGTGTTTCCCCCCAGATGCCATTCAAATATCTTATGCATAAGTATTTGGTGATTTCCATATTGTTTTCTCAATTAAAATATGTGGTTCTTGAGGTCTCAGACTGTTTTCGTCATATCCCCAATGCTTGACCTCCTACCTGGCATACACTATTTAATAAATGACTTACTGACTGACTGTAAAATGAAATCATAGACTTCTGTGCAAAACAAACGAACCACCCTCCAGGTTCTGATAACAAAACATAACTTATAATTGTGATTGAGGTACCCATAGCAACAGCAAAGAGAAAACTCCCTGCCACTGTTTCCAGAGGAAGAAATTAAAGTTATCTGTAGTCATATGAAAAAAATGCTGTAAATCACTATTGATTAGAGAGATGCAAATCAAAACAACTCTGAGGTACCACATCACACCTATCAAATTGGCTAACATGAAAAAACATAAATGTTGGAGAAGATGTGGGAGAATTGAAACACTAATACATTGCTGGTGGAGTTGTCAGCTGATCCAACCATTCTGGAGAGCAATTTGGAAGTATGCCCAAAGGATTACAAAATTTTGCATACCTTTTGACCCAGCAATATGGGTAGGAGGACTGTATTCCAAAGAGATCATAAAAATGGGAAAGTCTCATATGTACAAAAATCTTTACAGAAGTTCTCTTTATGGTGGCCAAGAACTAGAAATTGAGGGGATGTCCATCAATCGAATATGGCTGAACAAACTATAAGAAATGGTGAACAGAAATACTTCAGAGAGGCCTGGAAGAACTTACATGAACTGATGCTGAGTGAAAGGAGCTGAACCAGGAGAACACTGTGCACAGTAACAACCAAAGTGTGAGAGGAATTTTTCTAGTAGTCTTAGCCCATCACAGCAATGCAAGGACCTAAAAAATTCCCGAAGGATTCTTGAGGCAAAACGCCTTCCATATCCAGAGAAAGAACTATGGAATTGGAATGCAGAATGAAGCACCGTATTTTCTCTTGTGTTATGTTTTCTTTTGTTTGGGTTTTTCTCATGGTTTCTCCCATTCATTTTAATTCTTCTGTGCAACATGACCAATGTGAAAATGTGCTTAACAGGAATGTTTGTGTAGAACCTATATAATACTGAATGCCATCTCAGGAAAGGAGGAGGAGAAAATGTAAGACTTATGGAAGTGATTGTAGAAAACTGAAAACATATCAATTAATAATAAAAATAAAGTGATTAGAATGAAAAGGAAACTCTCTGTCCTTTTATTCTCTGACCCCATATATTGCTCCCTATATGATAACAGTAGTAGACCTTGGGCTCTGGATTATAGGGCATTAGCCAGTGAATAAGAGCTTTCTTCCCATTTAAAAAATTTCCTTGAGAGAAAGTGAGTTGTACAAGAACAGAAGGCACAGATGGGTTGTTATTTGCAGAGAAAAATCTCATTACCATCCCCCACCACCAACTCAGTATTCTGAATTTCCCTATTACTTTTGGGAACATCATCATTCTACAATCACCCAGGTTTACAGCCTCAGTGTGATATTTAGCTCTTCACTCTCCCTCTCTTCACATATACAATCAGTTGCCAAATCTTGTCATTTCTCCCTACATAACATTTCTCACATCTACATCCTGTTTACTCACACAGTTACCACTCTGATTCAGACCCTCATCACCTCTTGTGAGGGTTATTGCAATAGCCTCCTAATTAATCTCCCTGATTTAAATCTCTTCCTCGTCTAATTTATCCTCCAAATATATGCCGAAGGTCTGAACAAGCCACTCCTTTACTTAATAAACTCCAGGGTTTACCTATTAACTTTCTTTCATCCTTTGCACATTTCTATTTTTGTAATTTTTAATGCATACCCAGTAACATTTTTTAAAATTTATTTTAACACAGTTTATAACAGATAAAGCAATTCCAACTTTTGGACAGGTGATACTTCTTTTTAAAGCATTTTTAAAGTAATATAGACCATAAAAGAAATTTTTTTTTGAAAACATTAACCAACTGAAACACAAATAATATTTCTGTTGCCAACTTCACAAGCTTTTGACCTAATTGTCTCCACAGTATTACTAGGAATTAAAGGACCCTAGCTTATTGTCGTTCGTCTAAAGTCCCATGCCTAATAGCTTAATTTTAGACAACCTCGGATATTCCCCTACCCATAATTTATAATTGAATAGATCTTGTATTAAGCTTACAAACCTTTTGACTATAGGAAATTGCCACCAATAGTAAGGATATTGTAGGGGTACAATATCACCCCAACTTCATGTCACTTCCAGGCAGGATTAGATTATCCACTTACATTCAGTCAGCCTTAATGTCTGCTAGGTGTCAGTGGGGAAATTGAGTCAGGATAATCCTACCTCAGTCCATGATGAACAGCTGCTCTACCACCCTTACCTTGAGATCACCTTATGTAGTTCATACCAGCCTCTCATCAGCTTACTGGCATCATGGATTGGAGGCTCAGATCACCTTTCTTTCTACCCATACCTGGAGTTAGACTCAGAAGAAGCAATCACTTAATAGTCCCATAGCATCTAAAAATGGCAACTTCCAATAACCAGGTTTCAAATATGATTATAGTTTCACTTTGGAAAAAGAACATCTTTTGAGGCAGGTCTTAAGTGGCTTACATGCCTTTCCATACATGTTCTAATTCCTGATTAAATGGCAATCATAAAATCAAATTTACCATTAAAACCTTGACTTTTCCATCAATGCCAAATTTTATCCAAGATTACCTTCCTCTAGGAAATTTAGACTGAAATTCTTTCTCCAATCTAAAGATGTCATTGATTAATCCGAAAAAACCCTCTCACTGACCTTTGGCACCTGCGGGTTGAGGGACCTGTGCTGCGGCTGGAGATTCCATCCTTGAAGCTTGCTCAGATCTGCTGCTCTCTGTGCCACGTGGCGAAGGCAGGCCTGGGCTCTGCTCTTTGTCTGGTGCGCACCAGACCTTTCCTGTTGGTTTTTCAGGTCTCTCTGGAACAGAAATCTCCACTCTGTTGTTCTGTGGCTTCTGCTGCTATAGAATTTGTTGAGAGTTCTTCTTTATTCTATCTTATGGGCTGTGGAGTAAGAGCTAAGCATATGTGTATCTTTCTACTCCACCATCTTGGCTCCTTCCCCCACCCAGTAATATTTTAAAGCATTTGAATTATAAACAAGTAAATACATATATACATGGGATGGATAATATATATTTTAACTGATCAGGTTGTATAACCATGAAGTGTGCAAACCACTAATTATGTCAACCCTTTGCATCTATTCCTCTGTCTGGTTTCAACTCCAGGGAACAAGATGTCCCTCTCTTAGGTTATTTCTTTTAATCTTATCACCATCCAGCCTAATCAAGTCTTGATTGACACTAGCTCCCTCAGCCTCCTCTCTTTGATTGGAGTGCTGTAGGTGAAGTACCAAGGCCTTCCCAATAACTTCCTTCACAGAGAGCAGAAACTCAACTCTCAGCTCCTCTTTGCATTTGCTGCTCTGCCTGGTTTCTACCACACAGAATGAGATACCCAGGTGTGTCCCATCTCCCCACTCCACATTCTCACCTCCTTTCATGTGTCATCTTTCCCCATTAGCTTGTAGGTTCTTTGAGGGCAGGGACTGTCTTTAGTTTTTATTAGTTATAGCAAAATATCTAGCATATAGTAGGTGATTAGCAAATATTATTGAGTTCCATTTATTGGATAACATCTACAAAAGAATACCCACTTTGACAGGCAAGTAGTCATCCCTGCTTTGCTGTAAGATTTATGGTTATGGGGAACCCATTATCTTCTAAAGCAAACCATTACAGTTTTGGATTCTTCTAATTCTTAGGAATTTTTTCTTTAATGCTCATCTATCTAATTTATCTCATCTAATCTAATTTATCTATCTAATCTATCTAATGTATCTCATCTGTCATTCATTTATCTAAAATTTCTCTTCAAATTTGTTATTATTCCCATGATGTATCTATCATCATCTATCATCCATTTATATATAAAATTATACATATGTTGCATATGGTACTATATGCGTATATGTATATGTTTTTGTTGCCACAGCACATGATGCAACATTAAAAAAAAATACAACCTAAGATATGGTTTGGGTCATTTTGCTTCTATTTTGTAGAAATTTTGTTCTACCCGGACTTTTAAAGAAAGGGAAAAAAAAGACAATCTCATTAATACCAATATGTGATTTCTTTTTGAAAAAGAACAATTTTCTTGATTAAACTAGGCTGTTGCCCTTAAAATATGCAGTCAGTTACCATGGCAACAGCTTTACTTTGACACTCAGCTTATCTTGTTTTAAAGGGAGCATGCAGCAGCCCGCTGTTATGGCAATGGGAGATCAAGCATTCCTCTGACATGTCCACTCTATAAAAGATTGGGGGGGGGTCAACCATAAGATAAGAAAATATAATTACTCCCCTGCCTACACTCTTTGCATCAATAAAAATTTGCATACCTTTGATATCATTGAGAAATCATTACAGGGAAGTCTTTTCTTTTTATACCATCTAATCCTGTAATGAGAGCCTGTGCCCTGAGTATATAGTCAAGATTTCCCCTCTTTTAATTATTAGCTGTAAAATATAATATTAACATCATGTTATGTCTGTGATTTTACTTGTGGGAGGCAGGAAATCCAAACTTGCAATCACCATAGCAACTGCTCTTATTCAGTCTCCACTATATAGGGTAAAAATGTTTTATTTTTATCACTGAAAGCATGAACATTTAACATTATGCAATATGATTAAGTCATTGGATTGGTTAAAAAGTGTCCCTTCGTTTATTTGTTTTTCTTTATGTAAAATTTCCACAAGTACATATTTTAAATTCCTAATGATATTGAAAAGCTAAAATGATACTAAATATTATTTCCAATTATGAAGTGAGTGGAAACTCGAGTGTTAATTCTTTAGAAATGTTAATAAATTTCTTAATTAATACTTAAATTAATTAAATAATGCAATTTCACTGGCCCCCTAGTAACAGAAAAATATGAACTCATTTTTTCACTATGTCTTTCAGGAGGCACTTCACTTCACTATAGGATCTTAGATCTAGGATTTGGAGACACATCAGATTTCATGTAACCCAACTATCTCATTTTCTAGATGAGGAAACTCATGTACCCTTGTTGAAATTCTCTTTATGGCATGATGCAGTAGAACTTTCCAACTGTTCAATGACCTGTGACTCTCTCATTTCATTCCAACATTGAACCTGAACCTACATTGAACCGATCAGGCCTGTATCATGAATAGGAACTCATGATCTCTCGCTCATTGCCACTTCAAGTTCAGGGATTGACAGCACACAGCCTATTTGTTTCACATGTCTGTTTTAAGTTTGCTTATTTTTCTTCCTAGTTTATGCTCTCTGGATGAAACTTCTTTTTTTTTCACTCCTCTGATACTGACACCATTGTGTGACAGGCCCTCATTTCACACCTTGGTTATTTTAATAGCCACCTGCCCAAGTGACCTTCCCGTAGTGCATGTCTCACCATGCCATCTTCTATGAAGATCTAAATTTAAATCTGACCTCACTTACTAGCTTTGTAACCCTGGGCAGATAGATCAATTAACCTCCACTTACTTTAATCCACTGGAGAAGGAAATGGCAAACTCCTGAGATATCTTTGCCAAGAATATCCCATAGACAGCTTGGTTCCTGGGTCATGGAGAGTTGGACATGAGTCAACAACAATTCCATCTTCCTGGGGCTTCTGGGGCCATATTCAAAGAAGTGTTTTACTTATACATGTAAATTTTATAACTTATTTCTCCCCATCGCAATGTTTCACTGTCTATAAACATAATGCAAATGTTCTGTGAATACAACAGGACAAGATTAACATACACTCATTTATTATCAATGTTGATATACAGTTACAGTCCAATGACATTATGAAAAGTCTGTAGTCAATTCACATTGCTCAAGATTACTTAGTTTATAGAACGTTGGTTAGCGTTCTACTGATTGAATTTAAATAATGACTCCTTTTTCACTCTGACATTCTCCTTTTACTGCATTAATATGTAATTCCCAGAAGACAAGGCTAGTAGAGCCTCAATGTTTCTCAATATTTCTCTGTAATTCACACGGTGGAAATCCAGCCTTTTATTTTTGGTTCAAAGCTCAATCTATTTCATTGGATAACACTTGGAGAATCATGGAATCTCAGAGTTGGAAGCATGTCAGAAGTCACCTAGAATAAGTCGCATCTGTAAAAGAATTTCTCAATGCTCATACTCCCACCAGAGTACCTTTGTTTATAGACTTTAGTGAGAAGAAGCTTCTACTTCCTGAGTTAGGCCGTTCACCATTTGCAAGGCTGTACCTGTCAGAAAGTTTTTATTTTTGCTTTAATGAAATATGAACCCACCTTACCTTACATCCCCCATCCATTGCTCCCAGAAAACCAAACTAAAGACAATCTTTTAATTATTTTCTTAAGAATTTTCTTTCTCTGTTTTGACTCTTGCTGACGTAGGTATCAGAACCATATTTGTATTATATAAAGAATTTGGGATGACACCTTCTTCCCCAATTTCCACAAATAGTCTGCAATATTGGAATTAACTGTTCTTCAAATGTTTGATAGGACTCACTTGTAAATCCATTTGAATATAGGGATATTTTCATAGGAAGTTCATTGATGACTCGTTAAATTTCTTTTTATGAGATGGGGTTATTTAAGTATTCACCTTCCTCTTCTGTTAATCTGCACAATTTATATTTTTTTAAATAATGATCCAGCTCATTTAGATTGTTGAATTTATGGGCATACAGTTGGGCAAAGTAGTTTCTAATTATTGTTTTAACTTCCCCCTCATGGAAGGTGAATTCACCCTTTTCATTTTTTCATATTGGTAATTTGGTTTTCTTCTTTCTTTTTTTAAATAAAATTGACCAAAGGTTTGCCAATTTTATTGATTTTTTTTCATAAAACTAACTCTTAGTTTTATTTATTATTTCATATAGTTTTCTTAATTTAATTTTATTTGTCTCTTCTTTGGTTTTCAGTATTTATAATTTGGTATTTACTTGGGGATTTTCAATTTGTTCTTTTTCTATTTTTTTTTAGCTACTTGACGAATTCAGTGATCTCCTCGTTCTCTATTTTATTAATGTTGGCATTCAAAGATAAAAAATTTCCCCTAAGAACTGCTTTTGCATTGTCCCATAAGACTTGTAGTTTGTCTCATTGCTGTCATTCTCTTAAATGAAGTTGTTGATTGTTTCTATAATTTTTTTTGCTTAACCCACTCATTCTTTAGGATTAGATTATTTAGCTTCCAAACAGTTTTTGGGTTGTGTTTCCATGACCTTTGATTACATATAAGTTTTATTGCATTATGATCTGAGAAGGATGCATTGGTATCCTTTTATGCACTGAATTGTGAGGTTTTTATGGTCTATTACATGGTCAATTTTTGTATATGTGCCATGTACCACTGAGAAAAAGGGATATTCCTTTCTATTCCTATTCAATTTTCTCTGGAGATCTATCATACTTGCCTTATCCAGAGTTCTGTTAGCCTCTTTAACTTCTTTCTTGTTTATTTTGAGGTTAGGTTTATCAAGTTCAGAGAGGGGGAAGTTGAGGTCCCCTACTAGTATAGTGTTGCTGTCTATTTCTTTCTGTAACTTCCTTCACTTCTCCTCTAAGAATTTGGATGCTGTATCACTTGGAGTATATAAGTTTAGTAATGATATTGCTTTGTTGTCTATGGTCCCTTTTAGCATAATATAGTTTCCTTCCTTAGGTCTTTTGATTAGATCTATTTCTGCTTTTGCTTTCTCAGATTAGGATGGCTACCCCTGATTTTTCATATCAGCTGAAGCACTATATATTCTGCTCCAACATTTACCCTGTGTGTATCTCCCCGTTTCAGATGTGTTTCTTGTAAACATCTTACTGTTGGATTATGGTTTTTAATCCATTTTGCTGTCCACTCTGTTTTATGGGAAAGTTCATCCCCTTTACACTCATAGTTTTGATTACTATCTGTGTCTTTCCCCTCCATCTTCTGTCCCCTTATTTATACTTTTAGTTCTCCCCTTTTCTTTCCCCTCCAAAACAGAGTTTTAATTTTTGACCACCCCCTCCCTCAGTCTTCCCTCCCTTCTTTCAGCCCCTCTCCCTTTTGCTCCCCTTTTGCCTTACTAGTTTTTTCCTCCTTTATACCCTCCCCTCCCTTTCTTTTCTCCCTTCCCCTCCTACTGCCTATAGACCTAGTTAGATTGCTATACTTAACTGATTTTGTTGTTCCCTCATTGAACTAAATCAGATGAGGGTAAATCACAAACAATGCCCATCTCCCTCCTCTCTTTCCCTCTAATGTAATACATCGTTGTGTCTCTTCCTGTGATGTAATTTACCTTTTTCTGTCTCCTCCTTTTCACATCTCTTGCTACAATCCATTTGCATCCTTAAATCACATTTTTGTCACACACCATTTACTTTATACCCACTCCTTCTATATATGCATATCCATTTTATATATAATAATTGCCTCTCTTGAGACTTGTGTTTGAAGATCGAATTTTCTATTGAGTTCTGGCCTCTTCCTCAGGAAGATTTGAAAATCCCTTATTTCATTGAATGTCCATCTCCTTCTCCGAAATAATATGTTCAGTTTTTCTGGGTAATTGATCCTGGGTGTAGTCCCAGCTCCTTTGCCTTACAGAATATCATATTCCAATTCCTTTGATCTTTTAATGTAGAAGCTGTAAAGTCCTGTGTGATCCTGACTGTAGCTCCTCAATATCTGAATTGTTTCATTTTGGCTTCCTATAGTATTTTCTCCTTCACTTGAAAATTCTGGAATTTGGCAATGATATCGTAGAAGGTCAGTACTGATGGAGTCAGGAATGTGATGTACGGTCCAGTTTTTACTTGAGACCTGTACGTACTAGCATTGGGGCTGACGGTTCTCAGTACATTCACTCACCATTGCACTGCTAATATGCAAGGATGAGAAAGTACTGACCCTGACTCTGCACCCCAAGGTTGCCTTGTAGAAGGAATTAAGATAAAAAAGTAAAAGTAGTAAACTAAAAATGTTCTCATGAGAATAACCCTGCTTGCTTGCTTGTAAGATAGTATATAAACATTGGCCGTCTGATCAACAAACAGATTCAACTCAGAGTCTCAGCTGACTAGTGCTTTTTCTTTCCACATTCACCCTGGTTTGTGGGTGCTCACCTCAGCTCTGGTCACATGATATAACTTGATGTTTTTAGTTTGGAATCCCTTTCAGGAAATGAACGGTGGATTCTTTGTATGATTATTTTACCCTCTGGGGTTTAGGACTTCTGGAAAGTTTTCCTTGATGATATCTTGGAAAATATTGTTCAGGTTCTTTTTTTTCATCATGGCTTTCTGGTAGACCAATAATTCTTAGATTTTTGTCTCTTGGATCTATTTCCAGGTCAGTTTTTTTTCTTCTATCTTTTCTTTCTTTAGATTCTGTTTGACTGCTTCTTGATGTCTCATAAGGTCATTAGTTTCTACTTGTCCACTCTAATTTTTATCAAATTACTTTTTTTTAAAAATATTTATTTATTTATTTATTTAACCTTTTACATTCATTTTCACAAAATTTTGGGTTCCAAATTTTCTTCCCTTTTATCTCCTCCCCCCCCAATACACCAAGCAATCTAATTTTCCCTATCTCCAATCTGGCTTCTCTTCTGTCATCCTTCCCTTCTCTTGTCCCCCATCTTCTCTTTTCTCCTGTAGGGCCAGATGACTTTCTATTCCTCATTAACTGTATGTCTTCTTTCCTAGTAGCAACAACAATATTAAAGAGTTGCTCCTAAAACTTTGAGTTCCAAATTGTCCCCATCCCTCCCTCCCCACCCATTCCCTTTGGGAAGGCAGGCCAATATAGGCCATATCTGTTTACTTTTGCAAATGACTTCCATGATAGTCGTGTTGTGTAAGACTAACTGAATTAGCCTCCATCCTATCCTGCCCCTCATTGTTTCTCTTCTCTCTTTTGATCCTGTCCCTCCCTGAGTGTTGACTTCAAATTGCTACCCTCCTCCCTTTGCCCTCCCTTCCATCATCCCCCCCCCTTGCTTATCTCCTTCTCCCCCACTTTTCCTATACTGGAAGATAGATTTTCACAACAAAATGAGTATGCATTTTATTCCTTCCTTTAGTCCAATGTGATGAGGGTAAACTTCTTGGGTTTTTTTCTCAGCTCTCCTCTTTTTCCCTCCACTAAAAAGTCTCCTACTTGCCTCTTAAATGACATATAATTACCCCATTTCCATTTCACCCTCTTTCCTCCCACTACATTTATCTCTCACCATTTACCTTAATTTCTTTTAAGATATGGTCCCATCCTATTCAATTCACTCTGTGCTCTCTGTCTCTGTATGTGTGTGCATGTCTGTATGTGTGTGTGCGTGCATGCGTGTACGTGTGTGTGTGTGTGGTCCCACCAACTCCCCAGATACTGAAAAGTTTTAAGAGTTACAAATATTGTCTTTCCATGTAGGAATGTAAACAGTTTACCTTTGGTAAGTCCCTTAAGACTTCTCTTTGCTGTTTACTTTTTCATGCTTCTTCTCATTCTTGTGTTTGAAAGTCAAATTTTCTTTTCAGCTCTGGTCTTTTCATCAAGAATGTTTGAAAGTCCCCTGTTTCATTGAAAGACCATATTTTCCCCTGATATATTATACTCAGTTTAGCTGGGTAGGTGATTCTTGGTTTGAGTGCTAGTTCCTTTGACTTCTGGAATATCCTATTCCACGCCCTTCAATCCCCAATGTAGAAGCTGCTAGATCTTGAGTTATCCTGATTTTATTTCCACAATACTGGAATTGTTTCTTTCTAGCTGCTTGCAAGATTTTCTCCTTGACCTGGAAGTTCTGGAATTTGCCATGATATTCCTAGGAGTTTCTCTTTTTGGATCTCTTTCAGGCAGTGATCAGTGAGTTCCTTCAATACTTATTTTGCCCCCTGGTTCTAGAATCTCAGGGCAGTTTTCCTTGATAATTTCATGAAAGATGATATCTAGGCTCTTTTGTTGATCATGGCTTTCAGGTAGTTCCATAATTTTTAAATTGTCTTTCCTGGATATATTTTCCAGGTCAGTTGTATTTCCCATGAGCTATTTCACATTCTCTTCCATTTTTTCATTCTTTTGGTTTTGTTTTGTGATTTCTTGGTTTCTCATAAAGTCATTAGACTCCATCTGTTCCATTCTAATTTTGAGAGAACTATTCTCTTCAGTGAGCTTTTGAGCCTCTTTTTCCATTTGGCTAATTCTGCTTTTGAAAGCATTCTTCTCCTCATTGGCTTTTTGAACCTCTTTTGCCAATTGAGTGAGCCTATTTTTCAAGGTGTTATTTTCTTCAGCATTTTTTTTTTGGGTCTCTTTTACCAAGGTATTGACCCGTTTTTCATACTTTTCTTGCATCTCTCTCATTTCTCTTCCCAGTTTTTCCTCCACCTGTCTAACTTGCTTTTCAAAATCCTTTTTTTAGCTCTTCCAAGGCCTGAGCCCACCTGACATCTCCCTGGGATGTTTGGGGTACCGAGTCCACGCCTTACATGTCTTTCCCTCATGGCAAGGATATGTCCTCGTCATCAGATCTGAATGGCGGGATCATTTGCATCTGTTCAAAAAAAAACTCTCTATAGTCTTATTTTTCTTCCCTTTTCTAGGCATTTTCCCAGCCAGTTACTTGACTTCTGAGATTCCTCTCCACCCCCGCCTAGATCTGCCCAGCTAGTGCTTGGGATATGAGATTCAAATGGGCTTTCCGCAGCAGCCACGGCTGCTATTCAATGTGAGCTTTAGTTCTGGTGCTGGGGTGGGGGCAGGGCCACCTCCCAGGCTCAGTTCCCTCAGGGGCTTTATGCAGAGACCTTCAGTAATGGAGCAGGTAGGGGCAGGGCTGCCTCCCAGGCTCAGTTCCCTCAGGGGCTTTATGCAGAGATTTTCAGAAATGAAGCAGGTGGGGCAGGGCCGTCTTCCAGGCCCAGCTCCTTCAGGTGGTTTATGCAAAGACTTTCAGTAATGAAGATCCTGCCTGCTGCTGGGGGAGTCCCGGGATGCCATGGCTGTGCCACCACTGACTCCGCCACTTCCTCCTGAGGGGGCCCGAGCCATGGAGACACCCCGCCCCCCTCTTGGTCAGCCCAGGCATGTCTCTCACTGACCTGTAGAGTCTGTGGGTGGAGGGACCTTCCAGGCCGCCGGAGGTTCTGTCCCTGAAGCCTGCTTGGATCACCTTCTCTGGGGCCGCGGCCAGGGCAATGCTGGGGTGGGGTCCGCTTTCTGGGGTGTGATGGACCCTGGGTACGGCTCTCCAGGGCTCTCTGGAATGGAAATCTCTTCCACTGTGTTTCTGCACACCCTGAAGTGATCCAGAACTTCTGGGGTGCTCTTCTTACATTAAATCCTTGGGCTGTGCGTTCGGAGCTCGCATACGTGCGTCTTTCTACTCTGCCATCTTGACTCTGCTTCAAATTGCTTTCTTCAGTTAAATTTCGCATCCCCCTTTCCACCTATTCAGTTGTTCCTTTTCAGGAGCTATTTTCTCCAGTTAGTTGTTATATTTTCTTTTCCATTTGTCCAATTTTCCCACTTAGGTTTTGTGATTCTTTTTCCTCTAGTCTAATTTTCCTTTTAAATCCTTCTTTGATTTTTTTCTTATTTTTAAAATCATTGGGCAGTTTTTTTCCTTCTTCCCTAATTCAACTTTTAAAATTCTTCTTGAGCTCTTTCAAGAATGCTCTTTAGGCTTGAGACCAGTTCATATTCCCTCCTGAAGTGTCAGATGAGAGTACAGGCTTAATGCTGCCCTCTTTGGTGTTCGTGTTTTGGTCCTTGATCGCATAGAAAATTTCTATGGTCTTATCTTTTCTAGTTTGCTTCTTGCTCATGATGATTTCCCTTTTCCTGCCTTTTAAAGTGTGTCTCTGCTTCTGGGGCACAGTGGGTTCTGTCCCATACAACTTGAGGCTTTGTGTATTGTGGCCTCTGGTTCTTTTATCTAAAGGCTAGAATGCTGTAGCTTACCTGGTGTTGAGCTGCCTAATGTGCCAAAGCAGAGGTCAGGTAAAATCTTTCTGAGTTTTCCCAGAATTACCCTGGAGCTAACTACATTAAATCCGACTGTGGGATGATCTATAGGAAGTCTCTTCTCCTGAGCCCAGGCCCAGGTTGGTGAATTAGTGGTTGCACTAACGTCTTCTCTATTCCTTTGGCTGTGCTGAGGCATGCCTGAGGTCCCGGTATTGATGATTGTAGACTCCATCCCAGTGCAGCTCAAGATGTCCTTTCAGTTCATTGAATTGGGGCTGTCTGGGACAGCTCTGGTCCTGCACTGGTCCCCTTCAGCTACACCAAGAGGAAACGTCCCCCCCTCCCTTTGCAATTTTCCTAGCTTCATGAGCTAAGAGGCTGTTTGCTCCTTCTGCTGATTCCATTGTTCCAGCATTTTTCCTGAGGCAATATTTTATGTATTTTTCAAGGTCAACAGGGGGATGGGTATAGCAAGTAGGTGACTTAATGAAATTTAATCTGTGGACTGATATTCTCAGGAGCAGTTGCTCCTGGCTAACTGGGTCTCTGAGGCTTTCTCTCACTCACTTCCACTGGACTCCTACCCTGGCTTGATGTGCTTGAGGTTTGGCAGTGCTGCCCCTGCCTCAGACTGTCGTGGGCTTCCTGCCATTGCTGGGACTGAACTGGTACAGCCTGTGTGCTGTGTCCTCCTCCAGTCTCATGCAACAGATCATTCCTGTCCTGGCTATAGATTTTTAAAAGCTCCAAAATAGTGGCGTCTCTTCCATCATGTTTTTAAATGATATAATAAAATATTATTTTGGTGCCACATCAAGAATATCTAGGGAAAAAACAAATCCTGCCTTTTTGTTGAGAGTCTTCAGAGACTTCTCCTTTGTGTTCTCTTTCTTTTGCTCCTTCCTTAAACCTGATTATATTCTGCTAGAAAGAGGGTTTCCTTGGCTTTTCATGACCTAGACTCAGAGAACCTTCGTTTGAGTAGATTTTCTCCAATATACTACCTTGGACAAATAAATTCAACATCTCTAGCTTTCAGCTTTCTCATCTACAAAATTAGAGGGTGGCACTAGATACTTTTAATGTGCTCTCCAACTTTAAATTCTGGAATTTTATGATATGTTTTAATCTTTAAATCATGATCCCACGAAACCAGCATAATAACTACGGTAAGGCAATTGGAATTATGTCTCAAAGGACCAAATTTAGAGGGTACTGAAAGCACTTAAGAATCCTTCAGCAGAATAAAAGTAGCAGAGTTTAGCACTAACATTGACTTAGTTTAAAAAGGAAGCTACTAAAGGGCCAGATGAGGTGAGGGGTTGATATCTTGTGTTTCTATTATTTCCCACTATTAAGTAAACTTCTACCTGTATTACTCAAGTTTTAGTTCACTTTGTGCTACTTGAATAGTTTATACTATTTACTCCAGATGCAGCAGTTTCTAGCTATGTCTCTGAAATGAATAGATGCTGGATTATGATCTATGTCAGTATTTTCCTTTGCCAAAACTTCTGAGAATGGGATAATTTCCTTGCTCTTGCAAATAGCCTAATAATCATTATCCTGTTACGTGGATTAGGGATATTGAATGGGATGGGGGGGAGGGATAATTGAGTTTCAGACAAATCTTTGAGCTCTAAATTGCATAACAAACTCTGATCCAATTCTAATACAATGCAGTAAACTCCCCCAATAATATCTCTCTTGCAATATACTTATTCATTGTGGGTTTACTTCCTTTCTTTTGATCTTGAATACTTTATAATTGCTTTTGCTTATCCTAGAATTTTAGTTAGATTTTTATTTTGTCTTTTGTTTTCACATCACCTAAATTTTTCTGTTTCCTTTTCCTCGAAGCCATCCCTTATAAAAATGACCACATAATTTTTGCCATTAATCAACTAATGGCAAAGTAGACACTTTTTTGGTATTCCTATATGGTCTATCAAATCCATGTTAGTAGAAGTATTCATCTAATTGAGCACATTCTACTATAAATTAATCATGGTATTTATTTTTAAACCTCTCTGCAATGAATCAGATCACACAAATTTAGGGGAAAGATAATAGACACACCTATAAAACAGAATAAGCTTTTTTATTAAGGAGCTAATGCTTATACTTCCCCCACCCCCTCAAATTTGCCTTTCTGTTGTGGATTTATGATTTCTTTCAGATAGAGAATTCCTGGTATAGAGATCCAGATTAACAACTCCTTGGTAATATATAATCTTATACTGCAACATATAGCCTTACAGTACCTGAAGCTCTAAAACGTTCATTGAATTAATTCTAGTCACATATTAGGATGTGTCAGAATCAGGACCTGAAGCCATTATTTCTTGACTCCAAAAACAAATTTACTAAACACGAGACCACTTTACCTGTTTGCTTGTTCCCTTAATTTGGTATTGGTGAATTCCTTTTATGAAAGAGTAGCTTTCTTCTTCTCACCTTTCAAATATGGTTATGATGCCATTATGATGTCATAATTTTCCACTAGTTTTGTAAGTAGCATTTCCTTTTTAAAACATTTATTCATTCATTCATTCATTCATCTATTTATCCATCTATTCATTCATTTATTTATTTATTTGTTTTGTTTAGAAGGTTCAGTTTTATAAGATTTTGGTTTCCAAATTTTCTCCCCTTCTTTACCTTTCCCCCTCTCCTTCCTCAAGATGGCATACAATCAGATATAGGCTCCATTAAACATATTTTCACATTAGTCATGTTTCAAAGAAGAGTGAGAGACAATGAAATGAACTACAAGAAAGAAGAAGCAAAACAAAGTGAGACAGAAAGCAAACAATATCCGTTGGTCTGCATTTAGACACCATAATTCTTTCTCTGGTTGTGGATAGTTTGACTGGGATGGTCCTAAATAAGTAACTTAATTTATGTGAAATTTTCATTTTATTTTATTGGCTCAGCCTACCCGCAAGCAACTGATGTTTTTCCAATTATTTAGATCTGACTTTATTTGTATGAAGTGTTTTGTAATTGTGTTCATATGTTTTCTCAATTTATTTTGTCAAGTAGATGCCAAAATATTTCATAATGTTTCCAGTAGCTTTAAATGGAATTTCTCTTTCTATTCTCTTGTTGTTGGGCTTTGTTAATAGTATGTAGGAATATCAAGGATTTATGTGGGTTTATTTTTTATCCTGCAACTTTGCTAAAATTATTTATTCATACCATTTCTTGCTTTCCCCTTGACCTTTATCTTATTCAGTTATATTCCCTCATGCCTTTGATTTGATCATCAAACCATTCTTTCTCTAATTGCATATTTGGGAACAATACCATCAAAGAGTTCATTTATTATGCAATACCCTACATGTAAAGATTTCTTGGATATTCGTTTCCTCATTGATAAAGTAAGGGGTACATGACTAGATGGGTGAAATCTGAAGTCCCTTTTACCTCTAAAGTTCTTCTATTCATTCCGAGCATGTAGTCCACTCTCTTTTTAGGTCAGTGTATCAACAAGCAGTTTATTAAATGCTTATTATGTGTTGTGAACTGTGATAAGCTCCAGGAATAAAAACTCAACCAAAAAAAAAAAGAGAACCCCCGGACTCAATGAGCTTACTTTCTAATAGACAAGACAATACAGACAGTTCTTGCTTTGTTTAAGTGGACCCTTTAACTGATTTCAAAGTAAAGCAATCTTCAGATAATACAAATTTGTTCCAGGACATGGGGAAGGGAAGAAGGCAGAAAAGGGACAAAGAGACAGTGGAGGGAGAGTGCCAGGTTCACGTATACTTGGGAACCAGAGACAGAGCAGCTAGAACAGTGAGTAGGTCAAGTCAAGTCACATGAGGACCTGGGGTCGGGGTGGGGGGCTGTAGACACATAGGCCGCACATGGACACAGACATAGATATAGTAGAGGAAAGGTGACATGACATATGGGGCCATTGGAACAGACAGAGTGTAGACAGAGGAATGACAGGAAGGAGTCAGGTCAAATAGGACAAAGTCTACTAAGTGAAGGAGGTCTCAAGTCAAGTCTCCCAAACCTCTGTCTCTTCACCGATCTCCCATCTAGTGGCTATGGTGGTGACTTTTCCCCAAGTCTGTTCTACTTTCATTTAAAGGTTTTGGTTGTTATAGAGTTTGTTTTCTTTTTTCTTTTCTTTTTCCTTTTTTTTTTTTTTTGGTAGGGAGTGGGAGGCTTCAGACTGTCAAGTTGAGGGGAAGGAGCTGAGAGAGACCATGGTAGAGTTAATGCAAGTATTTTCTGGTAATGATGATATTTTTCCAGAATTCTTTATATAAAGCCAAATTGGGATAAAGTGAATTTACATAAAGTAAAGACTCTCTGTACCTAAATTGAAGCTGAAATGGGGGAAGGAGAAAATATCTCATGAGCCTGGATATGATGGAGAAGTTTAGGGAATGCAGCTTTATTGGAAATGAAGGAATAGTTGCCTTGAGTTCTCTTCTTATATGGAAAGTTTGTATGGTAGTGGGGAGTCCTCCACCTTCCAATCAGAAGGACATATCTCATGGAACATAAAATATTTCCAAGGTATGAATTCCAGGGCTTAAGTGTTCTTATAGGTTAAAGAAATTACCGAAATATGATAGAGAATACTGAGATGTGAAGTCTGGTAGCTTGATGGAAACCTAAATCCTTATATATCGATATCCTCTGTATTTCTCCGTTTATTTGCCTATCATTCATGGGTAGCAAAGATGGATTACAGTAGTCCGTGTAAAGTCATCTACTTGACATAAGCTCTCTCTGCTTCCTAATGAAGTATTCCTTTCTCCCTTTACCCTTTGTGCTTTAATTAGAAAGAATGGTAACAGATGTATCAAAGTTTCTCATATCTGGCAATTTCCTCAAATCTACTTTTAGTATCACAACAAGTTCCAGGATTTTGTATCTGTCACAGAACATTCTCATAACAATGGAGTCTGGAAAAAAAATTGTATAAGATTATTCCTCAGAGATGAAATAGATGGTCAACCAGCATCAAGAATTATCAGAATTAATTAGAATTAAATGTCCTAATGCTTCAATACTTTTGGATAATTCATATAAACTATATCATAATTTAAAGTTGATGATTTCACTTTTTGCCACCACAAACTAGTTCTTAATAAACATTTCTAATATAGTAGTTACAGGAAACACATAATTGCTTTAGTTTAGAACTCCAATATGGATATGATTATGACATTTAGCAATATTGGAGAAGGATCTTGTTTTTTCCAGTGTTAAATTATCTACTAGATATAAATTAGTAAGCTTGGTAATAGTATGAAGCTAATGAGAGGCATCTTAGTATTTTAGTGCAGTCAGTGACTGGTCAGGTGTACTACGATGACCCATGCTTCAAAAGAAATTTATATGTAACTTCAGAATTCCTGATAAAATTTGACTTAATGATGTGATACAATTTATCCTCTTCTGTATAAATACCACCTTAATGTAGACTATTCCATGAGAGAGGAAAGTGTATATTTTGTGACTAAGAAAAATATCTTCTGGATTGAATATTCAGTTCTGGAAGTTTTTTTTAGATTCCTATTTTATTTTTATTTTTTATTTATGGAATAAAACAAGAATTTCCCTAACAGTATAATAATAAAAAAAAAAACAAGATGCACATGAAACTACAAATCTTTTATGTGCAACTTGCTATTTCTTCTAAATATATAAAACACTTAACATGTAGGTTTCTTATTTTTCCTTTTTTCTCCTCCCCCCTACCATGACGATGGCTAACATTAGATACAAATACATGTGTATATGCATATATGTGTGTATCTATCTACTTACATATATACATACATATATACATATGTGCATTTAAGTATGTAAAATACTTCTGTACATATTTCTACTTATCAGTTCTTCCTCCAGATGCAGGTAATATCTTCCTTCATATGTCCTTTGTAGTTAATTTGGGTATTTATAATAATTAAATTACTTATTTGCTCAAAGTTGTTCTTAAAACAATATCATTGTTACTATATACAAATTTCTCTTAGTTCTGCTCATTTCACTTTTCATTATTTCATGCAAGTCTGTCCATGTTTTTCTAAGAACATTGGGTTCATCATTTCTTACAGTCCAGTAGTACTCCATGAAAATCATATACCACATTTTAAATTTCCTATGTAACTTGTCAGTTTTTTCCTTACTGATAGTCTTGCTATACTATGATTATGTAAGTGTGTGGGGGGTTGTAATGGTAATTTAAATGGGATGACCTCTCCTATTCATTAATAGACCCATGTGACCTGCCTGAGTCACATGGAAATCTGAGTCACATAGAGTCTGTGGTGGGAGGAGTTTGGTGAATGGGTGAAACATGAAGGGGTGGAGCAACAAGGGTACAACTGGAAGAGGCAGAGGTAGAACAGAGTTCAGAGGAAGTTAATGAGAGCAGTCAGAGGTAGAAGGATGTAGGCAAGCAGGCAGCTGGCTAGTGTGAGTGAAAGAGATCGTGATTTTGTTTAAGGGAGCCTGCTTGTGATTTGTTTAATGAAACTGTTTGTGAAACTGGTAATCTAGCAGGGGGAAGACTTGGGGACTGGTGTTGTTCTTTGCATTGTTATTACATATATTTTATATAGATATTTCATATATATTACATATCTATCCATCTCTATCTCTATCTGTCTATCTATTGACATTTATTTCTGTTTTAGTTTTGGTTCTGTCTGGAGAGTTTGTCCTATTTCACGATTCAGAATTGTGCTGGGATATTCATGGTCACTGTAGGCACTGTGAATGTCATCCTGGTGCTATGGGGTAAAGAATGAGTAATTTGGACCCATGATTTCACTGGTGTGAGAATTTCATGCTATTAAAACTTCCTTGATGTAGATCAACAATTATCTATAAATTCTGATTTAGGAAGTAGTCTAGGTAATGGAGAAGTTAAATAATTTGCTTGTGCCACATAACTAGTGGAAAGAGAGAAAAAACTTGAACCTAGGTCTTCTTGAGTTCAAAATGACTCTTTATCCAATAATTTTCTCTATCTACATAGCCTCTGAATTGTTATTTTTTTGTTTTTCTTTTTACTTTTAACACTTCTCACCAGTAGAATTAAGACAATGGTTGAGATATCCTTGATAATAATTTTTGTCATAGCCCAGTATGGAATGCCTATTATTACATCACAAGTTACCATAGGAAATATAAGAAACTGAACATATTACAACCTTTCCAGTTTGAATCAACAAACTTACAGCCAGCCTTCTTTGTATTATGATATCAACTATCCATTTTTAAAATTTCTCTATGCATTTATACTGAATATTAATTGTAATTAATTCATCAGAATATATATCTTGAACACATACTTCAGATGCGAACTGAACTGAACTGAATTGAATACTGACTTAACAGGCTTGATTTCATTTGGGAATTTTTGCATTATTTTCACATATTCCAAATTATTTGCTTATATTTTTTCAAAAATTTTTGTTTATATGCCATGACTTCATATCATGGATGACTATTATATTGAATAATCAACAGTATAAGTAATCTAATGCGAAGTGAGGAAATGTATGCTCTGTGAAAGTGGATTGTGTACAATTCTAAATGATGGCTTGTATATGAGAAGGTACCAAAAAGATACTATTAAGAATTTGCACAAGAATGGAAGCTGGAAATGGTTATGTAACAAGAACAAAAGAAAGCAGAAACCTTGGATGTTGAACTGGAATCTATGTTATATTAAAATATTAGGAAGAAAATCTTCACTGTGGTAGATCCTTTAAGGAGAATTTATGAAAAAAGGATCAGTAAGCACATGTTAATTAAATACTTGCTATGATTCAGGCATTGGGGAAAATAAAGAGAATAAACTCACTTCTCTCTTTTCCCTATATTATTCTTTAGCAATTTCAGTTTTGAAGAATAATAAGTAAACCAGTTTGGCTAAAATGCAGAATGTGTGAATGCAAGGAATGTGAAATAAATCTGGAAAAGTAGATAGAAGTCAGATACTGAAGTTCTAAAATGGTATACTACATAATTCACAATTTATCATAGAGGCAGCAAAGAACCTTTGAAGAGTTTTGAACAGGAAAGTGATATTGTCAAGTCTATGCTTTAAGAACATTGATCAGGCAAATGTATGAAGAACGGATTAAGGAAGAAATCAAAAGAGAAGGAAGGTCTCTTAGCAATGAAGTGTTATATAGTTACTTGTACGAGCAATTTGAAATCATGAGATTTATTTTCAAATCTTGTCTCAAATGTGTGTAATATTATCAAGGGAAAGGTTTTTTTTGCATGAAACTGTTCCTCAAAATAAAAAGCGCCCAATAAAATAGTTTCTGAGAAAAATATGGTTTCAATCCTCAAACCCAGAGAAAGTAGAAAAAACTTATAGAGCAATATCACTAATGGATATTGATACAATAATGAATAAGAAGTTAGCAAACAGCTATAACATTCACTATTTTCAGTTTAGACATATCAGGAATTCAGAAGCATCTAAAATTTAGATAAATTATGTGTATAATATATCCTCTTAATAAAAATAAAATCATGTCAATAGAGGCAAAGTTTATGAAAAAATTCAGCACTCTATGTTACAAATGCTGGAAACCAAATCTTCAGGAATCAACTAAAAAAAATTTGAATAATTTATTAATTCAGCATAGTCGGATATAAAATAAACTCACAAAATCATTGAATTTCTATAAATTAGTAACAATACCAAGCAGCAAATGATAGAAAGAGAAGTTCCATTTAAAGTAACTGTCTACAATATAAAGTATTTGAGATTCTTGATGCCAAGATAAAACCAGGAACTACATGAACACAATTACAGAATACTTTTCATACAAATAAGTTTCAGATCCAAATAACTGGAAAACATATCAATTGCTCATGAGTAGACTGAGCTAATATAATAAAAATGAGTATTCTACCTAAATTAATTTAGTTTTTCAGTGGTATCTCAATCAAACTGCCAAAAATATTTTATAGAATTAGAAAAAATAATAACAAAATTCATCTGAAAGAACAGAAAGTCCAGAATATCTAGGGAATTATCGAAAATAAATGCAAGGGAATGTAGTGTAACTGTACCAGATCTAAAACTGTATTATAAAGCAGTGATACTCAAAACTACTTGGTACTAGCTAAGAAATAGAGTAGTGGATAAATTAAATAGTTTAGGAATGCAAGACACAGTAGGCAATGAATAAATTACTAAATCTACTATTTGATAAACCTGAAAACTATGGCTTCTGGGGTAAGAACTTACTATTTGACAAAAACTGCTGGGAAAACTGGAAAGTAATATGACAGAAACTAGGTATAGATCAGTGTGTTACACTGTATACCAAGGTAAAGTCTAAATGGGTACATGATTGAGACATAAAAGGTGACACTGTAAGCAAATGAAAAGCACAAGAAATAGTTTGCCTGTCAGACCTTAGGATAAAAGGATAATTTACAATTAAATAAGATATAGAGAATATTAGAAAACAAAAAATGGATAATTTTGATTGCATTAAATTAAAAAAAGTTTTGCACAAACAAAGCCAATAAAACCAAGATCAGAAGGGATGCAGAAAGCTGGGAAATAATTTTTCAATGGGTGTCTTTGATAACGGCCTCATTTCTAAAATATATATAGAACTGAGTCAAGTTTGTAAGAATATAAGTCATCCCTCAATTGACAAATGATCAAAAGATATGAATAGGCAGTTCTCAGGGGAAGAAATTAAAACTAATTAAAGTCATATGAAAAAACTCTGTAAATCACTACTGACTGGAGAAATGCAAATCAAAACAACACTGAGGTACCACATCTCACCTCTCAGATGGGCTAATGATAAATGTTGGAGAAGATGTGGGAAAATTGGAACACTAATACATTGTTGGTGGACTTGTGAACTGATCCAACTATTCTGGAGAGCAATTTGGAACTATGCCCAAAGGACTATAAAAGTTACATACCCATTGATCTAGCAATACCACTTCTGGGTCTGTATCATAAAAAAGAGAAAAGGAAACACATGTAAAAAATATTCAGAGTGGTTTTTGTTGCTGGGCAAAAATTGGAAATTTTGGGGATGCCCATCAGTTGGGGAATTGTTGAACAAGTTGTGGTTGTGTTTGTCCTTCATTGCTGCTGGTATATGAATGTAGCATACTACTGTCCCATAAGAAATTGTGAGCAGGCAGATTTCAGAAACATCTGCAAAGATTTGAACGAATCTTCCTTATGAGTAAAGTGAGCAGAACCAGGAGAACATCATACAGAGTAACAGAAACATTGTGTGATGACCAACTTTGATAGACTTAACTCTTCCCATCTATGTGATATCTGGTATTTTGAACTTGTATCCTTGAGACCTTGTGTGGTCTTTCAGGTTCTTAGGTGTGGCCTTTTGACTAGGTTCAAATTTTATAGAACAAATCATTTTTATTAAGGGGATTTGCTCTGTGAAGTTTGGATCCAGTCAAAGAGTCACACTTGAGAACCTGGAGGGTCATTACAGGGCCTAAGGTTCTCCACCCTTGATCTAAGATAATTCCAAAAGACTCAGGATCCAAAACACTATCCACACCCAGAGAAAGAACTACGAAGTCTAAATGCAGATTGAAGGATAGTATTTTCTTGCTTCCTCATGGTTTTTCCTTTTTTTTTAAATTTTTTCACATGATGAATGTGGAAATATGTTTAATATGATTATACATGTATAATCTATATTAGATTTTATGCCATCTTGGGGAAGGATGAGCGGGGAGGAGAGGGAAGAAAATAAGAAATCAAAATATTTTAAAAACGAATGGTGAAAATTAAAAATAAATAAATTTAATTTAAAAATAAAAAAATGCTTTAAAATAGTACAAAATAACATCTTTAATGCAAACAAAAGTATCTAAAATGAAGTAGAATTATTTGTAAAAGAAATATATAAGCCAAAACTATAACTCTTTTTTCTCTCCTTTCCTCCTACTCTTTTCTTCCTTCTTTCCTTTCTTCCTTTTCTCTTTCCTTCTACTTTTCTTCCTTCCCTCTTTCCTTCCTTCCTTCTTCTCTCCCACTCTCCTTGCCTCCCTCCTTCCATTTTTCCTTCCTTCTTTCTCTCTTCCTTCCTTCATTCCTTACTTTCTTCCTTCTATTCTTTATTCCTTCTCTCCCTCTCTTTCTCCCTCTCTCCTTTTCTCTCCTCCCTCTTTCCTTCCTTCCTTCTTCCTTTCCATTCGAAATTTGATGATCAATATCAACTTTTGGGAGGAACAGCTAGTATGTATCAGAAAGAGTGCCTGATTTGCAGTCAGGAGAATGCTGGGGGCAAAATATCATCTTGGGTACTTCCTTGCCATGCAGAATATTTTAACTGTCTGTTTCTTTCTTTCTAAAATCAGAATGCCAATTTAATTATACGCACACGCACACACACACACATGCTATGGAATACTATATAAATGTGTGCTCTTGTTATTGTTATCACTTGCATAAATGTTTTTCAACATACTTTTTCACAGAAAAATGCTACCTGAATTTATTTTACCAAACCAAATAATCCCTTTTGAAAAGTGTGTAACCAAGCAACCCTCTTCCACCCAAAAGGAAGAAAAAAAGTTACCTGTATAATGCAGAAATGATGACTTAACTGAGTATTTAAGTACTTCTATTGATTGCAGCAGGGAGTTCTACTTCTCCCTATATGATAATTTGAGGTGAGCCAAGAAAAATACATGATGGTTCTTGACTGAAAGGGAAATAAGCCACCTTTGTTTGCTGCCTGTGACATCTGGGATGGGAGGAGGGGGGTGATACGTTGTCACATAAATCTCTATTATGATTTGTATTTTGGGAAGGTAACATATGGAATAGCATGTGGACACTGGTCTATGCAATAGAGGGTGGCAGGCAGACTAACACCTGCAGCGTTTCTGATGGCACGCTGGAAAGTTCCCATTGCCAGGAATCCTAAGGGAGTCATTATCTTGACAGCTGAATGTGAATGTCCTGGGATACATTCTTCAGTCAACTTAGGTTGTCAGACTTAATCTGTGAAACATCAAGTTGAGGGAGAGGAAAAGAAATGTTAAAATGAAAACATGACATGGTAAGCCCTCACCAGGCTTCAACATCCACTGGCAGTTTTTCTTGGGAATCAATGAGTCATTGGCACAACTCATTAAGTGACTCATCTATACAAGTAGGTCTACTTTACCTACTGTGAGTGGGCTGAGGCTAATGAAGCTAGGATAAGTCAGGGTTTTAAACCACAAGCCTGTATCTGTTAGATCTGTAGCCTCTGATATAAATAGAGAACCTATGAACAGAACTGAAGAGAAAAGAATAACGAACTTTTGTCCTTTTTTAATCTTCCTCTACTCTTTCCCCAAATCTTACATAATTGCTTATTGGTCTTTGACAGCCTTAACCCTAGGTTATGCAGAACTAACTACATTCAACAAAATACAGATTGCTCCTTCTCAGCAGGCAGGGACATTTGCTGTGGGAATTATTCTGGTTTGCAAATCTTTTCCTTGCTGTGCAACTGACAAAGTGAAGGATCTCACCAAATACATGGCCCTATATCCTAGGACCGTCTTACACACACACACACACACACACACACACACACACACACATACATACACACACACACCACACACACATACACGTACATACATACATACATACATAAATACATAAATACACATATAGGGGCTTTGCCTGAAATTTCTGGGTAACTGAAAGCTAAGTTTATCCTTCTTAAAGTGTTAATGGTTTAGTTACCAAAGAAAAGTGAAACTGATCAACCCCCAAACCCCACCCCTACCCATATACATCACTCAGTTTATCCTTTCCAAGACATCATCTGGAAGCATTTAAAGGTGCTTCTTCTAAGCCCAGATAAACATCAAGCTTTTTTGCGAAGCCATGGGAAAGGAAAACACAGGCAAAGTATTTGCCTACTAGCCTGTATCAAGTCCTCTTATTGAAAGAAGGCATTTTGATGGTGCTGTTAAGCAGCGCTATCAGGAGTATCCAACATCCACAGAGTGACTTTGAAATCAGCCTGATCAACTGAAGAATGCAATTTCTTTCCTGACATTTCACGTTGCTTAGATTTATAATATTCACAACAAGGTGAAATGTTTCATCCTGTATAGGTAAGGGTGATGCAGAAATCTATTACCAGAGTTTTAATGACTTTTGTCCTCCAGTGATGCCTAGGTGTATTCCCCTCTCCCCGACCCCAACACCTGCTGAAGTTTAAGTTCAGGGAACAAGTGGTGAAATAGCTTGCTATTGAGTTGTGAATGATTATTAAACTATTCACATTTGATTATTTAAAAATCGAGAATATGTGCAAATTTTCTCCACTTTTAAATATAGAACTTAGGGAGGCATAGATAAAACCTTTGCCTGAATTCATGATAATAGGCTCAGAGGTTCTTTAGCCTAAACATGCCATTTTATAATTGGAAGAAAAATTTGAATTCTTTAAGTATAGATCTGGCCAAGGCTCTCCTCCTATCGACAAGCTTCAGTGATTCCTTCTTGCCATTAGGATAAAATACAAACTCCTCTGTCTGTTGTTTAAAGGACGTTTGGCAACCTGCTAGCAAATCATTGTCCCAGACCGATTTCTAATTACTCTCCTTCAGATACTCTGCAGTTCAGTCAAACCAGTCTCTTGGCTTTTGTTCTTATTCAACATTTCCCAGTTCATTTGCACTCTTGGTCCTCCATCCCAGATATGTCTCCTCTTCTCACCTCCCACATTCTGTAATCTCTAGCTCAGTCAGAGGATCAGATAACACATCTATTTTTATGCAAGACCTTTCCTAAATACCCCTGAAATGACATTGTATTGACTTTGCATGTATTATGGATTTACTTATCATTGGTTCACTGCAGTAGAATTGTAACCTAATGGAGTGTAGTTGTTGGAGGTTTTTTGTTGTTATTGTTGGGGTTTTTTTTTTTTTTTTTTGGCCTTCAGTACACAGTCCAGTACCTTGCCCATAGTAGGTGCTTAATAAATGTTTTGAACTGAACTAAATTAAATCAACTTTGCTTTATATGCCCTCAAAGGCATTACTGTGTGATCCTTGGCATATTACTTAATCCTTTTTTGCCTTAGTTCTTCATCTGTAAAATGAACTGGAGAAGGAAATGGCAAACAATGCCAGTATCTTTGAAAAAAAAAACAGACAAAAATCAAATGGGGTCATGAAGAGTTAGACACAACTGAAATAACCGAACAACTGCAAAGACATTTTTTCTCAGCTCTTTAGACCAATGCCCTTGTTTGCTTTTTCATGAAGGGTAATGAACATGCCATGAGTCTTTCATTTTTGAACCTGTTCTGTCTCACAGTCACCTATTTAAGTCAAGAAGCAGATACTAAGTGCTTACTAAATGCAAATAAGAGTGACCTTAAGAACCTTGCATTTCTCTCCAAAGATGAAGGAGATGTAATATTCATAAAGATATATATATATATGGTAGCACCTGAGTTTTGAAGGATGCTGAAGATTAGAACATATCTCCAAGATCAAAGACAAGCACCAGAAATTTAATCTCTGGCTATAGACAATAGTTTTCTATGAAAGAAGATAACTAAAATCAAATTCACTGACCAAAGGAATGAACTGTTCCACACAATTGCTATACACATACACAAATACATGTATAAACACATACGTGTGTATGTATGTGTATATACCATCCACACACACTCACATATATATATATATATATATATATCTGCATTACATAGAAGTCTTTAAAACAGAGAGAATATTACAACTGCTTGATCACTCTATCCTCAGAAATGAAAGTGTAAAGAAATCAAAATTGCCTTGCATCCAGTATTATTTTTAGTTTTGCAATGAAGCAATCATAGTTTCTGATAGTTTGCTAGAACTCACCCTGGTGTGGGTTGTGATTGGACCACTAAGCTAAATGGACCCAGAAAAGGGTATTAAATTAACTTAATGCCATAATTTCAGTTGTTTTAAAATGAGAATAACCTAACAGCAGTGACACAATTGGAAAAGACATTTCAAAGGTTAGCATTGATGAAGTATTCAGGTGCATTACTGGGGCCTCAATTCTAAAATCACTTTCGGTGTAAAAATCACATTCCTCCCTAGCCTCAAAATACTATCTCAAGCAGTTTCTTCCCAGTCCAAGGACACAGCCTGCCCTAGCAACAACCATTATCTCCCTTCCTGCTATAGTAGCCACCTGTGCCTGTAGAACTACTTGGCTTGAACCAGTTTTGTACTGGGTCATAATGATATTTACTACACACTGTATCATATATATCCTAGACTTGGACATACCCATATTCCCTTACATTTACCTTGTCTAAGAAGACATTGATGAGAACAGCCTGGTTTTTCTGAGCCAGCCCTGACTACTGGTTGACTTAGTGACATTTCAGGCCTAAAACCACACCCATAGGTAGACCCCCCACTTGGGCTATTTCCTGATCAATTTTGGGTAAAATATCTGTGCAGTAGATACCAAAAGGGCATGTTCCTTTAAGAACTGACCACTCCTTAACCACTCCCTAGTCCCACTCCAAAACACCTAGTTAGCATATTTGGCACAAGTGATACTATAGAATATCCTATATAAACTTTCCCTGTACTCCTATAAGGTTTCAGGTTCATTAAGAACTCTTGCCTCCTCAAAAGCATAATAAATCTTTACCTTAACCTCAACAATGCTTGAGTCCATGAATTCTTCTCCAGACGACCTGTCCCAGGTACCCCTGGTCTTTGTAGGGGTCTCACACCCCCTTCCAGCCCTCATCAGCATCATCCCAGGGATATCAATGACTAAAATTATATGGAGGTTGGAGTCCAGTTTTCTGGAACTTCTGCATTGAGGGGATCTACACACCTCAAATTAAAAGTAGAACAATAACTTTCCTTAGAAACAAGGTTATACTGATAACTGAATGTACTGGAATGGTAAGCAGACAAAGATATCTCAGAACTTTATTTTACCTTTATTTCTGACCTTGTTGTCAGTTCTTTATCCACTCTGCCACATGAGTAGAAGACACCTAAAAAATTCTTATAGCTCTATTGAAGTTCATTCTCTTTCTTTTCTCCCTTTAAACATTTATATTCTTGCTTGCATACATGATTATAGTGAAGATTATAAAGTACATTGATAGAATAAGTTTAAGGTGAACTAGTCAATGTTAAGTTACCTCAATTTCCTAGTATTTTATTTAGTAAGGTATCCATGAAACTTTTAAAGAAATAAAAAAAAAAACAATTCTATAAGAGGGGGCATTTATAAGAAAATATACCGAGTTGGTTTCTAGTCATGGTTCTGCAAATATACAAATGACTTTTAGATAACTAATTAACACCCCATCAGTTTTAGTTATATGAAAAATGAAAGGACTTCCCTAGATTATCTTTATTGTTTCTTTGTGGAAGCAGATTAAGAATTCACTACCCCACTCTCTACCCAACACCCAAGAAAGTATTAAATTTATCCTAATCTGAGAACTTTGCACTAATCTTAAAAAATAAATCTTGTATTTATTTAAATATTGATTTTGAAACTATGTCCCATTATGAATAATTTTGTATTATTCTTATCGATACAAAATAATAATTCAGGCATTCTTTCATTCTAGTACATATTAGATTATTAAAAGATTACAAAATTTTATGGAATTCAAGCCTCACTGAAAATGATCTAGTAGCAGACTGAATAAATAAATTATTATAGCATATTAGCTGTCATTTCACCCAATGTGATAATATCTAATAAAATAATAACAAATGATATGCTATTTTAAAAGCACTTAGCACAGTATGTAGCACAAAGTAATTACCTTAAAAACGTTTATTTCCTTCCTATTATCTGCCCTATTAAATTGTGATTGAGCATAAAGGGTAAAAATTCTATCTAAGTTTGCCAATTAGATGCAATCTCTGAATATTTGATGGTAAATAAATCTGCAGGAACCCACACACATACACACATATATGCATGTATACACACACACACACACACACACACACACACACACACACACATATATATATATCCGTTAAAATTTTCACTAGCACTTTGATATACGTCTATGTGCATTAGTTCTTACAGACATCATTGTTTGGGATGTAGTATATTTGATAAGACTTTGAGGTGGCAATTTCACATCCCAGAATTTAGTAGGACAGATTAAATTCTTTTCATAAGTTTCATAATTCTCTTCATAAGCCTTTTTTATACAAAATCTTTGTCAGATATAACAACTTCCAACATTAATTCTTCCCTTGCAAGAAAGAAAGGAAAAAACTAATCAATGCTGTGATTATGTCTAAGAGTGAATGCAACATTCTGTAGTCATAGTTTGCCATTTTACATCTGTCTGCTCAGACAATGAGGGTTATTACATTACCTATCTTCAGGGCCAAGATCATTCAGTACAAATACTTAAATGTTGGCTTCTTTCAGTGGCTTTTAATTTACATCATTGAATTTAAGAAAATGAATAGAGACTCTGAATTAAATATAAAGACAGAGAATAAAAACATAGACTGATATCAATCAACAAGGATTTATTAAGCACTGACTATGTGCCAAGAACTGATTATGTAACGTGAGAAAAAGATGTGGAGTTTCTGCCATCATGAAGTTCATATTTTAATTTTAACATGAAAACAGTTTTGCAATGCATCAGCTCATATATTTTTTCATGTACTCTTATGATTTTTGAGTTAATCATATTTCTGTAGAACAGACATATTATATTCCATTCTTTTTTCACAATTTGTTCAGTCATGTTCCAATTTGAGGGCCCCCACATCATATTCTATTATTTTTCTACCACAAAGACTGTAGCTATGAAAAGTTTGAACAGCTTAAGCCATTGAAAATGCTCTTCACACTTTCTTACCTGTCCCCAGGGCTCAACAGACCACAGAATAAGATATTTAAAATGCAATGTGTGTTTTAAGGTCATTCTTTTAGACCCTTCAAATTGCTTGATTTCTTCTTTGGGGAGGGCAGAGTCAATATAAGTGATATGTCCTTTCACAGGAAAGTACTGAACTTCTAACTGGAAACATATCATTGTCTAAACAACTCTTTCCATCTCAAAAACTTTGCTTTTATGGAGATTTCCAGGGAGAAGTGTTTTTAGATTCTCTTGGTTAGATTGGGGAACAGTAAGAGAAGGAGAAGGGAGAAGTGACATTTCCTAGAATCGTGTTCAGAACGTTAAATGATGAACAATAAAAGATGAATAAATTACAATTAGTGCTTCACCTCTTGAAACATGAAACTTAATTTGTAAGATCCAATGAAGGTAGAGGCAGAAGTTTTTTGTAAATGGAGGATATAGATAAAAAATAAATACATTTCCTTTGTTTTAGTAATAGAGAAAACAATCAAAGCTCCATAATTAAAGATTTATTTTTGTTTATGTCTTTGGTATGAGGTGCTAAAGTTGAGTAAATGTAATGTAAATGCCACTTTCCATCATCATAAATTTAACTTACATTTTTAACAGAAGACACAAATTGAAAACATATTTCCAATGTTCAATTTTACAAACATTGATCAATTTTCCATGAAATAAAAAGGAATTTTAAGTTAGGTTTGAGTACTATAAAGACAAAAATTAAATAATACCTGAACTCAAGAAACTTAGATTCCACTGAGGATAAATGTGGTATAGGAGATAGAATAGTAATTTGGAATCAGGAAAATGTGTTTGAATTACTGGACATTATGTGGTCCTGGGAAAGCGACTTCACCTTTCATTCTCAGTTTCCTCATCCATTAAAGGAGAATAATAACAATATCTACCTCAGAGAGCTGTTGTAATGATCAAATAAGCTAATATCTATAAAGTGTTTTGCAAACCTTGAAGTAACACAAGCATGGATGTATTTATATCTATCTAAATATCTCTATCTTGTTCATCCCCGCCCTTCTCTTTCTCTCTGTCTCTGTCTCTGTCTCTCTCTCTCTTTGTGTGTGTGTGTGTATATAGTTCCTCTTCTTATATATTGAAAAATAAGAAAGTTCACATTAATCTGAGGAGAAAGAGACCAGCAGCAACCAGAAGTGTCAAGGAAATCTCTATGTAGATTCTATACATTTCACACACTGCTGGGTTCCTAGGACTTAGAGGTAAATCTTACCTGAGGAGCATTTACTCCAATTCCATAATTTAATAGATTAAATAGCTAAAACCCATAGAAATAAATGACACTGCTTCCTTTATGACCTTAGCAAATAGCTTCTTCTCTCTGAACCTCATTTTTCTTTTTATATTTTAAATTTTGTTAATTTATTTGTTTTCAGTTTTCAACAATCACTTCCATAAATTTTAAATTTTCTCACCCTCCCTCTCCCTTCCCTCCCGAGATGGCATGCAATCTTATATAATGGGTTGCACACATACATTCTTATTAAACACATTTTTCACATTAGTTATGTTGCATAGAAGGATTAAAATGAATGAGAGAAGCCATGAGAAAAACCAGAACCAAAACCACACAAGAGAAAATAGTCTCCTTCATTCTAATTCTGCAGTGCTTTCTCTGCTTGTGAATGGCATTTTACCTCAAGAGTCTTTTGGGAATTTTTTAGGTCCTTGCATTGCTGTGAAGGGCTAAGTCAGTCAGACACAGTCCTCACACACTGTGGCTGTTACTATGCATAATGTTCTATGTATACTATGTATATTATGTATAATGTTCTCCTGCTTCTTCCCATTTCACTCAGCATCAGTTCATCGAGCTCTTTCCCTGTTTTTCTGGAGTCCACCTGTTCATCATTTATTATAGTATTCTATATACTACACAGTATATAGTACTGTATAGTATTTAATATAGTACTCTATATATTTACAGTATAGTATTCTATATACTTATATGCTTATAGTATTCCATCACATTCATATACCACAACTTGTTTAGTCATTCCCCAATTGATGTATATTCCCTTGATTTCCAGTTCTTGGCCACCACAAAGAGCTACTATAAATACTTTTGTACATCTGGGACCTTTTCCCATTTTTATGGTGTTTTTGGGATAGAGTCCTAGAAGCAATATTGCTAGGTCAAAGGGTATGCACATTCTTGTAGCCCTTACTTTTCTAATATGTGAAATAAAAGGATCTAATTAGATCAATGATTTCTGAGAACCTTTCTGATGATACAATGTGCAATTCTATAATTGGCAGAGGCAACATTTGAAGCTAGGTCATCAGACTCCAAAACTGGCACTCTTTTCACTACATGCTTTTGTCTCTGAATAGAGTCAATTTATGTGACCCCTGGATCAAAGGAGATATAAATAGTCACTGCCCTCAGGAAACACATTCTAATGAAAATGATCGTCTATAAATGATTATATTGCATTATTTCCATTTCATATGAGGTTTTTTATCTATATTTATTAATTTTGAATTCATATTTTAAAAACCAAATATTCCACATGTAGTTCCTGAGCACAGTGTCAGCAATAATAATAATACAAAATGATACTTCGCCTAACTCTAGATAATCAAAATTCCTTCTCATATCTGGCTCCAATTCATGATTTCTAATACATATTCTTTATGGACTTTACTCCCATTTTGTCAGATACACTTCTTAATGAAAAATAAATGTCTAAGATAAAGTTTAAGTATATCTGTGCAGGTAAGATTTTCTGAGAGTTTCTTCAAATGTCATTTTGATTTACCTTCCTGAGTCATCAAGTGAAAATTGAGAACACTGAAAATACAATAGATTTGCATCATCTTAAATTCAGTCCTAATATTATTTATTATATAAAGAAGAAAAATAAGGAAAGGTATTATAAACATAAAGAAATCCTATGGTCTGCAAAAAAATAAGTCTTCTCCTCAATTAAGATCTAAAATGACATACTTAACATTTTTGTATTTACTTTAGAATTTTAGCTTTTCAGTGTTTTTGACATCTCAGAAAGGTAAGTACTTTTCCAATGGTAAGTGTTGAAGCCTACCCACACTTTTTGATAGTGTGGATCTTGTCCACCTCATTCTATAATTTTTTCATAGGAAACTCATGCAACATACTGGAGGTCTTTCTCTAGATCTCTTACAATTTGTTGAATACTGACTTATTCAAAACATATACTACGTGCATGTCACCCTTAGTTTTTGTTTTGCAACTTATTGTGTTCAAGTTAAGAATGATTTCAGATTTTCCTAAATGGGTTCCACAATCACTCAAAACATCTTGATCTAAAAATACACATAGAAAAAGAAATATAAATAGATTAATATAGTATGACCTACTTGAGTTCACCAGTACTGTATGACTTCATCACCAGCAAAGGTCTCTGTATGTGAACAAGTACTTTTTCTCAAGATCTGGAATCACAAAACCAATGCTTGTGTCAATCAATCGGTGTCATAATCCATTTGGTGAAAGATTTCCTCCAGGAATCACTTAAAGTATCTTACAACAAGTGGATATTACCCAAGCTTCTCTACTGGCCCCTCTTTTCTTCTTCCTGTACACTGTTTTGTTCACTGATATCACTATGTCATATAGTTTCAGTTATTATCCCATGTAGATAATTTTCACATCTCTTTGCACAGCTGTAACCTTTCTCCTAATCTCTAGGACAGATCTTCAATCTCTGACTACCTATGGTACATTTCAAACTGGAATTGTCATAAACACATTAAAATTAACATGTCCAAAATGAGGTCATCATTTTTTCCAGAAAAGTGAACCATCTCCTAACTTTCACATAGCCACTGAGTGTATCCTTATCCTTCCAATCACTTATGTTCTCACCCTAGGTGTCATCCTAGATTCTTCACTTTATCTCACTCCCCCATATTCAGTCACTTTTCAAGTTATGCCATTTTATCCTCAAAATATCTCTTATATATTCCCTCTTCTTTCCTGTAACATTTCCACCATTCTGGTGCATGCCTTTATTAGCTCCTGGAGCATTGTAACAGCAATCTACCTATCTGAACTGAGCTGACTTTGCTAAAGTACAAATATGATCATATAACTCCCCTATTTAATAAATTTTGGTGACTATAATATCTATGAAATATAAAATCCTCTGACTTTTAAAGCTCCTCATAACCTAGAAGCTTCCTAACTTCCTAACATAAAAACTTCCTAACTTTCATAAAAAATCTTTCTATTCCAAAAACCAGTGATATTGGGTTCCTCGCTATTCCTTGCACAGTAAAGTCTATCTCATCATTAGAAATTTTTAGTGACTATCTCCTATGTCTGGAATTTTCTCCTCCTTACCACACTGATGCTTTTCTGGCTTTCTTTAAGGCTCAGTTATAAGTCCCAGCTTCTGTAAAATGTCTGGCCCAATCCTCATCAATATTGGTGGCTACCGTCTGACATTATCTGTAGCTTTTCTTGTATAGAAGTTGTTTGAACATAATCCCATTACACTCTGAGTTCCTTGAAGCTGGGACTATTTTTACTCCTTTTTTATATCCCCTGGTGCTTAGCACAGGGTCAATAAATTCTTATTGACTTGACTTGAAAAGTGTCCTATTTGACTCCCTAAGTAGTTTTATCTTCTCCAGTCATCCTGATGTATATCTTGCCACCGGACTCAGAAGGCTGTAGAGGAGAAAGTGGGGCTGGTCACCTTGCACAGCCATCCCACACATAAATCCAATTCACTTGAAAGTCACAACATCACCTCCCTGATGTCATGATCCTCTTCCAGAATGAGGGACGAAGAACAACAACAAAAAGCCTAAACATTTAGGGCCAAGGGGAACATCGATAAAGCTGAACCTAGGATGTTTCCAATTACAATGGTGAACATATGGAAATATATGTAGCAAGTTGGAAAGCAGTATTACTGCTTATTACAAGAAAATGCCCTGCTCCTCTAAATTGTGAGAGGTCAGCCCATGCCAGAATCAGAAAAATACTGAATGTCCTAAACTTTGATTTTGTGTTTGTCTGTGATTTACCCTAAATCTGAGATGGAAATTGCTCTCTCTAAATTGAGTGGTTTATTGATTCCTTTCACTAAATAGAGAAGTAATGTGGTGTATAAAAGTGGATAGATTGCCTCAAATAGCATTACAAGGACAGAGTTTCTAATTCCATTTCATATACTTATTATTCATGTGGTTCTGGGTGAGTCACAAACTCTGGGCCTCAGTTCTTCTATTTACAAAATGAAGAAGTTGGACTCAGTGATCACTTAGATCCCTTCCCAGATCAAAATCTATCTTTAGTATCCAAGTGGAGCCTCTCTCTATCTACACAACAAAGAATGTCTATTACTTAAGCTATGATATGTAGCTCAGTACGTAAATGTTTGAGAGACACTGCATATGAACAATGAGTTAGGGCTACAATTGTACAGAGAAAGTAGGCATACTGGATTATATTTGGAAAACCTTTCCATGCTTTCAACAACCCCAGGATTCTTCCATGAAGCAAAACTCTATCACTCTATCATCTCAACGCCAATGTTCTTATATTGATTCTGTTATGTGCCTTAAATCCTAGTGTGTGTGTGTGTGTGTGTGTGTGTGTGAGACAGATTGAGACAGAGAGTGAGAGTGAGAGTGAGGAGTGAGAGTGAGCAAGGCAGAGCGGGAGGGAGGGAGGGAAAGAGGGAGGGAGGGAGGGAGAGAGAGAGAAAGAGAGAGAGAGAGAGGGAGAGAGAGAGAGAAATAGAATGAGTGATGAGAGGAGAGTGAAGGGAAGTGGAAGGGAAGGGAAGAGGAGAGAAGGGAAGGGAAAGGGAGGGGAGAGAATGAAACTAGCATAAAGCCTACTACATTGACTTGCTCAAAACTTTGTTCAAGAGTTTTCTTAAGTTTTAGGGGGGTGGAGTCAAGATAGCAGAGTAGAAAGACACACACATACAGGCTCTACCCACACAGCCCATAAAATACCTGTAGAGAGGGACTATCAACAAATTCTGGAGCAGCGGAAGTGGAGAACAACAGAGTAGAGGAGATTTCCAGCCCAGGGTGACCTGAAAGGACCACAGGAAACGTCAGTTGCACTGAACAAGGAGCGGAGCCCAGTCTAGCCTTGGCCGCCCAGACAGAAATAGAAGATAATGTGATATATCTCACTGGAAAAAAAAAAAAAAAAAAAAAAAAAAAAAAAAAAAAAAAAAAAAAAAAAAAAAACAAAACTGACCTGGAGAATAGATCCAGGAGAGACAATTTAAAAATTATGAGACTACATGAAATCCATGATAAAAAAAAATCCTAGACATCATCTTTCATAAAATTATCAAGAAAAACTGCCCTGATATTCTAGAAACAGGGGGCAAAGCAAATATTGAAAGAATCCACCCATCACCACCTGGAAGAGATCCTAAAAAAGAAAGTCCTAGGATCATTGTGGCCAAATTCCAAAGTTTCCAGGTCAAGGAGAAAATATTGCAAGCAGTTAGAAAGAAACAATTCCAGTATTGTGGAAATACAATCAGGATAACACAAGATCTAGCAGCTTCTACATTAAGGGATTGAAGGGCGTGGAATAGGATATTCCAGAAATCAAAGGAAGTAGGACTAAAACCAAGAATCACCTAACCAGCAAAACTGAACATAATAATTCAGGGGAAAAACTGGTATTTCAATGAAATAGAGGACTTTGAAGCATTCTTGATGAAAAGACCAGAGCTGAAAAGAAAATTTGACTTTCCAACCCAAGAATGAAGAGAAGCATAAAAATGTAAACAACAAAGAGAAGTCAAAAGGGACTTACTAAAGTTGAACTCTCTGCATTCCTACGTGGAAAGACAATATTTGTAACTCTTGAAATTTGTTTCAGTATCTGGGTAGTTGGCGGGATTACACACACACGCACACATACACACACAGAGCATAGCATAAATTGAATTGGATGGGATCATATCTTTAAAAATTAAATTAAGGGGTGAGAGAGAAGTATATTGGGAGGAGAAAGAGAGAAAAGGAATGGGGCAAATTTTCTCTCCTAAAAGAGGCAAGTAAAAGACTTTTCAGTCGAGGGAAAAAGCGGGGACGTGAGAGAAAAAACATGAGTCTTACTCTCATCACATTCGACTAAAAGAAGGAATAAAATGCACACTCATTTTGGTATGAAAACCTATCTTACAATACAGGAAAGTGGGGTAGAAGAGGATAAGCAGGGTAGGGGGGATGATGGATAGGAGGGCAATGGGAGGAGGGAGCAATTAGAAGTCAACACTCTTGGAGAGGAACAGGGTCAAAAGAGAGAGCAGAAGAAATGGGAAGACAAGAGAGGATGGAGGGAAATATAGTTAGTCTTACACAACATGACTAATATGGAAGTCATTTGCAAAACTATAGAGATATGGTGTATATTGAATTACGCGAGTTCCCAAAGGGGATAGGTGGGCAGGGAGGGAGGAAGAGGAGTTGGAACTCAAAGTTTTAGGAACAACTGTTTAGTATTGTTCTTGCATACAACTAGGAAATGAGAAATATAAGTAATGGGGTATAGAAAGTTATCTTGCCCTACAGGACAAAAGAGAAGATGGGGATAAGGGAAGGGAGGGATATTACAAGGTAGGGCAGATTGGTGATGGGGTAATTAGAATGGGGAGACAATTTGGAACCCAAACTTTTGTGAAAGTGAATGTTGAAAACTTAAATAAATTTAAATACAATAAAAGCGTTTTCTTAAGTTTTAGCAAGTGCCAACAGTCATGATACCTTATATATTATTATCATATGGGTGCTGTTTAAATTTCTTCAAATATTCTCATTATTCTTTTCTACGAACGAAATATCTACCTTCTGGGAACTCAGAGCCTATACTTTGCAGAAGATCCCTGCTGTTGTCAAGCCACTGAGTAGGAAGCTAAAGTAATGTATGTGAATAAATCTGACAAAAGGTATTTAAAAGTAGTAGAGAGTTGGTGGTGACTTTTTTTGGATTCCCTTGGGCATTAGTTAAGTAAAACATTTGCAAGCTTTCCTTCTTATGAAATTGTTTTTCCCCTATGTAATAGAAAACTTCAAACTGTGAATGTTACGCACAGTCATAACTTCTAATCACTATCTCCTATGTACCAAGGATCTGGATTGTAGTGAACCTGTGACAGATAGTTACACAGAGATTCTCTCTATTAGCATGCAAATGAAATGGATCCAAATATAATCTTGTTATTTTCTTTCTTTTTTTTGTTTTTTTAATATAAATTTATTTATTTAACTTTTTACATTCATTTTCACAAAATTTTGGGTTCCAAATTTTTCCCCATTTATCCCCTTCCCCCACCCCAATACAGCAAGCATTCTAATTTTCCCTATCACCAATCTGCCCTCTCTTCTATCATCCCTCCCTTCTCTTGTCCCCATCTTCTCTTTTCTCCTGTAGGGCTGGATGACTTTCTATTCCCCATTAACTGTATTTCTTATTTCCTAGGAGCAATAACAATACTAAACAGATGTTCCTAAAACTTTAAGTTCCAAATTCTTCCTATCCCTCCCTCCCCACCCGTTCCCTTTGGGAAGGCAGGCAATTCAATATAGGCCATATCTGTGTAGTTTTTCAAATGACTTCAATAACAGTCGTGTTGTGTAAGACTAACTGTATATCCCTCCATCCTATTCTGCCCGCCGTTGTTTCTATTCTGTCTTTTGATCCTGTCCCTCCCCAAGAGTGTTGACTTTAAATTGCTTCCTTCTCCCATGGCCCTCCCTTCCATCATCCCTCCCTTCCTGCTTATCTCCTTCTCCTCTACTTTCCTGTACTGTAAGAAAGGTTTTCATACCAATATGAGTGTGCATTTTACTCCATTCTTTAGTCAAATGTGATGAGGGTAAACTTCATGTTTTTTTTTGTCATCTCTCCTCTTTTTCCCTCCACTAAAAAGTCTCCTGCTTGCCTCTTGAATGAGATATAATTTATCCCATTCCATGTCACCCTCTCTCCTCCCACTACATTTCTCTCTCACCATTTACCTTAATTTATTTTAATATATGGTCCCATCCTGTTCAATTCACTCTGTGCTCTCTGTCTCTGTATATGCATGCATGTGTGCATGCACACGTGTACATGTGTGCGTGTGCATCTATGTGTGTCTGTGTTCCCACCAACTACCCAGACACTGAAAAGTTTTAAGAGTTACAAATATTGTCTTTCCATGTAGGAATGTAAACAGTTCACCTTTGGTAAGTCCCTTATGACTTCTCTTTGCTGTTTATTTTTTCATGCTTCTCATTCTTGTGTTTGAAAGTCAAATTTTGTTTTCAGCTCTGGTCTTTTCATCAAGAATGCTTGAAAGTCCTCTGTTTCATTGAAAGACCATATTTTCCCCTGAAGTGTTATACTCAGTTTTGCTGGGTAGGTGATTCTTGGTTTGAGTCCTAGTTCCTTTGACTTCTGGAATATCCTATTCCATGCCCTTCGATCCCTAAATGTAGAAGCTGCTAGATCTTGAGTTATCCTGATTGTATTTTCACAATACTGGAATTCTTTCTTTCTAGCTGCTTTCAATATTTTCTCCTTGACCTGGGAATTCTGGAATTTGGCCACAATGTTCCTCGGAGTTTCTCTTTTTGGATCTCTTTCAGGCGGTGATCGATGGATTCTTTGAATACTTATTTTGCCCTCTGGTTCTAGAATCTCAGGGCAGTTTTCCTTGATAATTTCATGAAAGATGATGTCTGGGCTCTTTTTTTGATCATGACTTTCACGTAGTCCCATACTTTTTAAATTGTCTCTCCTGGATCTATTTTCCAGGTCAGTTGCTTTTCCAATGAAATATTTCACATTCTCTTCCATTTTTTCATTCTTTTGATTTTGTTTTATAATTTCTTGGTTTCTCAGAAAGTCATCTGTTCCATTCTAATCTTGAGAGAACTATTTTCTTCATTGAGCTTTTGAGCCTCTTTTTCCATTTGGCTAATTCTGCTTTTGAAAGCATTCTTCTTCTCATTGGCTTTTCGAACCTCTTTTGCCAATTGAGTGAGCCTATTTTTCAAGATGTTATTTTCTTCAGCATTTTTTTGGGTCTCCTTAGCAAGGTATTGACCAGTTTTTCATGCTTTTCTTGCATCTCTCTCATTTCTCTTCCCAGTTTTTCCTCCACCTGTCTAACTTGATTTTCAAAATCCTTTTTGAGCTCTTCCATGGCCTGAACCCACCGGACATCCACCTCGAATGTCTGGGACACTGAGGCTCTGACCTTCACATCTTTTCCAGATGGCAAGCATTGTACTTCCTCATCAGAATTGAAAAGAGGGAGGAACATCTCTTCCCCAAGAAAGTAGCTCTCTATGTTCTTATTTTGCTTCCTTTTTCTGGGCATTTTCCCAGCCAGTTACTTGACTTCTGAGATTCCTCTCCACCCCCACGTAGATCTGCCCAGCTAGTGCTTGGAGTCTGAGATTCAAATGCTGCTTCCCAGCCTCAGGGCTTTCCCCAGCGGGAGCAGTTGCTATTCAGTGCGAGCTTAAGTTCTGTTGCTTGGGTAGGGGCAGGGCTGCCTCCCAGGCTCAGTTCCCTCCGGGTGTTTTTGCAGAGACCTTCGGTAAAAGAGCTCCTGTCTGCTTGGGGAGTTCCAGGCCACTGCTGCCTCTGCTGCTGCCTCTCAAGAGGGCCCGAGCCACGGAGACTCCCTGCTCCCCTCACGGCCAGCCCAGAATTCTCTCTCACTGACCTGTAGTGCCTGTGGGTGGAGGGACCTTCTTAGCTGCCAGAGATTCTGTCCGTGAAGCCTGCTTGGATCTGCTCCTCTGGTGCCTTGTAGCCAGGGCAGCGCAGGGGTGGATTTCACTGTCCAGAGTGTGATGGACCTCTGGGGACGGCTATCCAGGGCTCTCTGGGACAGAAATCTCTTCCACTGTGTTTCTGCACAGCTTGCAGTACTCCAGAATTTGTGGGGTGTTCTTTTTACAGGAAATTCATGGGCTGTGTATTCGGCGCCAGCATACATGAGTCTTTCTACTCCACCCTCTTGGCTCCTCCCCCTAATCTTGTTATTTTCTAATGTTCTTCATCTTCCTTTTGAAAATGGATGAGCAAAATTAGAACACCACCCCTGAAGAAAACAGTTGGTTTTATTCCTTTAGGTGCAGAAAATTAACTGACTTAGATATGTTGGTAGGAATTGATAACTTTTCATTTTATCCCATATGCAATTGAACAAAGACATTTTCACTATATAATGTCTCTATGGTATTTCAGATCTGGAAATAAATTTATTACTTACATTAGGGCTAGAGTTTCTGGTAGTACAGATACTTTATTTTTGCACCAATAAAAGTGCACTGCTCTAATTCTAGTCATTTAGGTGATTTTATTTTCAAATGAAATGGTTGCTTTTCATTCAATTTTATGATTCATACCTTCTTGCAGACTTCTTGTTTCTTTAGCAAAGACCATACTTCTTCATTTTAAGTAAAATCTGACAACCAACCATTGCCCTAGATTCTTACTTTCCTTTGAAGTCATATTACAATTTGCTGAGACTTCAATGAACAAAGATGATACAGTCCACGGGAAAAACAAGGGTCTTTTATGAATATCTTGAAATTCAATAAAACAAAACAGAACATAATTTGGCTCCCCCAACCACTCTCATTCTTGATGATAATTATTTCATAGATGGTTTCAATAAAGAATATATTAACAAAAAATGATTGCTATGTCATATTTAAGCATGAATCAAGTCGAAATGTAACATATGCCCTGAAATCACATTTTCAAATATACAATAGCTGGGAGAGAAATTTCTAATCAAGCTACAAATTTCTCCTATGAAATTCCAATATGATCACCACTGTAGCAGATTCTTTCAATAGCAATATCTTCAAATTGAGTTCTTTTTCTTTGAATATTAACATATGTGTTTTTAGATAAGTTGCATGCTTAAAGAGGGGAGGGGAATTGGACAGAGGGTAAAGTGAATAATAGAATCAGGTTAATTGATATTATCCCTTGAAAAGGTCGCATATAGTACAGGTTAATCCCTGTCAATTCAGGCATCATTTAACAATTCTTGTTCCATGACTGTAATAACCCCAAGAATGGTGCTTATGACATTTATCGCTAATGCAGATCTCTTTGGGTACAGATAAGGTTTATGTAGCAGAGGTGTCCACTTTGGATAAGGCCTAAGTGAGAGGGCATAAATTTTCGTCAAATGGAATTAGACAATTCTAGTTAGACAAATCCTTCTAGAATGGCCATAGACTTTGAGAGAAGTTGCTAGATGCAACATCTAGGCTAGTGATAAGATGTACTATTTACCTTTTGGAGGAATGTTGGATACAATGTTGCATTTAATGTTGAATTAATGTTGGAGAATTTTCTCAGCATAATGGAAGGAAGGTTGGGCTTGGAATTAGGAACTTGTCAAATCACAATTTTTTCATTCAGAAAGTGTGTGATTTAGATCATGTAATTTAATATCCGTGAGTTTCAAAGACCTCCTTTGTTAAAATGAAAAGAATAATACCTGTTCTGATTGTGCCATAGGTTTTTATGTGAAGATTTTTAGTTAATTACTTTGGAATATACATACATACATACATACATTATATATATATTATATATATATAAGTATTGATATATACACATGTGTATATGGATATGGTAATATATGTGTGCACATTATAATGATAATTTAAAATGGAAGACCTTTCCCATTCATTAATAAGCCCATGTGACCTGCTTAAATCACAAGGAAATCTAGTCACATATGGTGGGAGGCGCTTGAAGAATGGTGGAACATGAAGGGTGGAACAGAACTAGAAGGAAGTTGGTGAGAGCAGTTAGGGTGGAGGAGAGAGGAAACAGCAAGCCCATCTACTCTTGTGAGTATTTGGTTGTGGGAAGGCCTGGGTCAGGGAAGACTTGGGAATGGTATTGTCCTCTGCAGTGGTAATGTGTATTGACTTCTTGTTTATTATGATGGATTTGGTTTTCTGGTATTGGGATTTGATTTTCTGGTGACTGGATAAGTGTTACTCTTCTGCCTTGTACATGGAGAATCTGTTATACTTTGTGATTCAGAACCACAGCACTGGTAGTCACCATGGGTGCTGTGAATATTGCCTTGGTGATACACTCATACACAGTCAGAACTGAAAGATACAGACAAGCCTATAGCTGACTGTAAGTGTGAGAAGGGCATTTTGTTTAAGGGAAGCCTGTTTGTGATTTGTTTAAGGAACCTGGTTTGTGGGAAGGAAGGCTGGCAGGGGGAAGGCTTAGGGATGGTGTTCACTTCATTGTTATTGTGTGTAGATTTTCATTTACTATGATGGATTTGGATTTCTAGTGTCTGAATAAATGTTGTGGTTCTGTCTTCCGTGTGGAGAGTCTATTGTATTTCACAATCCAGAATTGCTTTGGGAAATTCATGACTGTCATAGGTGCTGTGAATGTCTCATTAGTGTTACAAATGATGACGGGGATGCAATCACAAAATATCAGACCTTTGTTTGGAGACAGAAAGACAGGGGAGACAGAGGAAGAAATAGATGTCCCAGGGTGGGAAGATTTCCCTATTTCTCCCTAGCAAGAGAATGGGCTAAAGAAATAGGACTTAGTGAAAACTAGGAAACAAGTCTATAGAAAGGAGAACCCAGAGACTTAGAAAGATGTTTGCAAGGAATACCAATAGAATCAGGGAAAGAAGTGTCAGGGGTGTGGAGGAGAGGCTGGCCATTGAAAACAAACTATCAAATTATATGCAAAAGCATATACAAGTTGCTTGAGGAAAAGTTTCAAATGGAAAGGGAGTTGGTTTATTTGCATGAGAGGCTTTTTGTGCTGCAGCATTTGAACTCTCCTTTAGAAGAGCAAGTTGGAAGGTCTCAGGTGATAGGAAAAGCTGCCACTGGTTTGGCTGACAGGAAGTAATATGTTAACAACAGGAAAGTGAATGCAGCAGTTGCGTAGGCTAGGGTTGATTTGGGCCTAAACACAGACCAAGAGGATGTGTGGGAGAATAATGAGGAAGCTGAGGTTCAGTCAGTACTAGAAAGTAAACAGGAAAATCAGAGGGCACACACAGTGGTTGGTGAGGTAATCCAGGATTTCCCCCAGCAAGAGGTCACAGATATTTTGAATTGATCATCCAAAGAGTGGGAGAATCATTGATTTCTTGGTTGATGAGAATCAATGAAAAAAAAAAAAAACATTTCCTGAAGAGAGAAGAGTAAATAGCCAGTGGATTCAAAGTCATAATAGACTGACAAGAAAAGAATTGTTTATTGCTCCATTGAGAGTAGGAGTAGAATTTGGAAGCATAGATGGTATTCCAACTAATGAACTCTACAGAATGTAAGGAGAAAAGGGGCTTGATATTAGATAGAATAGAGGGGTAGGAACTGTCCCCCCCCAGAACCTCCTGAAACATTTCATCTAAGTTTGTCACACCTTTAGGGAGAATAGGAAATTGGCAGAGCCCCAGCTCAGATTAAAGTAATACGCAGAAGATGGTGGAGTAAAAGCATGGACTTGCTGACTTGCTAGTGCTCTCCCCACAAACACAGTCAAATACCTGTAAAAATGAATTTAAACAAATTTTGGAGCTTCAGAGACCAAAGAATAAAGTAGTGAACCAATCTCCAGTCCATGACACCTTGGAAGGTTGCCAGGAAGTGTAGATCTGAAGTGGACATTATTCCTCCCTGGGTTCCTAGATTGAGAGATATCTGTTAGGTTAATGGGCAGGGTTGGATAACCTGCCTAGTAACAGGTTTTTGTTGGGCCCCTGTCAAAACGTTATTCCCCTTTGGGTTGTGAAATATCTGATGAATTGTTAACAGTCATTTTTTGTTTAGTCCATTTGCATGGTAACCACCTGTGCCTCACCTAATGTTAGACCCCTCTTGCGAGGCAACTACCTTTTGCTGAGCATCCCCTTCCTGACAACTACTTTTTGTTGAATAACAACCAGTCTTTGATCGGATCCCTCTCCTGGCCCCTCTGGGTTCTTGCCTAGCAGCCACCCTCCCCCCCCCCGCCCTGTCAGGACTACGTTTGTGGTAGAAACTACAAGGCTGTATCAAGAAGCGCCAAAATGCTTAAAATGCACACACTCACTTCAGTTCGGGGCTTTCTCCTCTGGGTTTCTCCATGAGGCAGCTGCCAGCCTGGCTAATAAATGATGCTCTTGGAATTCCTAATTGAATTTTGCCTGTGAATTATTCTCAGTCTGTCCATTTCAGATCATGCCATGCTGAGAGCAGAATGAAATCTATGTGGGTTGCCATGACACAGATGGGACCTGAGAAGGCCTTGTGGGGAACGAATCTTGGACAATTGTGGTTGTTTCCAGACTTCACGACCCCAAAATGCTGAGGAAAAATTGGAAGGTCAGTGTAAAAAGCCTGTGGGACCTGTGTGAAAGAGTAGAGTGGTCCAGCCCCAGCTCCAGGGAGGCAGAGGGGGTGGAGGAGCCTGCATCAACCACAGCAGTAGCAGCAGGGCTGGGGCAGTAGGAAGCCACAGTGACTACTTCTGGAGTTGTAGGTCCACAGATTTGGAGAGGGGAAAATGAGTGGCTGACAGTACACCCCCAACCAACCCTGGAAGTGGAGAACTACTTTGATAAAGAATCCAAAAGTCAAGCAAATATCTGGGAAATTGAGCAAAAACATGAAAAAAAATCATACTATATAATCTTACTTTGGTAGCAAAGAAAACCAAAGTATAAAAAGAGAAGAAGACAATGTAGCAAAGCTCCTATTCCCAAAGCCTCCAAGGAAAATATGAACTTGTCTCAGGACATGGAAGAGCTAAAGAAAGACTTTTGAAAATCAAGTAAGAAAAGTAGAGCAAAAATTGGGAAGAGAAATGAGGTGATGCATGAAAATTATGAAAAATGAGTCAACTGCTTCCTAAAGGAACCCCCCCAAAACGCTGAAGAAAATGACACTTTAAAAACAGACTAATCCAAATGTCAAAAGAGATCCAAAAAAGCCAGTGAGGAGAGGAATGCCCTAAAATGCAGAAAGGGCTAGATGGAAAAGAAGGTCCAAGAGCTCACTGAACAAAATAATTCCTTAAAGACTAAAATGGAACAGATGGAAGCTAATGACTTCAGGAAAAATTAAGAAATTATAAAACAAAGCCAAAGGAATGAAAAATTAGCAGACAATGTGAAATATCTAACTGGAAATACACAATTGACCGGGAAAATAGATCCAAGAGAGACAATTTAAAAATTATTGACTTTTTGAAAGCCATGATAAAAAACAGAGCTGGGAGAGGAGCCAAGATGGCAGAGCAGAAAGACTCACGTATGCAGGTTCCAGAACCCACAGCCCATAAATTTCCTGTGAAAAGAACTCCCCACAAATTCTGGATTAGTGGATCCCGCACAGCAATGGAGAGGAGGAGATTTCTGTTCCAGAGAGCCCTGAAAAACTGACCCCAAAGGTCCATCGTGCACCGGACAGCAGAGCCCACCCCTGCGCTGCCCTGACCGTGTGACCCTGAGAGGAACAGATCTGACCAGGCTTCAGGGACTGGACCTCTGGCAGCCGCGAAGGTCCCTCCACCCATAGGGGCTACAGGTCAGTGAGAGAGGCTTCTGGGCTGGCCAAGAAGGGAGTGGAGTGTCTCCATAACTCAGGCCCCTTTGGGAGGCAGCAGCAGAGGCAGTGGCAGCCAGGGGCTCCTGGAGCAGATGGGACCTCAGATCCATTACTGAAGTTCTCCTCATAAACCTCCTGAGGGAACTGAGCCTGGGAGGTGGCCATGCCCGCACCTGAGAACCTGAATTTAATCTTACCCTGAATAGCAGCCCCACCTGCTGCTGAAAGCCCTGAGGTTGGGGAGTAGTATTTGAATCTCAGACCCCAAGCACTAGCTGGGCAGATCTAGGCGGGGGTGGAGAGGAATATCAGAAGTCAAGTAACTGGCTGGGAAAATGCCCAGAAAAGGGAAGAAAAATAAGAACATAGAAAGGTACTTTCTTAGGGAACAGATGTTCCTGCCTTTCATTTCTCATGACGAAGAACAATGCTTACCATCAGTGAAAGACATAGAATTCAAGGCCTCTGTACCCCAAACATCCAAAATAGATATCCAATGGGCTCAGGCCATGAAAGAGCCCAAAAAGGATTTTGAAAATCAAGTTAGGAAAGTGGAGGAAAAACTGGGAAGAGAAATGAGAGAGATGCAAGGAAAGCATGAAAAACGGGTCAATACCTTGGTAAAGGAGACCCCAAAAAATGCTGAAGAAAATAACACCTTAAAAAGTAGGCTAACCCAATTGGCAAACAGAGGGCAAAATAAGTATTGATGGAATCCATTGATCACCGCCTGAAAGAGATCCAAAAAGAGAAACTCCGAGGAACATTGTGGCCAAATTCCAGAATTCCCAAGTCAAGGAGAAAATATTGCAAGCAGCTAGAAAGAAACAATTGCAGTATTGTGGAAATACAATCAGGATAATAGAAGATCTAGCAGCTTCTACATTAAGGGATCGAAGGGCATGGAATAGGATATTCCAGAAGTTAAAGGAACTAGGACTCAATCCAAGAATCACCTACCCAGCAAAACTGAGTATAATACTTCAGGGGAAAGAATGGTCTTTCAATGAAACAGAGGACTTTCAAGCATTCTTGATGAAAAGACCAGAGCTGAAAAGAAAATTTGACTTTCAAGCACAAGAATGAGAAGAAGCAAGAAAAAGTAAACAACAAAGAGAAGTCACAAGGGACTTACCAAAGGTGAACTGTTTACATTCCTACATGGAAAGACAATATTTGTAACTCTTAAAACTTTTCAGTATCTGGGTAGTTGGTGGGACCACACACACACACACACATGCACACACACACATGTACACACATTCACGCACACACATACACACATGCACATACACACAGAGACAGAGAGCACAGAGTGAATTGAATAGGATGGAACCATATATTAAAAGAAATTAAGGTACATGGTGAGAGAGAAATGTAGTGGGAGGAGACAGGATGAAATGGAATGGGGTAAATTATCTCTCATTCAAGAGGTAAGCAGGAGACTTTTTAGTGGAGGGAAAAAGAGGAGAGATCAGCAAAAAACATGAAGTTTACCCTCATCACATTCCACCAAAGGAAGGAATAAAATGCACACTCTTTTTCATATGAAAATCTATCTTACAATACAGGAAAGTGGGGGAGAAGGAGATAAGCAGGGTGGGGGGGATGATGGAAGGGAGGGCAATGGGAGGAGGGAGAAATTTGAAGTCAACACTCTTGGGGAGGGACAGGATCAAAAGACAGAATAGAAAAAATGGGGAGCAGGATAGGATGGAAGGAAATACATTTATTCTTACACAACACAACTGTTATTGAAGTCATTTGCAAAACTACAGAGGTATGGCCTATATTGAATTGTCTGCCTTCCCAAAGGGAATGGGTGGGGAGGGAGGGATGGGGAGAATTTGGAACTCAACGTTTTAAGAATAACTTTTTAGTATTGTTCTTGTTACTAGGAAATAAGAAATACAGTTAATGGGGAATAGAAAGTCATCTGGTCCTACAGGACAGAGAAGATGGGGACAAGAGAAGGGAGGGATGATAGAAGAGAGGGCAGATTGGTGATAGGGAAAGTTAGAATGCTTGGTGTATTGGGGTGGAGGAGGGGATAAATGGGCAGAAAATTTGGAACCCAATATTTTGTGAAAATGAATGTAAAAAGTCAAATAAGTAAATTTATATTATAAAAGAAAATTAAAAAAAGAGCTAGAACAGGAACATCTCAAAGCTGAGCCTCTCTAGGCCTATAAGGAAAAGGGGTGTCTTTTGTCAATTTTGTGGGAGACTTGTGCATTGTGTTAAATTATTCTGATTTTTGAGGTGAAATAAAAGTTATGGCAATAAAAAAAAGAAGAAGAGGATCAAAGCCTAGAGATGGAAAGGACTTTCAGGCACCACCTAAAGCATCCCCTCATTTTACAGAGGTAGAAACTGAGGGGGCGAGGAGGTAAAGTGAGTTGCCCAATATCACACAGCAAACATTGGAGAAAGGATTGGATAATATACTTTGCAGGAGCTATGCTAAATAAGTTAGACCACCACCTCCAACTCCTATCAACACTCCAATTTGTCTCCTCCCTCTGCCCCTAAAACAGAACTGTCAAGACACTTGCCAGATTAAAATGTAATTGGGAAATGTTGAACAAAATAAATAAAAATACAGTACAACAGACACACACACACAACAGAGCCTAGATACTATCTTTCAAGAAATTATCAAAGAAAATTGCCCTGATAGTGTAGAGCCAAAGGGTAAAGTAGATATCGAAAGAATCCACTGATTACTTCCTGAAAGAGATTCCAAAAGGAAAACACCTAGCAATATTGTAGACAAGTTCCAGAACTCCCAGATCAAGGAGAAAATATTGTAATCAGCTAAAAATAATCAATTAGAGTATTGTGGAAATATTATCAGGATAACATAAAATCTAGCAGTTTCTACATTAAGAGATTGAAGGACTTGGAATATGCTATTCCAGAGGAAAAAGGAGCTAGGATTAAAACCAATAATCACCTACCCAGCAAAACTGAGTAGAGGACTTTGGGGGGGAAATGGTCATTCAATGAAATAAAGAACTTTGATGCATTCTTGTTGCAAGGACTAGATCTGAATAGAAAATTTTACTTTCAAACACAAGAATCAAGAGAAGTGTAAAAAGATTAACAGGAAGGAGAAATCATAAGTGAGTTACTAAAGTTGAACTGTTTCCATTCTGAAATGGAATGATAATAATTGCAACGCTTGAAACTTTTCTCAGTATTAGAGTAGTTGGAGGTATTAATGTTATCTAAAAATTTAAATTAAGGGGTGAGGGGAATATATTTGAAGAAGGAAAGGAAAAATAGAATGGAGAAAATTATCTAATATAAAAGACACAAGAAAAAGCTTTTTTCAATGAAGGGAAAGAGCGGGGAGGGGAAAGGGTGAACCTTATTCTCATCAAATTTGGCTTAAGAAGGGAATGATATGCACACTCAATTTGGTATGAATATTTATCTTACACTACAGGAAAGTAGGGGTAAAGAACGTAAGCAGGAGGTTGGGGGATGTTAGTAAGGAGGGAAAGTGAGAGGAGGTGTTAATTAGAAGTAAACACTTTTGAGGAGGGATAGAGTCAAAAGAGAGAATAGAATAAATGGGGGACAGGATAGGATGGAGGGAAATATATTTAGTCTTTCACAATATGGCTGTTATGGAAGTGTTTTGCATAACTACACATATATAACTTATATTCAATTGCCTGCCTTGTCAGTGGGGATGGGTGGGGAGGGAGGAAGGGGAATAATTGGAACTCAAAGTTTTAATAACAAATATCGAAAATTGTTTTTATTTGCCACTCGGAAATAAGATATACAGGCAATGCAGTGCAGAAATCTATTTTGCCCTACAAGAAAAGGGAGGGGATGGGATTAAGAGAATGGAGGAATGTGGTAGAAGGGAGGGCAGATTTGGGTTAATGGTAATCAGAATGCATGCTGTCTTGAGGTGGGGGAGGGGAGAGATGGGGAGAAAATTTGGAACTCAAAATTTTGTGAAAGTGTGTGTTGAAAACTAGAAATAAATAAAAAAAATATTTTAAAAAAGAAATACACTGATAAGATTTTCATGGCTACCATAGGTACTGTGAGTTTCACATGGCACTACAATCCCAGTAAGGATCATGAATAATCAGCAATGACTGAAAATGACTGAAAAACAAACATGTCTATTCATCCATCTCTCTCTCTTTATCTATCTATCTATCTATCTATCTATCTATCTATCTATCTATCTATCTATCTATCTATCTATCTGTCTGTCTGTCTTTCTATCTAAACTTTCTAATATCTGCCAGGCACTGTGTTGAACACTGGCAATAACAACATAGACAATGTGGGAGTTTAAAAGCTTTTATATAAATATATGACACATGAAAAAATAATAAACGATAAAGTAGTTACATAGAGCGGAATATGTACTATATGAGGATTAGTTATCACTAAGAATAACACCACCCTTGTTTCTGATCTTTGGGCTTTCTCATCTCTGTTCGTTTGGTTAAAAGTCAGTCTCCAAAGTTTGGGCAATGTGATCCTTTTTCTATACGTGTTTAGCTTTATTTTAGATAATAATAGTTAACATTTATGTGGTGATGCACACACATATAAATATGTGTATATACATATGTATGTCTATGTATATATATGCACATACATATATATGCATGTATGTACATATTATTTCATGCAATCTTCATAGTACTGCTATGAGAAAGGTGCTATCATCTCCATTCTATAGATGAGGAAATCAGGGCTTAAATAGATTAAATGATTTGCGTAGGGCAACAGAGGTGAAATATAAAAAGAAATCCAAGTCTAGTTCTTCCTTACTTGAAGTCCACTGCGTTCTCCATTATATCACCTAGCTTCCTCATGGTAATTGATAAAAATAATACAAGTTCTTAGTGTTAGAATATCTCCTATATCCCAGAGTTGCTGTAAGTATAAAATGAGATAATATCCTTAAAGTGCCTCATTTAAAGTGCTATATAAATGCTAGCTATTATTATCAACCCACTTTTACTGACCATAGATGATACTGTGGAAAAATATCCTCACCCTTCTTCAATCTTATGGAGTGGAATAAGAATAATGATCTTAAATATCAGAGACAATCCCTGAAGATGTTTAAATTTTAGGAGTTAGTCCTAAGAGTCTTATGAATAATTATGTGCTCAAGTCTTTCAGTAAAGGGTAACTTTATAATTAATTTCTCAAACTCTTCTTTTTAATCGAATATTTAACCAGGTCTATTTTTTCCTTTAAGTTCTGATAAGGAAATCTTGGTAGTTAACTTGCTGTTAAGTGACTTGCCAAAGGTCATTCTATAAGTTGGTGGTAGAACACAGCAAGGAACACGTACCCCTGAGTTACCATGGAATTGTTTAAACCACTGAGCCATACTACTGTCCTGCTGTTCCATTATTCCACTGGGCAAAGAACAGTACTTTTGAAATCAAAGTTCTTGCAGCTTTTGAGATGTTTAACATTTGTAATTAATGTGTTTGCTGTTCCCTGGGTACACTTTGCCATAGGTCATCACACCTGGACCCACGTAGATAATTAATCCTGATTATTGTCACATGTGGTTTGTCCAATGATTAGTTCCATGTTCTTGTAGAAATGATTGCTTATTATTTCCATTTTCTCAGGGACAGATTTATAGCATATGTGAAAAATACTAATCAAAAACAAGTGCTATTACTGGGGCATTAGAAGTATTTTCAGTGCTTATTGAACAGCATGTGGAGCAACTCTGAGCCATGATGATGGTTTGTGTCTGCATGACAGAAGTAGAACTAATAAAACCTAGACAATCTTACCTGTCTTGATCAGTTAAAAAACTATTAATTATGTACTGTATGCAAGGTGAGGTTGTGTCTGTCACTCATATTGACAGTATAACTTTGAGCAATTCCCTTAATCTCTCAGTGCACATAGACAACTCATTAAGGCTTTAAGCTGTGATTAATGAATAGTTGAATATTTGGTACCAGAGAAGTGTCCTCACCAGGAATTTTCTACTCCAAGAAAATCTCAAGTCCAGATCAATACACACATGTATATGTATTTGTGTATACATACAGATGCATGTGCGTGGATCTACTTGTATATGTATATACAATTGCAGCAATGTATAGGTATATATACCTATATTTACATACACACATACACACCCATGTATGTGGTATGTGGTCATCTACATGTATGTGTGAGCAAGACATTCTATTAGGTGTTGGGGGTAAAATTACAAAGAAAAAAATAGTAGCACTCCTTAATCTCAAAGAATGTATATTTTACTTGAAATAACATACGTACAAATTAGTAAGTACGGTGTGCATGTGCATATTAACATAATTCCAGTATGTTCTACTTGTTTCAAAACAAAAAAGAAAGAAATTTGAACCTGTTATCTTAATGCTGGTAGTAACAAATAATGAAATCTGTTTTCTTTTCAGTAAATTCAGAGCTGGTAAGAAGAAGAACCATTTTCTGTATTAAGCATTTTTTCAGTCTTAATTCAACCGTTATTTTTACTTCTACTGCTTTTTTATGTATGTTTGCTTATGCATAGCCATGTAACAGGATATTATTACTTCTAGGCCCTTCATATTTCTTCATTCAATTTGAGTTTATAATTATGAGTGAAAGACTTAGTTACTGTTATCAAGACAATGATCCAAGAAAATTCCAAAGGATGAAAAATGCTATCCACAGCCACAGACAAAATTGTTGAACGCTAGATGTAGATGCTCTTTTTAGTTTAATTTTCGTGTGTGTTTGTGTGTGTGTGTGTTCACGTGCATGTGTTTTCTCTTTTGAAACAGGGCTAATACATAAGTATGTTTGGCATGACTTCATATGTATAATCAACGTCATATTACTTACCTCTTCAAGGGGTGGTGGAGAGTCAGGAAGAAGGGAGATAATTCAGAAACTGAAATTATTAAAATGAATTTTGAAATATTATATGAAATTGGAAAAAATATTTAATGAAATAAAATATAGTAAAACAATTTTGATGAATGGGTCACACAATATTGTGAAGGTTTTTGAGAAATTGCTTATTTATCTACCATATTTTATGATTATATTACTAGGTCTGGTTGCATCATTTTCTTTAAAATATAATTAAACATATCCCAGTCATTCAGGTGATATCAAACTTGGGAATTTCATTTAGTGCACAAAAATTAAATCACCTAAAATATGATAAATTATTTTGCATTAGCATAATACTAAGTGGCAGCATAATCCAATGGGAAGAGTATTTGGGTTCTGAAATAAGATGATCTGGTTTCCAATTCTACCTTTAATGCTACAGTATGATTGATCTTGGACAAGTCACTTAACCTGCTTCTCCCTTGATTTGATTATCTATAAAATCAGAAGTGGGCTTATCTAAGTGTTTCCTGAAGTCCCTTCTGGCTTTGGATCTATGATCTCATTGGCTAGCTCTCAGCCATGAAGTACTGCTGGTAAGCAGATAGATAAGTTGTGGTTTTTAAGTAATAAACTAGCATTACAACTGTTACTTGTGATGATAGTGGTGGCTAGTTTTTGTTTGTTTTATTGATTTTATTTTTATACAGTCTTGCACATTGAATCATTGTAGAACTCAGGATATTACATCCTTGACATTCTTGACTTGTCAATAAAACAGGGACAGAAAAGTTCACAACCATATTTTCCCTACACCTCTTTTTTTTTTTGATTAAGGAAAAATTGCACAAAGACATTCCTGAAAAAATCTGGGTTGAAAAGTGGGAAGTTGAGGTTTCTCATAATCAGTATTGAGCTGCCACTAATGAGAACCCTTTGTGTACTTTGGAAAAAGCCCAGTTCTATTATCAAACAAATATGTGATATCTCTATTTGTTAAATTGAAGCATATTAACATCATTGACAGTCATTAATATAATGGAAAATACTTTAGTACTCTAATAATACACATGAATAGGATCCTAATTAATGTTTTTAGTCATTCTTTCCTGTTGTGGACACTATCTGCTCATTTGACTTTCATTAAATCTATATTCATAATAGATTTATCCTCTTTGGACTACATTAAGTCAAACAGTCAATTCAGTCAGGAAATATCAACCCTAGTCCTTGTTTGTTATCATGTAGATAAGGCAAGGAATGGATTGATTGAATTTTTCACTTTTCATCTGCTTGCTTATGATGCCATATCTCTGTGAGTTCAATATTATGTCTGGCTTATCACTTATAAGTGGCATTATTGGATAGCCTAAAATTTCCATCATCCCTATCAGGTGGCTCACCTGATTAAATTAACATACAGTATTTCCAATGGATAGGTCTTTGTATGTACAAATATGGTGGAAATGCGAGTGTGATAATTAATGGCGTAATGATAGACTTTTTGAACTTTCACATCCTTCTAGCTAGTTCTTTTTAACTTCCACCTGCAGGCTTATCCCCATCCAGGGGTACTCTGGAGGTAGCTAGAATTGGTTCACAGAGGATTAAGTTTTCAAGCTTTTATAACTTGTTAATCAATGTCACAAATCACAGCTTTATTTACAGTTTTGTTGATTTTCTAGATGTAAGAAAGAAAGCTATGAAGGAAGGGTTATTAAATTTAAAAGTATGAGTTGTATATTTTCCAGAGACAGCTGTTAAAAATTTATGAACGTGCCATTGGCTCTATCCCAGGCACTGAAAGGTGTCTTGCCTCTAACCAAGACAAATATAGAGTCCTTACTCATATATAGAAAACTGAATCTATCAACTCCTAGACACCCTTTCTGTTAGTCCCACTCTAGTCATTTACCAAAGATCTAACAACTGGCACTTTGCTTTGTCTAGTTCAAGCAAGCCCCCACCTTACAGACTACTGGAACTGAGGTTCTTCCCTGATCATCAGAAATCTTTCAGGGAACAAGGACTTGTTTTAAAAAACAAAGTATGCTTCAGTCTGCATCCAGACTCCAAAATATGTTTCTCCAGGGGGTATATTCCATTTGTTCATGATAAGTCCTTAAAAATTTTCTGATCGCTAAGTTATTCACAAGTCATCACTATATGATATTACTGTAACTGTATACAATGTTCTCCTCGTTCTGCTCACTTCACGTTGCATCAGTTCATTTAAGTCAATCCACATTTTCCTGAAGTCATCTTGCTTGTCATTTTTTATAGCACAATAGTATTTTGTCATAATCACATATAGATGGGCAATGTATGGCTCTTAGAGATACCAGGGTCTGCCAATTATCACATGTCTAATTAATCTTGGAGGAATGATTAGAAACTAGGTCTTCTGAATTAAAACCCATCTATTATGCCATAATGCCTCTTTCAATTGCCTCTGCATAATGGAAAATAGAGAACTTGAAAGACTGCGAGTTTTGCTTGATCTTCAGGGTGAAAAAAGTTATGATAATTTTGGAATAAAGCATTTATAGAGTAAGCAGCATGCTGTATAAATGCTATTGTCAGTTATGCTGAATAGAGTTTGGAGATGGGTAATGTCAACCCAAGAGGGGGGGAAAGTAGTTAAGGTGGAAGATTTTCTGGATTGCTTTGGGAACTGGGTCATGATTATATTTTTAATGGAGACAAGTTATAATGTTACTAGAGGATGAATACTTTTTGATTAGCAAAAGGATACACAGATACTCTTGGTGACTGAATGGGATTGGAGAATTGTTTAGTCCAATTCATATCTGGACAGGGACAATATTTATAACACCTCCATCAAGTGCTTGAAGACATTCAGAAGTGGGAGATCTCTTGAGGCAGCCAGCACCTTTCTTGAAAAATAATTGATATGAAATTTTGTATCTGACAAAGAGAACAGCACAACAGTGTCACCAGAAGATACCAGTTGTTCTGTGGTATCATACTTACAAGTTGCCCTTCCATGTATGAACCCTGGACATACATGTGTGTATTCCCACATGTGTCCTTCTATGCAATTCCTTTTCTATATGCTCCCTCAGTATATGCCCCTCCACATACATGCCTTTGTGATGTTTCCTACATCTGCTTCATCTCAGTACATTTTTACTGCACATGTATCTTATACTTCTATATCTGAGTTTCCTATATAGATCCATATTTTCCATTAATGATGTGTGCATTTTGAGGAGAATGTGATTTAATTTAACAAAAAATATGTTTTGTTGATATTTTTCTTGCTGTTCCACTTCATTTATTGTCTTTGATTTAAACTAATTTTGTTCTTTGGATATCAAACATAAACGCTGTGGTGGGAGCATGTGAACTGTGGCTTCATTTGATATAGATCCACTAAATACCTAGAACTTAGATTATCTGGGTTTTGGGGGGGGATATTTTGTGATATTGGGAGCATTCCTCTAGGAACTACAATTGGAAGCTAAATTATAGGTACAAAAAGGAGCCTTGTGATTCCAAGAAGAAAGAAATTAGAATAAAGCAGAATAACAGAAACTATTTTAAATTATTCATTTCTCTTTTTCAGACTTACTATTTTTTCTCCTCAGTAAATTCAGTTGGGTTATTATTTCATACCTCCAAATATATATGTAACCAAAGACAAGTTAGTCTAAGCAGAGGTATGCACTGGAATCAAATATTTTATAAGGAACTTCCTTCCCTCTCATTCTTCTTCTTGTCTCCATAGCAAATTGTTTTGATGTCTTTTGAACACAATTGTAATTCAGTGATTCTTCACTTTGATCCCTGTGAGACTATTCACATTCACTATGGAGAACCAAGCTGACAGCTGCTTTGGTTGCCCTGGAGAGGCAGACAGAATATTGGCTTGTGAGTTAAAGAATCTTTCTTCTGAGAAACTCAATAACTGTTGGTGGTAGAGGTGGTTCGAATTTATCCTCCTCTGGGAACTAGAGTAATGCCTTATATAAACTTCTGGGGATTATCATCTTTGTGACTAACCTAACTCAAGATTTAGGGAAGAAGCAATGTTTTGCACTCTTCCTGGTTGAACATTTCTCTGCCCTTAATGAATGCTTTAGGACTTTTCAGGCCTGTGCAACATAATTCAAAGCAACAAATGAAACACTAAATGGCTACTTTGTGCAAGGCACAGTAAAATTTTACTCGATTTGGAGTTGAGAGACCCAGATTAGAATTCTAAATCTTCTACTGTCTTCTATTTATGTAACCTTGGCTAAGTCATTTCGGTTTAATGAGCCCAGGTTCCCCTATCAAATAAATGGTTTGATATAGCTCATTTAATCAATGAACATTTATTAATTACCAATTTTCTTCCAAAATTTTAGGCTAGGTACTTACTACAAAGTCAGGCACATAGCTTAATAATGCTAGCTGACTTGACTTAGATGCAAAGACAAATTGGATAGATACTGATCTTAAAAACCTTGCACTCTTATTGACAGGAGCAGGTGGAGTGGTAAAGTTATTAATTTTTAAAGTCCCTTTCAGCTTAAAATTATACAATATGTCCTAACAATATTTTGTAAGAAAACCAAACACATTGTGTGTGATTGGAATGTAACCTCATTTTCATGAAAAGTAAAATTCAAATTTCATACATGTATATATATATGCATGCACTCATATTTCTACATGTATGTATATGTACACACACACACACACATATATATATATATATAAATGTTTCTGGAATAAATAATAGAATATTTTTTATTACTATTTCAATGACTTGGTCAATATGGAAAACCCTACATCCCTAACCTCATAACTTGTTGAATAGTCCTTCAAGTTGCCATGGTCAAAATGTTCTCACCCTTCAGCCTGCCTAGTAAACTTTTACAATCTTAGTTTCATTGGTTATAAGTTAGCAGATATAGTCAAACCATTCCTAGTTCTACATTAGAAGCCCTGTCATCTTGGCAAGATCTGTCAGAATTTGTGTTTTCCTCATACTGTTATTAAGAATGCACCTAGGTGGTGAAATGGACTTAGAATCAAATCAGAAAGACCTTAATTTGCCTCAGGTCCTTAGTAATTACATTACTCAGGACTCTTCACTTAGCTTCACTTAACTCAAATGCAGAATAAGGGTAGTAATAGGAACTGATTCACAGGAATGTACTGATGAACAAATGAAAAATATATGGAAAGTGTTTTGCAAATCTTAATCCGCTTTTAAATATTGGCTGTTATTATTGTAAGACACAAGGGTCATCTTCACCCTACAGTGAAGCATAGCAGTAGGACCTTAGTAAAAGTTTATATTAGTAAGATACTTCACAAGACATCATAGGTTGGCAATATAAAGCCATAGTAGCAGTCAAAGTAATGTATTTATGAGGATATAACTTCTTATTCTTCTTCTGTTTTTTTCCTGATGGACTTTAAAAATAATAAAATTTACATCACTATTATTTTTATTGTGGCCACTGTCAACTACCAAGAACCAAGAATGGTGAAGACTCAAGCTGGAAAAGAAGACTGAGAAGAATAACTTGGGAGGATGCATGTGGAAGCAAATTCAGTCCCTTGTGGCCTCCATCTTCTCCCACTCCAACATCACAATTAGTGCTCTGAATTCATGTTTATAAGTATTAGTACTTTGTAAAATCTTTCAATATTTTTTTCCTTTGGCTATATAGAATTTTTGTGGCTGTAAGAAGTCTTAGAGATTATCTGGTTCAACTTCATCATTTTTCACATAAGAAAATATTTAATGAAAATGTTAATTGACCTGCCTTTCGATTTCTTAGTGTAGAAACTGCTAAATCCTGTGTTACCATCATTGTGTTTCCACTATACTTTCATTGTTTCTTTCTGGGTGCTTGTAATATTTTCTTCTTGACCTGAGATCTCTGGAATTTTACTACAATATTCCTAAATGCTTTCCTTTTGGGATCTCTTTCAGGAGGTGATTGGTACATTCTTTCCATTTTTATTTTACTCTCCAGTTCTAGAATATCAGGGCAGTTTCCCTTGATGATTTCTTGATGTCGAGGCTCTTTTTTGGATCATGACTTTCAGGTACTCCAATAATTTTTAAATTATTTCTCTTGGCTTCATTTTCTAGGTCAGTTGTTTTTCCAATGGGTTACTTCACATTGTCTTCTATTTTTTCGTTCTTTTGGTTTTGTTTTATAATTCTTCTATTTCTCATAAAGTCATTAGCTTCCTTTTTCTGAATTCTAATTTTTTAAGAATTATTTTCTTAGGAGCCAAGATGTCAGAGTGAGAGCAACTACTCACCTAAGCTCTAAGACAAACTCCTTTACATATCTCTAAAAAGAGAATCTGATTAAATTTTAGAGTGACAGAATCCAATAGGTGACAGACTGTGGCAGATTTCCAACCCCATGGGATGGGCCGAGTGCACAGCACACAACACACAGTCCATAGCAGTGTAGACCCCACCACTGAGCATGCCTGTGCTCAGGAGAGGAGACCTCCTGTGGCCCTCCACCAACACTTAATACAGCCAGCTCCATTACTATTACTATGATCCTCCCATTTGGCCAGGACAAAATCGTGTTATGCCAAACTCCTCATTCTAACTCAGTTCCAATGCTTTGCCAAATTTTGTCATTTCTTTATATCAAATATCCCCCATATGTACCTACCTTTGTCTTTGCAGAAGGTCTCAAAGTTAGTTAAAGCACTGTTTTTCCTCATGGTTGTATTATAGCAGTACCTTCTGGTTTATCTTTCTGTGTTAAATTTTTCGTTATTCCAATCCATCTTTAACTCAGCCACCAATACTTCAATGTCACCAAGGTAATATTGAAAGCATTAATTTGACTGTGCTCAGTGAGCTGTAGTGAGTCTGCATTACTTTTAGGTTCATATATAAAGTCTTCTTTTTGGTAAGCAAAATTCTTCACAAATTGGCCCTGTCCTACATTTCCAGTCTTTTACATTTACTCTTCTCTGCATACTCCACCTTCTAGTTAAAATTGCTTGGTAATCCACGATGCTAATTTCATTCCCTTTCAAGTTACTTTCAGTTATATATACTTTCATATATATATATGAATATATATATATACTTATATATTACTTTCAGTTATATATATATGTAAACAGTTATACATTTTCTCCTCCCAAAATGTATAACACTTGAAAGCTGAGATATTTTTTTCGACTTTTTCCTTGCTTTGTTTCACCAACACTTAACGTATTATCTAAGACACTGAAAATGTATAGTAAGTACTTGTAAATGTAAATAAAAATCACTACAAATTAGAGTGGTAAAAATTCCAACAACTGTGAGGTAAAAACTCATGCCTTTCAAATTAGAAAAGATAGATAAATTCATCGTTGACTGGTGGGAGGAAAGATAGGTATGCTGATTTATCCAGTCTGGAAACAAATTAGGAATTATTCAAGAAAAGTTAATAAATTGTCCATTGGTCAAAAATGTCAAGCAAGTATTTAGATTTTACATCAGTTAAGAATTTCTCTGCTTGTATTTATGTATGATAAGCTGATTAATCTCATTCAGATCTTAATATTTAATTCATAAGAAACTAGAAATATTTATGTACTAGATATTAAAAATATTCTGGCAAATTTTTCTGTAACTGAAAGCCCCTCTCTTAAAAATATAGATATTTCTATAATTTTATGTCATTTCACAAACAAAACTTATAATCCTATAAATTTAACAGTTTCAAGTTTCTTGAAAAAGTTAACATAGAGAATAAACTGAAGCTCAGAAAACGTGCTTAAGATTTAAAAAATGTAGAATTAATCATATTAACTAGAGGAAGGAGAATGAGGCTTACTAGAAGATGATAATTCTAGAATTTTAGCATTCATATGTAACAGCCAAGCTATAAATTTAACTGAGAGTAGGCAGAAGTAACAACCTGCTGTTTTTCCCTTTTTGGGCACCAAAGAAAAATGAATAAGATGCAATCTTGTTTTTAAAGTACCTGACAACAGTGGAAACAGAGATAAAGATATAAACATATTTAGTATAAAACACAAAATTCCATTCATATATCTGTGATAGAATGTCACTTCTTCAACATGATTAGACTGAATATTTTCCATGGAAGATGCTCTTGAGGAAATGTAGAAGATTAAACACTAGGGTGAGAGTTCATACCTTTTAAAAGAGCTTTCTCTAGTTTGTCTTTATCCACTGCCTACCCTGGCAAGATTCTTGCTGGTAAAAATGTCCTGAGGTTTTACCCCAAGAGAACTATGAGGGAGAAATGTATCTTACTATTCACTTTAAGGTAGCATCCTGGAGTCCCATCAAAAGACCTAATTCCCCAGAGTCCTAGTTATTTACCTAAATCAATCTCATACAAGAGCTAATTTTATCTTATTTGCACTAGAATTCCTTGTTATAATTAGGAGAGTCTAACTTTGGGCATATATTGTGGTACAGTAGATGGAGTGCTCAACTTGGAATCAGGAAGCTCTGGGTGCAAATCCTTCCTCTAACAGAAACTAGCTGTGAAGCCTTCAGCAAGTTATTTTACGTCTGATTCTTGTTTTTATTGTCTGAAAATTTAGGGGTTTGGGTTAGATACCTTTCAATGTTTCTTCCATTTCTAAATTTATGGTCCTATGACCTGAGTTAGAACCCTGCCTCAAATACTTGTTAACTGTGTGATTCTGGGCAACTCTCATTAGCTTTTTTGGTCTAATTTTCCCATCTGCAAAATGTGAACTTTGGCCTTGATGTCTTTTAAGGTCCTTTCATGGTCTAAATATATTGGCCTATAAGCCATGAGGAATATAAGTTAAAAGATAATGTTATGAAGAAGAAAGAATACCATCACTGGAATCAGAATACCTTTTCTTTCTTTATAACCTTTACCATCATTAGCAAATCACTTCTTTGGCCTCCAAATCTTGTAATTCCTACATTGGGCAACTGATTTCTCCACAGTTTGATAGTTCGTCCAATATTTGAGGTCACAAATTTTAAGGAATTAAGTCTTTCTAAGATCAAGGAAATGGGGAATATTATTGTATACTTCATGCAATTGAGATATTGGAAGTCTATTATAGACCAGTAAAGATCAAGAATTTTTGCCTTAATTTCATAAAAATCAGAAATGATTCTATCTCTTGACTACTGAAAAATAAATTCAATGGCTCCCTTTTACTCACCAAATAAGTATTAAACTCTTTGTTTTGACATTTTAGGTTTTCCACAGTCTGGCTAAAGATTTGATACCCTACTTTAGCCAACTCCTCTCTGTCATTTACTCTGCATTCTACCTAGACCAGATTACTTGTAATTCCCAGACCACATTCTATACATTTCCACCCCAGAATCTTTGCTTAAGCGCTGCTCTCTATTCCTAGAATGACTCTCCTTTCCTCAACTCCATTTGTTTACACTGAATTCATCCTTGAAGATTCTCCTAACATTCTACTGCCTCTATCAAGCTTTTCTTAATCTTACCAAGACAGATGACTGCCTTTTTATCCTGATCAAGCAATATCAGATAATGCAAAGCAGTAAGCCATACCAAAACAAATCAGAAAACCACAGTGAATTTTGAATCAGAGGGTAGAATAGATGGAACTAGGAAAAAATCCTGGACCTGCTATTTAAGTATCAGGCTTTATAGAAATTATTTAACTCTACTGAGACTCAGTTTCTGCATCTGTAAAATGAGGGAGGACACTTAATGACCTCGTGATCCCTTCTAGCTCCCCATTGGTTGTCTCATAAACTGATTTTTATGTATCTGTGTGCATGAATTTATCTCCTGCACATAATGTAAGCTCCTACTGTGTGCAAAGGCCTCTTCTAAACACTAGAGATAAAAAAGGTGAAATGGTATCTGCCCTCAAGAAAGTTGCATTCTAATTGGAAAGACAAGGTTGAAGCATGTTAAGAATGTTTTTTAATGTGCCTTCCAACTAGAAATCCAAGGATCTTATGGATACTTCCATCTCCTTATATGATCCCATTAATTCTTACAATTTTCACGCACACACACTCACACATTTTATTTCCACATTATTATTAGTTGCTTCTGGTAAGAGATTATGTCTTTTCTGCATCTCAGAACCTACCATAGTATTTTACACAAACTAGCTGCTTGATTGACTACTTTTTTAAAGTGAATGAATGGATTTCTTGTGTAATAAGTTTTTTTTTTTTTTTTGTTGCAGTTCCTCTCTATAACACTCTGTATGTGTTTTCTTTGGGATGGTAATTACTCTGTAACTGGGGCAAAGAGAAATTGTCTCTAAAAATGTCCCTGCTGAATATTTTTCTTCAATAGCAATATTTTGCAAGAGGCCTTACTCTTGATTTGAAAGTGAAAAAGAAATCAAAGTTGAAATAAGGTTATTTTCATATGTGAAATGAAAACATGTTTGAAGTCACTTTATTTCCCTGGGTCTCAGTTTTCCTTATTCCAATCCATCTTTAACTCAGCCACCAATACTTCAATGTCACCAAGGTAATATTGAAAGCATTAATTTGACTGTGCTCAGTGAGCTGTAGTGAGTCTGCATTACTTTTAGGTTCATATATAAAGTCTTCTTTTTGGTAAGCAAAATTCTTCACAAATTGGCCCTGTCCTACATTTCCAGTCTTTTACATTTACTCTTCTCTGAATACTCCACCTTCTAGTTAAAATTGCTTGGTAATCCACAATGCTAATTTCATTCCCTTTCAAGTTACTTTCAGTTATGTATATATCTCTATGTAAACAGTTATACATTTTCTCCTCCCAAAATGTATAACACTTGAAAGCTGAGATATTTTTTTCGACTTTTTCCTTGCTTTGTTTCACCAACCACTTAGCGTATTATCTAAGACACTGAAAATGTATAGTAAGTACTTGTAAATGTAAATAAAAATCACTACAAATTAGAGTGGTGAAAATTCCAACAACTGTGAGGTAAAAACTCATGCCTTTCAAATTAGAAAAGATAGATAAATTCATCGTTGACTGGTGGGAGGAAAGATAGGTATGCTGATTTATCCAGTCTGGAAACAAATTAGGAATTATTCAAGAAAAGTTAATAAATTGTCCATTGGTCAAAAATGTCAAGCAAGTATTTAGATTTTACATCAGTTAAGAATTTCTCTGCTTGTATTTATGTATGATAAGCTGATTAATCTCATTCAGATCTTAGTATTTAATTCATAAGAGACTAGAAATATTTATGTACTAGATATTAAAAATATTCTGGCGAATTTTTCTGTAACTGAAAGCCCCTCTCTTAAAAATATAGATATTTCTATAATTTTATGTCATTTCACAAACAAAACTTATAATCCTATAAATTTAACAGTTTCAAGTTTCTTGAAAAAGTTAACATAGAGAATAAACTGAAGCTCAGAAAACGTGCTTAAGATTTTAAAAATGTAGAATTAATCATATTAACTAGAGGAAGGAGAATGAGGCTTACTAGAAGATGATAATTCTAGAATTTTAGCATTCATATATAACAGTCAAGCTATAAATTTAACTGAGAGTAGGCAGAAGTAACAACCTGCTGTTTTTTCCCTTTTTCATTTTGGTTTAATGAGCCCGGGTTTCCCTATCAAATAAATGGTTTGATATAGCTCATTTAATCAATGAACATTTATTAATTACCAATTTTCTTCCAAAATTTTAGGTTAGGTGCTTACTACAAAGTCAGGCACATAGCTTAATAATGCTAGCTGACTTGACTTAGATGCAAAGACAAATTGGATAGATACTGATCTTAAAACCTTGCACTCTTATTGACAGGAGCAGGTGGAATGGTAAAGTTATTAATTTTTAAAGTCCCTTTCAGCTTAAAATTATACAATATGTCCTAACAATATTTTGTAAGAAAACCAAACACATTGTGTGTGATTGGAATGTAACCTCATTTTCATGAAAAGTAAAATTCAAATTTCATACATGTATATATATATATGCATGCACTCATATTTCTACATGTATGTATATGTACACACACACACACACACACATATATATATATAAATGTTTCTGGAATAAATAATAGAATATTTTTTATTACTATTTCAATGACTTGGTCAATATGGAAAACCCCACATCCCTAACCTCATAACTTGTTGAATAGTCCTTCAAGTTGCCATGGTCAAAATGTTCTCACCCTTCAGCCTGCCTAGTAAACTTTTACAATCTTAGTTTCATTGGTTATAAGTTAGCAGATATAGTCAAACCATTCCTAGTTCTACATTAGAAGCCCTGTCATCTTGGCAAGATCTGTCAGAATTTGTGTTTTCCTCATACTGTTATTAAGAATGCACCTAGGTGGTGAAATGGACTTAGAATCAAATCAGAAAGACCTTAATTTGCCTCAGGTCCTTAGTAATTACATTACTAAGGACTCTTCACTTAGCTTCACTTAACTCAAATGCAGAATAAGGGTAGTAATAGGAACTGATTCACAGGAATGCACTGATGAACAAATGAAAAATATATGGAAAGTGTTTTGCAAATCTTAATCCGCTTTTAAATATTGGCTGTTATTATTGTAAGACACAAGGGTCATCTTCACCCTACAGTGAAGCATAGCAGTAGAACCTTAGTAAAAGTTTATATTAGTAAGATACTTCACAAGACATCATAGGTTGGCAATATAAAGCCATAGTAGCAGTCAAAGTAATGTATTTATGAGGATATAACTTCTTATTCTTCTTCTGTTTTTTTCCTGATGGACTTTAAAAATAATAAAATTTACATCACTATTATTTTTATTGTGGCCACTGTCAACTACCAAGAACCAAGAATGGTGAAAATTCAAGCTGGAAAAGAAGACTGAGAAGAATAACTTGGGAGGATGCATGTGGAAGCAAATTCAGTCCCTTGTGGCCTCCATCTTCTCCCACTCCAACATCACAATTAGTGCTCTGAATTCATGTTTATAAGTATTAGTACTTTGTAAAATCTTTCAATATTTTTTTCCTTTGGCTATATAGAATTTTTGTGGCTGTAAGAAGTCTTAGAGATTATCTGGTTCAACTTCATCATTTTTCACATAAGAAAATATTTAATGAAAATGTTAATTGACCTGCCTTTCGATTCTTTAGTGTAGAAACTGCTAAATCCTGTGTTACCATAATTGTGTTTCCACTATACTTTCATTGTTTCTTTCTGGGTGCTTGTAATATTTTCTTCTTGACCTGAGATCTCTGGAATTTTACTACAATATTCCTAAATGCTTTCCTTTTGGGATCTCTTTCAGGAGGTGATTGGTACATTCTTTCCATTTTTATTTTATTCTCCAGTTCTAGAATATCAGGGCAGTTTTCCTTGACGATTTCTTGATGTCGAGGCTCTTTTTTGGATCATGACTTTCAGGTACTCTAATAATTTTTAAATCATTTCTCTTGGCTTCATTTTCTAGGTCAGTTGTTTTTCCAATGGGTTACTTCACATTGTCTTCTATTTTTTCGTTCTTTTGGTTTTGTTTTATAATTCTTCTATTTCTCATAAAGTCATTAGCTTCCTTTTTCTGAATTCTAATTTTTTAAGAATTATTTTCTTAGGAGCCAAGATGTCAGAGTGAGAGCAACTACTCACCTAAGCTCTAAGACAAACTCCTTTACATATCTCTAAAAAGAGAATCTGATTAAATTTTAGAGTGGCAGAATCCAATAGGTGACAGACTGTGGCAGATTTCCAACCCCATGGGATGGGTCGAGTGCACAGCACACAACACACAGTCCATAGCAGTGTAGACCCCACAACTGAGCATGCCTGTGCTCAGGAGAGGAGACCTCCTGTGGCCCTCCACCAACACTTAATACAGCCAGCTCCATTACTATTACTATGATCCTCCCATTTGTCCAGGACAAAATCGTGTTATGCCAAACTCCTCATTCTAACTCAGTTCCAATGCTTTGCCAAATTTTGTCATTTCTTTATATCAAATATCCCCCATATGTACCTACCTTTGTCTTTGCAGAAGGTCTAAAAGTTAGTTAAAGCACTGTTTTTCCTCATGGTTGTATTATAGCAATACCTTCTGGTTTATCTTCCTGTGTTAAATTTTTCCTTATTCCAATCCATCTTTAACTCAGCCACCAATACTTCAATGTCACCAAGGTAATATTGAAAGCATTAATTTGACTGTGCTCAGTGAGCTGTAGTGAGTCTGCATTACTTTTAGGTTCATATATAAAGTCTTCTTTTTGGTAAGCAAAATTCTTCACAAATTGGCCCTGTCCTACATTTCCAGTCTTTTACATTTACTCTTCTCTGAATACTCCACCTTCTAGTTAAAATTGCTTGGTAATCCACAATGCTAATTTCATTCCCTTTCAAGTTACTTTCAGTTATGTATATATCTCTATGTAAACAGTTATACATTTTCTCCTCCCAAAATGTATAACACTTGAAAGCTGAGATATTTTTTTCGACTTTTTCCTTGCTTTGTTTCACCAACACTTAGCGTATTATCTAAGACACTGAAAATGTATAGTAAGTACTTGTAAATGTAAATAAAAATCACTACAAATTAGAGTGGTGAAAATTCCAACAACTGTGAGGTAAAAACTCATGCCTTTCAAATTAGAAAAGATAGATAAATTCATCGTTGACTGGTGGGAGGAAAGATAGGTATGCTGATTTATCCAGTCTGGAAACAAATTAGGAATTATTCAAGAAAAGTTAATAAATTGTCCATTGGTCAAAAATGTCAAGCAAGTATTTAGATTTTACATCAGTTAAGAATTTCTCTGCTTGTATTTATGTATGATAAGCTGATTAATCTCATTCAGATCTTAGTATTTAATTCATAAGAGACTAGAAATATTTATGTACTAGATATTAAAAATATTCTGGCGAATTTTTCTGTAACTGAAAGCCCCTCTCTTAAAAATATAGATATTTCTATAATTTTATGTCATTTCACAAACAAAACTTATAATCCTATAAATTTAACAGTTTCAAGTTTCTTGAAAAAGTTAACATAGAGAATAAACTGAAGCTCAGAAAACGTGCTTAAGATTTTAAAAATGTAGAATTAATCATATTAACTAGAGGAAGGAGAATGAGGCTTACTAGAAGATGATAATTCTAGAATTTTAGCATTCATATATAACAGTCAAGCTATAAATTTAACTGAGAGTAGGCAGAAGTAACAACCTGCTGTTTTTCCCTTTTTGGCACCAAAGAAAAATGAATAAGATGCAATCTTGTTTTTAAAGTACCTGACAACAGTGGAAACAGAGATAAAGATATAAACATATTTAGTATAAAACACAAAATTCCATTCATCTATCTGTGATAGAATGTCACTTCTTCAACATGATTAGACTGAATATTTTCCATGGAAGATGCTCTTGAGGAAATGTAGAAGATTAAACACTAGGGTGAGAGTTCATACCTTTTAAAAGAGCTTTCTCTAGTTTGTCTTTATCCACTGCCTACCCTGGCAAGATTCTTGCTGGTAAAAATGTCCTGAGGTTTTACCCCAAGAGAACTATGAGGGAGAAATGTATCTTACTATTCACTTTAAGGTAGCATCCTGGAGTCCCATCAAAAGACCTAATTCCCCAGAGTCCTAGTTATTTACCTAAATCAATCTCATACAAGAGCTAATTTTATCTTTTTTGCACTAGAATTCCTTGTTATAATTAGGAGAGTCTAACTTTGGGCATATATTGTGGTACAGTAGATGGAGTGCTCAACTTGGAATCAGGAAGCTCTGGGTGCAAATCCTTCCTCTAACAGAAACTAGCTGTGAAGCCTTCAGCAAGTTATTTTACATCTGATTCTTGTTTTTCTTGTCTGAAAATTTAGGGGTTTGGGTTAGATACCTTTCAATGTTTCTTCCATTTCTAAATTTATGGTCCTATGACCTGAGTTTGAACCCTGCCTCAAATACTTGTTAACTGTGTGATTCTGGGCAACTCTCATTAGCTTTTTTGGTCTAATTTTCCCATCTGCAAAATGTGAACTTTGGCCTTGATGTCTTTTAAGGTCCTTTCATGGTCTAAATATATTGGCCTATAAGCCATGAGGAATATAAGTTAAAAGATAATGTTATGAAGAAGAAAGAATACCATCACTGGAATCAGAATACCTTTTCTTTCTTTGTAACCTTTACCATCATTAGCAAATCACTTCTTTGGCCTCCAAATCCTGTAATTCCTACATTGGGCAACTGATTTCTCCACAGTTTGATAGTTCGTCCAATATTTGAGGTCACAAATTTTAAGGAATTAAGTCTTTCTAAGATCAAGGAAATGGGGAATATTATTGTATACTTCATGCAATTGAGATATTGGAAGCCTATTATAGACCAGTAAAGATCAAGAATTTTTGCCTTAATTTCATAGAAATCAGAAATGATTCTATCTCTTGACTACTGAAAAATAAATTCAATGGCTCCCTTTTACTCACCAAATAAGTATTAAACTCTTTGTTTTGACATTTTAGGTTTTCCACAGTCTGGCTAAAGATTTGATACCCTACTTTAGCCAACTCCTCTCTGTCATTTACTCTGCATTCTACCTAGACCAGATTACTTGTAATTCCCAGACCACATTCTATACATTTCCACCCCAGAATCTTTGCTTACGCTGCTCTCTATTCCTAGAATGACTCTCCTTTCCTCAACTCCATTTGTTTACACTGAATTCATCCTTGAAGATTCTCCTAACATTCTACTGCCTCTATCAAGCTTTTCTTAATCTTACCAAGACAGATGACTGCCTTTTTATCCTGATCAAGCAATATCAGATAATGCAAAGCAGTAAGCCATACCAAAACAAATCAGAAAACCACAATGAATTTTGAATCAGAGGGTAAAATAGATGGAACTAGGAAAAAATCCTGGACCTGCTATTTAAGTATCAGGATTTATAGAAATTATTTAACTCTACTGAGACTCAGTTTCTGCATCTGTAAAATGAGGGAGGACACTTAATGACCTCGTGATCCCTTCTAGCTCTCCATTGGTTGTCTCATAAACTGATTTTTACGTATCTGTGTGCATGAATTTATCTCCTGCACATAATGTAAGCTCCTACTGTGTGCAAAGGCCTCTTCTAAACACTAGAGATAAAAAAGGTGAAATGGTATCTGCCCTCAAGAAAGTTGCATTCTAATTGGAAAGACAAGACAAGGTTGAAGCATGTTAAGAATGTTTTTTAATGTGCCTTCCAACTAGAAATCCAAGGATCTTATGGATACTTCCATCTCCTTATATGATCCCATTAATTCTTACAATTTTCACACACACATTTTATTTCCACATTATTATTAGTTGCTTCTGGTAAGAGATTATGTCTTTTCTGCATCCCCAGAACCTACCATAGTATTTTACACAAACTAGCTGCTTGATTGACTACTTTTTTAAAGTGAATGAATGGATTTCCTGTGTAATAAGTTTTTTTTTTTTTTTTTGTTTTTGTTTTTGTTGCAGTTCCTCTCTTTAACACTCTGTATGTGTTTTCTTTGGGATGGTAATTACTCTGTAACTGGGGCAAAGAGAAATTGTCTCTAAAAATGTCCTTGCTGAATACTTTTCTTCAATAGTAATATTTTGCAAGAGGCCTTACTCTTGATTTGAAAGTGAAAAAGAAATCAAAGTTGAAATAAGGTTATTTTCATATGTGAAATGAAAACATGTTTGAAGTCACTTTATTTCCCTGGGTCTCAGTTTCTTCAGTAAGAAATCAGTTATAATAATCTTTAATGCCTTCTCTACTTCTAACGTTTGACATTTTATGGTTCTATGCCCTGTTAGTGAGTAAAAATGCGATCAATGTTTTTTTAAAGAGATCCATATTTTCTTTCCTATCACTCTTTTCATTTGTCAATCCATTTTTAAAAATAGTTTTGAAGAAATTCTATCTTCTTCTGAACTCATTTTCTTTCAGATTTTGTTTGCTAGTTTAAAATCCAATTATGTTGCATTGAGGAGTGACTCACTGGGCTCTCATTTAAGAAGTTTTATATTCCCTACTGTACTTCCAGGTTGATTTCTATGAAGAAAAGTTCAAATGAAAACAAATTCCATCTCTGAATACTATTGCAAAGTAGCAAATCTTTCTAGAACCTAAAATAATGAAGTTCATAATTTTTAAATTCCACCTATAAGGATAACAAAGTAACATTGTGCTTTTTGGAACTGAGACAGTGTCAAATATATGTGAGTATTTCTTTCAATTAACATAGCAATGGTTTGCCTCCACAATACCCATAAAAAGACCCTATTTGCTTTACCAACTTGCAGTACTTTTCAGTTCAATTACTAATATTTTTACATTCTCCTCTAATTACAGTGGCACCAAATGGAATGGCACAGTTAAGACAATGTCAGCATTTCCTTTGCAAACTTGTAATTCTAAAGACTTGTGATAAATCAACCACAGAAATTTATTCTGCAATGAACCTTGGAATACAAGTTCTTGAGAATTAATGGAGAAAAGAATTGGACTTTTATTTGTGGATATTTAGAGTTCAATATGGGCATCTTGACTATCTCAGCAGTAAGCTTTCACTTTTTTATTTAATATTTTATTTTTCCCAAGTTACATGAAAAAATATTGTTAGCCTTTCTTTTTTAAACTTTGAGTTCCAAATTCTCTCTTTTCCTCCCTCCCTAGACCCTCTTATTAAGAAGACAAGCAATTTAATATAAGTTATATATGTGTAGTTATACAAAACATATCCATAACAGTCATGTTGTTAAGAAAGTCATAGAGAAGAAAAAAAAAACTCAAATAAAATAAATGAAAGAATTGAAAGTATGCTTCAATCTGTATTCAGATACAATCAGTTCTTTTTCTGAGAATGGATAGTATTTTTCATCATAAGTCCTTCAGAGTTGCTTGAATCATTATATTGCTAAGAAGAACTGTCATTCCCAGTATTATAATATTGCTGCTACTTTGACCACTATACATTTCTTTTTCTATCAGTCCAAGGAAGTCTTTCCAGGTTTTTCTGAAAACACACTGCTCATCATTGCTCGTGGTACAATAATATTTCATGATAATCAAATACCACAGTTTGTTCAGTCATTCCCAAATCGATGGGCATCCTGTCATGCTCTGATTGTTTACCCTCAGAAGGAGGTGATATAAATATTTTTGTGCAAATAGGTCCAAACTTTCACCTTCAAGAAGAGTTTAGCTAGAGGTTAACCATTTCTTAATATAATAGAATAATTTCCACTTTTTCATAGCTTTTCATCTTGACCTGTATTTTATTTACAGTAAATCATGGTGCTGGTGGTGGTTCCAGCAGAGCCCCAATGCTGGAGAGATGCCTGGAAGTTGCCCAAGTTCTCTCTAGTCTCTATCAGAAACAGCAATCAATCAAACATCTAAATGGATTCTTGAGTGATAGAGCCTGTAAAAAGTTGGACTGAAATAATTTTCTTGCTTAAGATAGCTTAGGATTGCAGGAAAGATCTGCTTCATTTTTGTAAAAGGGGAGCCCAGCCCAGATGGCATCTGAGCAAGCCAGTGGAAGGCTCTTAACCATAGCACAGATCAAGAACAAAGGCCCCTTGGAACTGTATCAGCAGGCAAGTGGCAGAACAGACCAGTTGTGAAGCCTCCAGGCTCAGCACAGAAGGCAAATTGCCAAGTCAAGAAACCAGGTAATGAGAGGTATTACTAGACTGGGTCACCCCAGGTCAGTGAGCAAGCCACTAACACCTTAAGCCCCATCACAAAAAACCAGTGACAAGGCCCCTGAACTCCAGAACAAGAAATTTGCAACCTTGCCCTCTGTGCCCCCCACAGTAGAGCTCAATTTTAAAAGTCACGAAATAGACAAAAATGATGAAAAGTGAAAAGAGAACCTTGACTATAGAGAGCTATTATGGTGACAGGGAAGACCAAAACACAAAAGGACAAAAATTGATTGAATAAAATAATTATTTAAAAAATACAATTGGCCATAAGTAAAAAAAAGTAATAATAATAATCACTGAAAATGTATGTCCTTAAAGAGTAGAATTGGCAGAGCAGAAAAGGAGAGACAAAAGCTAAGTGAAGAAAATAATTCATTTAAAATTGGAGTTGGGAAAGTGGAAGCTAAAGACTATATGAGACATCAAGTATCAGTCTAACAAAATCAAAAGAATGAAAAAATCAGAAGAAAATGTACAATAACTCATGAGAAATAAACTGACTTGGAAAATAGATTCAGGAGAGATATTTTAAGAATTATTATTGAACTACCTGGAAGTCATGAGAAAAAATGAGCCTGGGCAGCATTTTTCAAGAAATTAACAAGAAAAAACTGCCCTGATATCCTAGAAGGAGAGGGTAAAATAATCTTTGAGAGAATCCATCAATCATCTCCTGAAATAGATACCCAAATTAAAAATTTCCACTAATATTGTAGCCAAATTCCAGAATTGTCACATCATGGAGTGCAAACAGTCAGAATATTATGGAATCATAGTCGAGATTACAGAGGATTTAACAGCTTCTACATAAAAGGATTGAGGGGCTTGAAATATGATATTGAGGTGGGCAAAGGAATGGGGATTACAATCAGGAATCAAATACTCAGAAAAACTGATCATAAACTGTTAGGGGAAAAGATGGAAATTTAATGAAATAGAGGACTTTTGATCATTCCCAATGAAAAGACCAGAGCTCACTTAAAAACGTCACATTCAAATACAAAATTCAAGAGAAGAAAAAAAAAACACATTGGAAAGAGAACAAACAAACAAAAATTTTATTAAATAAGGTTCAACTGTTGACGTTCCTACACAGGAAGGTGATACATATAATTCTTGAGAACTGTATCATATTAGGCCAGTTAGAAGCAATATACACAGTCGGTGTAGGCATAAGTTGACTTTGACATGATGATAAAAAAATTAAGGGGGGAAAAAGGGTTGTCCTGGGAGAAGATTAAAGGGGAGGCAAAAATGTATGAAATTAATCACAGGAAGAGGTGCAAATATCTGTTACAGTGTGGGGAAAGAAAGTAGGTGTGTCAGCCATATGTGAACCATATTCTCATCAGATTTAGCTCTAAGAGGGAATAACACATACTCTCAGTTCAGTATAGAAATTTATATTACCTTATAGGGAAGCAGGAGTAGAAGACGGAAAGAAAAAGTTAAGGAGCTAATATAAGGGAGGGGAGATTGAGAGAGGAAGTGATCAAAAAAAAAAAAGTTGATGAGGACCGACAGGTTAAATGGAAAGAGAAAAATATGAATGGAGTGTGGGGATAGAATGGAGGGAAACATACAGCTAGATCTGGTAACTGTGAATGCGATTGGTTTGAATTCTCCTATAAAACAGATATAGAGAGCAGAATGGATTAATAATGCATAGTTCTATACTCTGTTGTTAGAAGAAACACATTTGAAGCAGAGTTAAACACAGAGTAAAGGTCATAATCTGGAGCAGATTATATTATGCTTTAGCTGAAGTTTAAAAAAAAAGGAGTGGCAATTTTGATCTTATAGAAAGCAAAATAAAAATCAACCTGATCAAAATAGTTAAGGGAGGAAACTACATCTTGCTAAAAGGTACCATGAACAACTGTATTAAATGATACAGCATCCAAATTCATAGAGGAGAAATTAAGTGAGTTACAAAATGAAATAGAAAGGAAAATCACACAAATGTGGGATCTCAAACTTCCCCTCTCAGAACTAGATAAATGTAACCACAAAATAAACAAGAAGGAAAAATAAAGAAGTGAAAAAAATTCTAGAAAAGGTAGATATGGTTGACCTTTGGAGAACACGGAAAGGAGATGGGAAGAAATATACATTTTTTTTGAGGAGTTCATGTCATATACATAAAAATTCAGCATGTGTTAAGGAATAAAAACATCTCAATCCAATGCAAAAAAAAAGCAAAATTATTAAATTCATGCTTTTCAGATTACAAAGCAATAAAATTATGTGACAAAAAGGTGCATAGAAAGATAGTATAAAAATTACTTGGAGCCTAAATAATCTAATTCTAAAGAATGTGTAGGTCAAACAACTAATCACAGTAGCAATTAATAATTTCATCAAAGAGAACACAACAATGAGACAACATATCAAAACTTATGGGATGAGGCCAAAGCAATTCTTAGGAGAAATGTACATATCTCAATGAACTGGGCATACAACTAAACAAGTTAGAGAAAGAATAAATTTAAAATCCCCAATTAAACACCAAATTAGAAATTCTGAAAACCAAAGGACAGATTATGGAGAATTGAAGGTAGGGGCAGAGCCAAGATGGTGGAGTAAAACACATACACTAGCTCTTCCCCCACAGCCCATAAAATACCTGTAAAGAAAGACTCTCAAATTCTAGTGCAGTAGAAGTCAAAGAACAATGCAGTGGAGGAGATTTCTAGCCCAGGGTGACCTGAAAAGCTGAGGGGAAAGGTATGTCTCATTGGACATGGAGTGGAGCCTTGCCCAGCCTTGACTGTACAGCACTGGGAGGATCATAACCGAGCAGGCTTCAGGGATGGAATTCCCAGCAGCAGCACAGATCCCTCAACTTACAGGCTCCAAAGGTCAGTGAGAGGGTTTTTTCAGCTGTCCAAGAAGGAAGGAGGATGTTCCTATAGCTCCAATCTCAGACCAGGCAGCAGAGGCATAAATATGTGGGGGCACCCAAGGCAGGCAGCAGCCTGCATCCATTGTTGAAGGCCTCATCTTAAAACCACTGGGGGAATTGAGCCCTGTGTGGAAGCCCTGGCCCTGCCTAAAACCCCGGGGAGAAATGAGCAGCTGATCTGAATCTCAGCCCCTAGCACTGGCTTAGCAGAACTGGAGACAAGGTGGTTGTGGAACGGAAACACTACTACTCTCAGATTATGGGCACAAAAGTTTCTGGTTGCTCCCAAACTAGCTTTCAGGTTTGATTGTGCCACCTTGGAGGAACAGAGAATTTACAGATTCCCAGAGTGTACCCTCCTTTTGACAAAAGGCTCAAAAGTCAAGTAACTGGCTGGAAAAAATGCCCCAAAAAGGGGGAAAAAACAAGACTATAGAAGACTATTTTGTTGGTGAGCATGTGTTTTCTTCCACCTTTCAGATGAGGAAGAACAATGTATACCATTAGAGGAAGACCAAAAAAATATCAAGAGTTCTGCATCCAAAACCTTAAAAATGAATATATAATGGTCTCAGGTCACAGAAGAGTTCAAAAAAGATTTTGAAAATAAAATAAGAGAGAAGAAGGAAAAATTGGGAAGGGAAATGAGAGGGATACAAGAAAATCATCAAAACAAGTCAACAGTTTGCTAAAGGAGATCGAAATAAATGCTTAAGAAAATAACACCTTTAAAAATAGGTAACTCAACTGGCAAAAGAGGTTCAAAAAGTCAATAAGGAGAAGAATGCTTTAAAAAGCAGAATTAGTCAAAAGGAAAAGGAAGTTCAAAAGCTCACTGAAGAAAATAGTTCTTTAAAAATTATAATGGAGGGGGGCAGAGTCAAGATGGCGGAGTAGAAAGACGCACGTATGCTCCGAACCCACAGCCCATAGATTTAATGTAAGAAGAGCCCCCCACAAGTTCTGGATCACTGCAGAGTGTGAAGAAACATAGTGGAAGAGATTTCCATTCCAGAGAGCCCTGGAGAGCCATCCCCACGGTCTCTCGTGCCCCAGAAAATGGACCCCACCCCAGCGCTGCCCTGGCTGCGGCCCTAGAGAAGCTGATCCGAGCAGGCTTCAGGGACAGAACCTCCGGGGGCCAGAAAGGTCACTCCACCCACAGAAGCTACAGGTCAGTGAGAGAGAAGGGTGGGCTGGATGAGAGGGGAGCGGGGTATCTCCGTGGCTTGGGCCCCCTCGGGAGGAAGCAGCGGAGGCAGAGGCAGGGGCGGGAAGTGGTGGAGGCAGAGGCGGGGGCGGCAGCAGAGGCAGTGGCGGCAGCCCGGGACTCCCCCAGCAGCAGGCAGGACTTTCATTACTGAAAGTCTCTGCATAAACCACCTGAAGGAACTGAGCCTGGGAGGCGGCCCTGCCCCCACCCCAGCACAAGAATTAAAGCTCACATTGAATAGCAGCCACGCCTGCCGCGGAAAGCCCATTTGAATCTCAGACCCCAAGCACTAGCTGGGGGGATCTAGGTGGGGGTGCAGAGGAATCTCAGAAGTCAGGTAACTGGCTGGGAAAATGCCTAGAAAAGGGAAGAAAAATAAGACTATAGAGAGTTTTTTTGAACAGTTGCAAATGATCCCGACTTTGGGATCTGATGACAAGGACATATTCTTGCCACCAGGGAAAGACGTGGAGGGGGGGGCCTTGGTACCCCAGGCATCCCAGGGGGATGTCAGTTGGGCTCAGGCTTGGAAGAGCTCAAAAAGGATTTTGAAAAGCAAGCTAGACAGGTGGAGGAAAAACTGGGAAGAGAAATGAGAGAGATGCAAGAAAAGTATGAAAAACGGGTCAATACTTTGGTAAAGGAGACCCAAAAAATGCTGAAGAAAATAGCACCTTGAAAGGTAGGCTCACTCAATTGGCAAAAGAGGTTCAAAAAGCCAATGAGGAGAAGAATGCTTTCAAAAGCAGAATTAGCCAAATGGAAAAAGAGGTTCAAAAGCTCACTGAAGAGAATAGTTCTCTCAAAATTAGAATGGAACAGATGGAGTCTAATGACTTTACGAGAAACCAAGAAATCATCAACAAAACCAAAAGAATGAATAAATGGAAGAGAATGTGAAATATCTCATGCGAAAAACAACTGACCTGGAAAATAGATCCAGGAGAGACAATTTAAAAATTATGGGACTACCTGAAAGTCATGATCAAAAAAATAGCCTAGATATCATCTTCCATGAAATTATCAAGGAAAACTGCCCTGACATTCTAGAACCAGAGGGCAAAATAAGTATTCAAGCAATGCACTGATCTCACCACCTGAAAGAGATCCAAAAAGAGAAACTCCTAGGAATATTATGGCCAAATTCCAGAATTCCCAGGTCAAGGAGAAAATATTGCAAGCAGCTAGAAAGAAACAATTCCAGTATTGTAGAAATAAAATCAGGATAACTCAAGATCTAGCAGCTTCTATATTAAGGGATCTAAGGGCATGGAATAGGATATTCCAGAAGTCAAAGGAACTAGGACTCAAACCAAGAATCACCTACCCAGCAAAACTGAGTATAATACTTCAGGGGAAAATATGGTCTTTCAATGAAACAGAGGACTTTCAAGCATTCTTGATGAAAAGACCAGAGCTGAAAAGAAAATTTGACTTTCAAACACAAGAATGAGAAGAGGCATGAAAAAGTAAACAGCAAAGAGAAGTCTTAAGGGACTTACCATAAATGAACTGTTTACATTCCTACATGGAAAGACAATATTTGTAACTCTTAAAACTTTTCAGTATCTGGGTAGTTGGTGGGACCACACACACACGTACATGCATGCACGCACACACACATACACACATGCACACACATACTGAGACAGAGAGCACAGAGTGAATTGAATAGGATAGGACCATATCTTAAAAGAAATTAAGGTAAATGGTGAGAGAGAAATGTAATGGGAGGAAAGAGGGTGAAATGGAATGGGGTAATTATATGTCATTTAAGAGGCAAGTAGGAGACTTTTTAGTGGATGGAAAAAGAGAAGAGTTGAGAAAAAAAAAACAAGAAGTTTACCCTCATCACATTTGACTAAAGGAAGTAAGAAAATGCACACTCATTTTGATATGAAAACCTATCTTACAGTATAGGAAAGTGGGGGAGAAGGAGATAAGCAAGGGGAGGATGATGGAAGGGAGGGCAAAGGGAGGAGGGAGCAATTTGAAGTCAACACTCGTGGAGGAACAGTATGAAAAGACTGAAGAGAAACAATGAGGGGCAGGATAGGATGGAGGGTAATTGAGTTAGTCTTACACAACACGACTATCATGGAAGTCATTTGCAAAACTACACAGATATGGCCTGTATTGAATTGCCTGCCTTCCCAAAGGGAATGGGTGGGGAGGGAGGGATGGGGACAATTTGGAACTCAAAGTTTTAGGAACAACTGCTTAGTATTGTTGTTGCTACTAGGAAAGAAGACATACAGTTAATGAGGAATAGAAAGTCATCTGGCCCTACCCGAGAAAAGAGAAGATGAGGACAAGAGAAGGGAGGGATGACAGAAGAGAGTAGATTGGAGTTAGGGAAAATTAGATTGTTTGTTGTATTGGGGTGGGGGGAGGGGATACAAGGGGAGAAATTTGGAACCCAAAATTTTGTTAAAATGAATGTAAAAAGTTAAATAAATATTTAAAAGAAATTATAATGGAACAGGTGGAACTTAATGAGTGTATAAGAAACCAATAAATTGTAAAACAAAATCAGAAGAATGAAAAAATGGAAGGTAATGTCAAATATCTAATTGGAAAAAACAACTGACCTGGAAAATAGATCTGGGAGAGACAATTTAAAAATTGTGGGACTACCTGAAAGCTATGATCTAAAAAGAGCCTAGACATTATCTTCCATGAAATGATCAAAGAAAACTGTCCTGTTATTCTAGAACCAGAGGACAAAATAAATATTGACAAAGTCCACCGATCATTTCCTGAAAGAGATCCAAAAAGAGAAACTCCTAGGATCATTGTCGTCAAAGGCCAGATTTCCCAGGTCAAGGACAAAATAGTGCAAGCATCCAGAAAGAAACAATTTGATTATTGGGGGAATACAATCAGGATAATACAAGATCTAGCAGCCTCTACCTTAGGCGATCAAAGGGTGTGGAATATGATATTCCAGAAATCAAAGGAACTAGGATTAAAACCAAGAATCACCCAGCAAAAATGAGTATAATACTTCAGGGAAAGAAATGATCTTTCAATGAAATAGAAGACTTTCAAGCATTCGGGATGAAAAGACCAGAGCTGAAAAGAAAATTTGAGTTTCAGTCACTAGAAACAAGAAAAGCATCAAAAACTAAAAAGGAAAGAGAAATCATAATGAACTTACTGAAGTTGAACCGTTTACATCCCTATATGGAGAAGCAATTATTTGTACCTCTTGAAACTTTTTTCAGGATCTGGGTAGTTGGTGGGATTATGAACACACACATATGCATATGTACATATATATATATATATATATATATACATATATATATATATATATATATATAGAGAGAGAGAGAGAGAGAGAGAGAGAGAGAGACAGACAGACAGAGAGAGAGACAGAGAGACAGAGAGCACTGAGTGAGTTGAAAAGGAAGGGATCTTATGTAAAAAAAATAAAATTAAGGGGTGAGAGAGGAATCTATTGGCAGGGGAAAGGGAGAAATTGAATCAGGCAAAATGCCTCATAAAGAGGCAAGAAAAAGACTTCAGTTGAGGGAAAAGGAGGAAAGGTGAAAGGGAAATGTGAAGCTTACTCTCATCACATTTGGATCAAGGAAGGAATAAAATGCACACTCATTTTGGCATGAAAATCTATCTTACAGTACAGGAAAGTGGGGGAGAAGAGGACAAGTAGGGTAAGAGGGATGATGGAAGGGAGGGCAATGGGAGGAGGGAGCAATTAGAAGGCAGCCTTCTTGGGGAGGGACAAGGGCAAAAGAAAGAAGAGAAGAAATGGGGAGAAAGGATAGGATAGAGGGAAATTCAGTCAGTCTTATACAACATGACTGTTGTGGAAGTCATTTGCAAAACTACACATATATAGCCTATATTGAATGGGTGGGGAGGGAGGAAGGAAGATAAGTTGGAACTCAAAGTTTTAGGAGCAACTGTTGAGTATTGTTCTTGCATATAATTGAGAAACAATAAATACGTATAATGGGGTATAGAAATTTATCTTGCCCTCTAGCTCTACCAGACCTCAAATTGCAATATAAAGCAGCAATTATCAAAACCACTTGGTACTGGCTAAGAAACAGAGGGGTAGTCAAATGGAATAGACTTGGCACTCAAGACACAGTAGGCAAGGAATATAGCAACCAACTATTTGAGAAACCCAAAGACCCCAGCTTCTGGGATAAGAACTCACTCTTTGACAAAAATTGCTGCGAAAACTGGTTAGCAGTGTGGCAGAAATTAGGCATAGACCCATGCCTGACACCGTACACAAGAATAAAGTCCAAATGGGTACATGATTTAGGTATAAAAATTGATACCATGAATAAACTGGAGGAGCAAGGAATAGTGTATTTATAAAAATTATGGAGTAGGGAAGAATTTTTTACTAAAGAAGCAATAGAAAGCATTATGAAATGCAAGACGGATAATTTTGATTACATTAAACTGAAAAGGTTTTGCACAACCAAACCCAATGCGACCAAAATTCATAGGGATGTAGTAAATTGGGAAAAAAATTACAGCTAAGCTCAGAGATAACGGCCTCATTTCTAGAATATACAGACAACTGACTCAAATGTATAACCAAACAAGTCATTCCTCAATTGATAAACGGTCAAAGGATATGAACAGGCAATTTTCAGGAGAAGAAATTAAAGATATCTATAATCATATGAAAAAAGTGCTCTAAATCACTACTGATTAGAGAGATGCAAATCAAAACAACTCTGACGTACCACATCACACTTATAAGATTGGCAAATATGACAGAACAAGAAAATGATAAATGCTGGAGAGGATGTGGGAGAGTTGGAACACTATTCATTGTTGGTGGAGCTGTGAGCTCATCTAATCATTCTGGAGAACGGTTTGAAACTATGCCCAAAGGGCTACAAAAATGTGCATACCCTTTGACCCAGTAATATCGCTACTAAGACTGTATCCCCAAGAAATCATAAAAATGGAAAAGGGTCCCACATGTACAAAAATATTTATAGAAGCACTCTTTGTGGTTGCCAAGAACTGGAAATCAAGGGGATGCCCATCAATTGGGGAATGGCTGAATAAATTATGGTATATGAATGTAATGGAGTACTATTGTACCATAAGAAATGATGAAGAAGAAGACTTCAGGGAGGCCTGGAAAGACTTATATGATCTGATGCTGAGCGAAAGGAGAAGAACCAGGAAAACTTTGTGCGCAGCAACGACGACAGGAGAGTTTTTTTCTGGTAGACTTGGAACTTCGTAATAACGCAAGAACTTACTAAAAAAAGAAATCCCAGTGGTGGTATTCTAAAGCAAAATGTCTTCCCCACTCAGAGAAAGAAATATGGAAGTCATTCGGAGAATGTAGCAGATCATGTTTGTATGTGTGTGGGTTTTAGTGTATTATGTTGTGATTTGTAATATGACTTCTTCCATTTATTTTAGTTCGACTACAAGGCATGACTATTGTGAAAATGTACTCAATAGGAAAAGTATATGTAGAACCTATTCAGAATTGTATGCTATCGGGGGATGTAGGGGGGTAGTGGGGGAAAGATGTGGAGGGGATAAAATCTTAATTTTAAGGAAGTGATTTTAGAACACTAAAAAAAAAATTTAAAAATAAACAATGAAAAAAAGAGAAATTTATCTTGCCCTACAGTACAAAAAAGATGGGGATAGGGGAACGAAGGGATGTTAGAAAGGAGGGCAAATAGGTGGTAGGGGTAATTAGAAAGTTCAGCGTTTTGGGGTGGGAGAAGGGGATAGAAGGGGAGAAAATTTGGAACTCAAAATCATGTGGAAATGAATACTGAAAACTTAAAGTGAATATTTTTTTTTAAAAAAAGAGTATTGAAGGTAAGAAAATTATTGAGCTGATAATTATAAATAAGAGTTGGTGGTATAAAAAAACTATAAAATAGATAAATATCTCATTAACTTGCTTCAAAAAAAGAAAGAAAAGCAAATTACCAATGTAAAAACCGGAAGGGGAAATTCACCACCAATGAAGAGGAAATTAAAATAACAATTGGGAGTTATGTTGCGCAACTGTATTCCAATAAATCTGACAATGTAAGGGAAATGAATAAATATTTACAAAATTATAAATTGCCCAGATGAACAGAAGAGGAAATAAAATACTTAACTCCATTTCAGGAAAAAAAAAATGAACAAGCCACCTATTAATTCCCTAAAAAATAATATGCAGGGCCCGATGAATTTATAAATGAATCAAGCAAGGAGTTACAGAATAAATAATTCCAGTACTTAATAACTTATTTGAAAAAAAAGTAGGAGAAGTATTCGTATGAAACTTTTCATCATACATAGTAGTGATGATATCTAAAACAGGAAGTGCCAAACAGAAAGAAAATTTTAAACCAGTATCTATAATGAATATTGATGCAAGTTAAGTAAATTTAATATTGATATTAACATAATAAATATACATTAATATAACAAGCAAAGTACAATTAAATGAAACATTAGCAAAGAGATTATAGCAATCAGTCAGTGGGTTAATACACTGGTCAGGTGAAATTTATACCAGGAATGCAATGTTGGTTCAATATTCAAAAACTATCTGTATAATTAACCATATCAATTATAAAGGAAACAGAAATGATATGATTATGTCAGTAGATGCAAAAAAAGCTTTTGACAAAATACTGTACTCATTCCTATTAAAATACTACAGAACATATAAATGAATGGAGTTTTCCTTAGAATGATATGTAGCATCTACCTAAAATCATCGGCAAGCATAATCAGTAATGGGAATGTGCTGGAAGGTTTCCCTACAAGAAGAGGGTGAAGCAAGAATGTCTATTATCACCTCTTTAATTCTGTATTTTATATCGTACAAAAATGTTAGCTTTACAATAACAGAAGAAAAAAAAATGAAGGAATTGGTATTGACAATGAAGAAACAGAACTATCACTTTTTGCAGATGATATGATCATAAAATTAACTTAAAAACTACTTGAAGTAATTAACAACTTTAGCAAAGTTGCAAGATATAAAATAAACCTACATTAGCATTTTCTATATTCCTAACAAAGCGAAGCATGAAAGGACAGAATGAAAAATTCCGTTTAAAATTACTAAGGACAATTTTATATACTTTGCAGTCTACCTGCCAAGACAAATTCAGGAATTATATAAACACAACTACCAAATACTTTTCATATAAAAAAAAAAGTTGGATCTAAAAAACTGGAAAAAATATCAGTTGCACATGGATAGGCCAAACTAATAAAATAAAAATGACAATTCTTCCTAAATTAATTTATTTATTCAGTGCCATATCTATCAAACTACTAAGTTTTATGGAGCTAGAAAAATATAACAATAAAATTCATATGGAAGAAAAAAGGTCTAAAATATCAAGGGAATTAATGAAAAAAAAAATGCAAAGGAAGGTAGCCTAGCTATATCAAATGTAAAATTGTATTATATTTCAAAACTATTTGGTAATGGCTAAGAAACAGAGTAGTGGAATAGGTTAGGTACACAAGGCACAGTGGTCAATGGTAAGCTACTGTTTGATAAACCCAAAGGCTCCACACCCTGCAAAAAGAACACATTATTTGACAAAACCACTGGGAAAACTGTAAAATAGTATGGTAGAAACTGGACATAGACCAACACCTTATATCATATACCAGGAGATCAAAATGGATGCCTGATTTAGGCATAAAGCGTGATACTACAAGTAAATTAGGAGATTAAGGAATAGTTTACTTGTCAGATATGTGCAGATAGTTCTAAACAAGATCTACAGATAACACGAGATACAGAGAACATGATGAAATGCAAAATGGATATTTTTGACTACTAAAAAAGGAACTATCCATGAAAAAAAAAAACAAGCAGATTATGAAAAGAAAATTAATTACAAAAGGAGATCCAGAATCTTAATGAAGAAAGAAACTCTTTGAAAATCAGAATTGAGAAAGGGGAAGCCTTCAAAATTATGAGATAGTGATCTCAATCCCTTTCAAATGTTTAATTTAAACATCTGTGCATATAAACCAGATACCTACATATCCAATTCAAATATCTCTTAAACTCTAGTCCTGAGTTACCAATTGCCTATTTAATATTAGATATTCCTTTGGCATAACTCTCCACTCTCATGTCCAAAGGTACCAATTTCTGTCAAAGGTATCAATTACCTTTTTGACCCACCAAGGTTTATAAGCTCAGAGACATGGTTTTCTCTCTCTTCACATTGCCTACACAAATCAGTTGCTATTTTACTTGTTTTATTTGCCTAATGAGTGGTGAATCCATGCTGTTTTCTCTATTCGGATGACTATTATACTGATTTACATTATTTTTATTTCATTATTTCTTACTTGTACTCTTGTAGTATTGTGGCTATTAGTCTCTTTATTTCCAGTCTTCCCCCTATCCAAACCGTCCCTTAAACAACTGAAAAAGCAATGTGTTTACATAAGATACCTTTCTGACCTTGTCATTCCTTGTTAAAAAAACCTTCAATGGCTGCCTACAGTCCATAGGACCAAATAAAACCCCCTCAACCTCTACTTCAGTACGACTCCATAAGCTTATTCTCAATACTCCTTGCATCCCTATCTCATTTAACCCTGCTTAAAGTATTCTATGATAGAACTGTACTTATTATTTTTCCAAATTTAGTATTTGAAGCCCTATATAATGGTATGCCTCTTCATGACTTGCACCATTTTTATGACTGAAAGAGGCCAACAAAGAAAACAAATGTGAAATTTAGCCTGAAAAAGCAACTAGAGAAACAAAAAAGTCATGCTTCAAGGTTTTGGGTTTCAGTTACTCATTTGTATATGACAGAATGATGTATTTTGGTTTTATAATTACTACTTGGAAAAACTGGACAAGAATGTGATAGAAATTAGGTTTGTAACAACACCTCAAACAATATACCAAGATATGTCCTAAATATACATGACCTAGTTATAAAAAGTCACATTGTAATCACATTTGATTACCAAGGAAGAAATTATTTTTCTGATCTGTGGATAATGAAGGAATTCATGACTATGCAAGGCATAGAGAGGATTGCACAAGATAAAATGGAAAATTTTGATTACATAAAAATGTAAAAGTTTTTACATGAAATTTAATGCAGTAAAAAATCAGGAGTAAAACAGGTAACTTAGGGAAAACCTTTGTAATACGTTTCTTAAATAAAGATCTATAGAAACAACTGATTAAAATTTAAGGGTCATTTTCTCCTTAGTAAATGTAAAATGATATGAACAATTAATAAGTGTGCGTTCATTCTTCGTTGCCGAAGAAGACCATGCCATCAGAGGAATAATGATATGACTTGCACTTGACTTTCTTTTGAGTGAGAGAGGGCTGTGCAGGTCACTAGCCTTACTTCTCCTCCAGAGCCATCTGAGTCCAGTGGCCAGATATTCATCAGGATGACTGGAGAAGACCCAGAATGAGGCAGCTGGGGTTAAGTGACTTGTCCAAGGTCACATAGGTAGTGAGTGTCAAGTGTCTGAGGTGAGATTTGAACTCAGGTCCTTCTGACTCCTGCTCTGGTGCTCCATCCACTGCACCACCTAACTGCTCCCTGAACATTAATATTCAAAGGAAGAAGGAACTATAAGCTATCAGTAAATATATTGAAATGATTTAAACAACTAATAATTAGAGAAATACAAATCAAAATGACTTTTAAGGTCCTCCATATCTAACAGACTATTAAAGATGACAAAAGGAAGTGATAACTGTTTGATGAACTGTAAGAAAAGAGATAGACTAGTGCACTATTGATGGAGTTGTACATTTGTCCAAGCATTCTGGAAAACAAATATGTCCACAAAGTTACCAAAGTGTTAATATCTTATGACATCAGAACTAGGTTTACACCTCAAAAGACTCAAAGGAAGACAAAAATGATCAATACATTAAAAATATTTATGGCAACTTTTTGTGGTGGCCACAAGCTAGAAATTAAGGGATTATCCTCTTATTGGGCAAAGGCTAAGCAAATTACTTTATATGAATGTAATAGAATATTACTGTGATAGAAGTAATGAGTGTGAGTAAAAAGGAATAAATATGATACATGCCACTCACCTCTAGTCAGAGAAGTTCTAAATTTTAAATACCAAAAGATATACATATATATATATACATATATATACATATATATACATATATATATATATATATATTTAGACATAGCTATTAAGGGATTTATTTTGCTGGACTAGGTGGATATGTATTGAGGAATTTGTTAAGGGACATTTTTCTTTTAGAAATTTGCTTAAAGTGGGTATCAGTGGGAAGGGCAGATTAATAAACAAAAACTCTTACTACTTAAAAAATAATAAACTGAAAACAATAAATATACTTTGACCATTTATGATCCAGATGACATACTGATCGCAAATATGAAGGTAATACAAGATAATCTGGGAAGGATTAGGAAAGGTTCCAAACAAAAAATGGTGCTTAAGCAGGATCTTAAAGGAATGAATGACCTCATTGAAGCGGAGGTAAGAAAGGAGTATACCCAAGAATAATAGTCCATCAAAGATTTCCCTGAAATCCTGAGAGATGTAGCAGCCACCCTCTGCCTGGGAAACTCCATCCTTGTTGCCATTAGTGATATAGATTGAGGGAGGAAATGTTGGGGTGGGAGACAGTGAAAAACCCATAGCAAGAGTGAATAGAATTTAGCATAAGTACAGGGGTGGACAATAAAGGTGATATGAAACTTTCAACCTCAGGCCCATGCTATACATATATCTGCACAAGTCTTCTCCATGGTTGGGATCTACTGCCTCTTTATTTCCATCTATTGGGGCAGCTAGGTGGTGCAGTGGATAGAGCACCAGTGCAGGAGTCAGGAGAACCTGAGTTCAAATCTCACCTCAGACACTTGACACTCACTGACTGTGTGGCCTTGGGCAAGTCACTTAACCTCAATTACCTCATTCTGGGTCATCTCCAGTCATCCTAATGAATCACTGGTCACTGGATTCAGATGGCTGTGAAGGAGAAATGGGGTTGGTGACCTGCACAGTCCTCCCCCCCTCAAAACAAAGTCAAGTGCAAATCATGTCATTATTTCTCTGACGGCATCATCTTCTTTGGCACCAAAAGACACACACACACACACACACACAAGATTTCCATCTGTCAGAATTCAGTTGCCTGCAAATTTAACTAAACTTACACTTAACTAAAATTCCATTTCTTTCATGAAGTTTTTCCTCCACTGATGTTTTCCTCTTTAACTCCTAGAATTATCTTCTATTTACTTATCTATTTATCTTTTGGCCCTTTACCATGTACATGGTAGAAAGCATTCCTTAAAGAGTAGGGGATGTTTCACACGTCTTTTTCCAACTTTGTGAATAGTAGATGCTTAATAAATGCTTGCTGTATTACATTAAATTGATGGATAGTCCAAAACAAAAGCCTGTCTCTTATTGCTACCCACCAACTTGAATTGCAATTTTTTTTTACAATTCTCTTTGTTGATAGGTGATTTAAAGTTGTAGCAAGTTCTCGCACTGCTCTTTTAGGCTATACAATTCAATATATTCAAGCTATTACACTGTCTTGTTGCTTACATAACCTACTCTTTCTTAGCCACTGTATATTTTATTTATCTTTGGGGTATTATCAGACAGAGGAATTCCAATTTCCTTTACTGTTGGTCTGTTTGAAGCGATCCCTTACCCCTTTCTCCAAAACAATGGATTTTGAATATAAAGTAATACATCCTTAATGAGTGTTATTGTCTTTTAAGAATACCTTTAATATGCAAGATTTCTTCTTCTTTTCAGTTTTCTCCAACCTGTTGCTTGATTCTGCTATAAGGTCTTCTCCTTTAAGACATGTTAGTTTTTCTACTTTCAATTTTTACTACGTTTTGAATTTTCCCTTCTCACTCTAATATCTTTTTATATTTATTTTGTTTTTAATTTAATGAATAAAACAAGCATTTTTATAACAGAGCATGATAAAAACATGATTGCACATGAAACTGTGAACCTATTATGTATAACTTGCTATTCCTTTTAAATGTATAATAAAGTTACGTAAATTTCCTTTATTCCTTCCTTCAACTCTCCCCACAGATAGCTACTATTAGACACAAATGTGTTTGCACATGTATGTGTGTGTGTAATATTATTCTATAAAAACTTCTACTTATCAGTTCCTTCTCTCAATGCAGAGTGTCTTTTTCATATGTCATTTATAGCTAATTTGGATATTTAAAATATTTAAAATCACTTATTCACTCAATGTCATTCTTAAAACAATATGCAGCTACTCTGTCTAATAACTTTAGACTCCTTTATTTTTCCATTTTATTTTATTTTGGTAATCCTTCCCTTTTAACAGTGTCTGGAATTCCAATTAGAATATGATTCTAGACTTTGGTTTGAAATGCACACTCATTTTGGTATGAAAACCTATCTTACAGTATAAGAAAGTGGGGGAGGACATATTGCAAGGGGGGATGATGGAGGGGAGGGCAAAGGGAGGAGGGAGCAATTTGAAGTCAACACTGGGGGAGGGACAGGATCAAGAGATAGGGGAGAAACAATGAGGGGCAGGTTAGGAGGAATGGTAATCCAGTTAGTCTTACACAACACGACTATCAGGGAGGTCATTTGCAAAACTACACAGATATGGCCTATATTGAATTGCCTGCCTTCCCAAAGGGAATGGGTGGGGAGGGAGGGATGGGGAGAATTTGGAACTAAAAGTTTTAGGAACAACTGTTTAGTATTGTTGTTGCAACTAGGAAAGAAGACATACAGTTAATGAGGAATAGAAAATCATCTGGCCCTACAGGAGAAAAGAGAAGATGGAGACAAGAGAAGGGAGGGATGACAGAAGAGAGGGCAGATTGGAGATAGGGAAAATTAGATTGCTTGGGGTATTGGGGTGGGGGGAGGGGACAAAAGGGAGAAAATTTGGAACCCAAAAATTTGTGAAAATGAATGTAAAAAATTAAATAAATAAATAAAATTTAAAAAAAAATTAAAAAAAAAAGAAAAGGAATTTGATCCCATTTTTTCAGAATTCCTACCAACCACTGAATAAGTCTTGCTACTGGATGTATGTCTTTCCTATCTGTACTGGGGTTATGATCAGCATAATGGGAAGAAGGTTATATTGCATAATACTTGTAGAGTTCCTTGAGGGTGAGGAACGTCCTCTTTCAGGATTGCATTGTCCTACTAATGATGGGTCAAATAAATAAGAAATAGGTGCAACTGGTAGAGCATAGTAATTAAGGGAAAAAAAGAAGAATAACTTTCAAAGTCTTATCCATTTTTTATCCACTTTTTTATTTTATTGTTTATTTATTTTTAATATTCATTTTTTTAAGGTGAGTTCTGAATTCTTTCTCTGACTCCCATTCATCTCTTATCCATTAAGAAGTCAAGAAACATGATATTAATTATATATGTGAAGTCATGCATAATCTATTTTCATATTAGCCATACTGCAAAAAGCAAGCAAAGTAAAGTGAAAAATGTATTTCAATCCACACTAACTCCATCAGTTCTGTCTTTGAAAGTGTGTGGCATTTTTTAAATTATAAATCTATTGGGATTCTCTCAGATCATTGTACTGATAAGAGGAGCTAAGTCATTCATAGTTAATTATTGTACAATATTGCTGTTAGGGTATACACTATTTTCCTGGTTCTTCTCATGTTTCTTTCCAGATTTTTTTCTGAGAACATCCTGTTTATCATTTCTTATACCATGATACTATTCTATCATGATAAGATTCTAACAATTCTTTAACCATTCTCCAATTGATTAAGTATCCAGTCAATGTCCATTTTTTGCAACCACAAAAAAGCTATTATAAATATTTTTCAACATACATCAACCCATTTTTTCTAGTTTTATTCCATGTTTCTTCCCTTCACATTTTTGGCTCAATTAAAGAAATCTGAGAGCTATTTTCCAATAGTTCATCATGGGCAGAACCAAGATGGAGTAGAAAGATTCATATACTCTACCTCTTCCCCATAGCCCACAAAATACCTGTAAAAATGGCTCTCAACAAATTCTAGAGCAGTAGAAGCCACAGAACAACAGAGTGAAAGAGGTTTCCAGCCAAAGGTAACCTGGAAGGCCGACAGGAAAGGTTTATCTCCCGAGACCCTGAGCAGAAAAGAATCTCAACCTTGAAAACGGTGCTGGGGAGACAAGGAATAGGACCCTCTTCTTGACAAAGTATCCAGAAGTCAAGCAACTGGCTGGGAAAATGCCCCCAAAAGGGGAAAAATAAGACCAGAGAAGGTTATTTTCTTGGTGAACAGGTGTATCCTACCCTCCTTTCCAATGAGAAAGAACAAGGCATACTGTCACAGGAAGTCAAGACTCCTGCCTCCAGTGTCTCCAAGGGGAATATAAAATGGGCTAAGGCAATAGAAGAGTTTAAAAAGTGAGTTAGCAGTTTGCTAAAGGAGAAGAAAAATACCTTTTAAAAGAGGCTAATTCAACTGGAAAAGGAGGTCCAAAAAGCCAATGAGGAGAGGGAAGTTTTGAAAAGCAGAATTAGCCAAATGGAGGAGAAGGTTCAAAAACTCACTGAACAAAATAGTTCTTTAAATGAAAAAATTGAGTTCAGGGAATATAATGACTATCAGATAATCCAAGTAGTTATAAAACAAAACCAGAAGTTTTGAAAAATAAAAGATAATGTGAAACATCTCATTGGAAAAATGGCTGACTTGAAAAATAGATACAGGAGAAACAATTTAAAAATTATGGGTCTAACTGAAAGACATGAACATAAAAAGAGTCTAGACATTATCTTCATTGGAATTACCAAAACTGTTCTGATATTCTAGAACTAGAGGTCAAAATAAATATTGAAAGAATCCACTGATCACTTCCTGAAAGAGACCCGAAGAGAGAAACTCCTAGGAATATTGTGGCCAAATCTCAGAGTTCCCAGGCCAACGAGAAAATATCACAAGCAGCTAGAAAGAAGCAATTTGAGTATTGTGGAAATACAATCAGGATAACACAGGATCTGGCAGCTTCAGCATTAAGGGATCAAAGGGCTTGGAATAGGATATTCCAGAAGTCAAAGGAACTGGGATTACAACCAAGAATCATCTACCCAGCAAAACTGAGTATAATAGTTCAGAAGGGAAAATGGTCATTCCATCAAATAGAGGGCTTTTGAGTATTCTGGATAAAAAGATCAGAGCAGAAAAGAAAATCTGACTTTAAAACACAAGAGAACCATGAGAAGGTAAACAGGAAAGAGAAATTATAAGGGACTTTCTAAAGTTGAACTCTTTACATTCCTAAATGGAAAGACAATATTTGTAACCCTTGAGACTTTTCTCAATATTTGGGTAGGTGGAGGGATTGTACACATACAAACACAGACACACACACAGAGAGTACAGGTTGAGTTGAATCAGAAGAGATGATATGCATAAAAATGGAACAAAATAAAAAGGGGTGAGGAAGAAAAATACTGGGAGGAGAAAAAGAGAAATAGTATTGGGCAGGCTATAATTCATAAAAGAGATAAGAAAAATGTTTTCAATAGAGGAGAAAAGAGAGGAGAGAGGGAAAGAGTAAAGCTTATTCTCTTCAAATATAGCTTAAGGAGGGAATAACAGTCTTACTAAATTTGGTATGAAAATCTATTTTCCACTACAGGAAAGTAGGGCAGGAGGTGACAAGAGGGGTCAAAGGAATAATAGAAGGGAGGGCAAATGGGAGAAGGGAGTAACTGGAAATAGGCCCTTTTGAGAAGGGACAATGTCAAATAAGGTAGGATGGAGGGCAATATGGTTAGTATTACACAACATGATTATTAAGGAAGTCTTTTGCAAAACGACACATGTTTAGTCTGTATTGAATTGTTTGCCTTCTCAGTGGGGATGGGTGGGGAGGGATGGAGGGAGGGAGAGAAGTTGGAACTCAGAGCATTGGGAACAAATGATGAGAATTAGTTTTGCATATAACTGGGAAATAAGAAACAGCTGTAAAGGTGTATGAAAATTTATCTTGCCCTAAAAGAAAAGAGACAAGATGGGGATGGGAGAAGAGTGGGGTGTGAGAGAAGGGAGAGTTCATTAGGGGAAGGAATAATCAGAATGAAGGGTATTAGGGGGTGGGGGGGAGGGAAGAGATGGCGAGAAACATTGGACATGTTACAAAATGATGTAAAAGCAGTTAGTATTAAAACAATTGAGTGAATTAATTACTGAGACTAAATCAGGGACATCTTTAGTTTGGAGAAAAGAATTTTAGTCTAAGTTTCCTAGAGGCAGATAACTTGGGGTAAAATGTGGGCATTGATGAAAAAGTCAAGGTTTTAATGGTAAATTTGATTTTATGATAGTTATTTAATCAGGAACAAAACATGTATAGAAAGGCATGTAAGCCACTTAAGAATTGCCTCAAAAGATATTCCTTAGCCAATGTGAAATTATAATCATATATGAAACCTGGTTATTGGAGTTTGCTATTTTAAGATTCTATGAGACTATTTACTGACTGTTCTTCTGAGTCTAACTCCAGGTATGGATAGCTAGAAAGGCGGTCTTAGCCTCCAATCCATGTCAGTAAGCCTGTGAGATGTTGGTATGAGCTGCAAAAGTTGATCTCATGGGAAGGGTGGAAGAGTGGCTGTTCAACCTGAGCTAAGGTAGGATTCTCCTGACTCAATTTCCCCTCTGACACCTGGCAGACTTTTAGCCTGACTGAATGTAAGTTGACAATCTACTCCTGCCTGGAAGTGACATGAAGTCAGGGAAATATTGTTTCTCTTCAATGTCCCTAGTCTTAGTAGCAATTTCCTATAGTCAAAAGGTTTGTATGCTTAATACCAGATCTATTAAATTGTAGATTGTTGGTAGGGGAACTTCCAAGGTTAAGTCTAAAATTAAACTATCAGACTTAGGACTTTAGGCTAAAAACAATAAGTTAGGCTGCTTTAATTCTTAGTATTAGTGTGGAGACAGGTCAAGGGCTTGTGAAGTTGTCATACATAGTTATTATTGTATCTCAGTTGCTTAATGTTAAAAAAAATCATTTGTGATCTATATTGTAAATGCTTTAAGAGAAGTATCACCTGACCAGAAGTTGGAATAGTTTTATGTGATATGAACTGTGTCAAAAAAATTAAAAAAAGAAATTATTCATCATTCCATCTCTCATCTCTGTGTCTTTCTCAGAAGTAGCCTTCCTAGTCTGGAATATGCTCTCTCCTTACTTTTTCATTGCATCCCTTACTTCAAAGTTCATCTCAGGTTACATTGTCTATATGAGACCTTTCCTGATCCACTAAATTATTGGCAATTTCTTCTTCATAAAATTTCTTTTTATTACTTGAGTTATGCTTTGAATTTTCTTCCTTATATACCCATAGAATATAATATCCTTGAATGCAGTAGAGTTTTAAATCCCTAGAATCTAGTGCAACTCCTTGCATATAGTTGTCACTTAAAAATACTCAGTGCTAGAGCCTTCCCTCTGAAATTATCTCTAATTTATTTTGTACTTATCTTGTTTTTACATAGTTGTTTGCATGTTGTCTCCCCCATTAGATTATGAGTTGTCTAAAAACAAGGACTATTTTTCCTTTTTTTTTTCCTATCCTCAGTACTCTGCAAAGTGCCTGGCACATTAATGAATGATTATTGACTTCATTCAATATATCTAGTTGAACTGTATTTACGAAATAAACACATAGCACAGTTTGGGATAATTAGTACAAGAGGCAATATCCCCATTTGCCACACGTGGAAACAGAATCGTGGGAATCATGGGAATCCTATAACTTACCTGTAGTCCCCCAGTTAATAAATGTTAGAGTAGTTCTGAAGTAAAATTCTGTGATGAGCCAGTACTCAGTCTTAAGTATTTGGGCATGTGCTCAAGTTCTTTAAATTCTCACATTTTTTCCTCTCTCCCATTCATTCGACTAGTTCTGAAAGATTACCACAACTAAATACCAAACTGGATTGGCTACTGGGGCATTTCTCACTCATTGTCAAGTTTATGTCATTTATGAAGGTAAGTATAGAAAGTCCTAAAACATGAAATACCATCCTACTGTCCCTGTAAGGAACATTGAGACAGAGTGGCAAAGTTGAATGTTTACTTTCACTGAGAAAGACTTGGGTTCAAATCAAATTCTGCCTTAGACATTAGCTCAATCTGTAGTCATGGGATAAACTATTTATCCTCTCTCAACCTTTCTTTCTCATCTATAAAATGTCTATAATATCTGTAGACTCATACTTACAGAGTCAAGGTTCAAATGAAGTATAACATATAAGGTATTTTTTTTTATTTTACAAAATCTAAAGGTACAAATAAAGTAGATTTAAGCTACAAACAAAAGTCCTTTACAAAGAAAATTATAAATATTTTAAACTTTAGATAAAAGGTTCTGACAACATACAACTCAGTCTTACGATGAAGAAATTTTAAGCAGTAAGAGTAACGCAAGTTAGCAAAGTCAGTCAAGTAGCGGTTGGTTGGTTTAAATTTAGCACCAATGTTGTTAAAGTCATGTGTTTCATTTGCTTTGGCATTTTGTGTCTTTGTTACCTTTGTGGCTTAACAATTGCCCAACTATCATGATCCTCCTCCTCCTCCTCATCATCCTTCTCCTTATCCTCCTCTTCTTCCTCCTCTTCTCCTTTCTCATCACCATAGCTATTATTTATACTTTACTTTGAAGTTTGTAAAGGCTTCACATACTACAAATGCCACTGTATCTGATCTCCACAACACCCCTGTGATACAGAAATTGTTATGTATGGAGGAGATATCTTAGAGTTAGAGAAGGTATTTAAGGGGTTGGAGCATAGATTGAGCTGGAGTGGAGAGAGGAGATACTGAGAATAGTTCTTGACTCTATAGGCATCATGCATGGAGAAAAGGATCCAGGATAATGGAAGTCCCACGAAAATTCCAACTCTTTCCTCATTTTTTCTTTCAAGTACCTTTAGATCCATAGATCCTACAAAATGATTTCTTGTTTATTTCCCCAAATGTATCCAATAAAATGAATTTTCCTCAACTACAATGAAATCAGGGGTTAATTAGAGATGCACATAAATTTAAGGTGAGGCAGAGAACATGCAATCTTTCATCTAAAATAAACTGCCTACTAACAAAGAGAAAGAAATTAAGATGACCTGAGGAATCATTACTTTGTCTCCTTTGCTTAAAATACATTAATTATTATGAAAGGGCAATATTGAGGCAAGAATCTTTTCGTACTTGCACTCCCCCACATAATGTGGAATCAGACTGTGATAGATAATATCTACTTAGCCCTTTCCATTTACTGTTTTAAGGATACATTCTTTGATCCAGCCATTTATAAAAGGCACAATCATAGGTATGGAGTCCAAAGAACATAATTTCTGTTCTATCTTTCATGTACAATATGTATAACCTTGGGTAAGTGAACTTATTTATGAGGGCCTCTTTATTCTGTCTGTAAAATAGGGCTAATAATAGAACCTACTTCATAGGCTTATGAGGAAAAGAGATAATATGCAAATCACTTTATATACCTTAAATTATCTACTATTCAAATATGAGGTCTTTATGCTCTTCCTTTGTGTTCTTTTCCACATTTTACTTTCCATTGTTCTTCTCTCATTTCTTTTCTTCCTTTTCCTCTCCTTGCTCTTCTTTGTCCTCCTTCTTCCTTCTTCTCCATCAATAACGTCTAAATTGTTACTGAATACCATAAGTACAATATTTGATTTTAATGTTTTTTATTTGTTTAAAATATTTTTTTCAAATGTTGCTTTCAAATTATTGATAAAATTCTCTGGGCCATCTTATCTAAAGGCTTAGGCAGAGGACATAGGATCTCTCTCATAGAATCATACCAATACATTTTAGCCACTTTGTCTTGCTTAATACCTATAGGAAACATTTGGAAATATGGTTTGGGATATAGAATTTTGTCACTCCTTCCCATTTACTCATACTTTGAAGTAATGGAGAAAATCTTACTTCATGAAAAAAAGCTGAATTATCCTTCCCCCACCATTCCTTAATCGTTGGTGAATATGAAATATATATATGGTTTTATTCTCTAATCTCCACTCAGTAGAGTAGGTTATAAAATACATTCCCTACTGGATCCCTGTCAATACAATTCAATATATGTTTGTATATTTCCCTAAGCATCTTCTCTCTCTCTCTCTCTCTCTCTCTCTCTCTCTCTCTCTCTCTCTCTCTCTCTCTCTCTCTCTCTCTCTCTCTCTCCCTCCCCATATGCACACACACACACACACACACGTGTGTGTGCACACAACACTGTGTGCCAGGCAAATATCTTTCTCTTTTTGAAAAAGATGGACTCCGAGAGACAATTCTTTCACTGTGCAGATGTGTTTAATGTTACACTGTGAAGTCAGTCATTGAAGATAATAAGTCTTCATAGAGGAATCACATGAATTTTAAAAATCTTCCACTTTCAAACTTCCCCTTATGCCTTCTCCTTAAAAAAATTGTCTTTGGGATGGTTTTTGCTTAGTCATTATGTGACAAAAGATGTAGCAATGCTTTAATGCTGCTTGGGAGAACTATTTACTCTCTTTTAAATTCCTCTAATAATCTACCATTGTTTTAAGTGTATGTTTATCTCTAGCTTTGAACCCTACAGAAGTGATTGACTGATTCCCAGGAGGATGAAAGTCAGGCAGCTTTTATTACCTCTCCTGCTATGTTATTCATGTAAATGAGATTTCTAGCAGAGAGAAGTGACTGTCCTGATGTTGACAGAACCAACAGTGCTATCAGTCCTTGTCCTTCAGGTCAGAGGCAAGGAAAGACCAGCTCAAAGGACTTTGGTGAATAAGGCAAAACAATAGCCCTCTAGGAGACAACACGTGGTCTCTGTCCCGATGCTGTGTGATTTTGGCAAAGTTAAATGTCCTTTAAAGTTTTTCATCATTTCTATTTTGCAACATCATTGTGTAAGAATATATTTAAAATATTTTAACTAAGTACAAATAAAAAATCTTCATAACATAATTCAAGAAAAAATACAGAATAAAATAATTTTTGAAACCCCAACAGCAGAAGGAATATTTTTTACGACATTAATATGAGGAAAAATGAATGAGAATGAGTAGATAAGGGACATTTATGTGAAACTTTAGAGAAAGTGTATAAAAAAATTATTATAACTATATATATTGAAATTAACTCAATAGCAATAGTTGTTAAGCAAATTAATTTTTCTGTAGTGACACTTTAGAGCTTTTATTTTCTATTTTGTATAGGAAAGAAGATAGGGACCAGTCAAATCATTTTTAACCCTATGCATAATTCTAATAATGGATATTCCCTGCATTGAGGCAGGTCTATAACTTAAGAATCTAAAAGGGTTTCTTGCGGTCAATATGAGGTTGATTGATTTTCCCACAGTCATATATTCAATACGTGTCAGGGGCAGGACTTGAAAATAGTTATTTCGGATTCCAGTTGTCTTTTTATCCATTATACCATACTATATCATCAATAAAACATTCATTATTTGAGGTAAACCACCATCATCATCATTATTCATGTCCTGTCCTAATTGTTTGTGCCTCAGTTTAACTCAAGGGTCTTTCCAGGATGTTTTTTCTTCACTGATCTCTAACCTAATCAGTTTTCGCTCTTGCTGTATGAGCAGCTCACTTTCTTATCCCGCCATACATTTTCTAAATGCCTCCTTTTGTATCACTTTTAAGTGGAGTTTTTCATCAAAACAGTGCTGCAGCCTGATAATACCCACTGCCCCTTTCCTAAAGCCACTCCCACCCAACTTTGATTTCTTAGAGATTGTAAGGTACAAAGAGTGTGACTATACAGCAACACCAGGAGAATATTTGCATTGAAAAGATAGATCATTACACTGGAGATCATGTTGGTGATTGTTGAAAAAGTTTCATACAACTTCTCAAGTGATATTATATTTTATATGTACATATTCTCTCATTTTATTCAATTCCAAAGCTAGTTCACTACTGATCTACAGTGGCTGTCCCCAGTAAATGGACTGATCATTAGTTTACATCTGGAAAGGATCTTGAGATAATTCCCTTCTGCTTTCTCATTTTCTGGACAAGAAAAAGTGAAACACAAGGTCAAAACAAGGTCACAAAGTAAATATTGTAATGGTATATTGTGAAATTTTAAAGAACATATTTGACCCTAAAGAAGACATATAAGGATATTCTTCCTCCTGTTCCTCTATACATGTAGACTGTATATATAATGTCAGATATTTTCAATGTATTGATAAATAATGTTTATTTTTTTCTTTTTCCTTTAAAATACACCTTTGTTTTAAAAGAGATGTTTCTGAGAAGAGGGAGGGATGCAGTGGTAAATATAGATAATGTAAAAAGAAAATATATCAATAAAATCTTATTAAACTAAAAAGAAAAGAAGGGGATTTGAACCCAAATTCATTGACTTCAGAGACAATGTTCTTTCACCCTGATATACCCAACTTAATGGACTGGAAATGGCATTTTATTTCATAGGATGTAATATAATCATTGCTCTTCTGTTTAGTTTCTCCTGTGTAGATTCTAGCTTGTGTTCATAAATAATCATAGATATCATTGTGATGGCTCTCAAATATTTTGAAACTTGACAAAATCAGCATAATGTCATCCAATAACATCTAAAGGGCTTCAACCATTTTTAGGTAATTCTTTTTCAAATTTTATCTTGTTTATGGCATCCTCCATGACAGTGGAGAATGTTTCAGTTAGGATACATCTTGTTTTATATCTCACTGGATACAGAGGATCACTGAAACAAAAGCTTCCTTTGCAGCTAAATTTATCAAGGACTTTTGTATGATCTTATTCGTGTGTGTGTGTGTGTGTGTGTGTGTGTGTGTGTGTATGTGTGTGTGTGTGTGTGTGAGAGAGAGAGAGAGAGAGGAGAGAGGGAGAGAGAGAGGAGAGAGAGAGAGAGAGAGAGAGAGAGGACAGAGAGACAGAGAGAGACAGAGAGAGAGAGGAGAGAGAGACAGAGACAGAGACAGAGACAGAGAGACAGAGGGAGAGAGAAAAGAAGAGTTCTGTCTTCCCTATTGGACTCTGGTGACTGATTTTTATTCATTTTTTTTTCATGTTTAAGCAACAAATAATAAACACTTCAGTTTTGATTTTTTGTATCTTTCAGGTACATTGAGGGAAATAAAAATATGTTCTATTGTAGAATATTATTTTAGGTTTGGTATAAGTGACAAGTCAGAAAGACTTGAGTTCACATGCTGCCCCACAACACTTACTAGCTGTGTGATTCTCTCAGCCTCAGTTTTCTAATCTGTACAAACAGGGACAATAATAGAACCTATCTCTAGAGTTTTTGTGAGCCTCAAAGAAAATAAAATACTTAAAACTTTTCAAAACTTAGAACACTATATAAATATTAGGTTTATCAGGAAAAAACTAAAAAATGCAATCAGTATTGTGAAATGTGGAATATGATGCTTTGAAAAGCAGCATGTTTTTCCTTTTTAGAAGTCTTCAAGCAGAAACTGTATTGATATCTTCTTGGGCATATTATATTGTACATTCTTTTGCTCAGGGGAGTAGGTGGATCACAAAAATCCCCTTCAATTTTCAACTTTCAAATCTGACAATTGTAAAATCTTTTATTTTTCCTTTTCATATTTTCAGAGGACATCCTTTGATACATAGATTTTTGATTGATTCATTTAAAAATTATTTTAAAAAAGTTAAGTAGGTATATATTTAACTCTTAATGTTGTCATTTATATCTTGAGTGTGAATCTTTCCATTCTCATAATATTCCCTTCCCTGAAACTTCTTGTTAAACTATTCTTTAATGTTTTAAAGATGTTACCTTGTCAATCATGGATTTCCTTAGCTGTAATTGGCCTAGTATTAAGTGTAAGGTAGAGGAATAAAACAAAAGAAATCAAAAAGTCCATAAACATTCATTCATCACTATACTAAGAACTGCGAAGAAAACCAAAGATTTTGATTGGGTCTATCTCTGCCTTTGAATTAAATATTGGGAGACAATTTCTCTACTTAAAAATAATAAAGGGAAATAGCAGGAAACACGTGATCAAGTGTGAAGAATGACAGATTTCTCAAGAGAGTTACCAGTGTTGGCCTAAAGTAGTGGGTGAAAGATAAAATGAAAAATAGTGTGTTGGGGAGAGAAGGACAAAGTCATTCATGAGAGCAAGACCCCTCATCCCAAATTCCCCTTCAATGAAATGAAAATCCTGAAACCCTGACTAGAGAAACTACATCTTTGTAAATTGGTTGTAGGAATGAGTGTCCAGGGTTCATCTTGAAGTTGAGTGTTAGGAAACCAAGAAAAGTTATTACTTCTAAGAGTAAATGAATCTGTTCTTTTCCATTCAGATTAAGACTTGATACCCAATGGCACAGCATCAGTGATCCTGACAGGCACTCATGAGGCCTTCTTTTTTAATAGCTTTGCTAATTAACAGGAGCACACATCTTGAAGCACAGTAGTTGTCCTGAGCTGAATTGTCAGGTACTGTTGTAGATGGCTATTTAACGTCCTCACTGGAAAATATGAATAGCTCTGCAGAGGCAATAGTTATTATATTCGTGTTGGTTCAAGGTTAGCTATGTGCATTTTCATTTTGTTTCTTGTTTATTCAAAGCATTATACTATTCTTATTAGAAACAACCTCATTCAGGTAATTCCTCCTTCACTTGCCTTCCTAAAGCATTGCCATGCATTCTTTCCCTGGCCAAAATTTATTATGAGCCATCATCAGGAAAACTATGTTTAATTTTTCCTATATAAATTAAAAACAGTAAAATCTTGAAATTTTATAAACTATCTATCTATCTATCTATCTATCTATCTATCTATCTATCTATCTATCTACCTGTCTGTCTGTCTGTCTGTCTATCTATATATCTACTCCATTACATTGAGATACCATTCTTAAAAAGTGTCAGTGAAGTATAGTGGATTGAGCATCAGTACTAGAGTCAGGAAAGACCTGGGTTCAGATCCTTTCTTTTATAGATATATATTGCATTTCTGCGGTCAAGTTACTTGACAAACTAAGTGATCAGACAACTCTCTAAGGCTTTTAAGGCAGTTCCCACTCAAAGGCTTGAAACAAAAGAAAAAAAAAGGAAGAGGGTTCCTGCTTCTTTCACTAGTCTTTCTTTTCCTTTCTTTTCCCATTGTGGGGGAAAGTAACAAAGAAACAAAAACTCACTACGTACTAAAAGTTATTACTTGTTTAGTGTCTCAACAGGGACTAGATGATTCTTTCTTCTCTAGATGCCCACCTAGCCCTGACAGTAGAGCTCCTGTTGATATCATTAGCAAATGAGTCATCATTGTTATTTATCCATGTCTTCGACTCCTGGTGAATTTTAGTTTTCTCTTGTAATATGTTTTAAAATAAACTTACCTAAATATGAAAGGGGGCAACTGTTTATGATAGACAACTCACAATGAGGTGTCAAGAGTAGATAACGTAACATGTTTTTTTTTCTACTGAATGGCGTTTTGATCCCCCTTATATTAGTTTTTAAAAATGACTGTTCATGAACATCGTGTGTTCTGTGCTAGGCCAATGGGGAAGATTTTTGGGTTAAGCATGATTTTTCTTTGAGTTTCTAGCATTGTACCACCTAGGTAGCCAAATACACCCCCACACACAAGGCCCCATTTAAAAATACGAATATTTGACTGGGCAGTTACGTTCTCGCAAATCTTATTAAAGTATTAGTCAAGTGAGACATCAGTATCTGGTGAAGAATACTAAACTTCCTTGTAAGTAGTGGATGTAGCCCTCTTCAAATTGCTCCACCGTGGAAATTTACTAGTCTGCACTCAGAATTCTGGGACAAGAGGACTGAGAAACAGAAGGCGACCATGCTTTAAAATGGAAGGTCAGAGAAGTCAAAAGGTTAAAGAAATGTTTATTCTAAAAGATTTTTTTCTAAACTTTTCCTTAAATTCTTCATCAGAAAATAGCTGGCCCAAATTATGTATCATTATCCCTTTTTGTGTTATATATTTAACAAGTACATATTCTTTATTCCTTAAAATATTTTAATGAAGTAGAAAAATGCAAAAAGCCTGTTCTTGCATTTATACTTTTTGTAAGTATTTTCATTGACAGAAGCAGAATAAGAAATACTATACATTTATAGAATGTTGTTATACTGTATTCATTTATATGTTTGTATATGTAGACACAAAGTCACATATCTACTTTCTAGCAGTCTCTTTTTTCTTTTGCTGGTGAGCCAATTTTGCTTATCAGGAATAATAATGGCCCCACCATTTAGAAAATATAACATTTAGAACAGATGAATTTTAATCTTCTTAAATATAAAGAGATCACACAAGGGATGAAATATTTTTGCCTTTTTGGGGGATGTTTCCAGGAGAGCGAAACAATATGGATATTTGCCTGGACAGTTGCATTCCAAGTTCAAGAGGAATAGTTTCATAGCTTGAGCTAAGCAGATTTAAAGGAATTTGAGGGGTTAGCTTAGTTCTATGCTGTCCCTGTGGCATGATGCAATTCAATGTTTTTGACAGATGACTCAAAGACAGGAACTCATATTTGAAACTTGCTAGGAAGGAACAAAAATTCATTTGTGAAGAATTCCTGGAACTATAACCTTGTTGGGTGGTAAAGTCAGGATTATTATCCACCCGATGTTAACACTGTCCAGAAATGTAGGTTCTTTGTGTATGGGTTGCATGCAATCAGTTGGTGACAATGGTTGAAGTTAAATGGGAAGAGTGCCAAGTGGTGAGTGCATATACATGTATATACATATATATATATATGTATATATACACACATACATATGCACATATATACACATGTATATGCCTACATATAGGTGCGCACACATGCATATATGAACATGTACGTTTAAGTATATGTACACAAACGTACATATATGTACACATAGACACAAGCACAACAAACACACACTTATATACTCACACTATGCTTAAAACTAGCAAAATTAAAAACAGCTTTACTTGAATTAAAAATAAATATATGTGTATATATATAAATAAATTAGTTGGGTGATTATTATTCATGTTACAAAAGGGAATTTTTATTTATAAAACAATTCATCATAGAGTTTCTTTAAATATTGAACTTTGCACATGAAGCATATGGTTTGATTTATAGAAGGTTGATTTATACCTTGTTATTTAGCCATACATCTATTGCACAAAGCAAGGCACACTTGTGATAGAATGGCCAAACATTTTGAAATTGCCAGAATAACAGACAGATCTTGTCACGTTCAAACATGAAAAAATCATCTTCACAGCTCTGTCTCAGTTGTAATTTATAGTGTGCTTAGCGTCTCAGTTCCTAGGCACTCTGATGGATAAGCTATTTTCATACACACGGGTTCATGCTTACCTGCTCTTGGAGAATCAATTGTCTGCCACAAGCTTCTTTCTGTTCTGCATTGTAAGTATAGTTTCAATTTACACATCTGCCAATCGTAAACTGAGAAACAATGACAAACTTATACTACTTAGCATTTATATAGGACTTCACCTTTGAAAAAAATTTACAAATGTTAACTCATTTTATTCTTATAACAGTCCTAGGAGGAAAATTCAATTATCTTCAATTTACAGAAGAGAAAACTGAGATACAGAGAGGTTAAGTGACTTACATATCTAATAAGTGTCTGAGGTTGAACTTCAGTTCAGATTTTCCTGATTATGTGTAACAGAGTTACTTATAGTTGAACACAATTATAGAACAGAAAGGTGTTCAAAGATGACTAGAACCTCTGGTGTGAGGGTTTGCTTGGCGCTTTTCAGGTCTGCTCATCCACCTTTCCTGTCTACTTGGCACTCCGCTCTCACATGTGGCTCCGGGAGGCTGTATCATGTGCAGTGGCCTCACACTATTAACCATCTCAGGAGACAGGCTAAAACCAGATTGAGGGTAATGAATGGGGCACAAGCCTATCAGTTAGTGAGAGGAGTTTCTACCCCAAGCAGATGAAGATTTCCCCCATGTGGAATAGATGAATGAGGACAATTTGCTGCAGTAGTAAAGAAGGTGACTGAAGCTGACACTGTGCAGTACTTAGACATTAGACATCAAAGATAGCGAAGTCATCCACTGTTTCCTGCGCCTTTGCCAGTCACTTTGACTTTTGTTTTGCCACTGGATTTCTATAAATCAGAAAGATAGAGTGTGGTGACTTTGTATAACTCTGCCTGACTTAAATTGATATACATGTAAGTCAAGATGAATATACATGTAAGTCAAGATGTCATCCCATGGTGTCATTGATCTCTTCAAAATGAAGGATTAGCAACAACACAATTGTTAGAGCATTTGGCCTGAAGTCAAGAAGAACTGAGTTCAAAACTGACCTTAGACAGGCAGTAGGTGTGTTACCTGGGTCAGTCTGCCTCAGATTAAACTATAAACTGAGGATAATAATATCTACTTCCCAAGGTTTTTGTGAGGATCAAATGAGATATGGCTGATAAAGTGCTTTGCACAGTGCTTCCTACATAGACGTTTAATCAATACTTGATCCCTTCCTTCCCTGATTCCTTCATTCCTTCCTCCCTGCCTTCCTCCCTCCCTCCCTTCCTTCCTTCCTTCCTTCCTTCCTTCCTTCCTTCCTTCCTTCCTTCCTTCCTTCCTTCCTCTTCCTTCCTTCCTCCCTGCCTTCCTCCCTCCCTCCCTTCCTTCCTTCCTTCCTTCCTTCCTTCCTTCCTTCCTTCCTTCCTTCCTTCCTTCCTTCCTTCCTTCCTCCCTCCATCCTCCTCCTCTCTCCTCCCTCCCTTCCTTCCTTCCTTCCTTCCTTCCTTCCTTCCTTCTTCCTTCCTTCTTTCCTTCCATTGTACTATTTAGTTTCTTTGGTCCAATACAGTGCATTCAAACTGTTACAATCTAAGCATTTATTAAGTACCTTCTATGTACATATCACTATTTTAAGCACTAAGGATATAAAAAAAGGAAAGAAAAATAGTTACTATTCTTAGGGAGTTTGCACTGAATTGGAGGGCATGGAATGTAACAAATGAGAAGGCAACTCTAATAGCTAAGGAGATCAGAAAAGACTGCTAATAAGAAATGGTTCATGAACTGAGACTTGAAAGAAGGTATGGAGCAAGAACACTGAATGGAGGACACTCTATACAAAGGTTTTAGGACAGAAAATGGAGGCCTGGGTTTGGGAAATAGCAAGCAGGCAAATTTGTTTAGAAGGTAGAATTAGTTAGACTGTCCAGTCCCTGCTATATCACCTTCAGTCGTTCTTGAGAGCACCATGGTGTCATGACTCTGGCTTTTCTACTTTGAGTGCAAGGAAGAATAAAAACCTTTCTCCCATTTTAGTATGAAGTTAAACTTGGCTTATCAGAAACAATTCGAGAGAAGCAGAAGATATGGCAGGTAGTACCTGGATGAAAAATTATTAAAATATGAGCTTACTTGATGGAGTATATCCTTGTTGTTTGAGGAATAAGCTTTCTGTGTTTGATGAGGCTCATCACAGGTACAACTGCAGGATGATGAATTTTGAGGCCACAGTAATTCTTTAATCAATAAACAAACTCCTATTCTAGGCAATGCCAGGGACTCTGGTGAGTGCTAAAGATACAAAGGCCAAATGAAACAATCCCTTCCCTTAAGAAGCTTACATATATCAGAATAAGTACAAATGGCATATAAGTAAGGCATATATATATATATATATATATATATATATATAAATATATATATGTATAAAAAGCATTTTTTAAAAGAAAAGGCAGTAGCAACTGATGATGTAAGACAATACTTCATATAAAAGATGGTTCTAAGAATACGTCCAGAAGGAAATGAGGAATCCTAAGAAGAAGGGGTGAGAAAGAAATACATTCCAAACATGTACAAAAACACAAAGGAAATGAAATATCATGTACGGAGAAAAGTCAGGAAGTCAGTTGGAATGGGATGGGCAATAAAGATGAATTAACATAAGACTGAAAATGAAGGTGGAAGTCTGATATTGAAGGACTTTAAATGCCAGTAACCTAAGGAAAATAGGGAGCTGCTGAAGATTTTTGAAGGAGAGTGATCTCATTGGGAATGTTTTCAGAACATCAAGTTCTCAGTTATGTAGCAAATGGTTGGAAGAGAAAAGAAATTAAACCTTGAAGATCATCACCATTTGCTGAATCAAAGAAGGTTTCAATGTATTAAAGTAGTATACAGAGGAAGAAATCATAGATCCTTGAAATAAGAAAGTAATTTTTACAACATATGTTTCTTCTGATTTCTCTAGAATTATAATCATATGTTCAATGGAATATGCTCAACCCAATTATTTTGGGAAAGGTTATATGTTTTGGAGTTTCTTAGGGCATTTTTCTTAATTTTTATTGTAGGAGATAAACACTACTTTAAAAACAATAGCTAATATTTGTAAAGGGCTTTGTTTTTACAAGGTACTTAACAAATGTTATATCATTTACTACTTTACAGCAAAATTATCTCCACTTTAAAGATAAGGAAATTAAGCATAAAAGAAGTTAAGTGAGCCTTTCTTAGAGTTAGACAGTATTCAAGGTAGCATTTGAATCCAGGTTTTCTATTCTCAAACTTTAGAGTCAATCAATTATTATAATCTATTCTGTTTTCAGTTGATAACAATATTTAACCACTCTCTGTCTCACTTATTTATTTTATTTACCCCTCATATCTTCTATCTACTTTTACTTTCTATGAAGCTTGGAAATGCTTGCCAAGGTAACTCTATGATTCTATATATTTCCTTCAAGAGATGTTTTGGAGACAGTAGGTCTGTTTAAGGTTCTAAAAAGAGATGGAAAATGAATAGCAGAAAACATCCCTTTGTCGACACAGGATAGATTACAAAGGAGACTTTATAGAGTACAGGAAGGGTATTTCCCCATATTCCATGAACCAAGTCTTCACAGTATACTTTCATTTTCTTGTTTGATATAGCTTATCAGGAGGGTGATGTGATATAAATGACATAGGATTGATCTTTAAGTGAGGAAGGTGTGTGTCTATATTCTTCCTCTGACATATATAATCTGTCACTAAAACTCCATGTATCCTATGCAATACTCTAAAACCAAGAATTTCAGTGGAATTGATGAGCTGAAATACGGAGGAAGTTTCCACACTGATAAATCCGAGAATTCATTCAATTAAGAGTCTAAATGTTGTACCCCCTCCAGCTGAAAAAGCTTTCCCCAAAAATATCGTCTGTAAATGAAAGCATGAAGTCACATTCTAAATTAAAGGGGAAAACGATCCAGGGATTTTTTACCATTTGGCAAGACTTCATTAATATGATTAACTCAAGAGTTGATTATAAAGAGCTTCAAGGCTGACTTTTTAGCCTAATCTACTTTTCAGAAACATTTTCCTTTTCAATCCTTCTAGACAGCTTCTCACAGGAAAAGAAAATGCTGCAGGAAGATGACTAACCCTTTCTCTTTTTTAATTTGTAGTTCACCTTACAAAGCTGTCACCTGGATCCTAATTATGTCTATTTGCAGTGTTCTGGGACTCTGAGACAGAGTGGATTATTTTCCCTTTGGCCTGCAGGTACCAGAATGCTGACATGAAGAATACTGCTGTCCTCCTTCACTCACACCTACTTTCCCCACTTAGCTACAGAGAGTCATTTCATTTTTTTAAAGTGATTTGAAGCCTATAACTGCCAGTGGCTATTACAGGCTGAGATGTGTTCATATTATTAACAGGTATTTACTTGTTTTCCTCAATATCCCCTGTTTGTGTTACAAGGTATTTCTTTAGAGGTGAGAAAGGAATCTTAATAACCCCTGAAGAACAATTTTCCAATTTTGGCTTCTAATTCAAAAACCCTCCTGAAAATGAAAATTATAAAGTCATGGTAAGAAGTTTTCTAAATTTCTAAAATGTTGGCCTGAGGTTCATTTATTGGCATGTTGAATGGAACAATTGAAGTAGTTAAAATAGAAGACAGAATCTTTGAGATAGATGGGAATGTAGAGGCTATTTCTAGAAGCTTTTCTAGAACTTTTGAGGGGAGATATCATGGACCCCTCTGACAGTATGCTGAAGCCTGTGGACTCTTCAGAATATTGTACTTAAATGGATAAATCAAATACATAGGATTATAAAGAAAATGAATTATATCAAAATAATTATATATGCATATATATGTATGTATATATAATCAAATTTGTGGATCTCAGATTAAGAACTTCTGGCCTATTCTAGTCCTTTAGCCATTAGAAGTTATCTGGTTCAGTCTCCTCATTCTACATGTTATTTGTATCATCTTTTGGCCTATGTGCTTGGTGGACTGAATCAGACAAAATAAGCAACTATTCTAAAGAAGCACTAATGTCTTTTTTTCTTCTGCTTAACCTATGAATTTTGATGTTTTCTTTTACTTATGTGAGCACTTCAACTATGCAAAAGAATGAAAAGGTGGGGAAACAGGATGGGGGAAGGTATATAGTCCATGGGCACCAAAATTTATATTTCTTTAAGAAAATATCAAAGGTTGTGAGAAGTCCAGTCTCCTTCCTACTGTCAAAGAGACACATTGGATGCATTTTTATTTTCATTGGAGCAGCTCAGTAATTGAATGTCAGTGTTGGAGTTGTTGAAGCATGTGGAGCAAGCTGTCTGTCATCTTAGCTGGAATATTATTTCCCTCCGTCTCAAATTAGAGGACCAACGGGATGAAATTGAAGCCTCTCATTCTAAAATAGAACTGTGATACATTTAAAGCACTGGATGACAAGAATAAAATACCTACATGTCAGAAGTTTCCTTAAATTGAAATACCTTGGGATCATAAGATTTGATTCTTTTATGTTTTATAGACATGGATGCAAAATGTCCCTTTTGACAAAGTATTAGAGTTCCTGGCAATTAAATAGTAAACAAAATTTATGCGATCTGCATAATACATAAACTTCTTTGTCCATTAAATATCTCTCCTTACCTCTTCTCCAAACCATTTTTAAAAGCTTTCTCATTTTTGTTTATCCTTTTTTTTTTTTGAGTCTTTATTGTTCTCTCCCTGGTGAGAGTCAACTTTTTTCACTTTCAGAATTCTCTACTTTCCTCAAGTTGTGGAGGGGGTTGAGATGGTTATGATAGTGGTTTAAGTTTGTGGACTGAGCAAGAACCCTTCAGAGCTTCTGCAAGATTGTTCTCTGATTGAAAAAGAGAACAAGACTGAGCAATTATCCTTATTCAGTTGGGAAGTATATGCAGACAGAAAGGTGCAAATAGGGAGGATGTTTTCCTTGCCTGTACTCAGAAGCCAAGAATACTCTGTATCTCCATGACTGAGCCAGAGTCATAGATTAATGAGGTAGGTGGAATCACTCAGAGGCTGTCAGTGGAAGCAATAGATTTCTGTCCTTCACAAGTAGCACCCTACTTTGGCTTCCATGGGGATTTTACTGGAAATAGTTACCATTCTACCTACCACTACCACATCTTTGAACATAAAATCTGCCTAGATAATTACAAACTGACTCAAAAACCGGCAGGTGGTATCAAGAGACAGCACTCAGAGTCAATTATGTAGCCAAATATAACGAATATCTGTTAACATCTGTCTTTATTCAGGCAAGCGATCATCAAATCTGATTCCAATTGCTCATTTCCATACCGTGACTTCATATCACCTTCTTTATCATTTGTGATAAAAGCATATCACAATCTAATCTCTAGGGATTAATCTTAATAGTATCACACAGTATTATTTCTTAGTAAAAAAATCTGATTTGAGTCTTACAATTATATTGCATATTTTGACTGTCTTATCTTTTTACAGTACTTTTAAATATTAAAATTGTAACTAGACCAGTCTTCTAAGCCAAATAATCATTTTATCTGGCATTATAGTGAAGTAGTAATATCAAGTATTATAAACTCTGAGAGATTTAGAACCAATGGGAGAAACCACAAGAAAGAAGAAACAAAAAAAAGAGAGCAAATAGTTTGCTTCGATCTGCATTCAGACTCATAAAAACTCAACTCATAAAAACTCATAAAAACAAGACCTTTAAAAAAACTCAAAAGTTTTTCTGAATGTTGATAGTATTTTCCATCACGAGTTTTTTATGATTGTTTTAGATCTCTGCATTTCTGAGAAGACCTAAGTCTACCAAAGTTAGTCATCACACAATGTGACTGGTACCATGTACAATGCACTCCTGGTTCTGCCAATTTCACTCAGCATCAGTTCATTCAAGTCTTTCCAGATTTTACTGAAGGCTGCTGGTTCATTATTTCTTATGGAATAATAGTATTCCATTAGATCCATATACCATAACTTGTTCAATTCCTCAATTGATAGGCGTCCCTTCAGTTTCCAATTCTTACTACCACATTAGAAAGATCTGCTATGAATATTTTTGTACGTATGGTTCTTTTCCTCATTGTTGATATCTCTTTGAGGTACAGACCTTGAAGAACTACTGTTGGTTCAAAGGGTATGTGCAGTTTTATAGCCCTTTAGGCACACTTCCAAATTCCTCTCCAGAGCGGTTGAATCAGTTCACAATTTCACCAACATTACTTTAGTGTTCCAATTTTCCCATATCTTCCCAATATTTATGATATTCTTATTTTTTCATGCTAGCCAATCTGACAGGTGTAATGTGGTACCTCAGAGTTGTATTGATTTCAATTTCTCTAATCAATAATGATTTAGAACCTTTTTCATGTGAACATAGCTGGCTTTAATTTCTTCCTCTGAAAACGGCCTGTTCATATCCTTTGACTTATAAATAAATATCACATTCTTATGAATATGACTCAGTTCTCTCTATATGTTAGAAACAAGATCTTTATCAGAGACATTAGTTGTAAAATTTCTTTCCCAGTTTTCTACTTCCCTTCTAATCTTTACTGCATTAATTTTGTTTGTGTAGAAACCTTTCAATTTAATGTAATCAGTTATCCATTTTGTACTTCATTAATTGAACCTTCGTGTTTTACTCTTACTCCGACTTCAGCTCAAACAGCACAACAGTATACAAAGAATGTAATTAAATGGTCAATCTTTTTTTCAATTTATTTATTTTTAGTTTTCAATCTTCATTTCCATAACTTTTAAATTTCTCCCCCTCCTCCCCAAGACAGCATGCAATCTAATATGGGCTCTACACACACTTTCCTATTAAACACATTTTCACATTAATCATATTGTATAGAAGAATTATAACAAAGTGGAGAAATCATAAGAAAGAAAAAATAAAACAACGACATAAAATGTCTGCTTCACTCGGAATTCCAACTCCATAGTTTTTTCTCTGGATGATGTTTTCCATCATGAGTTCTTTGGAATTGTTTTAGGTCTTTGGATTGCTGAGAAGTCTATCAAACTCAGTCATCCCACACTGTGGTTATTTCTGTGAACAATATTCTGGTTCTCCTCACTTCACTCAACATCAGTTCATGTAAGTCTTTCCAGGATTTTCTGCAGTTTGTCCGTTCATCATTTTTCATAGCACAGTAGTATTCTATTACATTCATAAGCCACAGTTTATTCAGCAAGATGGCCGATTTTCTTAGCTCTGTTTTCTTTTGTGTTTTTTTCCCAATCTGAATTGTATTTGTAACCAAATTTTAGTTTTTCCAGTTAACAAACATTTTTCATTCCTTCAACCTCCATCTCTGAAAAAAATAAGAAAAAAGAAAACCTTTGCAATAAACATACATAGGCAAGCAAAACATATTCCCAGAGTTGTTGTGTCCAGAATATTTGTTTCATTCTGCAATATTGAATCTTCCTGGTTCTCAGATCCAATTTATCCCCTCAGTACCTCTGATTGGATTCTGTGACAGAAGCTAAGGCCGTGGGCTTTGGGGTCTCAGTTTAAGGAGATGGCTCAATACAGTTTTCCTGTATATTTTCTACCAACTACATTGCTTTTTGACTTCTTTGAAACTCTCCATCATTCTTAGTTGTCGTCTTCTTGTCTGCTCCCTCACATTTTTCATCTTCTATGTTCTTCAAGGGCAGAGATTATCTTTGTGTTTTTTTAAATTTATATTTTTATACCCTATGTCTAGCAAAGTCCCTTATACATAATAGACATTAATAAAAGTTTGCTGACTGATCCTATATGCCTGTATTTTTACTTTTTTCTTATGGCATTAATACTACTTAATGGAAATATGACTTTCTCTAAATCTATTTGAAATGGTGATAATCAGGTGATTTACCTCCTGGACTTGATACTTCATATGGTGCTGTGCCTATAGCGTAGTCCCTTCTGGTGAGTTCCATTTTCAAGCTGCTTCTTGAAGCTGATCATATTTTTGGACTACTTACAGGGACACATGTGCCTGGTCATTATGTTGATTACTCCACATTAGATATAAAAATCTCATCACTTACCTCTAATATCAGTAGGAAATAGTAAAGATCAAACACACACCTGGAATTACTATTCTCTGAAAACCCCAGAGTGGATCATAGTGAAAATAAGGAATATCCATTCTCTTGACAGTTCTACACTCAAATTAGAGGTAGAAGAATTTGAGGAAAGTCCAAAATCAAGGACCCAAGTTACCTTATGGTGATTGCAAGGCCACTTCTAGGTCTTTAAAAAAAAATGTTTGGGAGCTCTGAACCGTTGACAAGGTGCTAGCAGGGGGACAGAATGATTTTCCTCTCCTCTCCTTTGTTTCCTTGGAACATGTGTAAAGTTCCATACAGATGTGTGTCTCTCTAATTATGAATGTGCATATATAATTATATACATACTTACATGTATTTAGTTCACCATTATATAACATTCTACATGTATACATAGTACTTCTTATTCTGATGCTTCACAGTGTTGAAGTGACCCAGAGTCCTTCAAATCTATATGTTTACAGGTCCTGACAACATGAAAAGGCAAGCAGTATGAGCCTATACTTGGAAAGTTCTTGTCAGAGTTTAGCTTAGCTAAGTTCAGAGAGAATTTCTAGAGTATTGGTCATCAAATATGTGTGTGTGTGTGTGTACTTTCCCCCCAAAATCATCAAACATGTACTAAGTAATAATAGAGGCAGTAGCTTGTATTGGTGGAAGAAATCCATGTAGTGATGAAATCACACCACATGTTTATTGTAGAAGATTTACATGCATACATACTCTAAAAATACTTTACCAGCACAAAATAGGTGTTTAATAAATGTCCATTGATTGACTCTAATACTCCAATGTATCTATGATCTCATTATATTTCACTTTAACAAGACACATCATAAGCCATCCAATTTTTGCTTATCCTCTGTGCATGCATCTGTGGCAAGGGATCATGAAATATATTTCTGTGGACTGCATAATGAGTTAGAAAACTGTAAATCATCATTATCTATGTTTTGGTTATTTTGTTAAATAGTTCTCAACTGCATTTGTGTACTGGGAAGCTTAGGGCAGCTAGGTAGCACAGTGCCTAGGCCTTGAATCAGGATGACCTAAGTTCAAATTCAGCCTCAGATACTTACTAGCTGTGTGACTCTGGGAAAACCACTTGACCATGTTTGCCCCAATTTCTTAATCTGTAGGACAAGTTGGAAAAAGAAATGGCAAACCACTTCAGGATCTTTGCCTAAAAAAATGGGTTCACAAAGAGTCCGACATTATTGAAATTGACTGAACAATAACAAAATGAGGAGTTTGTACCTCCCAGGATGACTCTGAAAGTCTTAAGCTTCCAATAAAATCGACATGCACAATGATATTTGGTGATTTCATTGCAAAAATAGGGAAATCTAAGGATGGCAACAAGTACATCAGAAATTAAGAATTTGGAATAAAGGGTGTAGTCTAGAGGAATGACTTATTTTCAGTTACGGTGCCACCCCTGCATCAATCATCTGCATTCATCTAGACCACTGATTTGAAAGAAGTGACATAATTTATACAAACACAAATTTTAATTAAAAATATCCTTGAAGGGAAAAAGAAATCCCTCAGTAGAGCAATCTAAAGGGTGAATATGGTATAATTTGAGATAATCCAACCTCATTTACCTTAGTAATAGGGTAGAGGTGGGGTTTTAGGAGTTTACCTTAAGTAACTGTGAACCTAAGATCCTTTTTAACTTCTATTCCTGAGTGGTTGTCCATGTCTAAAAGTGAAAAGGCAAGGAGAAATAGCTTTGGATAGTCAATCATAGTATCATAGCTTGAAAACTGGATGGGAACTCACTAGTTCTTCAGTCTGTATGTGATTGGTGGCTCCAAACAAATTTTTGTAAAATTCTTTTCATTGGTGGGGACTGATAAACCAATTCTCCCAATCTGTGTGAAGGATGGAATTGATAAAGAGTAGAGGGATATTGGTCGTTAGCTTCCCACTTTGAGATAGTTACTTCTCCTAATGTGATAGCAGAATTCACTGGCACTTCTCAAGTAACTGTCTCCACTTTAGATGGTTTAGGTATGGGCACAGCACCTATTGCATATAGATGTATAGAGATAAAGGCTTTTGACTTCTTTGGCTTAAGTCTATAAGATATCTAATCTTCAGATATGCTAGATGTCAGGATTGAATTACTGTATGGCAACGAAATATATAATTTATTCAAATGCTTCTAGGCCACCAAGTTTCTAAGGGCAACCCCTTGGTCATTGTAGTAACATACCAAAAGTTAAAAAAGCCCTCCAAAGGTCATTGAGTAATTCTGAAGTCTTATTGTCAATTGTTACATTATCCTCACCTCATTTTATCTCTGTTATTAAAAAAAAGCATACAACTATGACACAGTAAAACTATAAAAATTTACCCTAACTAAACTTTATACCAGTGAAGAGTCAACTGAGTGTGTGTAATTGTAAGTCTAGTAGGATCTTTTGATGTTTTTGTTTTAGTATAATCAAGTATAATGCCTCTATTTCAATGTGACTGAGGAGGATCTTTCCCACCCATTATCTGGCCTGGGAAAATTTGTAAGAACATCTATGCCTTTTATTAACGAGGAACTCGTTCTCAAAGGATGTGATGCCCTCTGACTCTAAAAGATGTATAAAAACTCTGAGGTACAGTTTTATTTTGGGTCTTAATTTTGGTAAGAAAGTTTGAACACCAGATGAGGACTCTGGGAAGCTGCTAAGGAGTCCCCTGGCTTTGAAAACCAGATGTCATGCTTCTGTCTCTGGTAACTTGTCAGACAGCTGTGCCTATCTGTTGAATTATGATCAGACAAAGGAAGCCATGTCTGTTGATTACTTTGAAGTTCAGGGTGTTGACTTCCCTGAAATAGGTGAATGATATATGTGCTTGACTAAAGGATTGATACATATGCTTCATTAAAGTGATTATTAAGCCCTCAAATGTTTCCTTTCCATTTATGAATGTAGATCTAAGAATCTGTGATAGCAGGTCTCCCTATGTATATTGGGGTGCTTATTGCTACAGTGTGTGTGTGCATACATGTTCATGACTAAGTATATTAAAAATAAAATGTTAGACCTTGAGCCCCAAAAGATATTACTGGATCATTCACTAACCTCCTCATCTTACAGGTGAAGAAATGAAAGTTCAAAGAAAACCAAAGTGATTTTTTTCTAAGATTTTATAGAGATTAAGTGGTAGAGTCAGAATTCACACTCTACCTCTAACTCTGAAATTCTTGATGCAGTGTTGCACTGCATCCCTGTACATTAAGACATTTAATATTTTATTAGATTTCATTTCTTCTGAAGGTGTTATATATAATTCTGATATTATCTAGTATTATTTTTTTATTTTTTAATAAAAATTTATTTATTTGATTTTTACATTAATTTCCACAAAATTTTGGATTCGAAATTTTCTCCCCAATTATCCCCTCCCCCCACCCCAATACACAGAGCATTCTAATTTTCCCTATCACAAATCTGCCCTCTCTTTTATCCTCCCTCCCTTCTCTTGTCCCCATCTTCTCTTATGTCCTGTAGGGCCAGATGACTTTCTATTCCCCATTAACTGTATTTCTTATTTCCCAGTAGCAACAACAATACTCAACAGTTCTTCCTAAAACTTCGAGTTCCAAATTCTCCCCATCCCTCCCTCCCCACCCATTCCCTTTGGGAAGACAGGCAATTCAATATAGGCCATATCTGTATAGTTTTGCAAATGACTTCTATAACAGTCGTGTTGTATAAGACTAACTGTATTTCCCTCCATCCTATGCTGTCCCCCATTGTTTCTATTATGTCTTTTGATCCTGTCCCTCCCGAGTGTTGACTTCAAATTGCTCCCTCCTCCTATTGCCCTCCCTTCCATCATCCCACCTACCCTGCTTATCTCCTTCTCCCCCACTTTCCTGGATTGTAAGATAGGTTTACATAGCAAAATGAGTGTGCATTTTATTCCTTCCTTTAGTCGAATGTGATGAGGGTAAACTTCATTTTTTTGCCTGAGCTCTCCTCTTTTTCCCTCCACTAAAAAGTCTCCTGCTTGCCTCTCAAATTAGAGATAATTGACCGTATTCCATTTCACCCTCTCTCCCCCCACTACATTTCTCTCTCACCATTTACCTTAATTTCTTTTAAGATATGGTCCCATCCTATTCAATTCACTCTGTGCTCTTTGTCTCTGTATATGCGTGCATGTGTGTATGTGTGTGTGCGTGTGTATGTGTATGTGTATGTGTCATTCCACCAACTATGCAGATACTGAAAAGTTTTAAGAGTTACAAATATTGTCTTTCCATGTAGGAATGTAAACAGTTCACCTTTGGTAAGTCCCTTATGATTTCTCTTTGCTGTTTATGTTTTCATGCTTCTTCTCATTCTGGTGTTTGAAAGTCAAATTTTCTTTTCAGCTCTGGTCTTTTTATGTCCTGTAGGGCCAGATGACTTTCTATTCCCCATTAACTGTATTTCTTATTTCCCAGTAGCAACAACAATACTCAACAGTTCTTCCTAAAACTTCGAGTTCCAAATTCCCCCCATCCCTCCCTCCCCACTCATTCCCTTTGGGAAGACAGGCAATTCAATATAGGCCATATCTGTGTAGTTTTGCAAATGACTTCTATAACAGTCGTGTTGTATAAGACTAACTGTATTTCCCTCCATCCTATTCTGCCCCCCCATTGTTTCTGTTCTGTCTTGATCCTGTCCCTCCCCAAGAGTGTTGACCTCAGATTGCTCCCTTCTTCCATTGCCCTCCCTTTCATCATCCCCCCTCCCTGCCCATATCATTCTTCCCCACTTCTCCACACTGTAAGATAGGTTTTCACACTAAAATGAGTGTGCATTTTACTCCCTCCTCCAGTCGAATGTGATGAGGGTAAACCATGTTTTTTTCGCAGCTCTCCTCTTTTTCCCTGCACTAAAAAGTCTCCTGCTTGCCTCTTGAATGAGATATAATTTGCCCCATTCCATTTCACCCTCTCTCCTCCCACTACATTTCTCTGTCACCATTTACCTTAATTTCTTTTAAGATATGGTCCCATCCTATTCAATTCACTCTGTGCTCTCTGTCTCTGTGTGTGCATGCTTGTGTGTATGTGTGCATGCATGTACATGTGTGTGTGTGCGTTTGTGTGTGTGTACATCTCTGTGTGGTCCCACCAACTAACCAGATACTGAAAAGTTTTAAGAGTTACAAATATTGTCTTTCCATGTAGGAATGTAAGCAGTTCACCTTTGGTAAGTCCTTTATGACTTCTCTTTGCTGTTTACTTTTTCATGCTTCTTCTCATTCTTGTGTTTGAAAGTCAAATTTTCTTTTCAGCTCTGGTCTTTTCATCAAGAATGCTTGAAAGTCCTCGATTTCATTGAAAGACCATATTTTCCCCTGAAGTATTATATGAAGTTTTGCTGTGTAGGTGATTCTTGGTTTGAGTCCTAGTTCCTTTGACTTCTGGAATATCCTATTCCACGTCCTTTGATCCCTTAATGTAGAAGCTGCTAGATCTTGTGTTATCCTGATTGTATCTCCACAATACTGGAATTGTTCCTTTCTAGCTGCTTGCAATATTTTCTCCTTGACCAGGGAACTCTGAAATTTGGCCACAATGTTCCTAGGAGTTTCTCTTTTTGGATCTCTTTCAGGTGATCATTGATGGATTCTGTCAACACTTATTTTGCCCTCTGGTTCTAGAATCTCAGGGCAGTTTTCCTCGATAATTTCATGGGAGATGATGCCTAGGCTCTTTTTTTGATCATGTCTTTCAGGTAGTCCCATAATTTTTAAATTGTCTCTCCTGGATCTATTTTCCAGGTCTGTTGTTTTTCCAATGAGAAATTTCACATTCTCTTCCATTTTTTCATTCTTTTGGTTTTGTTTTGTGATATCTTGGTTTCTCAGAAAGTCATCAGACTCCATCTGTTCCATTCTAATTCTGAGAGAACTATTCTCTTCAGTGAGCTTTTGAACCTCTTTTTCCATTTGGCTAATTCTGCTTTTGAAAGCATTCTTCTCCTCATTGGCTTTTTGAACCTCTTTTGCCAATTGAGTTAGCCTATTTTTCAAGGTGTTATTTTCTTCAGCCTTTTTTGTGGTCTCCTTTAGCAGGGTATTGACCCATTTTTCATGCTTTTCTTGCATCTCTCTCATTTCTCTTCCCAGTTTTTCCTCCACCTGTCTAACTTGATTTTAAAAATCCTTTTTGAGCTCTTCCATGGCCTGAACCCATTGGATATCTATTTTTGATTTTTGGGATACAGAAACCTTGACTTCTATTTCTTTCCCTGATGGTAAGCATTGTTCTTCCTCATCAGAAATGAAAGGGGGAACATCTGTTCACTAAGAAAGTAGCCTTCTATGATCTTATTTTTCTTCCCTTTTCTGGGCATTTTCCCAGCCAGTTACTTGACTTCTTAGATTCCTCTCCACCCCCACGTAGATCCTCCCAGCTAGTGCTTGGGGTCTGAGATTCAAATGCTGCTCCCCAGCCTCAGGGCTTTCAGGGGTCGGCGGGGCTGCTATTCAGAGTGAGAGATTAGTTCAGGTTGTCAAGTAGCGGCAGGGCCACTGCCCACGCTCAGTTCCCTCAGGGGGTTTATGCGGAGACCTTCAGTAATGGAGAGGAGCTCCTGTCTGCTTGGGGAGCCTGGTTCTCCAGCTGTCCCTGTCTCCGCTACTGCCTCTTGAGGGGGCCTGAGTTATGGAAACACCACGCTCCCCTCTCAGCCACCCCAGAAGTCTCTCTCACTGACCTGTAGTGCCTGTGGGTGAAGGGACCTTCGCTGCTGCCCGGAGGTTCCATCCCTGAAGCCTGCTCGAATCTGCTCCTTTCAGGGCCATGTGGGCAGGGCTGCACTCTGCTGTCTGGTGGATGATAGACCTTTGGGGTCGGTTTTTCAGTGCTATCTGGAATGGAATTCTCCTCCACTGAGTTGCTGCATGGCTTGCACTGCTCCAGAATTTGTGGCGAGTTCTTTTTACAGAAAATTTATGGGCTGTGAGTTTGGAGCTAGCATATGTGATTATTTCTACTCCACCATCTTGGCTCCCATATTATTTTTTAAAAAGGTAAAGCAAACAATGGATGTTCCTAGATATTGTCTGTAACTCAAAAAAACAGGTAGAGAACTATTCTCTCTAGCAACAAATCTCTAATATTTTGTCATACCCCACCACTCCTCCACCTTGGGAAAATGGGAATTTTATTTTAGATGATGATGAATAATTTCCAATGTACCTTTATTGCCTCCAATGTCTTTTTTCCTACTCTACTCAAGATTCAACCCAGCCTTCTCCCTGAAATGGCCTTATCCATATTTCTGGATGACTTTCTCAGGGCCATGGAGGCCAGCCAAGCATTTGTTCTGATAATGTTGGAACCAATACTTCTCTTGATAAAGTGGGTCATGGTGTGCTTTTTATTTGCCTGAGAGATTTTGTGAGATTCACTAATGAGGTTAGCACAGCTACATTTCACACAGAGGATAACTCCTGAGGTTTTCCTCATCAAACTGTACATTGAGGAGATTCAATTCTATTTAATGATAAAGGGTATTTGAATAAAAATCAAGTTTCTCCTTGCCAAGGAACCTGCTGAACACCTAGGTTTCAGAGAATATAGAATGAAAATATATATAACCTTCAATTCCTTCAGTCTTCCTTCATAAACACATATTATTCATTTTCATCAACAAACCAAATCCTACCTCTGTATATTTTTGAGACTACATTATGCCTGATCCAGTGAAATATTCTATGTGCTTTGTTATCAGTCATTTGTCATGACTGGCATCTTGATAAAACTTTGAATGTAACTTCAAAAATCATCATGACCTAAGATTAAGAAAGGGTGATGTTAAAAGTTACTGAATTAATAGTAATTCCATTCCCCTATTGTATCACAGTTGTCATTCCTTCTCTCTGCTTGATTTCCCCTCTTTAGCTAACTCTTAAGCTATTTAATTTTTTTAACATAGTATATCATTTGCTTCTTCACTTTTGTACAATATTGTAATTGTTGCCTCTGACCAATAAATGACTTACAGAATTATAGAAATCTGAGGTAGAAAAGTACTTAATGAATATCTAGTCCAAGTCCCCCCAAACTTCTCATGTTATCATTTCGGAGACTCAGACCCAAAGAATTTAAGTGACTTTCCCCAAAGTCACACAGGAAGAAAAGGCCAGAGTTATGATTCAAATCTAGTTTATCTGATTCTAAAGACAGTGCTTTCCCCACCACATGTTGAGACATGACCCCATTTTCATATAGTCTTATATTTTAAAAAATATACCTACTAGGGTGGAATCAAAATGGCAGAGTAGAGGTACGCATCTGCTGTAGCTCTGCCCCCACAACCCATAAACTCTCCAAAGAAATGCCTCTAAATAAATTCTAGAGCAGTAGATGACAAGAAATGACAGAGTGAAACAGATATCCAGCCCAAGACAGCCTGGAAGGAAAACAGAAAGGGTCTATTATACCAGACTCAGAGCAGAGCCCAGCCCAGCCTGGACCATGCAACATGAACAGGACTAGAGAAAGATTCATGGAACAGAATCATAAGTAGCAGCTGCGGTTTCCAGATTTCTCAACTCACAAAACGCAAATACAGCTTCAAAGATCAGTAAGAAAGATCTTTCACCTGGATGAAAGGGAAATCCTGTTTGGCCCCAGCCCTGGGCCCAGGGCAGCAGCATCCACTTTTAGAGACCTCAGTGTAAACATCCTGTGGAAACTGAGAAGGTGATCTGGGTCCCAGTACAGAGTGGAAGTACTGGGATGAAGAAGAGCCCTGGAACGGTGGAATTGGTGGTGGCTATGGAGAGGGAACCCTACTCATAGATCCTGGGCAGAAGGGAATGCTTGTGGCTGCTCACAGATCAGAGGTCAGGCTAGAAGAGGAGTAACTCCTCTCCCTTTATAGGGCCAGCTTGGAGGAACTGAAAATTTATATAGCCTTAGAGTATACCCTCCACTATACAAAGGACTCAGAAGTTAAGTAACCGGCTGGAAAAATGCCCAAAAGGGGAAACATAAGACTATAGAAAGTTACTTTCTTAGTGAAAAGGTATTTTCTTCCATTCTTTCAGAGGAAGAACAAAGTATACCATCAGAGGAAGGCATCATAGTCAAAGCTTCTATATACACAATCTCGAAAACAAAATGCAACAGTCTCAGGCCTTGGAAGAACTCAAAAGAATTTTGAAAATCAAGTAAAAGAGATGGAGGAAAAACTGGGAAGAAAAATGAGGGCAATGAAAGAAAATCATGCAAAGTGAGTCAACAGCTTCCAAAAGGAGACTCAGAAAGTGCTGAAGAAAATAACACCTTTAAAAATAGACTAACAGAAATGGTAAAAGAGGTCCAAAAAACCAATGAGGAGAGGAATGCTTTAAAAACAGATTTGAACAATTGGAAAAGGAGGTTCAAAAGGTCATTGAATAAAATAGTTCTTTAAACATTAGGATGGAGCACACTGAAATGAACGACTTCATGAGAAACCAAGAAATTACAAAACAAAACCAAAAGAATGACAAAAATAGAAGAAAATGTGAAATGTCTCATTGTACAAGCAACCAACCTGGAAAATAGATCAAGGACAGATAATTTAAAAATTATTCATCTACCTGAAAACCTTGATCAAAAAAGAGCCTAGATATCATCATTCAAGAAATTATTAAGGAACACTGTGATTATCAAGGAAATTATTAAGGAATTATCAAGGAAAATTTCCCTGATATTCTGTAAGCAGAGATTGAGACAGAAATGAGAACCATTCAATTATCACCTACTGAAAGAGATAACAAAAGAAAAACTCCTAGAAATATTGTACCCAAATTCCACAGTTCTCATGTCAAGGAGAAAATGCTACGAGCAGCCAGAAAGAAACAATTCAAGTATTGCAGAAATACAATCAGGATAACAAAAGAATTACCATCTTCTAAACTAAGGGATCAAAGGACTTGGAATATGAAATTCTAGAAGCCAGAAGAGATAGGACTAAAACCAAGAATTACCTACCCCTCAAATCTCCATATAGTACATCACGGGAAAAAACGGAATTTCAATGAAAAAGAGGACTTCCAAGAATTCCAGTTTTGGTTTTTTTTGAAACTTTTTATGATCATTTTCACAAAATTTTGGGTTTCAAATTTTCTCCCCATTTATCCCCTCCAACACCCCAATACACAGAGCATTCTAATTTTCCCTATCACAAATCTGCCCTCTCTTCTACCGTCCCTCCCTTCTCTTGTCCCTATCTTCTCTTTTGTCCTGTAGGGCCAGATGACTTTCTATTCCTCATTAACTGTATTTCTTATTTCCCAGTAGCAACAACAATACTCAACAGTTGTTCCTAAAACTTTGAGTTCCAAATTCTTCCCATCTCTCCCTCCCCACCCATTCCCTTTGGGAAGGCAGGCAATTCAATATAGGCCATATCTGTGTAGTTTTGCAAATGACTTCGATAACAGTCGTGTTGTATAAGACTAACTGTATTTCCCTCCATCCTATTCTGCCCCCCATTGTTTCTATTCTGTCTTTTGATTCTGTCCCTCCCAAAGAGTGTTGACCTCAGATTGCTCCCTTCTTCCATTGCCCTCCCTTCCATTATCCCTTCCTCCCTGCTTATCTCCTTCTTCCCCATTTTTCTGTACAGTAAGATAGGCTTTCATACCAAAATGAGAGTGCATTTTACTCCTTCCTTTAGACGAATGTGATGAGGGTAAACTTCATGTTTTTTTTCTCAGCACTCCTCTTTTTCCCCTGCATTAAAAGTTTCCAGCAGGAAACTTTTGGTTTCCTCTTGAATGAGGAAAGAGGTTTGCCTCTTGAATGAGATATAATTAACCACATTCCATTTCACCCTCTCTCCTCCCACTACATTTCTCTCTCACCCTTTACCTTAATTTCTTTTAAGATATGGTCCCATTCTACTCAATTAACTCTGTGCTCTCTGTCTCTGTGTTTGCGTGCTTGTGTGTATGTGTGTGTGTGTGTGTGCACACATGCGCGTGAGTGCATGGGTGTGTGTGTACGTCTGTGTGTGGTCCCACCAACTACCCAGAAACTGAAACGGTTTAAGAGTTACAAATATTATCATTCCATGTAGGAATGTAAACAGTTCACTTTTGGTAAGTCCCTTATGACTTCTCTTTGCTGTTTACTTTTTCATGCTTCTTCTCATTCTTGTGTTTGAAAGTCAAATTTTCTTTTCAGCTCTGCTCTTTTCATCAAGAATGCTTGAAAGTTCTCGATTTCATTGAAAGATCATATTTTCCCCTGAAGTATTATATTCAGTTTTGCTGGGTAGGTGATTCTTGGTTCTAGTCCTAGTTCCTTTGATTTCTGGAATATCCTATTCCATGCCCTTAGATCCCTTAATGTAGAAGCTGCTAGATCTTGTGTTATCCTGATTGTATTTCCACAATACTGGAATTCTTTCTTTCTAGCTGCTTTCAATATTTTCTCCTTGACCTGGGAACTCTGGAATTTGGCCACAATGTTCCTAGGAGTTTCTCTTTTTGGATCTCTTTCAGGCGGTGATTGATGGATTCCTTCAATACTTTTTTTGCCCTCTGGTTCCAGAATATCAGGGAAGTTTTCCTTGATAATTTCATGAAAGATGATGTCTAGGCTCTTTTTTTGATCATGGCTTTCAGGTAGTCCCGTAATTTTTAAATTGTCTCACATGGATCTATTTTCCAGGTCAGTTGTTTTTCCAATGAGATAGTTCACATTATCTTCCATTTTTTTCATTCTTTTGGTTTTGTTTGGTGATTTCTTGGTTTCTCAGAAAGTCGTTGGACTCCATCTGTTCCATTCTAATCTTGAGAGAACTATTTTCTTCAGTGAGCTTTTGAACCTCTTTTTCCATTTGGCTAATTCTGCTTTTGAAAGCATTCTTCTCCTCATTGGCTTTTTGAACTTCTTTTGCCAATTGAATTAGCCTATTTTTCAAGGTGTTATTTTCTTCAGCTTTTTTTGGGGTCTCCTTTAGCAGTGTATTGACCCATTTTTCATGCTTTTCTTGCATTTCTCTCATTTCTCTTCCCAGGTTTTCCTCCACTTGTCTAACTTGATTTTCAAAATCCTTTTTGAGCTCTTCCATGGCCTGAGCCCATCGGACATCCACCTCAGATGTCTAGGATAGTTAGGCCCCGACCTCCACGTCTTTCTCTGATGGCAAACATTGTTCTTCTTCATCAGAAATGAAAGGAGGAAGGAACATCTCTTCCCCAAGAAAGTAGCTCTCTATGGTCTTGTTTTGCTTCCTTTTTCTGGGCATTTTCCCAGCCAATTACTTGACTTCTGAGATTCCTCTCCACCCCTGCATTGATCTGCCCAGCTAGTGCTTGGGGTCTGAGATTTAAATGCTGCTTCCCAGCCTCAGGGCTTCCCGTGGAGGGAGCAGCTCCTATTCAATGTGAGCTTAAGTTCTGGTGCTGGGGTGGGGGCAGGGCCACCTCCCAGGCTCATTTCCGTCAGGGGCTTTATGCAGAGACCTTCAGTAATGGAGCAGGTGGGGGTAGGGCCGCCTCCCAGGCTCAGTTCTCTCAGGGGCTTTATGGAGAGACCTTCAGTAATGGAGACGGTTGGGGCAGGGCCGCCTCCGAAGCTCAGCTCCCTTGGGGGTTTATGCAGAGACTTTCAGTAATGGAGCTCCTGTCTGCTCTGGGAGTCCCGACCATCTCTGCCTCTGCTGCTCCCTCCACTTCTGCCTCCCAAGGGGGTCCGAGCACGGAGACACGCCGCTCCCCTCTTGGCCAACCCAGATGTCCTTCTCACTGACCTGTAGTGTCTGTGGGTGGAGGGACCTTCGCGGCTGCCAGAGGTTATGTCCCTGAAGCCTGCTCGGATCTGCTGCTTTGGGGTCACATGGCCAAGGCAGCTCAGGGGTGGGCTCCGCTTTCCGGGGCATGATGGACCCCTGGGGACTGCTCTCCAGGGCTCTCTGGAACGGAAATCTCTTCCACTGTGTTTCTGTGCACCTTGCAGTGATTCAGAATTTGTGGGAAGTTGTTCTTACAGGAAATTTATGGACTGTGGATTCGGAGCTGGCATATGTGAGTCTTTCTACTCCGCCATCTTGGCTCCTCCCCCCTCCAAGCATTCTTGTTGAAAAGACCAGAGCTGTATAGAAAATTTCACTGTCATATATAAGAATCAAAAGAAACATGAAAAGGTAAATAGGAAAGAGAAGCATTAAGAAACTCATTAAAGTTGAACTCTTTACATTCCTACTTGCAAATATGTTATTTGTAACTCCTGAGACCTTTTTCAGCATTAGGGTAGTTAGAGGGAATCTCTCTCTCTCTCTCTCTCTCTCTCTCTCTCTCTCTCTCTCTCTTTCTTCTCTCTCTCTCCCTCTCGATGTAGCTGTGCATAAATATGTAGATAGATAGATAGGTACGTAGATATATGTGAGGGTGTGTATACACACACACACACACACACACACATTCATAGACAGTGGGCACAGGGTGAGCTGAATATGAAGGGAAAATACCTAAAAGAGTAAGGTTTACAGTTGAAAGAATCGTGTTACGAGTAAGAGAGAGAGGTTGAATCTCATATAAAACAGAGAAGAAATAACTTTTACGATGGAGGGAGGGAGGAAGATGAAAAGAAATATCAGAGCCTTACCCTCATGGGATTTGTCTTAAGGAGAGAATAACATACACTCAATTGCATATGGAAATCTGTTTTACCCTTCAGGAAGGCAAGGGGGAACGGGATAGGAGAGGGAAGATAATAGAAAGGACACCAAATAGAAGAAAAGGATAATCAGAAACAAACACTGTTGTGGGAGGGCAGGTCAAGGGATAGAACGGAATAAATGAAGGGCAAGATAGGACAGAGGGAAATGTGGTTAGTCTTTGCCAAGATAAGTATTATTGAAGTTGATTTACATTGTTACACGTGTATGACCTACATTGAATTGCTTGTTTTCTCAATGTGGGTGGGTGGGGAGAGAGGGAGAGCATATGGAACTCAATGCTTTAAGGATGAATTTTAAAAATTGTTTTAGCATGCAATTGGAAATTAAACTATACAGGTGATTGAGTATAGACATCGATTTTGCCCTACAAAAAAATAGAAGACAAGGGGTTGGAAGAAGGGTGGGTAATAGAAGGGAGGACAGACAGGAGGAAAAAGCATACTGTCCTGGAGTGGAGGGTAAGAGGAGATGGGGAGAAAATGTTGAATTCAAATTCTTGTGGAAGTGAATATTAAGAGCTGAAAAATAAATCATATATTAATATATATGTCTACTACTCATTTATTTTTGTTTCAATAACTTTTATTTAAATTTTTCAATTAACATTTTACTCCCTCATCTCTTCTACCAAAAAAGAAAGACAAAAATTAAATTCCTGAATAAACATGCATAATCAAGGAAAAACAATTTCCCATGTTGACTGTGTCCAAAAATATGCATTTCTTTCTGCATATTTAGTTTATCACTAGATTTTATATAGTGGTTTAAAGTTTTCAAATTACTTTGAATGTGTTATTAAATTTGATGATCCCAGAAACATCAGTATTAGTAGATATTTTTATCCCCATTTTATAGATAAGGCACTGAGGCTGAGAGAGACTAAGAGATTAAGTAATTGAGAGATTTAGTACAGGGTCGCATAGTTGGTTAATATATGAGAGGACTTGAATTCAGGATTTACTATCTCCAGTCCAGCACTCTATTTAGTAAGTCACTTGACAGTCCATAACCTCCTTGTCAGGAGGCAGGCTACCTCATCTACTTAATGTGCATCCCCTTCCTTTACCTGGTATAATCCTCCAACATTTATTCTGCACCTTAAGTGAAAACTTGAAGTACTGTCTCTATTTTATTCCCTAAATAACTCCTAATAATTTTACTTTTGTCCCTTCCATGGTACTGAAACATTTTCTAAGGTGACAAATAAACTCATATTTTGCAAGCTCAATGACCATTTATAAGCCTTCCTCCACTCTGACTCCTGGACAGCATTTGGCACTGATGATCACCTACTTCTTGAAACTTAATCTTCCCTCTCTATGGGATTGATCTTGACTGGTTCTCTTCTCATTTATCATTCTGATTCCTTTTGATGACTTTTATTATTTCATTCTTCAGTAATGAATATCCTCCAGGATGCTGGACTCAGCTATGAGCCTTTCTTTCTACCTTTATTCCTTGCAGAGCTCATCTAAATCCACAGATCTAGCTATCATGCACGATGGAAGACAAAACAAGGTAACAAACATTTAGTTTACTTGGGAAAAAAAAAATTCCCAAGATCCAGATCTCTTGCCCTAACTTCTCATTTGCTCTATCATCCCATGTTTCCAGTTCCTTGTTTCATGCAGAGAGATGGGCAGCCTATCTTCCCTTCAAACTGGCTTCTCTGGTACGTCATTTCTTTTAGTGGTTTCACCATTTCTTCAGTCAGCCAGGCTAGAATTCATGGGATTATTGATAATGCTTTCTTTTACATTTTCCTGTATAGCTCTTCTTTCACTAAGCATTTTTGTTTCCTTCTTTAAAATTTCTCGTGGATTTGCCTTTACACTCTCCATTCTTAAGCCAATTTGGGCCCTTAGAATTCCAGATTATCTTCCTTTTATATTTCCAGTCACATCCATCTTGAATTAACAATACAGCAAAATTAATTTTCCTCAAATCCTACTTTCATTGTCATTCTCCATCTCAGGGATTTACAAACAACTGTTTCTTATAATATGAAATCATAGGATCACAAATCATAAATTTAGAGGCAGAACTATCCTTTTGAGGTCAGCTAATCCAATCCCCTCATTTCACAGATGAAGGAACTGAGACGCGTAAAGGTTAAGTAATTTTATGTCTCATGGGCAGCAATTTGTCAGAGCCAGGATTTAAAGCCAGATTCTTTGAATACAAATTTAATGTTCTTTTCATGGCATAATGGTGCTTCCATTCTAATTTCCTGTCTTTGATTTTAAGATTTTTGATAATCTAACCCTACCACTTCTATTCAACTAATTTTCTTACTTTTTTCTTATTTGATACAGAACTCAGATGTAATAAAGTTACTATGATTAGTGCAGTGATGGTAGCCATACTCCCTGTCAGTGAATTGACTTGAGGAAATAAAGGATGCAGGATATAAGAAAATGAGAGTGTTGGAAGTGGGCAAACAGGGCAGGCGAGCATGGCAACCATACATATCCTTCACCTTCAATGGGTGTTAGATTTATGACAGAAAAAGTCTACCACCTAGGCATAGGTTGTGGGACATACATTAAAATACTGTTTTAGTGCTTGGGGGGACAGTGGATCTCTGGACAAACTGAAGTTCAGAGCAGAATAATCAAAAAAGAACTGAGTTTTTGATGAGATCTCTATTTTTATAACCATTGTCGTATCCAACAAATGCCATTTATGAGTGACTGACATTTTCTCTTTCCCTGTGACAGTGGGAGACAAGAGTTTTGCCTTTCCACCTCCCTTGACTGAGAACAAAGGGTACCTAAAATTCCAGACAGCCTGGAAGCACTGTCTGGAAGATGATGGAGAGGACAAGTTTCAGTAAAGGTAGGAGTGCGTGGGTCTTGTCATTGAAAAATATAACAACAACAATAACAAACAGTATTTGTATAGTGCCTACTGTGCACTAGGTATTGTGCTAAACATTTTCAAAATATTATCCCATTTAATCCTTATAACAACACTGTGAGGTAAATGCTATTATTATCCTCATTTTATAGTTGAGGAAACTGAGACAAACAGAAGTTAAATGATTTGCCCAAGGTGACATAGCGAATAAATATGTGAAGCTGAATATGTAATTTGCATACACACATATATATATGCCTGTGTGTATATATACATATAATATATAATATTATATTAATTAATAATATATTATATAATATATCATATATAATATAATATATTATATATATAGGCATGTGTATTACATGTGAGCAATACTTTTGCTTTTATTGCTTTACATAAATAATTACATGCTTATCACTAATAATGGTGTGAGGAGGGGATCAATGATGCACATCAGTAGGAATATGAGAAACAAGAAGAGCCTCAGAGGGCAGTAAACAAGTTATGGTTTTGATTGTACAATGTGAATGCCACCTACAAATTGATGTAAAAACATTGATACCATATACAAAGGTGCCGAGCAAGGGTATTTGGCCACATAGCCTTGTATTTGACTCAACCTTCTAAAAGCCTGAGTGATGCTGAAAAACCTTAGTGGATATTGCAGAGGGTCCTATGGTCTGGAGCATGCATCATCTTTCATAAATACCATATTCTTTCTTTCCTTCTTCTAAATTTTTAGCTTATATTGAGTTCCATCTGACAAAGACAAGAAAGTTTACCTCTTTCCCACTGCTTAACCCACTTTTCAAATCCTTGTTCAACCTTACTTCCTCCAAGGAACCTTTTCAAAATACTGTAATTTATGTTCATCTTTGCTCAACAATTCCTATTGTAATGTGTTGTTCATCATTTCTTGTATATATAATATTTTTGTTTTCCCAATTGGATGATTGTCCTCCTATTCTGCAAAACAGTCTACATGCTGAACAATTAAATTACTTGGATATCTCTATATTTATATATTCACATATATATGCATATGTATATATACACATTTACATATAAATACATACACATGTGCCTACAATGCAAATGTATATGTGTGCATATGACGTATAAACATATTCATATATACTGTGTACTATATATCTCTTTGTATATACTATAAATTTATTGTTATGTGTATGTATATTTATCAAGTAGATTTTTAAAAGGTAGCTCTTTATATTTTGTGAAGGTGGCCAGTTTGAGATGCTAAGGCTGACCTAGATTTTAAAAATTCTTCAAGTTTTCTATCCAAAGCCCTCACCAGGCAGAATCACGTAATTAAAACTTTATAATACAATTGATACACTTAGCATGATGTGTAAGAGTTGAGAATTTTTGCATGGACACATGTTTTATTCAGATACCTGTGAGAATTCATTCTGTTGCCAAGTGTCTGTCAGAAAGTTGGCTTAAGATGTCACTTGTGATCTATTCTAAGAAACTGAAAAGAATGAAATGTAACCAGAGCAAGGCTGTTAGCCTCCCCATCCCTTTTCCCCCAGTTTTGTTCAACAAGAAATCAGAAACTCTGAAAAGATTAAAATAATCTATTTGACAGACTAAGTGGTCTCTCTTTTATTGTGGTTGTTATATTTTTGTTTCATAGGATCAATTTATACTGATGCCTTAGTTATAGGTAAATTCAGCCTCTATTCTCAAAATACCTCTTGTATATTTAACTAGCATATATTTAATAAAAGGTCAAAAAAACCTTTTCTCTATGTTTTGTCAAATTTCAAATGATCATTATAGGGTATTTGTACCACAGTCTTCTCCATTAAAACCTCTTATTTTCTGCTGCATTTCTCTAGATATATTGAATTTCAACATCCTTATTTAGCAATCTATGTAAGCTTGACATAGTTATGTAACCTCCCTACGCTTGAATTTGCTCTTCTGTTAAGGAGAGAGAGAGAGAGATAGAGAGAGAGAGAGAGAGAGAGAGAGAGAGAGAGAGAGAGAGAGAGATATTATATAACCTCTGAGGTCCCTTATATATTAAATCTATGCTTCTGTGCTACTGTGAACAAATGATCCAAGGAATAGTCTCCTAAGTTCATATCTTTAATGGTCTCGTTGGCAATTTTGTAATTTTGTGTGTGTGTGAATTGACTATAAGGTGAATTCTCCCTTCATGAATAGATACAAATTTTACCAAAGTGGAAGAGTCTTGCTGAGCTGAGAATTAGGTGCCTTAGCAATTTTGCAATGTAATTGTGAGTGATAAGTTAACCAAGTTCACAAAAATAAACAAAGATTGTCACACTCTGAATGAAAGTTGGGCATTAGGGCATTCCATGCTATTTCTTTTTTATGGAAAATCTAGGAAAGACTTGTCAAGGATTCTGTTTTACTAGAATGATTTTGAATTATCCTTTTTCTTTGTATGCTTGGGGAGATTGGGAACTGGCCGATAGGCATGTGAGAGTAGAACTAGAAAGAATTACATCATGGGTTGGTAAGGTTTTTGAACTTTCAAATGTGTAATACTTGGATCTAATGATTACTGGAATTATACGAAACTCAAAAAGCAACGGTATATGATAGAAGAGGAATAGATCTGGAATATTAAGACAAAGCTGAAAAGCAAATTTTCTAAGTGATGTATGATTTAGATTGCGTATTGACTGGTTGCTTACACAATAAATAGTGACTTCCTAATTCACAACTTCTTTCTGCATAGACCTGGTCATTTAATAGTCTTCTTCTAATATCAAAGTATTTTATAGAAAAGCCTCATAACAGTTTTGTGGGATTTATAGTAAGTTCAATGACTGCAATAAAATGCAATTAATGTAGCTTTTGTGCCAGAGAAGATGAGTTTAATTATTGTCAGGTATGCTCAATGAAATGAAGCTATGAGTCACAGGACTGAGGAAATATGAACCCTCTGGAATTATTTTTTTTTTCCTATTTGAAAGGTCAAGGGGGAGGAGGAGCAGTGCTGTTATGACTTTTGCTTTATCTGTGTGAATTATGGAGATCTTTCCTTAACCTAGAAAAAGATACATATATATCTGCATTTGACTTATATGATTTTGAACTATTTTATTAAAAATTGCTTTTAGATTACTTGTATTAAAGTATGCACATCTAAAAACAGAAAAGGTGTGACCTAATTGAAAATTCAAAATCCTTAATGCTTTTAAGAATTTATCATAATCTAATCAACCTTGTGTTCAATTCCTTTGTATTAAATGACCACGTAGTGGAAAATACACATAGGTACAAACTACTTATTAAGATGATGATGGCCTCAGGAATAACAAAGTTATGATAAGATAGAAAGGGCAGGTTTAGATGAACATACATCTTATTTTCTTTGAAACCATTGACCCATATCTGTGTTAAGAAGATATTAGGTTGGCGAAATGATTCTCAAACTGATTTGACTATGGAAAATTTCAGAATTTGAAATGCAGTATCAAAGTAATCACAGAATTTAAAGGAACTTATTCCAACTGCATTATTCTACAAATGAAGAAATTTATCCAAGGATACATAAAATGGATGACTGAAACAGTGTTTGAACTGTCTTCTGAGTCCAAATTCAATTTATAAACATTTTGCCTCAAAAAAAATCCAATAAATGCTAAATTAGGAAGTCTGGGGCTATGAATTACTTTCAGATTAAAGAAGCGGTTTTGAAACTTCAGAGCAAAATAGAGAATATTCATCCTTTTTCGTAATAGGAGCATAATGAAGTATTTTAAGACTTTTTCACTTACAAATTTAACAAACAAAAGTAAACATTTAAGTGTAAAAAAAAGATGATTGTATAAAAACTATGAATGTCAACGGTAATTTACTGTAGTTCTTTTAAAGGATGTTTTAAATTTAATGTGATAATACCAAAGTTATGTTTTGTGTCTATTCAGTCTTCTGTACTTTCTTCTTTATGTAAATCTTTTGTGTTTTCCTTCCTCCTCTATTTTCTTCTTTTTCTCTTCTTCTTCTCTTCTCCTCCTTCTCTTCCTTCTCATTCTCTTTCTTCTTCTTCTCCTTCTTCTTCTCCTTCTTCTTCTCCTTCTTCTTCTTCTTCTTCTTCTTCTTCTTCTTCTTCTTCTTCTTCTTCTTCTTCTTCTTCTTCTTCTTCTTCTTCTTCTTCTTCTTCTTCTTCTTCTTCTTCTTCTTCTTCTTCTTCTTCTTCTTCTTCTTCTCACACTTACCTCCTATGTCTTCTGCTGGTGACACATACTTCTTGCAAATCATTTGCTCTCTCAATACCACTCCAAGTCAGTTGCATAATATTTGAGTATATATTTTGACACAGAGAAGTATATTTTCCTCCCCCTGAGTTTGAGGTTTAAGTTGTAAACTATCACAACTTATATGATAAATTTCCATTGTATGTTAAGGCGTATTTGGGGGGAAAATGTGGCCTATATTTAAAACCACCATATTTATATACTATTATTTTAGAGGGCAAAATATTGCCAGCATCTGGGTTTTCTTTCTTTTTTTTTAAGTAGTAGTTTATAACTTTATTTTTGTTGTTGCTGTTTGTTCTTCATATCTTCTTTTTATAAATTTATTTATTAAATTTTTACATTAATTTTCACAAAATTTTGGGTTCCAAATTTTCTCCCCATGTGTCTCCTCCCACACACCAATACACCGAGCATTATAATTTCCCCTATCACCAATCTGCCCTCTCTTCTATCAACCCTTCCTTCCCTTGACCCCTTCTTCTCTTTTGTCCTGTAGGGCCAGAAGTCTTTCTACTGCCCATTAACTGTATTTCTTATTTCCTAGTAGCAAGAACAATACTCAACAGTTGTTCCTAAAACTTTGAGTTTCAAATTCTCCCCATCCCTCCCTCCCCACCCATTCCCTTTGGGAAGGCAGGCAATTCAATATAGGCCATATCTGTGTAGTTTTGCAAATGACTTAGATAATAGTCGTGTTGTGTAAGACTGACTATATTTCCCTCCTTCCTATCCTGCCCCCCATTGTTTCTATTCTGTCTTTTCATCCTGTCCCTGCCTGAGTGCTGACTACAAATTGCTCCCTCCTCCCATTGCCCTTCTTTCCATCATCCCCCCACCCTACTTATCTCCTTCTCCCCCACTTTCCTGTATTGTAAGATAGGTTTTCATACCAAAATGAGTGTGCATTTTATTCCTTCCTTTAATCGAATGTGATGAGAGTAATCTTCATGTTTTTTTTTCTCAGCTCTCCTCTTTATCCCTCCACTATAAAGTCTCCTGCTTGCCTCTTCTATGAGAGATAATGTGCCCCAATCCATTTCACCCTCTCTCCTCCCAATGTATTTCTCTCTCACCGTTTACCTTAATTTTTTTAAAGATATAATTCATCCTGTTCAATTCCCTCTGAGCTCTCCGTCTCTGTGTGTGCGTGCATGTGTGCATGTGTGTGCATGTGTGTGTGTGCTTGTGTGTGTGTGTGTGTGTGTGTGTGTAATCCCACCAACTACCCAGATACTGAAAAGCTTCACGAGTTATAAATTTGGTCTTTCAAAGTAGGAATGCAAACAGCTCAGCTTTGGTAAGTCCCTTATGACTTCTCCTTTCTGTTTACTTTTTCATGCTTCTCCTCATTCTTGTGTTTGAAGGTCAAATTTTCTTTTCAGCTCTGGTCTTTTCATCAAGAATGCTTGAAAGTCCTCTATTTCATTGAAAAACCATTTCTTTTCCCCGGAAGTATTTTAGTCAGTTTTGCTGGGTATGTGATTCCTGGTTTGAGTCCTAGTTCCTTTGACTTCTGGAATATCCTATTCCATGCCCTTCTATCCCTTAATGTGGAAGCTGTCAGCCTTGTGTTATCCTGATTGTATTTCGACAATACTGCAGTTGTTTCTTTCTAGCTGCTTGTAATATTTTCTCCTTGACCTGGGAATTCTGGAATTTGGCCACAGTGTTCCTAGGAGTTTCTCTTTTTGGATCTCTTTCATGTGGTGATCGATGAATTCCTTCAATACTTATTTTGCCCTCTGGTTCTAGAATCTCAGGGCAGTTTTCCTTGATAATTTCATGAAAGATGATGTCTAGGATATTTTTTTGATCATAACTTTCAGGTAGTCCCCTCATTTTTAAATTGTCTCTCCTGGATCTATTTTTCAGGTCAATTGTTTTTCCAATGAGATATTTCACATTATCTTCCATTTTTTCATTCTTTTGATTTTGTTTTGTGATTTCTTTGTTTCTCAGAAAGTCATTAGCCTCCATCTGTTCCATTCTAATTTTCAAAAAACTATTTTCTTCAGTGAGCTTTTGAACCTCTTTTTCCATTTGGATAATTCTGTTTTTGAAAGCATTCTTCTCCTCTTTGGCTTTTTGAACTTCTTTTGCCAATTGAGTGAGCCTATTTTTCAAGGTGTTATTTTCTTCAGCATTTTTTTTTGGGTCTCCTTTAGTAAGGTATTGACCCGTTTTTCATGCTTTTCTTGCATCTCTCTCATTTTTCTTCCCAGTTTTTCCTCCACCTGTCTAACTTGATTTTCAAAATCTTTTTTGAGCTCTTCCATAGCCTGAGCCCATTGAATATCTATTTTGTTTGTTTGGGATACAGAAGCCTTGATTTCTCTGTCTTTGCCTGATGGTAAGCATTGTTCTTCCTCATCAGAAAGGAAAGGAGGAAGTATCTGTTCACCAAGATAGTAACCTTCTATGGTCTTATTTTTTTTCCCTTTTCTGAGCATTTTCCCAGGCAGTTCCTTGACTTCTGTGGTTCCTCTCCATGCCTGCCTCACTAGTGCTTGGGGTCTGAGATTCAAATGCTGCTTCCCAGCCCCAGGGCTTTCGGGGGGGGGGGCTGCTATTCAGCATGAGAGATTAAGTTCAGGTTCTCAGGTGGGAGCAGGGCTGCCTCCCAGGCTCAGTTCCCTCAGGGGGTTTATGCTGAACCTTCAACAATGGACCCGAGGAACTTTCTGCTTTGGGAGCTCCTGTCCACCACTTCCCCCACTGCTTCCTCCCCAGGGTGCCTAACTTTTGGAGACATCCCGCTCCTCTGTCAGCCAGCCAGATAGGGTCTCTCACTGACCTTTGTGCCTGTGGATTGAGGAACCTTTGTGGCCACTGGAGATTCTGTCCCTGAAGCCTGCTCAGATCTGCTCCTTTCGGGGCCACGCAGCCAAGGCAGGGCTGGGTTCTGCTCTGGGTCCAGTGTGTGGCAGACCTTCGGGGTCAGTTTTGCAGGGCTCTCTGGAACAGAAATCTCCTGTACTCCATTGCTGCGTGGCTTCCACTGCTCCAGAATTGGGATTTCTTTTTACAGGTAATTTATGGGCTGTGGGCTCGGAGTTAGCATATGTGAATCTTTCTACTCCGCCATCTTGCCTCCTCCCCAGCATCTGTGTTTTCTAACAGAATTCCTACTTATATCATAGAGTACATCAGGACTATTGAAATCAACTTGACAAATACTTACTGAAACTTATCAAACCTGGCTTACTTTTTAAAATATATACCGATACAGAATATTCCCTCATATTCTCCTTTAGTGCCTTATCATGGCTTGGAGATAATCTCAAGTAGTTCTAAAAGAGTGGCTATTTACCTTGATGGAGAGAACTCACACAAATAATTGATATGTTGAAATAAATACTAATTAATTCAGAAATTTCACGTGATTTCCAATTTATGTAGTATTTATAAAGCGATTATAACTTCACATCATTGCTGTAAAGATAATGCAATTAAGTTATATGATTTATTTACAGCAAATCATAGTTAGCACATACGTTTATAAACAAATGTATAACATGCAAGTAAATTATGTATAATTCATATATAAAGTTGTACCACACATATATTTTCTCAAATATTTAAATGTAAACATGGGTGACTTTTATTGATTAATCTTAACTTAAAATGAGAATATTTTGCCTTATTTTGAGAATAGCTGCTGGATACCCAAGTTTGTATTCAAGTTTTGTCTGCTTAAAATAGGTTTCAGGGCAGCTAAACGGTACAGTGAATAGAGCAGCAACTCTGGAGTGAGGAAGACGTAAATTCAAATCTAGCCTCAGATATTTACTAGCTGTGTGAATCTGCACAAGGCAGTTAACCATGATTGACTCTTACAAACATGATTCATAATAATAATCAACAATTAATTGTCTTCTGTGGGCAATATGTCATATTATGTGGTGGTTCAATGTGATTAGCTAAAATTAGAGAAGAGAAAATGACAAATGTTGAAGGAAATGTGGAAAAAGTGGGACACCAACATACACTTGGTGGAACTGTGAACTGATTCAACCATTTTGGAGAACAATCTGGAATTATACCCAAAGGGTTATAAAACTGGTTGTATCATTTGACCCAGAGCACCACTATGATGTCTGTTTCCCAATGTGGTATGGGGAAAAGGAAAAGAACCTATGCATTCTAATATTGTTATTACAGCTCTCTTTGTATTGGTAAGGAACTAAGGGGATGCCCATCAATTGGGGAATAGCTAAATAAGTTATGGTGTATGACCATGAAGGAACACTACTGTCGTATAAGAAATGATTAATGGATTGATTTTAGGGGAAAAACATGGTGAAACACATGAAATAATTAAGAATGACATGATTAGAACTAAGAATATTATATACATTAGTAGGAATATTGTTAAAAAAATAACTGTGAAGAACTAAGTTATTTTGACTATCGTAACTATTCAAATAGACTTCAAAGGGTCTAGGAAGAAAAATGCTATCCACTTCCAAAGAAAGAACTGATAAATAGAAGCATGCATAGCATATTGTGTGTGCATGTGTGTGTGTGTTTTTGAAATGATGGCCTTTTCTAGTTTAAGTTGGACAAGATGGGAGACAGTTCAGAACTTAAAATGTAACAAAAATAAATAAAACTATATTTATATTTATTTATATATAAAAAATTTAAATATTTAATTTAAAAATGTTTATTTATTTAAATAAGAAAATATTTACATTTAATATATTTAAATATTTAAAAAGAAATATTTAAAAAGAAAAATCTACATACACAAATACACACATATAAACATGTGTATGTGTACTACATATGAATATGTATATATAATACACATATACATATATATACATGCATACAGAGATGTACATATATATTTACATATATACACAGAGAGAGTGTACAGCAACATGGAGGATATCATTATAGTGAGTAGTTTTTATTATTAAAGAGTACTCATAGAAATGTTTTCAATTTTTGCAATTTCATTGTAATGATATCACTATTATTTACTGACATCACCTTTGAGAATTCTGAGGTACTTTTCATCAATTATGAGGCATCAGAGGAAAAAGATGTTGATATGTAATTAAAACTTTAAGGGCATTTATTAATTTTTCAAGTGTTCTAAACAGTAGAGATATGAATTGTTTTGTTTTCTTTTGTAACTGGCCAATCCCAAAAGTAGGAATGAATATTTGAACCTTTGAACTGGTATAATCACAAAATCAATAGCCCATTGGAAAATGTATTGACTCTTGAGTCGAAGGACCTGGGTTTATATCCTAATTCTTATGCTTCCTAGTGACCTTGGGCAAGTCACATAATTTCCCTGGGTTCCAGTTTCCTAATCTTTCACTTGTAGCTTTGATATATGATCCTATAGCTTTCTCTGGCATAAATCTCATACAAATATTTAGTTAAAAGAATATTAAATTACTTTTAAAATGTAGTTCTTTTTTGAGGGAGATGCTCATGTTATAATTCAGTCTTCATTTGCAAATTCAACTGCATAATACATATCCCCATACTTCAGATATTGATTACCAGAAGCGTGGATCATACCAAATTAAAATTCTCTCCACCCCATTTTAATCTATTTTTACTCTTGGAAAAGAAGCACCTGAAACCACTGTCTCTATTCACTTCATATTTGGAAGGTAATCCATCGACACTTACTTTTGGTTAGCAAGATTATTCACCGTCTTTTAAACAATTCTCCATTTTGTCTTTAGAGAAATGGCCCTTGAAATATTCCATTCTACAGGCATGGCATAGCTATGCAGTTAAAATATGATAATTGTCATCTCTAGGTCACCGAAGAGATCAAGGAGATGAGCTAGTATTTTATTGTTTTAAATACAGTGACAAAATAAGGAGGGTGGAGTGGAGGAAGGGAAAAATAAATCTCCAAGTTTCATGAATTAAACTTTCATTAAGTGTGAATTAAACAGTAACAAGCTACTTTGCTTTCCTTTTTCCCAATAGAGTTTCTCAAATCATCGTCTTTCAAAGTGAACTTGGAATCAGTTCCCATTAAGGGAGAAGCATTCAAAAGGCACTGATTCCCTACCAGTAATATCAAATGCTTCATGACCCCAATGGTGTGAACTCTCTTATCTCTCCTTCAGACTTTGAAGCATCTCCAGGCCCTCACTCAGTCTTTTCTTCTGATTTATACTAGAAGATGTTGCAGCAAGACCCCTAATGTCTTTTGCTGATTTCACATTGCTTCCCCTCAACCTGCTCAAAGCCAAAGTTCTTAACTTCTTCTCTGGATACAGTCCAAATGTTGTTTCTGCCCCATTCAGCTTCTGTCTAAAGTCAAATTCTTGGCTGTCTGCAGTACAGTAGAAAGAAGTCCTCAAGTCATGAAACCTTGATTCATATCCTGAGTTTGTCACTATCTATGTGATCTTAGGTAAGTCCTTTAAGCCTTATGTGTCTCAGTTTTCCACAAAATAAGGAGATTGGGCTCAATGACATCTAATGGCCCTTTCAACTATTAATACATGATTCTAGTTTCTGGATCCTAGGTGGAGAGGGAGAGAGCTGATTGGTTTTATTATGCCTTTCCCCTCTTCAGATTGAAGTCCACAGACATTTTCTAGGTCATATGTAATGCAGAAAGCCTTGCCTAGAAAGTTGTAAAAAAAACTCTTCACTTCTGGGTTCAATTATCATCTATCTGAGGATGATATTTATGATATATAAATATAATATTTATGATATAATATTTATGATGTAAATGACTATCTAGTCCTATAACTTATCAAGTGAGTTTCAGTTTCACATCACCAGTTGAATACTAGACATCTCAAATTTCATATGCCAGAGACATCTGAAACTCAGTATGTCCAAAATAAAAACCATTATGTTTCCTCCCAAGCCCTCCTCTCATCCCACCTTCCTCATTACTGTGGATGATGCCACCATCTTCCCAGTCACTGTTGTGTTCAACCTTTAGGTGGTCCTTGAATACTTTCTCACATTTGCCCTACATATCTAATCAATTATGAAGTCTTTTCATTTCTACCTTCACAACATCACAAGTATATTTCCCGCATACTCTGCAATCCAGTGAACTCTGAAGCATTTAACATTAACTCCTTCAGATACTCATACTCCTCAAGTTCATGTCTTTCTACATAAACCTTCCTTCATGATACATACATCACTTACTATCCTCTAAGGATGAACAATGCCAGGAACATGACCACTTTTTGGTATCCTACTGTAGGCCTCTGATCACCCAGATGCTACATTCCCCCAAAGCTTATTCTTTCTAGCTATCCTTGGCCTCTATCACTTTTTACATAAACTATTTTTCTAGCAACAACTCACCTTGATTTCAGTTTTAGTTTTGATTTATTAAAACCAAGTGCAAGATGACACATCCCTATCAGGTTTTGTTTTATTATATTTAACCATTTATTCTAGCTTACTGAGATGTTTTTGAATTCTGACTTTGTTATCTAAGATGTATAGTTATCTCTTACACTTTTTTTCTTTTACAAAGCAATATCTATAGAGATGATAACAAAAAATAGAAGAAATATAAATATCCCATTTTCCCCTCCAACACCTCAGGGTTGACTCTTCTCTATAGCAATATAGAAAGGCTTAATGGATAAAAATGCCATTTATGTCTTTATTTAATAAATCAATCAAAATGTTTAACAGAACACAGCCAAGAATATCTCCCAAGGATACTACTAGAAGCTTACTTCAAAATTAATGTAAATCTGAAACAGCTAGGTAGGACTCTGGATAAATGTGAAGCCTGGAGTCTAGAAGATGTCTATTTGAATTCAATTAATTCTACATTACTAACTATAGGACTTTGGGCAAGTCATCTAATAACTGCCTGCATCAGTTAACTCAGCTATAAAAAAGAAGTGCTTCATACAAGGCTTGGAATGTAGGAAGAGCTAAATCAGTACTTGCTTCTACCTCTTGTGATCATAACCCTAATTTTTTCAAGAACTGAGGTCAAAGGCCTTTAGTTTTCATGTTCTCCCACCTTCTATAACTGAAAATTGGGACTGTTGCCTTTTTTTGTTCTTTCATTATTTCTTCCATTCTGTAATATCTTCCACACATCACTTTAAACAGTTCTATGGCCATATTTACCATTTTTTTCCTGTAACTAGGAAAGCATTCATTCATATCTAGTTACTTGAATATCTTAAGGGCAGCTAAATACTCTTTTACTATCTTTTCAATTATCTTGGATTTCAACACCTTGCTAAAAGTTTATATTCCATATTTCTCAATCCAAAGACTTTTCTTTGTTTACATGATTGCACATGTTTAACTACATCAGATTGCTTGATGTCTTAGGGAGGGGGTTGGGAAGGAGGGAGAAAAATTTGAACCTCAAAATCTAATGAAAAATGAATGAAATGAATGATGATAGATACCTTTCATGTAATCAGAAAAAATAAAATAATATTTATAAAAATATGAATAACATGAAATTTTAATTTCTACAAATAATATGAATAAAATATTAAATATTAAAAATAAAATATTATTTATTAAAAGAGCATTCTTCTTGAAGAAAAAGAAGCAAAATAAAATAAGAAAACACTTTACCTATTATCTGCTTTTGCCCTATTCATCCAGAGCAAGAGTTTTAACCTCTTTTTATTCTCCTTTTTGCCTCAAAATATGTTTTAAAAGATATTTTCCTTATATGTAAAATGATTGGTTTTTATTTCATTGATAGAAGGAATTCTCAGATGAGGAAATGTCATCTACCGCTATTGGTTTACATATTTGTACACCTTTTGCTTTTAGGATACCTAGGTCCTTTGGATCTTTATAATTCTGAGATAAGCTCTATTCAGCATGCCATATAGTTAGTTTCTGGTTTCTTTGGTTTTCTTTCTTGGTCCCTGTATTTCTCTTATTTTGGTCTCTATTCTTATTGTTTTCTCTCTGTTTAGGCCTCTCCAGTTCTCACTCTGTCTTTGTCAGTCCCAGTCACACACACACACACATCCACAAACAATGAATAAATCTGTATTGCTTGAGAGAGAGAGAGAGAGAAAGAGAGAGAGAGAGAGGAGAGAGAGGAGAGAGAGAGAGAGGGAGAGAGAGAGAGAGAGAGAGAGAGAGAGAGAGAGAGAGTAGTCAGGGAGCTAGAGAGTCAGACTGTATGTCTGGATGGAATTAGTTCAGTTCCTATCTCTTTGTGGTGCTGTATGATGGTACAAAAATCATGGTATATCTCTGACTAGCAGGTAGTTTTTGTTTCTTTTTTTAATAATTTATTTTTAGTTTTCAACATACATCCTTGTTTCACCCCTGATCTTATTGGAAATTGGAAAGTATCTAGCTTGTCCCCATTGCATATAATGCTTGCTGATGGTTTTAGGTAGATACGGCTTGTTATTTTATGGAAAGTTTCATGTATTCATGTGTTTTTCGGTGTTTTCTATAGGAATGGGTGTTGTATTTTGTCAAAAGCTTTTTCTGCTTCTATTGAGATAATCATGTGGTTTGTGTTAGGTTTGTTGTTGATATGATCAATAATGATAATAGTTTTCCTAATATTGAACCAGCCCTGCATTCCTTGTATAAATCCTACCTGATCATAATATATTATTCTTATAATAAGTTGCTGTCTTCCTTTTTGCTAATATCTTATTTAGAATTTTTGCATCTATATTCATTAGAGAAATTGGTCTCTAATTTTCTTTCTCTGTTTTGGCTCTTCCTGGTTTAGGTATCAGAACCATATTTGTATCATAAAAAGAATTTAGTAGAACTCTTTCTTCAGCAGTTTTCCCAAATAATCTATATATTATTGTTGTGTAAATGTTTAATAGAATTCACTTATAAATACATCTAGCCCTGGAGTTTTTTCCTAGGGAGTTCATTGATGGGTTCTTCAATGTCTTTTTCTGAGGTGGAGTTATTTAAGTATTCAAATTCCTTGTCTGTTAATCTGGGCAATTTATATTTTAAAAATAAACATCTCGTCTCATTGTCAAATTTATGGGCATATAGTTGGGCAAAGTAATTTCTAATTTTCTTTTAATTTCTTCCTCATTGGAGGTTCGTTCACACTTTTCATTTTTGATATTGATAATTTGTTTTTTCTTCTTTCTTTTTTTAAATCATTTGACCAAAGGTTTATCAATTTTATTGATTTTTTTCATAAATCCAACTCAGTTTTATTTATTAGTTCAATAGTTTTCTTAATTTCCAATTTATTAATTTCTCCTTTGGTTTTCAGGTTCTTCCTCACTTTCAAAGAGGGGCTGATAACATCACAGGGTGATATCGTGATTTCTGAATGAACTGGATTTAAGTGGGGCAGATTTGTGCAAAGTCATTAGCTTCACTTTCTCTTCCAGTGTCATCAAAGTCTGATGCAGGGCAAAAGTCAAGATATAGTATGTATTCATATAATTTTTATACATGTGTGTGTATATATGTATAAACATGTGTATATACATATATACATGCATACACACAGAGTCAATCCTCAGCATTCACACAACTTCACAGTTGGTGTATTTTTGTTAGCAACCTCACATTCACTTTTCACAACACAGCTGTGCGCAATAGAGAAAAAAAAACGAGAAGTAGGTAAGGTGATCACAAGCTCTCATACCCCAGATTCTTTACATCCCAAATGCTCTCGAAGTAGATATCATCACTGAGGGCTTCTTTCAAGCTAGTGTGTCCCTCTGTGATCTCCAGCACCATCCACCCGCCATGTTAGAGGAAATGCTGAGACCGTGAGATCTCAACGTCTTACAGCAGCAGCCACTAAAAATCCCAGCAACGCCTCCCTTGGTTTTCAGAGAGCAGCCCAAGGTAGAGAGGCTTATCGCACTATAGTTTAGAGTACAATGCACTCACACTGCCATCTGACACAGTGGAAGGGAATATTCTGGTTAAAAAATGTTTTAGTTTTAAGAATTTTATTTTTCTGTGTAGTATTTGTGGGGCTGTAAATTTCGTGTGTTATGAAAATGTAAATATTGTCTGAAGTCAATGTGTATTTTTTTAATTGTGGTGTTAGTGCAAAAGGTCACAAAATTCTAGCAATTACTAGTGAGAAAAAATGGTTTTCATGTTACTGGTTTTTATTTTGTGTACTGCATTTTACGGATTATTTAGAGTGTTAGGAAAAACGCATGTTATAATTAATGTTTTGCTATAAGGAATTTTGTTTCAGAAAAGTATATTTTCAACAATCTCTAGTGAAAGTTTAGTTTCACGAAGGGTCATGGAAACCTAATGCCCTGTTTCCCCTAGGTTCAGTGTATAAGTATTTGTATTTTTTGGCTTTTGTGCCATTTTCTAGGAACATTATTACCCCACCATGAAAACTGAGGATTGACTGTGCATGTGTGTGTTTGGCAAGGTGAAGTTGTATGGTGCTTTGCAAACTTTAGAGTTTGCAGGAGGTAGCTAGGTGGCTCAGTGGGTTAGAACACTGGACCAAGAATCAGGAAGGCCTAAGTTCAAATCCAGCATCAGACTTAGTGGCTGTGTGATCTTGGGCAAGTCCCTTAACCTCTGTTTGCCTTAATCCGCTGGATGAGGAAATGTCGAACCCATCTAGTATCTTTGCTAAGAAAACCTCCTTGGACAGCATTGGCAAGCTGTGCTTCATGGGGTCAGGAGGAGTTGGACACAACTGGATCAGCTGAACAACAGCAGCAGGAGATACTAGCTCTAGTCAAAACATCTGTTAAGCATCTACTGTGTGCATGCCCAGTACCAAGTACTAGGAATACAAAGAAAGGCAACTGTCAGGGAGCTTACCATCTATGTGTGTACATGATACAGATGGGATAAAGGGGGGATGAGCTCAGAGCAAAGGCTAGCATTCAGAGGGATTAGGAAAGGGTTACAGTCTGGTAGGATATAAACTCCTTGAGAACAATGATTGTCATGGTGTTGGGTACACAGTAAGTGCTTAATAAATGCATGATGATTACTCCAGACTCCAAGGCAGACTCTCTACCCACTACTCCATACTGTGCTGTGCTTTGTGGAAACTTCATTAATGTTTATTGGATGAATAAATGAACATTTGAGGTTGCCTGTGATAAGCACTCAGTGATATATTATAATATATATCCCTATATATATATATATATATATATATATATATATATATATATATTTTCCCCTAAGGAAAGAGAATTTGCTGTTAAGGGGGTGCATGAGGGGACTCAATGGAGCTGGAGGAGTAGATGAGGAGGACCTTGAAGGAGGGAAAGGACTCTGGAAAGACAGAGATAAAAGGAGGGACAAAATTGTGGAGAGCTTTTGAACGACAGACAAAAGTTTGTAGGCAGGTGGGAACCTTGGGGTTCACGGGGAAGGCTTGGGATCATAAATCTTCAGTAGATTTCCTGCTGGAAAATGGAGGCAGAAGGGGAGATGTCCATGCCAGCATCTTTGGTATCTCGATCAGGGACCCTTCCAATTTCATATGGGTGCTTTTCCACCAAAAAGAAAAGGAGAGAAAAGGAAAGCAAACCCTCTTTCCTACTCCCATCATCTGAGTATGATTTTCTTGGTTCCTTTCCCAGCAAGGGGCTGGAGGCTCGAGTCCCCCCTGAACAAAGCTTCTGTTCCTTCTGGTTTAGCAGATAGAGAACGCTGGGCTGAGGGACCGGGTACCTCCACATCCCAGTTTGGCTGCTTCCTTGATGTGCAACCTTGGGCAAGTCACTGATGATCCCTGGTCCTCAGTTTTCTCATCTGTAAAATGGAGGGATTAGACTCAGAGATCCATTCCAACTGTAAGATACTGTAAGTATCTTGTAGTCAGAATGTCCTGAACTTTAAGACTGATGAGACAGACTGGCTTATTGGCTAGAGAGCCAGCCTCATTGCCAAAGTCTTGGGTTCAAGTTTTGTCTTTGACACGTACTGACTGTATTGCCCCTGGGTAAGTCACTTAACCTCTTAATGTTCTAGGTCATTATCTTATTGGAGAATCCATATTGATAAAAATCAAACACTGGGATAATTTAAAAAGTTTTCTTTATGGGACATCTTTATGGGGCCTGTTTCCTAGGAAGTTATGTGATCTGATCCCTATGACATTTATACTTGGTAGAAAACCATTCTCCTAAGACAGTGAGGCACACAATCATCCCGTCCCCTGCTCCCCCTCAGGGTCCCTTGGGCTCCTCATCAATGGCAGGCAAAGGTCCTGATAGTGGAAGGGTGGAATGAATAGGCCCTCAGTGTTGGGGAAGCTGGAGTGGGGAAATGGTAGTGGGGATGTTGGGGAGGTGATGACCACTTGTCCAGGAGGTTGTAGAGGGGCTGATCAGCTATATTCTCCTTTTCATTGTATCTTCCACAATGGTTGGCACATGGTAGGGGATTAACTAGTGATTGTTGACTGACTGATGAAAAGTATTTGCCCTCTGGAGGCTGATAGGAAAAACATCCAAGCAACATCCCAAGGAGAAAGGGGCTCCTCTGGGTGATGGGGATTCTCCCTCTGTGAAGGTGTCCAAGCAGAGGTGGAATAGTCACTCAAGTACACTTCAGTGAGGATTCTTTTTCACATATGAGTTGGACCAGGGGCTGAGAAAATCCAGCTTGGAGATTCTGTAATCTTGGAGGTCTGTCCCTGCTCAGAACTTTGTGATTTTCTGGGGAGCTGCTTTCTCAAGAGGTGGTAAGCTCCCCATTCCTGCAGCAATTCCAGCAGAGCTAGACAACCAGAGGCCTCTTGCACTCTGATCCAGCCAGGGACAGGCCTGGTGGATCTCACTTGCCTCCGTTCTCTCCCACCCTCATCCTGCGATTCCCCAGGGAGACCCCTGCCTTCATCCCTGCTCTGCATTAGGAGTACCCTTACCCGTCGCATAAATCACCATAATGTAACTTGATGAACAGAGATGCTGGTGGTGGCATGCTCTAATCATAAACATCAGCAGCCCTAGCTCTCTGAAATCAGGAGCGGTGAGGGCTTTTGATGGAGTCGAGGGCAAGCCTCCTGATGGAAATTACTTTGGACAGTAGAGGCAGGAAAATTGGGTCCCCCTCGTTCCCGTCCTCGATCCTCAGAAGTCATCCCTTGCTTTGCAATTGTTAGTGCATTTAATCATTGATAGGCCCAGAAGACACCGAGTCCTTTTTCATGGGCTGAGTAGGCCTTGCCTGATTTATTTGGAGATTTCTTTGTTGAAGGTCTGGGGTCCCAGCCACCAAGACACCAATCCGTGGCCCTCCAGCCTCAACTAGCTGGGCCTTTGTGTTTTCACATGGAATGAATCAGGCTACTGAGAAATGAAATAACTCTTGAGGCTCAGATGCTTTATTACTGAGCCTGTAAGATGGATTTATTCTCACATTTCTTTTTTGGGGGAATCCTGTGGATTTTTAAACTTGACTGAAGTGACCTCTCTACAATGAGACTGGAGAGGAACAGGAAGTCACCCATGAAGGTGGGAGATGCCTCTGGTCAGCTTTCTCACTCCAGGACCTGGCTTGCAGGCTCCCTTCTGCTGAGGGCCTGTGGGGAGCCCCTGGCCGGGACGGCTGGATCTGCCGGCCTGTGTTTCTAAGAGTCAGTTTCCAGCGTCATTGGTGGGGTGAGAGTGACCGACATGGAAAGGGGAGGCAAGACTCCTGGATTCCTGTCCTGCCTTTTTCCAGGCCTCGACTTTCCTCCTTTAATGTGTTGGGCTGTGGGATGGCTGGCAGTCTTAAAATTCATATCGCTCCTTGTCACCCAATAACTGTGGTGCTGTGAGTTTGTTCCTATGGCTGTTAGTTGATAAACATTTATTAAACACCTACTATGTGCCAGACCTAAGAACTAGGATTTAAAAAAAGGGGTAGACGATAAACTGTGCTCTCCAGGAGCTTATGATCTAATGAGTGAGACAGCAAAGAAATTGATATGTATAGTCTATGTACAGAATAAATAAAAATAAGAGAGGGAAGACACTGAAATTAAGAGGGGGCACTTTCAACTGTCTAACCCATCCCTGGTTTAAAGGCAGAGACCTGGGTTCTGCCCTTCCCCCTGTGTGGCTTCCACAGGCCTCAGAAGATGTTTGGCCTCAGGGGTCTTGAGGGTCCACTCAGCCCTAAATCCTCTGCCCAGCAGCTGGCCTCTCTGGACCCTCCAGCTGCGGATTCTCCCTATGAGCAGGGAACAGGTACTAGATTGGATGGAGAAGCTTTACCTTTCTCTGAATCCCTGGTACTCTGCCCATTCTCTGGCACACAGTTAGCGCCTAATAACACTTTCTTTACCAGGTGACTGTTGTCCTTATATCCTCTGCTTAGTGCAGTCGTTGGGGTCATAGTGATTGATATTAGGAACACTGCCCATTCTAGAACAATAGTAAAGACGAAGAGAAGGATGAGGAGGAGGGCTCTAGGGTCTTCAAAACACCTGACAAATACCATTTAATCCTCATGGCAGCCCTGGGAGGTAAGTGCTGTTATCACCCCCCATTTTACAGGTGAGGAAACTGAGGCTGAGGGAGGAAGAAGGTGACTTTCTCAAGGTCACACAGCTCATAAGTGTCCGATGCAGGATTTGAACCCACATTTTCCCCGTGTGTTTTTGCTTTTTTTGTAGCCTTGTTGATTAGCCTAGAGTTGCTTAACAAAAGTTGATTGAGAATGCTGACGATGATGCTGGGGACCTCAGGTCTGAGAAGCTGTGCCATGTGTCATCCTTGCTGTCTCTTAAGAGATTTCACAGGCTTCTCATCAGTGTAAAGCTGGAAGAGACGTGGGGGTTTCACCAGGTCCAGCCCCTCCGTTTTCCAGGTGGGGAGCTTGAGGCTTGGCTGACTTGCCTTGACTTAGCCCCTGCTTCCCCCATTCACTAAAGGGCGAGGCTTCTTTCTGGAGAAATCCCAGCCGATGAGTTGAGAGAAATCAGAAAATGGCCCCAGTCCCCGATCCCCCGCCAAATTTTTAAATCTGTTTTTTTGTCAGCGTCTTTGAAAATGAAAACCAAACGAATCCTTTTTATTTTTCCCCATCCTTTTCCTTCTCGTACTCTCTCAAGAGAGGGAAGGGGCTTTTATCAACAAAATCTTCCCTGACAAGAGCTCCGTCTTTGGGGCAGATGGCTGTGGGGAGGGTCCAGACCTTGTGGTCACCTGCTCTTTGAGTTGATGCTGACCAGAGTTCCTTGCCCCTTCCTATACTCTCTTCCCTTCCCCCTTTTTCTGGAATGGGGCCCAGAATCTGGTTTCATTAGATCATATGATTTAGAGCTGGGAGGGATCCCAGAACTGAGCACCAAGGCCTCAGGCCTCAAATACACCTGAATGATGAGACCTTCTCCCATGTCTCCCTCTCCGCTCTCTATCTCTGCCCCCTAAACACACATATACTCGCACACAATCTAATCTATCTTTCTGTCTCCTAGAAGCAGTGAGGCTCCACAGAAATTTCTAGAGGGCGGAAGGGTGTGGGCAGAGCTACACCTCCTTTGGTTTCTCACCAGAGGGCAAATGAGCAGAAGGAGAGATGATGGTCAGAGAGGCCATACTTAGAAGGCCCATGAGGCTGTGACTAAGGAGATGCTCCAGAGAAGGGATTGGATGGCAGTTGCGTTGGGGAAGTCAGACTGATGTGATTTCTCATCTGGAGACAGAAAGCTGAGGCCCAGGTCACACAGATGTCCTAGATCAGAAGGGTCCTGAGTGACCACTTAGTCCAACTCCCCCCATTTTACAGATGGATAGACTGAAGCCCCGGAGAAGACCTGTGACTTGCCCCAAATCCCACAACTGGTAAATGGCCAGATTTAAACCTGGATGCCTCTACATCTGCCCTTCTCTTTGCCTCTCTGCCTTTATAATATTTTTTTTTTAAAAGGAAGAAAAGTTCAGCAAAACTAGCCAATAAATCATCAAAATTCTGATGCTGTATGCAGCGTTCCATACTCTACAAAGAAGGAGAGGGCTTCTCAAATCTCTTCTTTGGGGCCAGCCTTCCTCATTACAATTTCACAGTCTTGCGTTTACTTGCTTTGCCACTGTTGTTATTTTCGTTTGACATTATTTTAAAAATATTTTCTCCCCCAATTACATGTAAAAATGAGTTTTGCATTCTCTTTAATGAGAAGCAAATTTGAGTTCCAGATTCTCTCCCTCCTTCCTGAGATGGTCAGCTATTTGATGCAGGTTCTACAGGTGCAGGTCATTTCATATACATGGTTGATGCTATTGTGTCCATTACTTCCTGGTTGTGCTTACTTCCTTCTGCATCCATTTGTAGAGGGTCTTCCCATTCTTCTCTGTATTCTTCAGGTTTATCTTTCCCTTGTCGTTCAGCAATTCTCCATTACATTCATGTGCTACAATTTGCGGGGCACCATAGTGCCTGGAGTCAGAATGACTCAACTTCCTGCATTTAGATCTGGTCTCAGATCTTCTTAGCTGTGTGACCCTGGGCAAGTCACTTAGCCCGGTTTGTCTGTTTCCTTATCTGCCAAATGAGCTGAAGAAGGAAATGAGAAACCACTCCTCCAAAAAGGGGTCATGAATAGTCAAACATGGCTAAAAAAAAACACCTGAACGACCACCAACAACAGACCACAACTTGTTTAGCCGCTCCTACTTCACAGACCCTCTTTCTCCTTCCATCTTCCCAGCCACCAAAAGGGGCTGATTAGAATTAATCTGTTGGTGGCTCCGGATTTAGATGACTGGGGTTTTGAGCATGTTTGTTGTCAGCCTCCTTTTGGTGTATGCCTGACAGTGGGATCTCTGGGTCAAAGGGCTAAGGACATTTTTATCCCTTTCTACAAATAATTCCCCAGTTGCTTCCCAGAGTGGTTGGACCAGTTCACAGTTCCCACCAACAATGCATTAGTTGTTCGTGTCCTCTCATAACCCCTCTGGCATTGCGTATTCCTGTCTTGTCTTCTTTGCCAAGTTTCTTGGTGTGAGGTGAAACCTCAGAGTTGTTTGGATTTCAATTTTCTTATTCTCAATGATTTGGAACATTCTTTCCTGTGGTTATTAATAGTTGCTAATTCTTTTGAGAATGGTTGGTTCTGTGTTGCCATGATTCATTCTTGCCACAGTTGAGTGGCATGACACCTCCTGGAGTTGATGTGACCTCCGCTCCCCCCACGCCTGCCCCAATTGCTCCCCCTAGGGGCGAGCCTCCTTGCCTCCAGCCAGGCTAGTCCTCAGATGATGACTTGAGTTCGGGCCACGGGCCCAAGGAATCTCAGTTTGGTAGAGATAATAATGACACAATTTCTGGAGCTGTTCATGTGTCGTTCATGCCAAGCCTGCGAGGAAGGGCAGGAAAAATATTTCCATCCCCTTTTTCACATCAAGAAATGAAATCTGAAAGAGTTTAATGAATGTGAACCATTGATTAAGTACCTACTGTGTCCATTCCCAAGGTGTTTCCATTCTAAGTCAGGCAAGAAAAGCAGCCCTTTTCTTCGAAGAGTTTACCTTTTTATGGGGCAAACAATACCTGTAGGGAAGCTAGAGTAGGAAGACAGGCAGGGTGGGATAGGGGCATGCTTGGGGGTGGTTGGGTGAGTGGATTAGCAGCCTAATTATAGGCAAGATACTCCCCTGCTAGAGCCAGGGGTCCCAGGGTCCAGAGTCTGAATTCCAGTGGGATGAAAGTCAGAGGATAGGGGGCCTGGTTCAGAGCTAGAAGGGGAAAGTGAAGTGATTTTCCCAAGGTCTCACATTTGAGAGTGTTCCCCCCAAAACCCATGTCTTCTTCCTCTAAGCCCTAATCCCTTTCTCCCTCAATGACATGTTGTGTCTTTAGCTTCAGAAAGATAAAGGACTTCTTTCACCAAGAGGCTGCTTTGATCTTTGACCTATTAGATATTCATATTTCCCAGTTTTCTAGTGTGTATCTCAATTTACCAAAGGGACCATTTGCCCCCAAGAGTAGTGAGTGTTCTATCACCAGAGTTCTTATGAAAGCTACATTAGCATTTGTTGGGGATCTGATGGTTTCGAGCAGAAAGGGACCCTCGATCTCATTGAGTTTATGATTCTATCTTATTAAGTTTATTTTATTTTCTGAAAATGCAGTTGCACTCTCATTTTATTTCATTACATTTTATTGTTGTCCTTTTCAAGCATAAGATCATTCCTGGTGACTCAGATGAGATTCCCACCCCCAAGCAGGGCTTCCTCGCAGCTGATCATAAAGGCTTGTTGGCCTCCGACAGCATTTGCAGGATTGCACACCCCACAGGTCCTGGCCCCCCCATCCAATAAAGATGCATTTCTCCCTTTCTTCTCCAAATCCAAGATAATTGCTCATCAGGCTAATGTGGTATTCCCCGATTGTGCTGCTTTGGGATCTCTGTTGCCAAAGCAGCACAGTGGTCTTCCTGGTTCTGCATTTCTTTATATAAAATCTTCTTGCTGCTTTTTCTCTGCAGGGATGTGGCCCTGGCTCAGTCTTCAACTGAGGCCACGAGGGGGTGCCACAGTGCCCAGAGTTCTGGGCCTGACAAGCCAACCTTCAGATGTTGCTGCCTGCCTCAGTTTCCTCCTTTATCATAAGAATGATAAATAGCACCTTGTAGAGTTTGTGCGAGGATCAAATAATTTTTTGTAAGAAGATAATTTTTGTAACAAGTGCTTCCTACGTATGGTGCCCAGCATGCCAGAAATACTTAATAAATGCTTCTACCATTCCTTCCCTTATTCTTTTGCTACCACAAAAGCCCTGTTTTGCTCGATTAGATTGTTGCCTTCATTGACCTCCTTGAGGGGGATGTATGCCTAGTGTCACCTCTCGTTTTACAGATGAGGGAACTGAGGTTGGCAGGGTTAGCGACCTGCCCTGGACTCTGCCCTTAGGCTCCACATTTGGTGCTCTTTCCACCTTGGCTATGACTCGGTCCTTGGATGTCCAAGATTCTGGGGTTCAACATCACTTGTCCATTACCCATTAGTTTCTGTGGCCATGACAGCCAAGGGCTCCTACATTCTCCTCCTATTATCCAGTGGGCCACAGCGAGGTGGCTCAGTACACAGAAACTTGGAGCTGGGAAAGCCCAAGTTTGAATTCTGTGCAGACATCTACAAGATACATGACCTTGCACAAGCCACTGAAATGCTGCCTGCCTCAGTTTCCTCATCTGTAAAATGGGAGTAATACTAAAAGATCTGCTTCACAAAGTTGTTGGCGAAGATCAAAGGAGACAAGGAACCTTTCCGCCTATAGAAATTCTGATCCTTCTGGGAACTGGGACTATTTCTCTGGGCCGCAGACCCTGGCAGCCTGACTATTAACGGAGCAAACCCAGAGTCAGTACCCCCAGAAAAGGCCTGAGGACTGTGACTCACATCCCATCCCAGCTGGCCCTGGGCCCCTTGGGTTGTTTTATGGAGCTCCGTGTCCCTGGCTATCAGGCAGGCTGTACCTACGGAGAGACGACTAGCTCCTTCTCCCTCGTCTCCAAGCCCAGCCCATGCTGGGGCAGTTTTGTGGCTGCTGCCTGGCTCTCCATTCCTTGTCAGCCCCGGGGCCCCCTGCCAAGGTAGATGAAAGTGCAGACTTTTGGGTCAGGAGCCTGGCTTCACATCCTAGACCTGGACTTTGCATAAGCGTCTTCCCCTCTGCGGGCCTCGGTTTCCCCATCCGCAAAGCTGGCACGATTGTGCTTACGCTGTTTCCCCTAGAGGAGCAGAGCCTCGCAAACATTCCGCCCCAGGGAAATGTGAGCTACTGTTATTATTAGTTTCCCGTTGCCCCCAGAAGGCGTGCCATGGCTGTTTTTAAGAGGGAAGTCTTCCAAGAGGAGAAGTGTTAGTGAGATGTTGATGAACCCACCATTATCTCCCTCCCGCCTCCCTCCACCCCCTCCCTGTGATGGACCCCTTGCTGAGCTGTGGAGCGTTTGGAAATAGCATCTCTCAGAACAGAATCACCTTCAAGAAACAGATGTGAGTAACTATGGACTCGTGGGCCACAGGGAAACCGAGGGAGGCAGGAGCTAGCTCATCAGACTGTGGGGACTCTGGCTAAATGCAGTGACTCAAGGGGTCCGGGGATAATTTACCTCCAGGTGTCAAAATTAGGAAGCTCTGGAAGCTTGCCCAGGGCATTATGTCTACCTGGTGTTTGAAGACACTTGAGTTTGTACCTGCTAGGTTAGAAAAAACCCCAAAACTGAAGAATGTCAGAGCTGAGAAGAACCTTAGAACGTGAATGTGGGAGGAACCTTAGAAAAGAAAGTATCAGAGAAACTAGAAGGTCAGAGCTTGGGGGGGCCTTAAAACAGGGAATATCAGAGCTGGGAGAGAACTTAGAACAGGGGATGTCAGAGCTGGGAGAGAGCTTAGAATGGGGATGTCAGAGCTGAGAGAGAACTTAGAACAGGGGATGTCAGAGCTGGGAGAGAGCTTAGAACAGGGGATGTCAGAGCTGGGAGAGAGCTTAGAATGGGGATGTCAGAGCTGAGAGAGAACTTAGAACAGGGCATGTCTGAGCTGGGAGAGAGCTTAGAAGAGGGGATGTCAGAGCTGGGAGAGAGCTTAGAACAGGGATGTCAGAGCTGGGAGAGAGCTTAGAACAGGGATGTCAGAGCTGGGAGAGAGCTTAGAATGGGGATGTCAGAGCTGAGAGAGAGCTTAGAACAGGGGATGTCAGAGCTGGGAGAGAGCTTAGAACAGGGGATGTCAGAGCTGGGAGAGAGCTTAGAACAGGGGATGTCAGAGCTGGAAGAGTCTGAGAACAGAGAATGTAGGAGGTGGGAAAGGCTTTAGAATGTCAGAGCCAATAATATCAAGGTGGAAAATAGAAGCTAGAGTGCTAGAACAAAAAATGTGAAATATTTGATCAATAGCAGATATTAATTTATTAATTAGTATTGTTATATCAATATCATATCAATAGAAGATCTATTTGCAAATGCTTTGCATACATTATCTCACTTGATACCAGCAACTTCGTGAGGTTGGCACTGTAGTTTTTTGTCACCCCCCATTTTAGAGGTGAGAAAACTGAGGCTCAGAGTTATTAAGTAGCTTGCCCTCAATCATACAACCAATAAGTTGTGGCAGGTAGGTGGTGCAGTGGATAGAGCACCAGTGCATGAGTCTGGAGGACCTGAGTTCAAATCTCACCCTCAGACACTTGACACTCGCTAGCTATGGTACCTTGGGCAAGTCACTTAACCCCAGCTGCCTCATCCTGGGGCCATCTCCAGTCGTCCTGATGAATATCTGGTCACTTGATTTAGATGGCTCTGGGAGGAGAAGTGAAGCTGGTGGACCCTGCACAGCCCTCCCCTTGCTCAAAACAAAGTCAAGTACAAGTCATGTCATTATTTCTCTGATGGCATGGTCTTCTTCGGATCCGAAGAATGAACACACGCAACCAATAAGTAACAGAAGTGCCTCTCTGGTCCAGTTCTCTAGTCCATTGCACTATAGAGGACATTGAAGACTGTCAGAACTGAAATGGCTTCATCCCAGAGTCCATCTAACTGGGAAGAGGGAGGCTGGTACAGTAAAATTTGAGTCAGGGAACCTGGGTTCAAATCCTAGCTTTGACACTTCATACCTGTGTGACCTGGGGTGGGCAGCCTCCTCCTCTTTCTTCGTCTCATTTTCTTTATCTGTGAGATGAAGGGGTTGTACCAGAAGGCCTATAAAATCCCTTCTGGGTCTAGCTCTATGATCCAAGGATCTCCCATATTTTACAGATGAGGAAACTCGACTAGAAAAGATAAGTGACAGTCACAGTGACACGTAAATTACAAGCATTTTTACTTCTGTGTTGTATTCTTTCCACTTCAGCGGCATGAGTCTCATTCTCTCCTGGTTCCTCCCCTCCTAGAGTAAAGGAGGGTGAACAGCCTGTCCTGCACGCCTCTCCTCAGTGGGGTCCCAAGTGGTGTATCTCCTGAATGCCATGGCCTATCCTCTTGACCATACCTATAGCATCTCTCCTCTTGGTTTCCATCTCTGCTTACGACTAGTAGTGTAACTGTTCTAGTTGGAGCCTTCATCCCCTCTCATTGGCCTCCTCTCTGGTCTCCCTTCCTTCACTCTCTCTCTTCTCCAATCCCTCCTTTACACAGCTGCCCAAACTGCATTCCTAAAATAAAACTGCCCGAGTCATCTCCCTATTAAAGAATCTTCACTGGCTCCCTTTGGTTTAAGGTACTAACTCATTGGCTTGGCATTGAAGAGCCTTGCAGGGTCTGGCTTCAGACCATCTTTCAGGCCTTTTTTCACATTCATCATTTTCATACCCTCTGCATTTCAGCCAAACTGGATTGTTTGCTGTTTCTTGAACTCAGCATTTCTCTGTCCCTTTGCAAAGGCAGTCTTTCAATGTGGAATCCCTATTGTACTTTGAAAATGAGCTCAGGTCCCCCCCTCCTCCAGGAGGCCCTCCCTGATTGCCCTGACCGTTAGGGCTGTTTCCCTCCTTACATTATCTTACATTTACTTATTGGCTTATGTTTTACATGCCTAGGAGAATATAAAGCTCCCTGGGGACACAGGGTGATGTTTTTTATGTCACCTGGGTGCCTAGCAGAGTGCCTTGTATAGAGTAAGCTCCTAATAAACATTTATTGAACTCACACTCTCCTCTTTCTGGCTCTCGTTTAAGCCTTCATCTCCTCTGCCTTTAGGCCAGAGGTTTCAACCCCCTAGGGTGGCCTGAACCCATAATGGGGAGTGTTTAACAAAATGACTAACAATACAATAGGACATAGATGAGGTTAATCTGTGGTTTTCTAAGTCACTCTGTATCCTCAGGGATCTCTGTCTGTTTAAGTCTGACACCAGTGTCTTAAGCTATTGTAATGAGCCTCTTAGCTGGTCTCCTCTCAGTCCATCTGTCTTGTTCCTCTTTTTCTTCCTTGTGCATGACTCTCACCATTCCCTTCTGCTCAGAAACCTTCAGAGGCTGCCTGTGGAAAAAGTTTAGACTTGACCTTGGCATTCGGGGCCTCACAATCTCCTCTTTATGGGCTCAGTTGGCCTGGACTTTTCTGTGCCTGGATCTCACTCGTTCCCTTCCCACGTCTGGGCCTCATTCCCACCTCTCTGTTCCTTCCTTTCCTGCTGAAACAACGAGTCCCTTCTCATTGTCAGGCCCAGCTCTGAGGCCGCCTCCACAGGGAAGCCTTGCTTGATTTCTGGCCCCCCAGGTGACAACGACTTCTCCCTCAGTGTTTGTATAAACGCTCTTGTCCTCTGTGTTACTCAGTGGAACAAATGTCTTCCTGCTCCCAGGATTGACTTGGTCCTGACTCAGTCAGTCTGAGTGCTGTTGTCAGAGTCAAACACTAAGATGTGTTCTTATGATGGGGTCTTCTAGGAAAATATCCAACTTATCCTTAGTCCAGGACTCAGCTCATGGCATAATCAGCAGTCCCCAGGCAGCTGGCTGGTCTTGCCCCCTCCCATTGACAGCTATTTTGTCCTTCAACTCAGGAACCTCAAAGTCTTGCAGAAACTGTTGACTCATCTTGAGCACGCAGTCCACCAGGACCCCCAGATCTTTATCCAAAGATTGTATTGGCCCAGATCATTGTCCACGTTGTTCCTTGGTGCTAGGAGGAAACAAGATGGCAGACTCTGGGCCCTCTCTAAGCTCTGAGATTCTGCGATCCTTCAAAGAAAGCGAGCCCCAGAGAAGTGGACTTGCCCAGGGTCACAACTGCACAGTACTAGGGGATGTGGGGTGGGTTACCAGACCAACTATTCTGTTCCCCTCCCATGAGCCCTTGGGACCCTTTTACCAGCATAGAATCCTGGATAGGCCCCTCAGTAAGCCCAAGGCCCATGGCTCAGAGACCTCCCTGGTGTTGCTATCTTTCTATGTGGATAAGTTATCCTTCTAGCCCAGAACCCTCAGTTCACATTAAGTCAACAAATGTTTATTGACTTCTCATGTAGAAAACCAGAACTGAGGCTATAAAGACAAGAAGGAAATAGTGGGAGCTTAACGTTTACTAGGAGGACACAATTGTTAAGCAAAAGCTTGTACAGAATAAGTCCAGGGGCAGAGGGCAGTACCAGTTAGAAGGGGGCCGATCAGAGACAGTGCTTGGGCAGAACTTGGAAGGGAAGTAGGAGTTCTGAGAGGTGGAGGAGGGCAGGGAATGCACTCCAGGCATGGGGCACAGCTAGTGCAAAAGTGTAGAGATGGGAGATGTGTGTTTGAACAGAACAGAGAATACATGCTGGGGAGTAACAGAATTTTGACAAGAGTAAGACTGGAAGGGGAGATAGATTGTGAAGGGATTGAAGTATCCAGTGGGGGGTCGAGAATTCCAGATAGAAGGTATGCTCTCCTTTTTCTGTGAATGTGTGTATCTGCATCATATATTGTGCATACATGTATGCGTATATCATATATGTATGTGTATACACATGTGAGCATATCATATACACAGATACATGCACACACGCACCTATGCATACATGTATATATGCATGCCATACATGTGTGTACATGCATACATACCATATATGTATATATGCATGCGTGCATGGATAGCATACAGGTGTGCATGTGTGCATCATGTATATGTATACATGTATGTGTATATCATACACACGTGTTTTATGTATGTATACACACATATTGTGTGTACGTGTATCATATATGTATTTATATGTGTATATGTATATCATATATATTGTATGTGTGTGTATGTACACACATGCACACACACATTTGTTTTCTGGCAGTAAGAGAACTGTCACCAGGAGTCATGCCTTCCTTGTCTCTTTCTCCTCCACAGCCCCCAGTCCAGAGCCAGCCTAACTGTAGCCACCAGACAAACATTTACCCCTGGTTGACTGCCCCCCTCCTAGGAGCAGCTTGAGACCAGGGACTGAGTTTGTTTTTGAGGTAGAGTGTTGGCCTTGATTTTCTTTAGCACGTAGTAGGAGCTTATACAGTGCCAGCTGACTGAGTGACTGATGGATTCAGACACGGATCAGAGTCACAAATAGGACGACTTTCCTGGCTCAGCCAGCAGTGACCGTGGATCAGAGCGGGGTGGTCATCAATAACGCTCCTCTTGGCTCATTATGTTGTTCAGCCTTCAGCTGCAGCTTGGACATCAGGACGCTTGGGCTCTCTGATGAACTTCGTCACCAAGCCTGCTGTGCAACATGAGTTACCCCAGTTTCCTTTAAAAGGAATAAACGTCAGTGATGTCAAAGGCCCCTCCTGGCTTTGACATTCAGTGCTCTAAAGTCTCTTGCCGCTGTTTCTGTTCCTATTTCTGACACTTGTTCTTCTATGAGACAACTGGATGGCACTGTGGGTAGAGAACCAGGGCCAACGTCAGGAAGAGCTAAGTTCGTATTCTGCCTCAGACACATTAGCTGTGTGACCCTGGACAAGTCACTTAACCTCTGGACTATTGGGGGGGCTTATAATAGCATCTGCCTTCCAGGGGTGTTGTGAGGATCAAGTGAGACATTGGTAGCACAGTGCCTGGCACGTAGTAGGCCCTTAATAATGCTTGTTCCCTTCCCTGGGAGTAAGGCAAGCATTATCTATCCTGTTATCAATAGCAACCTTGCCGCATTATTGATCACAGACGATGGACATGTCCCCCGCCCCCACAGTGAGTCTTCACATCAGCCCCTCCATCTACAGCTTCAGACGGGGTCTGGACGGTGGGTCACTTGTCCGTGTCTGAAGGGCTCAAGGAGGTCCCAGACCTCACGGTCCTGAGCACACTGTCCTGCAGGGATGGGGATACGCATTCCCTTCTTCTTCAGAGACTCCAAGCGTTGACTCCTCTGAACGCTGATGGGGTTTCCCAGGGATAAACAGGCTCTGCCATCATTGAGTCCTTCAAATGAACCTCAGGGCTTTGTCTAAATCATTTTCAATTAGAGATAAGGAATAAGAAGGGTAAGGTGCATTTATGGAACATTTCTCAGTTTTTCAGAGACCTTGGCTTCACCCTGAACACGGGGAGGAGGTGGCAGGAATTCTCTGATCTTTATCCTGAGCAGGAAAGTCCAGGAGGAGTAACAACACTGTGCTTGCACTCACATGGTAGGCACGTCCTGGAGCCAGGGCTCCAAGCCTGGAGCTCTCTCCTGCCTGAGCCCTCCAAGGGGTGAGCAGTGAGAATCTGATGGTGGCAGGGAGGATGGACAAGTAGGCGTCTCCAGGATCCCTTGGATTCACTCCCTTACCAACACGGGGTGTCCTGATGGCACACCCAACTGACAACAAAACTGAGAGATCCAGGACTGACTACTTCTTAGCTTAGTCTAGGCTGGAAGCATTCATTAAGCACCTTCTGTGTGCCGCAGCCCTTCAGTAAACACTGGGGATACAGAGAAAGCAAAAGCACAGTCCCTGCCTTGAATGAGCTCACAGCCTAGCGAGGGAGAAACTATGCAAAGGAGGGCACAGAAATGAGCTACACACAAGACACATCAGCAGTAATTAGGAGGGAAGGTGCTAGGATTAATCTCAGGTGTCCTGAGAAGGCAGGGCCTGCGTGGCATCGGGCAAATTGCTTCTCCTCTCGGGGGGCTGGTTTTGTATCAGCAACATTTGGAGAGGAATCAAGGCACTTGTGAAGCTCAGGTGAGGTAGCGGAAGTGAGATTTCCCTCAGCTCCGATCCTGAAACACGTGCACCCTCAGAGGCTCTACGCTGAGCCAACCTGACCCCGAACATCAACAGCAAAAACGCTTCAGTGGCCTCCTCAGCCAGTGGTCATCCATCCTCCCCTCCAGGACCTCCAGGGAGGTGGAAACTGCGATCCTTGTGGCTGTTTCCCGTTGGGGGTGTCCGACTATTGGGAAACTCCCTTACTGTGCTCCAGATCTGTCTTCTGAAGCTTCTTCCCGTCTTAGCTCCTGGTTCTGCTTTTGGGGACCAGGCAGAATAAAGGTGATCCTCCCTCTAAAGCCTTCTTTCCTCCAAGCTACACAACATGGGCTCTTTTGACCAAATCCTCACGTATACCCCTTCTCAGTCCTGGCCGCCTTTCTCTTGGATACTCTACATCGAATCAGGCTCCTTCTCAGAGCACAAACATGGTATGGTCTGACCAGGAGAGAGGCTGGTGGACTTCTTGCCTCATGCCTGTCTTCCTTCACAGGTGTTACTTGTCAGATGCCCTAGACTGTAGTCTCTCTGTTTCCAGAGTGTAAGAAAATAC